>JAHHFK020003279.1:0-651632 GCA_024533555.2 Aedes koreicus
TGGGAGAATGGAGAGTTTCGGGAGCGAACCGTTGCTTGAATCCTGTGCTTCACCCTTGAAGCCGCTTGACCGATTCCAAGTACTGAGATGTCCACGTTTTCTCGATGTGTCCTAAGACGTTGGCTCAACCGATCCGCAATGAAATTGCTTTCTGAACCTGAATCCAGCAATGCGCGAGCTGGAATTTGATTACCATCATCATCTTCCACGATAACGACCGCAGTAGCCAAGAGAACCTGAGAGGTGAAGTGTTGAGCCGAACTGGAAACTGATTTGTTGGATGCTGCAACATTTGCCACCTGGGACGAAGTAGAACCGGGTGATTCTCCAGCTTCCAATTGAGTAGAAGGATTGTTGCTCCCCGCAACATTTGCGACCCTTGGCGGCCTCCGCCTCTCCGACCTGAAGCATACCAATGTATGGTGCCGACCCTTACAGTTACGACAGGAATATTTTGAATTGCAATCCCAAGCTTGATGATCGGGCCGGAAGCAGTTCCTGCATAGTGAATGAGTCATCAACACCGTATCCCTCTCCCGCACCGATAGTCGTTGGAATGCAGGACACTGATGGAGGAAATGGGTTCCCTTGCATACTACACACCCTCCCCCAGAAGATTGTGTTGAACTGTAGCTGGCCTTCACAGCTGCAGATTTCTCTTTCGGTGGTTGCTGGTGTCGATAGGAGCCCCTTGAATCTGCTTCCTTCGGTGGTAACGATTCCAGAATGCGGATTCTTCGGTGCAGGAACTCGGTAAGATCTGCCAACAAGTCCTGTTCCTTCGTTGACGAGAACTCCTCCCAACCTCTGCGAGTCACTGGGTCCAACCGAGTAGTCAAGAGGTTAACGAGCAAAAGATCCTTGTAATCTTCGGGCTTTATCACTTGATCTAGGTTCTGTACCACTCTCTCAAAACCTTCCAATAAAGTGTGCAGATCGGAGGCGGATTCCTTGTGGACCACTGGCAAGTTGAATAAAACTTGGACTTGACGCTTCTTCAACTGCTTACTGTCGTTATAGCGTTGTAACAACATGTTCCATGCTACTTGATAGTTTGCCTGTGTTATCTTCAGGGGATCAATCAGAGTTTTTGGTTCTCCCTGAAGACAACCTTTCAGATAGTGGAACTTTTCCACCTCTGGTAGGTCCGCCTTCCAATGGATGAGCGAAGTAAATAAATCTCTGAAACTGATCCATTCGTCGAGGTCTCCATTAAACGTCTGTAATTTGATTTGGGGCAGACGAACATGATCAAGGGCACCATGCATCGATGTCTCGTTGGCTCGAATTGATTGTTCCACTACTTCTGGCTGTTGCAGTTCCTTGGACTTATCCATGAGAAAGGCCTTACCTTGGTAATACCTATCGCTATAATCTAGCCTAGCCTTTTCAAATGTTTCCTCCTCATCTTCGAAATCATCATGAGCCTGAATTTCTACCAAAGTTTCACAATATCTCTCCCACAAATCATCAAGCCTATCCAACCGAACGTTGACTTGAGAGGCAGTTGCATCTTCCGGAAACCTCTGAATAAATCGCCATATATCATCAAGGGATGTCTGGATACTCTTCAGCTGTACCGTAAGCATCTTCAGGGTTGATATCTTCTTAGCACGGGATGACATGGCTGGTGTACGTTACTCGATCCGGTAAATGAAAATAGGGATGGTGTAGTGATCCAAAACTAAGGCTTCGACTGGCATATACTGTAGAAGCCTACCTGGTAGAACAGACTCCAATACGGCAATCAGCTACACCTCATCCAAACGAATCGTATCACGATATGTTGTTGTAATGTTACACGAATCGTATCAGTAAAGCTCGTATTCACCAGTTTTATTGATGGGAGAAGAGGAAAAGTTTCGGCTGTAGTATCTAAAAGCCCTAGCTTCGGCGGCCATATACTGTAGAACTCACCTATGAGAACTAACAGCGGCTGCCAACTCAATCCGAAAGTCGATCAATAGAGCTCCAAATATAAACTTCACACAGTACAAGGTCCGTTAAATCCACTCATCAAGAACAGTCAGCAAGCGATTGAAGGTTGGGAATCCAAGAAGAGGAATATTTGCATGTAGTAAACACAGAATAAGGCCTCGACTGGGCATATACTGTCAAACTAACCCAGCACACCAACAGCAGTTTCAAGCCAATACCAATGAGGATCATAAACGACCAATTTCCAAAAACAGTGAGTCAGCTTGTTCTAGTAACGAACAGTTTGCTCAGGGATTCGTAGCCAAATAAGTTGAAGAGGATTTCAAATTTAATTAAAAAAGGTGTATTTTCTTAGGTCCTACTTCGTGGACATATACGTTCAAAGCACTCACCCGGAAAAGAAATTAATGATACTGCCTCTTCGTGTTAGGTGACCAGAACGTCTTCGTCGTCGTACACGGTGTGTATGCGTGGTTGATTACTGTCAGTGGGATGCGATGATGCGATAAGAGCGGTGCCAGCTCCTTACATCCACCAGGTTATTAACGTCCCGATGTGATCCTTGCTAACCGGTTACGCTTGCCTATCGATTAGCGGTTGATGACGGGTAGACCACCTGTCTAGTTTCCTTCCGTCTCGCCGAACAAATAGTAGGGAAAACACGTCGAAATGTGTGCGTTAGTATCAAGTAATCGCTAGCTACGGCAGGACATACACTGATCTAAAGTAAATTACCTGGAAATTTTTATCCGACGCTGGATCAGTGGTCTAGCCGAGCGCACCAGTCGACGATCCTAGTGAGTTGAAAAGAATTATCCTTTCGACGAACCGTATTCCGATATCAAATGCGTTGAAGTGTGCTACCGTTGCTTTCCGCCCGTTCAACTCAGTCACGGTATCGCGATCGTTCCAACGTATTGTGAGAAAAGTAGTTGTTAGTATCGTGCAAACCACCCAGCTTCGAATGGACATATAGTGAACGTTCCAACTAACCTCTGGAAAACTCCAACTGAATTGTGTCCAAACAAAGCACCTCGTCCACTTGAATAGGATTTATGGAGAATGGATTCCTATAATCGCCTTGATGTTTGGCAACGATGGCTACGCGAACCAATTGTCCGCGAATATGATGGCTGTATCGCTAATTATTCGTGGGGAAGAAATGGCGATTCCTATTCAGCACTGCACCGTTTGCAATGGCGCCAATCCGAGCCTAACCAGGCTACCGAGTCCAAGTCGTATCCGTCCTATAGGATCCTTTCCAGTCCAGAAAATCCGGTTCGAAGGACCATAAATGTTAGGGAGCAGAGCTACCTCCGCCTTCGATATTCGTTGATGGTGCTCCCCAACACTCGCCGGTGGATAATAGGCAAACACAAGCACCACATTGAGCTACTGCTCATCCAGTCCAATAAATAACACACAGTTGAATCCTTTCTACAAACACGCACGATTTACATTTATTCCACGTTATACCTTATTACTAATTAAGCACATTTATTTTTCTACAGCACATACAAACATTTATTAAGTATCAACTAACAACTAACTAACTAACAGAAAACCAAATACTGCACACATAACGATATTTAATTTGCCCGTGCGACCTCCGCACTCGATCGGTGGTTTGTTGTGATCTGATCACAAGGCATTATTTTCGTCATCAACTGACCGCTGTCGCCCATGCGATGTTCTGGATCGGGTCCGTGAGTGACCACTCATTTCTCGCTCTGTATATTGGCAGCCTCTTTGACGACGATGACGCTCGATCCATCCGCTCTCCAATTGTTTGATCGGTGACCCATATTCCGCTCGGCTTGTTGGTTCAGGGAAAGTAGGTCACTTTTGTGCATCGCAATACGGTGATGTAGTTAGGGTGGGCTACTTCCAAACACAGTTCATTTTTACGAAGGCAGCAGAGAGTTGGTGTATATGGTTATTGGGGCGGGGTTCTTTGGGGGGTGGGGAACGTGAAATAGGGAAAAATGCGCCGGGGTGGGGGAACACCTTGGGGGGGGAAGAAGTAAGAAGCATTGGAGAACAATTTCAACAAGTTCGAATAGCTTGGATACAGCAGTTAGTTGACGAAGGACCGTTTGCATCCCTTTTTGTGTATTAGGAAAACAAACGACTCTTTCCAACATTCAGAAAACACGCCAGAAGTTAATGACAAATTGAAGACCGTAGCCAGGGACGTAGCAAGTATGTTTAGGCAACGCTTCAGGACGATTAAATGAATTCCGCCAAGACTGCATCCAGTTGAAATTATCATCTGCTTGGCTGCCCGCATATCACTATGGATAGTGAGTGCAGTGTCAAATTCAGACAAACGGGGAACAGGAGCTGCTTCGAGGCCCTAGGCATCCAGAATGTTATCGCAGAAGATACTGCTGAACTGCATACGGAACAAGTTGGCGATATCCACGACAGAGTCAGCTTCAAGAGTGCCATCAGTCCTAGTTGAGGGTAAAACGGTTTCCATCCGTTGTTCATTCACGAACCGCCAGAAGCTCTTCGGATTCGTTTTGAGACGACTCTGCAATTGAGACTGATGAGCGTTGGACAAGCTGTCATTGAGGTGTTTACAATCGTCGTTGGCGCGTGGGTAGTGTGGAATTAGTGCGATATTTACTGTTTCCACGAAGCAGCCCTTTTAACTGGTTTCAAATGTTTGAGGTCTGAAGTAGACCAAGCAGATTTGGGAGGCTAATGGTTGACTTTCTTAGACACGAATTGATCAACGGCGAACTGAAAAATAGCACACATAGTCGAAGCAGCAGAATTCTCATCCCCGTTTGCAAGGGTCGTGTTACAATCGAGAAAGTTGTTCATTCCCTCGAAGTCAGCATGGGAGAAGTCGTTTCTAATAAACGTTTTCAATCAAAAACGATTCTTCGGTTATCAAAAACGATTATTTCGATATCGACGGCAAAGTACTGGAATCCAGAGTTGCATTGACTAAGCATATTGATTTTAAATATACTGGTTATAAGCCATCAGGACATTTTGATAAATCTTCTTCTTCTTTTAGCATTTCAAGCTTATTGCTTTTATAATTAGCTTATTGCTTGCTCTCAACTTAGTGTTCTAAATGCACTTCCACAGTTATTAATCAAGAGCTTTCGATGCCAAGTACCATGTTTGCATTAGTATGATTGTGTGGCAAGTACAATCATACGCTATGCCCAGGGAGTCGAGAAATTTTCCTTTACGAAAAATTCCTAGACCAGACCGGGAATCGAACCCAGCCACCTCCAGCATGGTGTTGCTTTATAGCTGCGCCTTTACCGACTGAGCTAAGGGAGGACCCTTTTGATAAATCTAAGGTATCTAATTAAAGTAAGACTTCATTGAAAGGTAAATACATTTGAAATAGATCTGTATTCGAAAAAAAAATCATGTGTTCGTTAAGATCTATTGGTAAGGGATAAATGACCCGAAGGGTTAAGGTCCCTCTCAAAAATAAAAGAAGAAGAAAATCTATTGAACAAAACCGGGCGAATTACAAGTTGTGCTTAAAACCGGGTCAGAAACCCTATGAAACTCATTTTTCAATTATCATCGATTTCACTACAGTCACCTTTATCAATTTAAAATGCCTTTGCCAGAGGTTACCAAATGCTCATAGTTTTTAATCATGACCTTTTTTTTCTCTCTCTCCCTATCGGCTTCTTGCCTACCCACAGATCAAAGTGCAATTTGACTGCATCCGCCGCAAATAGCATCGTCATCGTCATCATCAGCAGCATCAGCAGCGGCGGAAAAAAGACCACCGCTTTCCCGCGCAATGGGATGCGACTGTGAATCATGCATAGCGAAATCGCTACTATCAGTGTTCAATTTTGTGTTCTTCGTAAGTATACCTAGTGGATACCAATGAATACAACGCACTTTTACCTGCGATCTAACCTTTCGAAACACGATACTGACCTAAAATCATACAGACACAATGATACACTGCGACTTAGAACTTTTCCGCGTACAAGGTTTGTGGCGATGAGTAATTTTCTTAAATCTTCACACTTCTAGGTTCTCGGATCGATTGTTCTAGGTGTGGGAATATGGCTCGTGGCAGACAAATCATCGTTCATAGCGCTATTGAAAATGGTTGAAAGTGATCAGCTGGAGGTAAGTAATTTGATACCATCACTGTTTGAAAACACGAATACAGTAACCGTCGTTTGGGGTTTGTTTGATGATGTAAAACAAACATGTGAATTTTGATGATATTACACAGAATGATTGGGTAATCAACCTGAATTAATCAAAAAATGACGTATGACTATCAACGTAAATCGCCACTGTAGAAGGCATTGATGATATACCATACACAACCACATCGCCGATCCAATGGCTGGTGGGTGCGAATCAAACTGCAGCCGATGCGATTAATTAAGAATCAATGGGTCGGCCGATAGAAGCGTGGAAGGAGATTCACTCATCCGATGACTACAATAAAATACTCGTAGATGTGCGGGGGTGGTCGGCGAATCCATATTTGTTTCAGCCATGTATACACATATAGACTGCTTTTGTTTGAGTTATTACGTACGAATAATTGCTGCACCCTTTCGCGAGGGAAGGTTGCTTTAGCATCTTTGGTTGATCGAGGATCTAACGCCTTCTACTAACCAGTAAACAAATGCTGTTGCATTTGCATTCAAATTAGCCGCACGTGAGGGTTTAAGTGCAGCGGTATCTTTAGATGATACAAACGATCAAGATAGGTAATTTGATGGTCGTCATGAGCTATATTTTGGAGGGATATTGAATGCATTTCAAAATTATGTTTGCATGTAAATAACAGATACGTGATACGACTAATGCCTTTTTAAAACCCGAAAGGTTTGGAAGATTTACTTAATGTTGTCTAATATGGGGCGAAACATTGTTAAGTATGATAGAATGAGAGGTGAAGGTATAGAACTCATAGTTCCGTAAGAGAACGGCAGTGTGAAACTTGTGTATTGAATAAGTTTGAAAACGAGCAGAACGCAACTTTATATTGACAGAACAATCGAGCGACACTTTATTTTGCCTAACTCTCAGGAGTATTCGAAAGAACTGCGATACATGAGATGATATATCTAAAGGCTGACTAAAAATTAATTTGTACGCCCCTCGTTAGCACGCTTCTAGTGTTGAGAATCGTAAACCTTTGACAGTGGTTTGTTTACACTTCTATAGAGAACAACTTGTGCAAGTTTGATCAAAGTAGTCGATCGCGGTAAGAAATAACGTCAAATGGAACTCGAAAGAAGAAGGAATATTGTGCACAAACACCTGGAAAATCCGGAGTGGTCCGGTTCCAAGCTGGCTAAAGTGCTGAAGATGCCGAAAACAACAGTTTTTCGAGTGCTCAAAATCTACAAGGAAACCCTGAGTGTGAAAAGGAATCAGCGGACCTACGAAAAAACTGAAACCAGGGATCGTCAGCTACGCAGCAAGGTGTTGAGGTGCGTTAAAGTCAACCCCGGTATTTCGATCGGAGATGTGGCCAGAAGGTACAACGCCAACATTCAAGCGGTGCGGAACATCCTTTCCAGGGAAGGATACAATTCGTACAAAGCCAGTAATTAAATGAACCGGCACATGTAGCAAAATTCCGTTGCTTACAAAGCTCTTGTACGACCATGTTTTGACGAATTACAAGAACTACTCTTTGATCGATGTCGAAACATACGTCAAACTCGATTTTAAGCAGCATTCCGGTCAGAAGTTTTATATCGCGACCGGAAGTGTGGATGTGCCGGGAAGACTCAAGTTCGTTTTTGCCGACAAACTCGCGAAGAAAGCCATGATTTGGCAAGCGATTTTCAGTTGCAGCCTGAAAATGGAACCATTCGTCACATCCTCGACGATTACATCCCATGTTTACATCAAAGAATGCCTGAAAAGCGTGTATTGCCGTTCATCTGGAAACATATGGGCAAAATCATCTTTTGGCCCGATTTGACCAGCTGCCACTACTCCAAGGTGGTTCTGGAGTGGTATGATGCCAACAAGATCGATTTTGTCCCCAAGCTAATGAATCCTCCGAATTGCCCGGACTTTCGACCAATCGAAAAATACTGGGCAATTTCAAAGCATCAACTTCGACGAAGCGGCGGTGCTGTCAAGGACATCCAGCAAATGCGGGCAAAATGGAAGAAATGCGCTGATTCCGTATCCTTTTTACTGTGCGGTCGCTGATGGGCTCTATCAAAAGGATGGAGCATCGAAATTTCGTTCGAGAAATGTAACCATCTGATGCTGTAACATTGAAGTTTTAATAAAAGTACTGTATGGCACCCATTAATGAACATTTTAAACTTATTGAATCATGAATTACAGGTGTTTTTATGCATACCAATTTACTTTTAGGCAGCCTTTATCAGTACCGGGCATGTATTGGCTAGTCGCCAAATCAGTCCAAAATGTCATAGGTCCTTAGTGTGCTTTAATAAAAGGCATCTCGCGTTTTCTGAGACATTCTTGCTTGTATGACTTTCAGTCCATCGTCTTATTTGTGACAAAAACCTTGATTTTTGCTTCAAATTATGAACTTTTCGGCCAAATCATAATCGAGGTCATCTCCGCAAGCCATAGCTACGGAACTTTTTTGACCAAAAAGCGTTTAGTTGCTTGTTTGCTCGGTAAGCACGCTACAATGAATGACACCGCATTTCATTGCGACTGTGTTATTTGACAGTCCAGGGTTTGCTTTGATGCTTCTCAACACTTTCCAATACAGCCAATGATCGTAAGTCCTAGTATGACGCATCGTTTGAGCCATTCGGGCGATGCTGTTCTGTTCGCGCAAAAGGCTGTGCTGGTAGTTTTGGTGGTATTCAACTTTTTTACGTTTGTCGAACCTGACCTCCTTGAATTATCAATGAAACTTTCACCGTCAGAAGGTAGTCTTCTTCAAATTAAACAAGCCGCTGTTAAAAACAATTCTTAGAACGTTCATTGAGCGCGCCGCTTTAAAATATACAATGCGTACGACATTCGGCGATACAGGTTCCCGTGAGGACAAAACGTGCTGCCACTAGAAGGAGTTCACACTGCAGTTGCTGTTGCTGCTTTCGAAAATGTTGCGTTGGAAATCC
Source organism: Aedes koreicus (assembly GCA_024533555.2). Taxonomy (NCBI): domain Eukaryota; kingdom Metazoa; phylum Arthropoda; class Insecta; order Diptera; family Culicidae; genus Aedes; species Aedes koreicus. The sequence goes on from JAHHFK020003279.1 coordinate 9,030, forward strand.
AACTTCCGTCCGGTAGCCAACACCCAAAGAAAAGAAAAATCATCCACGCGTACAATTATCAGGATCAACGCAAAAACTGAACTCATGGCACACTTTCTCTGGTTCTGAATGCGGAGTACCAAGGAAACGGGAAAACATATCATGGAAGCATAATAAAGAAGTTAAAACGGACCAGTCAAAAAATTTTCAAAAGATTAACTTTCAAGCACTACGTTTGACACAAAGATTCGGGAGATGGTATAATTTCAGGTAGTTTGATATGAATAATTTGTATCGAATACCGAAAAGAATTATTTGATTTTTCGAAATCGACGGAGCAAAGGAAAAACACATCATTTCAAAAGCGCGGCTTGTTGCGATCTTCCTACCTTTAGTTTATTGACAAAAACGTGGTTAATCGAATTAAGGTTGTTATGACGTCGATTATGCCTCATTATAATATCCATTATGCCTCATACTTTTATGCCAAACGTCCATTATGTCTATCGTTCTAATGGGGCATACTTTAATAAATGATTCTTCAATAAAAGGCAATTTACTAGCATTATGCAGAGAATGTCGATGGCACTGGAAAATATATCGATTAGTTGAGCAGTCAGAAGTCAAGATCTAAAAATATGTACATCTCTTTTTGAATTTTGTCGTTGCAAAAGAATTGTCGTGTTCATAAACTTTTGTACGCTTTTGTGCATTTGTCATAGTGCTGGATCCAGTGTTGTGGAATCAGTTAATTGTCTCTGTGAGGATTTCATTCACATATGACGAGTTCTCCAAAATCACCCAAAATTGTTACCTGTAAAAAACACCTCTTATTGGAAAACCTTTAGTTCCTTGACCTGCAGGTCATAGAACTCTTGTGTTACAATTACCTCCCAAGTTTACAAAGACTAAGAGAAGTGGACAGAGCAAAAAAAAACCATATTTGCATATCTAATCATGAAAATGCAATTTAAACTTCAAGCCACTTATGTGCCTGAATTGCTTCCACCGCGGGCGCTATTGCCATAGCTAAGAATAAGCAAAAAAAAACTGTGCATTTCCTCACTCTTCCTCTCACTATTACTCTTATTCGTGGACTATTCTACGCTAAGTTTAAAGCCGTTTCTTTTGATCGATTCAATCAAAACCAAAGCAATGACCAATACTCGAAGGAAATACTTCAACAAAATACCTTGCCGTAACAACACCAACATAAAAACTGAAACTCTCATAATTGCCACCACCCCCAATCCACCAGTCGAGCCACCAAATTACAAAACGAGAAAGAACGTCAGGAAAATGTGCCTTGAGGCCTGTGCAAGACCCGCCTAGAGTGAAATGTTGTTCACCTTTTGCTTATTGCCAAGTCCATTTGCCGGTTCTGGCGGTTGTCATAAATTTTAAATTGACAAACGTCGCAACTGAACTTGCTGCTGACCATCTGGTACAAAGTGAATTCGAAAATGCATTGAGCGGACCCGGTTTCTTGATAGTTCTGAAAAAAAACGCCCTGCACAATTTGAACAGCTGACGAAATGGTATTTCAATTATTGAAAAGCAAGAGTTTATGATAGATCCTTTTAATAGGTTATGAGATTCGGAACAACCATAACCAGAATATGTCAATAAAAAAATTGTGTTATTATGGTCCCATGCACGACTCAGAGTTTGTAGACAAACCGGCACTTTATTTGAATTTTTTTTTATTGATTGTTAAAAAAATATACACAGAAAACATCCTCCGCATAATGAATTGTGTGTTGTTCTCGAGCTAAACAAAAACACTAACTGCTTCCTCAGCCTACATGCAAACGTCGCGTTCATCCGAGAATGAGTCGCTCGTATGCATATGGCAAAAAAAGACGAACCATATGTAATCCGATGCCACCATGCAATAATAATCCATAGTTGTTAATTTCAAATGTGAACACAACGCGTTGCTTGTATAATGATGCCTGTTGTTGTAAGCTTTGGGAGTATTACGAAAAATACGAAACTATGTCAAACGTCCATGCTGCATGCTTAATCTTCATTTTATATGTTCCTAAATTAAATTTGTCGCTTTCATCAATTGTACTAATCACATCTGTGGCTTCTTTTTCAGCACTTTACCCAACCAGCAGTGATAGAACAACTGGCGTACTTTCTGATCGCTATCGGGGCGGTGATGTTCTTCCTCAGTTTTCTCGGATACTGCGGAGCGCTACGGGAAAGTCAGTGTCTTCTAACTACGGTAAGTTACTTAAATTCAGCACCATAACTTTGTTTTCAACATATTGTGTAACCTGACGGTTGCTTCCTCTTTGTTCATCTTGATAAGAAATTTTGTAAACCTTTATTCATTTCCCTTTCCTGGGTAGTTTGTTTTAACGATTCAATACAGATGGGTCATATATGAGGCAAGATAAAAAAAAATGTTGTAAAAATTCGGCTTTTAGCGTTACAGAGGAACTTTGTTCTGCAAACTTGTTCAAAAAATTTTTTGACTAGGAAAAATATTGAACAGGTGATAATTGATGATCTAGATCATCCAAACTGTCCTTGAGTTCAGATCTTGATGTTGTACATGACTGACAAGGAGGTTTAGAGTGTTTTGACCGTACTTCTTAGCTGTAAAACATACAAGGAAAATCGTAACACCATTGCAGACATATTACAGTATGCTCAAAATATCTACGATACTCGAAACGTTTCCTTGAGTTCAGGTCTTGGTGATTTGCATGCTCAACAAGACGATTTACGAGGTCTCGTCTCCTTCGAACTTATGAGTTTTTCAGCTCCATGAGACATCATTGCATAACTATAGTCATATTACAATATTCTTATAATATCTACGGCACTTCAAGCTATTTTTGAGTTTAGATGTTGATATTTTGAATGATCAACAAGACGATTTCCGAGGTCTCCAGGGTACTTATGAGTTGGTAAAGCTCCATGGGACAGCATGGCACAATTAAAGTCATATTACAGTATTCTCTGAATATCTACGGTACTTCAAATTATTTTTGAGTTAAGATGTTGATGTTTAGTCTGATCAATGCAAATTTAAAATTCTTTGCATGTGCAACTACTAGCGAGTCAAATGTTCTCCATCTGACTCTTTATCTTCAAATCATAATAATAAAAAATTAAGAAAAACACCGTAAATCTCTTTTTTGATAATGTACAACATCATGATCTGAACTCAAAGATAGTATGAAGTAACGTAGTTGTTCTGGCATCAATGATTTACGGCTATAGAAATGTTCCATGAAGCTTTACAACGCATGTTTACGATCGAGACATCGTAAATATCTGAGATAATAAAGTAGAATATTATGATTTGAACTAAAGAATCGCTTGGAGTAGCTTAGATATTCTGAGAATTCTGTCATATATCTAAAAAGTGTAATGCTACCTCATGAAAATTTTCTCACCCATACGTACAGTGGAGACATCATAAGCCGCTTTGTTGATCATGTGATTTGGTTTGAACTCAAGGATATTTTGGAGTAACTTAGGTATTCTAGAAATACTGTAACATATGTATTACAGTGTAATGATGTCCCGTAGGAGTATTTCGACTCATAAGTACGGTGGAGACATCGTAAATCGCCTTGTTGATCATGCAGAACATCAAGATCTGTATTCAAAGATAGTTTGGAGTACCGTAGGTATTCTTGAAATATTGTCTATTACAGTGTTATGATGTCCCGTAGAGCTGTTTCAACTCATAAGTACGGTGGAGACATCGTAAATAGCCTTGTTGATCATGTAGAACATCAAGAGCTGTATTCAAGGATAGTTTGGAGTACCGTAGGTATTCTAGAAATATTGAAACATGTCTAATACGGTGTTATGATGTCCCGTGAGGCTATTTTGACCCATAAGTACGGAGGAGACATCGTAAATAGCTTTGTTGATATGTAGAACATCAAGATCTGTATTCAAGGATAGTTTGGAGTACCGTAGGTATTCTAGAAATATTGTAATATGTCTTTTACAGCGTTATAATATTCCGTGGAGCTATCAGGAATCCCGAATCTCAAAAAGAAAGTTTTAAGAAATCTTAAAATCACAATACAATTTTTGTACAATCATAACTGGGAAAAAATGTAAATTGGGCACCATGATTCCGGGATAAAGCGATAACTTTACTTCGATTAAGGCGTAGAGGCTTATCAAACCATATACTCGAATTTTGTATTGAAAGTCATTTTAGTGTGTGCAATTACTTCTAAAAAATAAATAAGGGAGGCACAAGGCACGACCCCCGTGTTGACGTTGGGTAAATTAAGGATATTTGTTGTTTTATTTTAGTGTAAATTTAACTATATAAATGCAATAAATTTTTCACAATTTGATTTATGGTTAATGGTATGCGAATGCCGCTCCGGTGATGTCAAAATATTCAAGAGTTATTGGGATAGTCTCCAGGAAATACGGCTGATATGTATGTTTTAAAATGAAGCTAAATATTCAACATTGAACTTTATGAAGCGAAATGAAGGTTCTCTTTTTGGTTCTCCTTCTCAAAATATAAAAGAAATATTTTATTCAGTACTAATTGACAAAATTTCACATGTAGACTTTGTTACAAAAAGCCACTTTGCATAGGGTTATGGGATATAATGTCAGCCTAACTCCTTCATTCGACGTATTTACCAAATATCGCATCAATTCAGCTGAAATTGACAAAATTATGTTTGCATTGTATCATTATTCGATTTTCAGCTAAACACTTTTATGCGATTCTCGATTTCTATAACATTTTGGGCGTCATGACTTCATTGGTTAGCATCATTATTTTCGAATGACCCAAATGTGACAAAATTGACCCAATGCACCTTCTAGAAGGATCCAAGATATAAAGAAAATAGTCACACTTTATAAAATAACTGTTCACATAAAAAAAACCAGAATAATTTCACACGAAACCCGCAGACCCAATTCAAGGGACATATTTTTGACTATGTTCCTAACTTTGGCGTGTTATGGTCATCACATTGTATCATTTTCGTAGTTCAGAACTACAAGCATCTTATTAAACTTATCTAAGCAAGCAAATAATTAGCTGAATGACCGTAAAAACTTTATGAATTACAATATGAATATGAATGACAGTTCAATAACTTTATGAATTACAATAAATAATGTAACCGACCGCTGCATATTAAGCTATGGTATAAGACACTGAAAATAATCGATTTAAAATATTTAGATATACAAAAAACACGATTTTTTATTTGGATGAAATTTTGGATGTAAAGGCTGGACTCGGAAAAAATGAGACACACAAAAATGATCACTAAAAATTCATTTTTAACCGGATACTTCTCAAATTTTCAGGGATTAAATAACTATATATTAGTAATGCTCTGTCATAATTTATTTACTGAATTTTCTCCTCCAAGCTGAATGCTCGTACATTTCTCTTAACACTGCTCATGAGATCTTGGGCGAGGCTTTGTCCATCTTCCTTACACAATTTATCCCAGTTTTTCTTCAAAGCTTCATTGGTTTTGAATGTTTTTCCGCTTTTTTTAATTTCTTCATTATCGCCCCAAACTTTTTCGATCGGACGAAGTTCTGGTGTATTTGGCGGGTTCGCCTCCATTGGGACCACATTAACGCCCTTCGCTTCGTACCAATCCATTACAGGCTTGGCGTAATGGCACGAAGCGAGAACCGGCCAGAACAGCGTGGGACCACGGTGAGAGCGGAGGAAGGGCAGCAAGCGATTCTGCAAGCATTCTTCTCGATAAATCTGCCCGTTTATGGTGACGGTTGTAACGAACGGCTTGCTGTACCGTCCGCACTCGCAGATCGCCTGCCACAACAGGTACTTCTTCGCGAATTTGTCCATCGTTCTCTTCCGGAACTTTTCCGGAACCTCCATGCTGGACGTACCAGCAAAAAACTGGAGGCCGGGAATTTGTTTGGTGTCCACCTTGATATATGTCTCGTCATCCATGACGAGACAGCCTGGCTTGACCAGCTACTCACGGTACAGCTTCCGCGCACGCAATTTGGCCACCGTGTTTTGCTTGTCAGTCCGGTTTGGCGCCTTTCTGACCTTAAAAACACGTAGCCCAGCCCGCTTCATGGTCTGCTGGACGAACCACTTCGACGAATTGACCTTTTTGCCCACGTCTCGGGTGGAAAGGTTCGGGTTATTCTTAAAGTACTGCCTTATCTTCCGCGCCTTCTCTTGGTATTCCGTTTTCGGTTTTCGGCCGCTTCCAGCGCGCCGCTCGATGGTCTTCGTCTCCTGGAACATCTTCACAACGCGGGACACGGTGGAATGGTGGATTCCAAGCCTTTTGTCTATCCATCTGTGCGACTGACCAAGATTATCGAACACCGCGCCCAAGATTTGGTGGCGTAGCTCTTCTTGTTTCGAATGCATCTTGAAAACTACTTGACTGATCGCGATAAAATTGCACACATAAACATAACACTCTAAACTAGTATTACCCAAAATTTCATTAATTTTTACCCACGCGATAAAAAGTTACACCCAAAACAAAGTGTCGCATTTTTTCCGAGTCCAATCTATACCTTTTTTTTTTTTTGTTGGGGCGTAGAACCAATCTTTACCTTAAGAAAGCTAGGTAATTTTGTTCCCATCCAACCGTCCATATATTGCAAGATGGATATCTTTTAGAAAAAAGATTTTTTTTTTTACTTTTCTTGTCCAAATTAATTTTTTTTTTCAGTGTCTTTTTATCTAATACTAAACCAGTGAAGGTCATAATCATCTCAGAATCCAATGAAACTTAATTTGTTTATGAAATATTAAGCAACTAACAACTGTCTTACTAAGCAACTAAGTATTCTCTTATTAATCGAGAATTCCATTTGAAAAGAGTTCATATTTATAAATAAATATTGTATACTATTATATTATTATGACAAAATCGAAAATTGGTTTTCATCTTGAGTGGCTGTTGTTTCTTTCTTAAATAAAAAAAGACCATACTGTGATTTTTGATTATTTTATTCTCAAACAAAGTAAATAACAATGTTTTCTTTAAATCTTCATTTCAATTTGCTTGATTTTTCGTAGGGTAGGCGAGTTCTCTAACTTTTCCCTTAAAACTACTCATAAGCTTCTGCACAGTGCTTTCTCCTACCACTTTTGGCCAAACTTTCTTAAATTTTTTAACACTATCCGCTTTTTTCATGTGTTTTCCCAGCTTCGCCTTCGTCAAAGCCCAGAAAGTTTCGATAGGGCGAATCTCTGGGCAGTGTGGTGGATTCATCTCCTTTGGTACAAATACGACATTGTTCCTTTTGTACCACTCTAGTGCATATTTAGAGTAATGGCAAGAAGCAAGATCAGGCCAAAAAATTGTAGGCTTGTTATGCTGTTTGATCAAGGGTAGCAACCTGTTTTGCAGACAATCCTTCACGTAGATTTGACCATTCATTGTGTCTGTAGTAATGAATTGACGAGATATTTTTCCATATCCGCATATGGCCTGCCACTCCATTACCTTCTTGCCGATTTTTTCGGTGTAAATGGCTTTCACTGATCCAGGAACATCCTTTTCCTTCGGCGAGGTATAAAACTGTGGTCCCGGCAATGTTTTATAATCGAGTTTTATGTAGGTTTCATCGTCCATGATGTTTTTGGTCAGCAGTTTGTCGTACATCTTTCGAGCCCTCGGTTTCACAGATTAAGCCTGTTTGGTGCTTCGTTTTGGCTGCTTCTGCTTCCAACGAGTCTGCAGGCCCATTCTCTCCTTGGCAGGCATAACATTAGTCGCCGAAGTACTTAGCTTTTTCGCCACATCTCGGACTGATGCTGAAGGATGACGCTTGAAATAATCCCTTACCTTTCTGTCGATTTTAGGGTCTACCCCGTCTCGGGGAATCTACGAAAGAGCACTGTGGTTGATACTTCCATAATGCTGTTGAACTGCTCCGACGCTCACACCTTCTTTCTAAGCCAGTTTTCTGATCTAAAAACCACTGACGGTGCACCATTTGTGCACAATCCGTTTTCTTTGCTCGGGAGAAAGACCACCCATTTTCAAACTTCCGTGTGAAAAATTGACAAGAAATGACCACATCTGTTTAATTTGGATCTAAACAACAGGACACAGCCTATTTTGATTCATACACACTTAGAAAATTTTACAGTATTCGGTAATTTTTTACCGAACTTTCAACAGTTGAACGTTCGGTAACAGAGACGTAGTAAAAGTTGGTAGCGCCCCTGGCAAACCAAGAAAATACACTCTTGGATTATTTGTCACTTATGTTGACGAAATTTTTTATATTATTGTAAATATTGCACATAATGAATTAACAATATTTTATACATCGACTCATTTTTATTGTTAAATATCCAAGTTTGTGTTATATCGAGAAACTAATAGCAATACAGCAGTACAGCAATAAAATTCATGTTTATCCGTTGAAATAACTTTCATTCACATTTATATTTACTGAAAGTTCAAATTAATTCAAAACTTCGCCTTACGTGCCTTAGCTGAAGCAAACTGAACAACAATAAAATCTAAATCAAGATCTGGTAGCGATTCCTTTTCTATCGAAAGAACAGCCAAGTCAGAGAGTCTGTCTTGCATCATTCTAGAACGAAGATAGTTTTTTATTATTTTCAGCTTGCTGAAACTACGTTCACACAATGCCACTGTAACTGGAAGCGTCAAAAAAAATCGTAGAGCCGTTTCGATGTTAGAATAAACATCTTGGAGAGAATATCCAAGAATACAGTTTAATATGTCTAACGGAGTAGACGAGCTCAGGTCAGGAAACATCTCACCAATTTGCCATTTTAAAACTTCTACTTCAGATACAAGCTCTACTATATCAATATCAGTAGCATACTTTAGTCTCAAGTCTGCTGCGACCTCCTTCAATTGTGGAATAATCATAGAAGCGAGTCCGTGTCCTGTCAAAAAATTATAATTCCGATGCTATATCCGCCATTGATTCCCCACGCTGCTCCATTTGTTGCAGTATTTTGTCAAATACCGAGCTTACTTCCCACGTAAACCTGTTTTCACTCGATAGAGGAGCTCGATTATCTGTGGTGTCATCGATTTTCCTGTTTTCCGCTGTCGTGTTACTTGAAAATCGTTGTCGATGCCAAGTTCAATGCATTTTTCTTTCGCATACTTTATTGCACGGTCAACTACATCAGTTTTCATTTCGTCGAATGATGTTTGTAAGCCTCTGATTAGTTTACTGGCCACGTCTATGGTGATGGTTTTTGACTGCAGGGATTCGTTCACTTTGTCGATGTTAATCAAGATTCTCTCCCATATGTCAAGAAGACAAAGAAACTTAAAATCAATTTGTTTTAAGAGAACTTGGGCACCGTGCACCGTGGTACTATTATATTTTGTCGGCTCAGTTAAGTCGGTCAGAATGTTAAACACGGAACAAATTGATCTCTTAAGAACAGACACTGCTTGTCGTTTAGACGACCATCTTGTATCAGAATGTCCTTTCAATTATACTCCCAAAGACTCTTTAAGAGCACTCCATCGCGTAGTTGAATTACTAAAATATTTAAAAATTTCTTTTAAAGTTCCAAAGAAAGTTATGATTGTAGGTGAAGAACTGGCTGCATGAACTCCGACAAGATTTAAACTGTGGGCAGCGCAAGGAACATAACGGGCTGGATTGATTAATCTGGTAAATTCTGGCCTATGCTCCATTCTTAGTCCTCGCCATATTCGCACCGTTATCATTACTTTGACCACGGAAATCAGCAATGTTTATTCCGTCGTTTTACAATTTTTTAAAAATATTGCTGTGTTCATAAAATCGATGAAGCATTCTTTGATTTGGCATTTACCATCAAAAAATCCAGGAAACGGATTATCTGGCTCATTTGCTCCATATGTGCTAAATCAGGAGTGCAATCAAAAATAATTGAAAAATATTTGGCTCGCTTGACTTTTTGCAAGAAATTACTTTTAACCGAGCAGCTCATTATGTTGATAAGCTCGTTTTGTATATCTGGGGAAAAATAGCTAAGCGTTTTTTTATGCTATATAGGCGAGCGCTGGAGGCAATGATTCTAGAGATTAGCCTGACTTTAAACATCGATGGGCAAAGAAAAGGCGCGATAATGAAAGAAAGAAATAAGCGTGCCTTTTGCAGTTAGCAAAACACATGTACATTACATGTACATCAGTACACTGTTAATTCTATACTATTAATTTTTGAAAGTGAATTGAATAAATTTGGGCAAAATTTTGTCACTACAAAATTTTGGATTTCAGCGCCCCTGTGGCCTGACGCCCCTGGCTATGGCGACTTTTGCCACCGCCTCACTACGCCATTATGTTAAATTATTTTCTCAGAGGGGGGGATATTAGGTTGATTGTTTTATTGATTGGTAAGAAGAAATACGTGAGTGGAAGAAGTTGTGATTAAAAAAATAAAAGGGGGGAATAAAGGGGGGGGGGTTTTAGAATAGGAGTTGGGTTTGTTTTTGGGGGGAAGGGGGGCGAAAGGGGGGGGTGGAAAATGAATGAGTGGTGTAGGAAGTGTGTTATGGTGGGGGGGGAGGGGGGGGGGGGGGGTGGGGGGAGGGAGGGGGGGGTGGGGGTGGAGTTATACGGGAAAACCTACTTGGATCGGAAAGTTTTGTAAACACATATGTACGTTTGAGATGCGCTATTCATAAAAGTGTAAAAATATATATTACTCTCACATTTTTTCGTCATTGCAAAAAATGTTGTATACAACTGATTGCAAAACTTGCAAAAAATACTATTTACTTAAAATGTATGATCAAATCGCAAACGATTATGCCCATGTACTAAACACTTTGACACCACATTGCTCAACAACTTTGCTGCCAAAGCCACTCAGCGACAGGTTTATACGAAGCATAAAAAAGGCAACGTAAAAAAACGAAAGAAGAAAAACCTACCCAGCTGGAACAGTTTTGAGCAATAACTCTTATAAATAAACTACCGAAAAAATGCAACACGATCATTACGTAATTGTATTTGCAATTTCCAGAAACCCACGTTTAAACGCCTATTTTATCCCCGTTTATCTGGTTTATTTTTACTCTCCTTTCTTCAAGTATGGACTATTTGTGCTGGTACTGCTGATTCTAGAGGTTACTGCATGTGGTCTAGCCGCTGCTTACAAAGATAACGCCAAGACGGAAACGAAAAACTACTTGCAGACAACTATTTCCAAGTACTACTCGAGCAACGATCGAAACCAATCGGATGCCGTCACGCTGATGTGGAACTATCTGATGTCCGAGATGCACTGCTGCGGGGTCGACGACTATAGGGACTTCAACTTGTCGGACAAGTGGAACGAGAGCAAGGGCAGCCGGGTCATCCCGGAGGCGTGCTGCATGCAAACGTCTCTGTTCGAGCTTTTGGACAAGAATTGCCCATACTCGCCATCCGATAGCAATAGTTATTACAAAAAGGTAAATCCCATGCTCTGCAAACTTGTGTCACGAGGGTATATGAAGGTAATAATCGCTGATCTATTATTTCTAGGGCTGCTACAACTCACTTATCGACTGGATCATGAACAACCGAAATTTAGTTATCATAGTGGCCATTGGAGTGGGTCTAGTACAACTGCTGGCGATATTCCTAGCGTTCTGTTTATGCAAATCAATCGAAAAGTATCGAGGAATGCGATTGTAAGTCAGCAAAACGGGAGAGGAGAAAAGCTGTAAATCATCACAAACAGGTTAAAAATTGCAAACCGCTAAGAGACTACAACCCAAATAGTCTCAGGTATGTTGGAGTAGAGTTTCGAATCTCAAAAAAAAAACCGTGGAATTATGTTCAAAAGGTGTAACATTAGGCCCCCCGTATTTAGATAAGAAAACATTGTTTGATCATAAGAAAAAGGTGATCGAACGTACAAGTGCACTTTTACTATACAAAACTATTATAGGAGTAAAGCAGATACCGCTGGTCGAAGCAAACACTCGAGGCAGTCATTCACAAAAGTAGCGGTTAAGTTTTTGTGAAGCGGAGAAAAGTTTTCTGTTTCGATGTAACTTTTATTTTCTTCTTCAATCAGCTCCGAGTGCAAAAGTCTGTATGTATAAAAGAAAACAGTTGAAATGTGGACTCTTTTTACACATCATGCTTTATTGAGACATCATTTATCATAGGTTGTGTAGTATAAATTCGGATATTCGATTTTATAGTTACGGTAATCAATTGTTTTTTTTTGTTTAAATGTTAAGAAAATAAATAAAATAATTTAATACAATAGAATCCAGAAACCGACTACCAGTCATTTACGATAGCTCCCTTCTCAACTGCCATGAACTTTGCAAGCCATCCTGTTCCACCAAAGTTCTGAGTCTGTTGGTACAGTACTTGCATTACATTGTTTTCACTTATGTAGGTGGCAGGCTTATCTCCTCCGCAATGTTGTCGGACAGAACGATTCTCGCTTCCCTTCACTTCGATCAACTGTACAAAATCCGTACCACACGTAGTTTTACTACCCATGTCGAAAACATCAAATTTCAAAGCAATGCGCAAATTATTCGGAACGGTCACTGTCCAAATACACTCCATCCTAGTACGATTGTTGTTCGGATACATAGGACTACTGAACACTCCTCCGTAGTTGAACATCTCTCCCCCACAACCCCTACCCCGATCCGTTGCCAAATAAGAAGCGTCAAACATAGTCGTGACATATTCTCCCTTCGATGGTGGCATTTCAATCCTTAGAGTATTATGCTCTGAAAATAATGGATTTGGCGTCGCATAACTACACAACAATGCCAACAGCTTTTCTGTTCCTAGGCCATCGTACACTCGAATTCCTTCCTCTTCACAGTTAGTTGTATGAGTGTAGAATACTCCGAAGTACAATGAGATCGTGTAGTTCTCCGGTACATGAACCGTAATTGTGCAATGTTCTTTCCGAGACACGTAATTGGTGTTGATACGGCCCTGCAATCGTGTGAAATTCCTAGCACAGAAATGATTCTCCTGGACAGATAATTGGAATCCTTTATTTTCGATTTCCTTGTTGCTTTCAAACTTCATGTAGATTTTACTCGACATGGAGTGGTAAGTGGCCGGAAGGCTGCCAGAGCCACAGTAGATGTGATGGGTGTTTGGATTCCTCGTACCCTGCAAAGATTAAGGTAAGTTTAAGAATCGAAAGTTGAAATGTATCAATGACTTAGGGCTACACGGAAACAAATCCGTTCCGAAATACGTCAACATAGAGTCACGAATTTCGAAACAAATCATTTTTATCTTTACGAATATACACCATGAACAAAAATTATGGAAACGTGAACTTTGTTCTGAAAATCATGATTTTAGTTCCACCAAACATAACGAAAGTCAATGAGTTGTTCTTGATGTAATGATTTTGTTCATGAAAAAGGAAATATAATTCTTAGACGTTGAAATGATATTGATCTGAGACGATCGAATAATGTAACTACCCCAACCTTCAACTATTCGCTATACCATTACAATAATAATTTGTCCGATATCCAAAAAGCGACATTTAATTCAAATCTTAAAAACTAACTTGCTAACAGTAAAATCAAAAACATCAGAAACATCATTAACCCATATGTGTTCCATAAAAAAAACACCTTTAAACGTTCGACAGGTTACCCGGGTACCCATCAAAGTCAAATGATTGTAACTCTTGCAATTACCGACCGATTTTAATTCTTTCACCACCGTTAGATTCAGAAAATCATCCGCTTTATGAACATTATCGGCAATGTCCGTTTGGATTCATCTGGTTCCCAGAAATCCGGGTTCCAGGTCCGGTACGAAGACACTATTTGGGAATGTCAATTGAATTTCCGGGAATGGAATAACTCTTCACCGAAAAAAATCCATGCCCTGATCCGTGAACTGCAGTAATGGACTCGAGAACAAGCAAAAATACACCGTGAACTGAATCACGTAATCATGAACTAAATAACGTTTAAAGGGTAAATTCCTGAAAACGTGAACTTGTTCACGGTCCGTTTTCATTTTCGGGAACGCGTTTTTTTCTGTGTACACACTATTCCTATTCCATTGTGGGCTATATGCCTCACGACTTTTTGGCCATCTGATATGTTATCCTCGGAACGGCTATTCCGGAATAGGTTCCTGTGGGGCCTGGAGTGGCCATAAAAGTGTTTAGATAAATACCCTGGCAATATACAAATTAAAATTGAAGCAATAAATCCAGAGGGTCATTTGTCACCAATTTGTGACCATCTGATAATTTGTTTCTGAAACGTCTATTCCGGGTAAAGCTCCAGTTGCCACAAACATGTATTAAGATATAAAATGTGTTGAGATTTCCAGACGAGGCTGGAATGTTTATTCTGGATCAGGTTTTCTTAGGGCCTCAAGATACCAAAGAAATGTTTAGTTGGGAACACAGTCCTTATGGGCATTATACCTATGTAATTCATAGAATTACTCCAAAAGGCTATTTATCACCGTTTTGGCTATCTGTAGACTTGTTTTCGGAATGACAATTTTGCAACAGGTTTGCGTGCTGCGTTGAGTTACCTTATTCATTTTTAGATTTAAATCCCTTCAATATGGTTATAAGATGGCCACCCTGGAAAAACGTAACTGGAAGTAACCCCAGCAATATTAGCGTCGAGATCATCACAGAATGTGCTTTTTGGCATTCTGAAATCCTCCAGTTACGTCAACTTGAGCGTCAGATAGAACATATTCGTTTGTCGTCTGGTGTCAAGCACTTTACTATTTATGCTGATATTGGTATTCTTGATGCTGTTGCTGTTTTTTCCCGCTTCTTCCTCGAAGCACATGGGTCACGCAAAGCTCAAACTTGCTAAAACTTCTTCTATGTTGTCATTTTGCTTCTCATTTATGAGTTTGTGTGTAAGTGTGGGTGTGTTTTATGAGACAACGAAGAAGATAGTAGAGATGTGCAATTTAGCTCATTTTAAAGAGCGGATCTGAGCTCAGCTATCAGCTATCGGAATAAATCGATTTTATTAACCAGCTCTTCTGATTTTGTGACTTAAACATACGAACAAGTGTGAAAGTGACTATAATAGGTTACTATTGGACTCAAAATATGGATAAAATTAAGCTTTAGCAAAGAAAATACTTCACAGCACTTCAGTCGTAATTTGGACTGAAATTTCATCTTTGTTTTGAAAACAGCCATAGTCGGGTAAAATGGTAGTTACTGCAAGATTTTTTTCATTGTAGCACCAACACAGTAGAACTTAATTAGATTCGTCTATATTGAAACTTACTCTTGTTTGCGTTGCGTGAGATTCACGCTAAGATCAGTTTACCCAAATATGAGAGAAGAATATTCATAATCGCGAAAAGTGCACATACCCATTTATGAGTACATTAGTACTTACCCATATTTGAGTATTTTTCCCCATACAAATTTACTCAAATATGGCTAAAGTCTACTTCACCCTTAAATGAGTATGTGCACTTTTTTGCGATTATGGGTAAACTGAGCATAGCGTGTTATGCTTCGCAAAGTAATAGCTGGTTCCTGGATTTATGGAAAAAAGAAAACAAAAGAGAATCAGTCCACTTTACACAGCTCACTTCTCTATTTCTCTTCTGCATTTTGATTTGACAGAGTCGATGAATTGTTCAGCTCACAGGAAAGCAAAGCGGACAGTGAGAATGGTGAGAACAGGTGAGCTGGTGAGCTGCAGTTCTTTTTTAAAGAGCTGGTTGTCATTTGCTCACTGAAATGAATCGATTCAGTGGAACAGCTCAGGAGCGGATTGCCCATCTCTAGAAGATAATACAAAACCGTCAAGTTTTGCACCAAGCGTTTATTCAGTTTTGTACCATTAGACCATACGGACAGATAACAATCGAATTTTCTTCGAACATTTTCATCAAAATGGATACATCAGGATGTTGAAGGTGGTAGCATATTGACGGGAGATGAAGAAGCGTCAGATGCCGAAAATGAAATTGACTATATTACAACCAACGATGACATCTACAATTCAGATGAAAGTTATGATGAAGAAGTGACAAACTTCGACCCAACAACGAAGGACGGGACGGAATTGAGTTCGAAACCATTACCGCTTTCACAAACACGTAAACGGAATATTATTCGGAAAGAAGGGGGAGTTAGACAGTCGACAAACTTATGCACGGCGAAAGAAATTTTCCAATCAATCGTCACACCGGAAATATGTTCCACAATTTAGGATGAAACAAATGAACTGAAAAATGAAACAAAAAAGTGTCACAACTGCTTGGCGTCAGCGAAAAGCAGCGAAAGCATATCCCTCTCACAAAGGATGAATTGGATGCTTTTTTTTCTGGAATTCATCGCTCAAAAAGGAACGGTTGAGCGAAATCTGGAGACCTCAGCATCTACCACTTTTCCGGGCAACGATGTCATGTAGCCGATTCCGTGAATTTTTCAGATTCATTCGATTCGATGACGGACCCGAGGCGCTCGTTCTAAAAACGGCAAGATGGCTGCCATAAAAACTGTTTGATACCTTCGAAATCAAACTTTAAAAACAGGATTTACTCCTAACGAAAACTTAATCGTTGACGAGCAACTTTTCGGGTATCGTGGAAGAACTAAGTTCACCCAATTCGCTTGTGTGTGGTTTGTTTGGTTTGTGTTTGTTTTTGGTTACACGGGACAACTGGAGGTTTCTCTTTTTTCGCGCCGTGTAAAAATTCCGTCAGAAATGTAACCATGGACAATTTCTTCACTGGTAAGTATTTACATATAGGGTGAGTGTACCAATTTTGATTATACGTTCCTATTACGGTGTGTTTGGCCTATCATCTCACTTCGTTCAGCAAAAGAAGAAAGTTCGTTCGATCCAGCGCTCCGTTGTTTTGGAGGATTTATTAGAGTGCGATCCTTGGAAATAATAAGTTTTTTTTCTCAAAATCTATTCACTTCAGTGAAAGGAGTGAATGTGAGTTTTTTTTTTCAACGAAGGCAGTGTGGTTTTCCAGTGAAATAAGAAAAAGAAGCAGTGCTTGCTGGCGAATTATCATCCCGCTCATTTTCGCTTCATCTCCGCGTGGTGACGCTAACCAGCGATACACTACTACATCGCCAACGGTCATCCGACATCGTCGAGCGAGTGCACCCGAAGGCGATCGGATACACCCGTGCACCCACGCAGCGCACCGCTCCCCGCTGCCCGCATAGAAGTGCGACGTTCAGGCATACGGTGCGTCAGCTGCAGCAGCAGCAGCAGCAACAGATCAGTAATATTAGATAAGTTTTTTTTTCCTCTGTCTCTCATTCCACTAGAGTTTAGCGTTAATTTGTGTGTGTTCCTGTTTTGTGTGTGATTTAAATTTTTGGGGGCGTTCAACGCTCCCACGAGTAAGGCAAATCGTGCATGTTGAAGAGGTTTCTTCGACATGGACGGTTTGGCTGAAAAAGTGCCTTTGCCACCTGATGATGGGGAGGCACAAACAAAATTCCGATCGCGATCGTATCCAGTTGACTCGGTCGGTCCATGGGTTGTCTACTTTCAGCCCAAAAAGAAACCTTTGAATGTGTACCAAATTACAACTGATCTGACGAAACGATTCTCAGCCGTGACAGAGATCACGAAAGTTAGATTTAATAAACTCCGTGTTGTCGTCTCTAACCTGAAGCAGGCTAATGAGATTGCTTCCTCCCAGCATTTTACACTGGAATATAGAGTTTATATTCCAGCTCGTGATGTGGAGATTGTAGGAGTGGTCACAGAGGCGAGTCTGTGCCCTGAAATTTTGGAGAAGCGGGCGGTTGGCCGATTCAAGAACCCTCTGCTCCCCCCAGTTCAGATACTGGAAGTAAGAAAACTTGTTAAAATATCGCACAGCGAGGGTAAGAAAAAAGTTACACCCACAGACTCGTTTCGGGTGACCTTTTCTGGCTCTGCCCTTCCTCACTACTTAGAACTGGACAAACTTCGGCTACCTGTGCGGTTATTTGTACCCCGGGTAATGATCTGCCAAAACTGCCAGCAGATGGGGCATACTCCTCCCATTGCGGCAATAAAGCACGCTGCTCAACTTGCGGGGAGAAACATGAGGCTGGTCCCTGTGCAGATAACACACTAAAATGCGTTTTCTGCAAGGGAACTCCTCCCCATGCTCTCTCGTCATGCCCGGCGTACAAACAACGCGGGGAAAAATTAGAACGTTCTCTGAAACAACGTTCAAGGCAATCTTTTGCAGAAATGCTTAAGAAAGCCTCGCCACCCGATATCAATACAAATCCTTTTGCTCCTTTGGCAGATGACGAGTCTGATTCGGACTTGGTTGGTGAGGGGACATCTTTCAGTTTTTCGGAAGGTGCTTCACGGAAGCGAAGACGCATCCGAGCAGGGAAAGTAGCTGAACAGAAGCCCCATATCAACATGCCCAATTCAAAGAGCAGTGTAAAGAAGGATAATCCGAATCCTCCTGGTTTTCGAACTGCCAACTATACACAGGATTTCCCATCTCTCCCGGGGACATCCAAAACCCCTGATGCCCCGATTTTAAGAACAGAAGCCCCCTCTTCATCTGGGCTGTTCTCATTTGATGATATTGTGGAAGGTATTTTCAAGTACCTCGAAATGTCTGACCCTCTTAAAAGCATTGTTATGGCAATGCTTCCCACTATGAAAACTTTTTTGAAGAAATTAACATTAAAGTGGCCCCTCCTTGCAGCTATCATTTCCTTCGATGGATAATTTTCCAAATGAGGTCGGGGATTTGATCACTGTTCTGCAGTGGAATTGTCGAAGTCTTATTCCTAAATTGGAATCATTTAAATTTTTAGCTCACAATATCGGATGTTATGCATATGCTCTTTGTGAAACATGGCTTTCACCCAAAATCGATCTTCCGATTCACGACTTCAACATTATTCGTCTTGATCGTGAGGATTCACGTGGAGGAGGAGTACTTTTGGGGATCAAAAAGTGCTACTCCTTCTATAGAGTGAATTTTCCTCCAATTCCAGGTATTGAAGTTGTCGCTTGTCAGGCTGTTATTAAAAATAAAAGCCTTTGCATTGCTTCCGTTTATACTCCTCCTAGAGCCCCAATAAACCAAAAACAACTTTCAGATATTTGTTCGGTTCTTCCTGCTCCGCGGTTGATCATGGGAGATTTTAACTCTCACGGTACAGGATGACAACCGGTCTTCTTTGATATAGGACCTCTGTGACAACTTCAATATGACCGTTCTCAACAATGGAGAAATTACACGCTTGGCTGGTCCATCCTCACTTGGCAGTAGGTTAGACCTTACACTTTGCTCGAATTCATTATCGTTGGACTGCGCGTGGAATGTGATCCAGGATCCCCACGGTAGTGATCATTTGCCTATTAAAATTTCGGTTGCCACCGGGCTCACTCCGGCGGAATCCATCAACGTCACGTATGATCTAACTCGTAATATCGATTGGACAAGGTTCAAGACAGCAATAGATGAAGCCGTAACAACGGTAGAAGGGCTTCCACCGCTGGAGGAATATAACTTCCTCTCCAACCTGATTTTGGAAAGCGCGCTACAAGCTCAAACTCGACCAGTTCCAGGAACGTCATTTCGCAGGAAACCTCCTTCCCCACGGTGGGATCCGCAATGCACCGAGGTTTACCGCAAAAAGTCCGACGCGTACAAAGTTTTTCGTAGACGTGGAACACCTGAGCACTTCGAAAGGTACACGGCTCTCGAACGAGAATTTAAGAGCCTCATCAAGGCCAAGAAACGCGGTTACTGGCGACAATTCGTGGACGGACTATCGCGTGAAACGTCGATGAATACCCTTTGGAATACGGCGCGAAGATTGCGTAACAGAATTACGAACAACGAGAACGAGGAGTATTCGGACCAATGGATCCTCAAGTTCGCGCGAAAAGTTTGTCCAGATTCTGTGCCTGCACAAATGTTTCCTCGCGAAACCACGAATTCGATAGATGAGATCAGCCAACCTTTTTCAATGGTAGAACTCTCTCTCTCGCACTCCTTTCGTGTGGCAATACGGCTCCAGGGGCTGATAGAATCAAGTTCAACTTGCTTAAGAACCTTCCAGACGTCGCTAAGAGGCGCATGTTGAACTTGTTTAATCAGTTTCTGGCTCTCAACATTGTGCCGGATGACTGGAGACGGGTGAGAGTTATTGCCATTCAAAAACCTGGTAATCCCGCGTCAGACCACAACTCCTATCGACCCATCGCGATGTTATCTTGTATTCGAAAGTTGTTGGAGAAAATGATGCTTTTCCGTCTGTACAAATGGGTTGAGACGAACAACCTGCTTTCAGATACTCAATATGGTTTCCGTAGGGGTAAGGGAACGAACGACTGCCTCGCGTTGCTTTCCACAGAGATTCAGTTAGCTTTTGCTAAAAAAGAGCAAATGGCTTCTGTATTCTTGGATATCAAGGGGGCTTTTGATTCAGTATCTGTTGAAGTTCTCTCAGATAAACTCCACGCTTGTGGTTTTTCACCATTAATGAACAATTTTTTATACAATTTGCTGTCAGAGAAACATATGAGCTTTTCTCATGGAACCTCTACAGCTTCTCGATTTAGCTACATGGGTCTCCCCCAGGGATCATGTTTAAGCCCCCTTTTGTATAATTTTTATGTCAAAGACATTGACGGTTGTCTGAGTGAGAATTGTACGTTGAGACAACTTGCAGATGACGGCGTAGTGTCTGTCACTGGACCCAATGGGGTCGATCTGCAAGGACCCTTACAGGATACCTTAGACAATTTGTCTACTTGGGCTCTAGAGCTAGGTATCGAATTCTCTACGGAGAAAACTGAGTTGGTTGTTTTTTCAAAGAAGCATAACCCTGCACAACCGAAGCTTCAAATTTTGGGTACACCGATAACTCATTCTATGTCATTTAAATATCTTGGGGTCTGGTTCGATTCAAAGTGCACCTGGAGATCCCACATTGAGTATCTGAAGCGAAAATGCCAGCAAAGGGTCAACTTTCTCTGCACAATTACCGGGACCTGGTGGGGAGCTCATCCACAAGATCTTCTAACGTTGTACCGGACAACGATTTTGTCGGTTATGGAATACGGTAGTTTTTGTTTTCAGTCAGCGGCTCGGTCGCACTTCAATAAAGTGGAACGTATTCAGTATCGGTGTCTTCGTATCGCGTTAGGTTGCATGCACTCGACTCACACCATGAGTCTTGAAGTGCTGGCTGGCATGTTGCCACTCTCGGATCGGTTTTCAGAATTATCTCTCCGGCTCCTCACCAGGTGTGAAGTTATGAACCCCCAGGTGATCGAAAATTTTGAGAAGCTCCTTGAGTTGAATCCTCAAACCCGCTTCATGACTTTGTACCATTTGTACATAACACAGGATGTCAGCCCTTCGCTGAATATTCCCAATCGTGTTTGCTTCTCCGACTTCGGAAATTCGGTTCATTTTGATTTATCCATGAAGCAGGAGCTTCGTGGAGTCCCAGAGCATCATCGTCCTATGATTGCTCCGGTGATATTTGCTGCAAAGTTTGGCCTAGTTGATTCCGCCAAAACGTTTTTCACTGACGGGTCTTTGATAGAGGACTCCGCTGGCTTTGGTGTATACAATGAAAATTATAGCGTCGTAAACTTCAAGCACCTTGTTCTGTTTTTGTCGCGGAATTGGCAGCAATTCATTTTTCTTTAGAGACTGTTGCCTCTTTTACACCGGATCAATACTTCATTATCACGGATAGTCTTAGTTCTATAGAGGCTATTCGCTCCTTGAGGCCGGTAAAGCACACCTCTTATTTTCTTATGAAAATACGAGGACTTCTAAGTGCTTTATCTTCACGTTCTTTTATTATCACCTTTGTGTGGGTCCCTTCTCATTGTTCGATTCCTGACAATGAAAAAGCGGACTCGCTTGCAAGGGTGGGCGCTATGGAAGGCGATATTTAAGGAGATTTGGGGCGATGGCTACCTTCTATCACTCCTAAGGTGTCTACGAAATGTTGGTTCAGGGGATTGGATGTGGGTCGAGACTTCATTCGTGTCATGTCTCGCCTCATGTCCAATCATTATTCTTTAAACGCTCATTTGTTCCGTGTTGGGCTGGGAGACAACAATCTCTGTGAATGTGGACAAGGTTACCAGGACGCAGATCACGTAATTTGGTTTTGTGCTGAGCATCGTGGAGTCAGATCTGAGCTTTATGATTCCCTTCGGGCTCGAGGTAGACAACCCAATGTACCGATTCGAGACATTTTGGCTGCACGCGATCTGGAATTTATGAAACTCATTTATGTGTTTTTGACTAACATTAGCCTTAGATTGTAGTTTGATTAACTTACTTGTTTAGGTTAAATTTGTGAGGATTGTGTGCATCGCTGTGTGATTGTGGTTGTGTGTTTGAGTGTTGTGTATGTGTGTGAGTGAGTGATTTTTTTTTAAATTGAAAACGTTCAATTACAAAATTGTAATTTGAAATTCTAGATATAAGAAAACCATTGTTCCTTATGCTTTGTTTAAAATTTCCACCGCAATTTTCCCATCCATAAAATTGTAATTCCTATTAACCTCGAGACGGCCGCGAGTAATCGGTTCCACCCCTTAACCTTGATTTTAAAAATAATGTATATATAAAAAAAAAAAACTTCGTGTGGTGTTGAGTTTGAGAGTGTGTACATAAAAAAAAAAACACAAAAAAAAAAAAAATTATGGCCTATGAAATCCCATAGGCCATAATTGGTACACACCATGATAGGATCGTATAGTCGTACATCTATCCTAGAGCATTTCTAAAATTGAGTGTGGTTGGTACTGTTTTGAGAGAGTCTTCAAACCAATAGTTATTCATCCCTTTCAAAGTAGAATTGACATCTCACTGATTGTTTTTGTGTCGTTTTATTTATAAAAAGTGTGTGGGGATAATGGGGAAAAAGAAAAGGGTAAGGTGGGACAAGGAGAAAAAAAATCAGGAAGCAGTAAAGAGAAAAAAAAAATACAGGGGGGAGGAAGGTAGGAAGAAAGAAGAAAAGAATAATAATAAGAGCAGCTTTGTGCTCATATGTACCTCAGAAAAATAAGGCGATTGTTATGCTATCAACCATGCATACAACTGCTGAAGTTGAGGGAACAATTGCTGCGAATCCGGAAATAATAACGCTCTGTAATGTGACAAAAGGTGCGGTTGATAATATGAATAAGTTTTTATCCGAGTATTCTGTGTAGCTGATGGCCTTTTGGCTATGTTTTTTTTACTATTGCTGCTCTCGCGGTACACATCGGACAAGCGAAAAAAGTTTTCAACAGGAGCTATCACTACAGCTATGCACGCCGTCAATAGAAAGAAGAATCAAGAATCCGAAAGTAATGGCTACATATTTTACAAGAACGGCTATCGAACAAGTCATCGGAAGAGAGCTGGAAGCATCACCTGTAGCTAGTGCCTCTACCACAGAAGAGCGGGACTCAACCGAAAGGGTGCCACACGTTGGTGTCTGTCATATTTGCAGAAAGCGTAGACAACAAGCGCAAAAAGACTAGAAAAACCTGCAAACTATGTGCTACATCAGTATGCAATCAGCACTGTAATGATGTTAGCAATGTCTGTTTTTGACGTAGGACTACGTCTGTGTTTTCAATACTGGGGTACACGTTCGAATTGCGAAAATTTGGAGCGTCACGAAAAATATATAGGTTTTGAACGTTAATAACTAAGTCATTCCACGATCGATTTACAAAATGTTTTCACCAATCGATCGGGACATTTTCTACGCTTCGATTCCAATATTTAAATTTATTGATTTATAACATTCAACTATTGAAATTAACGCAAATATAAGGTAATGTCTTATAATGTCGATTTTTTCAGCGTAAATTTACCAAATACACAGTACTTTTCTAGCACAGATTTCATATTTAAGTAACGAACGTCTCCTAGGCAGCCATGAATGTTATATAACGGGTACACCTTCGCATTTTGAGTTAGTTTTTCGGTGGTCGTGGAGCTGTGCAGAGTAGGTTCTGCAGTTGGATCGTAGCCGGCAGCAGCATTGGCGAACATTCGTTGCCCAGAGAGGTGTTGGTGCAGTTGGCTGTTGTTGCCGATGCTCCCGTCAACCTCGCTGCGAGAAACATGGCTGCTGAAGCCTACGATTTGGCGGGAAAAAGCCGAAAAAGACAACTATCCCACGTCACCTGAAGATGGCCACCCGCAACGACGAGTAGCTGAACCAAGAATACCAAGAAGAAAGCCCAAGTTCAATCGCGAACCATGTTTCTCCCCCATCACCTAAATCCGTCCTTTTCAGGACGACCAAATCAATTTTCCAATTAAAGAGTTTATTTGGTTAAAATTTTGTCTAGTGCTGCTTCAAATTAATTTCAATCACCGCGCCCCGGCTGAACATAGCATTAATTAAACGCCACGTCCCGGAGTAAATGACAAAGAACGTTGAACAACCAACGAACGAAATTCTAGAACGGATAATTCGAACCGAACTGCACCACTTCAGACCGACCATGTGGTTGAGTTCGTTGTAGTTCCTAGTTGTGCATAGCGGATTAGTTGCTGGCGGTGGCAAGCAAATTAGAAATGTTTAGGTTAAGAAAATCATCCGTCTAGCGTGCCGTAATTAAAACTAATTATTGTGGCGCAATAACAGAATTTCGTCCCCTTTGGTGCAATTTGTATCACATTGCCTTCGTTGGTACCGCCTTCTTTCGTGCACTGGCATCCGACCCCTTTACCTCATAGCTCTTAGCAGTACATTAGGATTCAGTCTTACGACAGTCGTGGAGCTGCGCAGTGGCTGGTGGCTGTAGGATCGCAGTTGGCGGCAGCAAGCACCATGGAGGGTGTACTGGCAAGCAGTCGTTGCTCGGAGAGGCCTTGGTGCAGTTGGCTGTTGTTGCCGATGCTCCCGTCAACCTCGCTGCGAGAAACATGGCTGCTGAAGCCTACGATTTGGCGGGAAAAAGCCGAAAAAGACAACTATCCCACGTCACCTGAAGATGGCCACCCGCAACGACGAGTAGCTGAACCAAGAATACCAAGAAGAAAGCCCAAGTTCAATCGCGAACCATGTTCTCCCCCATCAACTAAATCCGTCCTTTTCAGGACGACCAAATCAATTTTCCAATTAAAGAGTTTATTTGGTTAAAATTTTGTCTAGTGCTGTTTCAAATTAATTTCAATCACCGCGACCCGGCTGAACATAGCATTAATTAAACGCCACGTCCCGGAGTAAATGACAAAGAACGTTGAACAACCAACGAACGAAATTCTAGAACGGATAATTCGAACCGAACTGCGACACTTCAGACCGACCATGTGATTGAATTCGTTGTAGTTCATAGTTGTGCATAGCGGATATTTCTGTTAAGAAAATCATCCGTCTAGCGTGCAGTAATTAAAACTAATTATTGTGGCTTAATAACTGAATTTCGTCCCCTTTGGTGCAATTTGTATCACATTGCCTTCGTTAGTACCGCCTTCTTTCGTGCACTAGCATCCGACCCCTATACCTCATAGCTTTCAGCAGAACATTTTGATTCAGTCTTACGACAGTCGTTAAGCTGTGCAGTGGTCTTAGGATCGCAGTTGGCGGCGGCGAGCAGTCGTTGCCCAGAGAGACGTTGTTACAGTTGGCTGTTGTTGCCGATGCTCCCGACAACCTCGCTGTGAGAAACATGGCTGCTGAAGCCTACAATTTGGCGGGAAAAAGCCGCCCGTGACAACGAGACAAGAATCAATCATCCCACGAGATGAACCAAGAAAGAAAGCCCAAGTTCAATCGCGAACTGTTTCTCCCCCGTCAACTGAATCCGTCCTTTTCAGGACGACCACATCAATTATCCAATTAAAGAGTTTATTTGGTTAACATTTTCTCTTGGGCTGTTTGAAATTTCCATTACCGCGCCCGGCTGAACATGGCATTACTTTAAACGCCGCGTCCCGGAATAAATAGCAAAGCGCGTTGAACAACCAATGAACCAACAGATCCATAACTATCTTCTACGCGTTAGAGATAGTGGCCCTCTCAACCATCGTAGAAAATACAACCGGGGCCGTAGCATAATTAAGAGCCACCAAATGCTTTCTAAAGAGTGTACAATAGAATTTTCTTGGCCCTTTTCAGAGCTGACTTAAATCAATTAGCGGATGGCCCTGACGTGTATGGGAATTCAATTGCTGCGTAGTCCTACGTCAACTTTGCGTACAACCCCATTGGGCTGTACCTTGTAGTTTTTTGACGTAGACTACGTCTTACCGCAAGGGTAGGGTGTCAATTGAAAATATAAAAATAAGCGACCGTAACGA
The DNA here is from genome assembly GCA_024533555.2 of Aedes koreicus. Taxonomy (NCBI): domain Eukaryota; kingdom Metazoa; phylum Arthropoda; class Insecta; order Diptera; family Culicidae; genus Aedes; species Aedes koreicus. The sequence goes on from JAHHFK020003279.1 coordinate 35,252, forward strand.
AATATCGTTACAAATTAAACGCTAATAACTTAATAAATGCTCAATAGATTTTCAAGACCTTTACATCAATCGGTTGGAAATTTTCCCGCGTATCGATACAATTATCAAACATTGTCCGTTAACAATTTTGAGCTATTGAAAATAACCAAAACATAAGGTGATGTCTTATAATGTCGATTTTTTAGAGTAAGTTTACTAAATGCACTGTACTTTACTATCACAGATTTCAAATTTAAGCAAGGGAGAGCTCATGCAGCACTGAACGATATTAAACAGGTACACCTTCGCAATTTAACTCATTAGTGTCGCAGTACTGGAGCTGGGCAGATCATGTAACCATTAAGGATCAGCAGCTGGCGATGGAGGCAACCCCGATGGCATGAAACCTGCAGTGTGGAGCGGCAAGGCGCCAACGTAGCAGGTGGTGAAATATGCCACATAAGGTGCACTGGCGACCAACCAGTGGTGAGCTAGTTGATTGCTCTGAGACTGTTGCTAGCAAGCCCTTGGCCACCGTTGCTAGGCAGCCATTGTATATGCAGTGGTGTGCTAGGCAGTCGGTTGCCCAAGATGGTGATGATTTGTAGCCAGCCGGTGGGCGCCATCACGAGGAGCAAAACAACGTGCTTGAGTGTGTGATATTCTTGGTAGCCATTTTTATCTGAATTGCGAAAGCAGTAAGCTTGAAACGCTAAAACATTAAATTTTCTGCATTATCTAATGCGTATAAAGGGAATGCTAGATTTGACACGAATTCATGGAATATTTCATTTAAATTTAAACCGGATATCACTGAAATCAGGTCTGTTGTATGAAAGATTGCAAACAGTTTCTTTTGACGTAGACTACGTCTTACGGCAAGGGTAGGGTGTCAAATGAAAATCTAAAATATTGCGACCGTCACGAAAAACCGTACGTTTTGTACGCGAATAACTCAAATAATCCACGATAGATTTACATGATTTCTTCCTCAATCGGTCGGAAATTTTACCGCGCTCCAATTCAATTGTCAAACATTATTCTCAAACAATAGTAAACTATTGAAAACAACGCAAATATAAGGTGATGTCTTATAATGTCATTTTGCAGAGTAAATTTGCCAAATTTCCTATCACAGTTTTCAAATCGAAGCAAGGAACGTCTTGCATCATCTTCTTCTTATTTGTATTAGAGAGGGACTTTAACCAATCATGTCATTCGTCGCTCCATGTACGTCTCGCATGCAGCTGAGGACGGTATAAAAGGCACACTTAGGAAAAATTTGCCTCATTGGTTGGGGGTGAGGGGGGGGGGGGGGGGTGCGGGGGGGGGGTGGGGGGGGGGGGCCGCGGGGGGAGGGGGGGGGGAGGGAACGTTCATTAATTACGTCACGCAAAAATTGACTTTTTGTAACCCCCCCCCCATGTCACGTTTTTTGTATGGACCTTCAATTTTTTTTGTATGGATCGTCACGTTTTCTCGAACCCCCCTCCCCCCTACTGCGTGACATAATTAATGAACCTTCCCTAATCTGTCCTGTTGAGGACAATAAATTAAAATAAAAGAGTTGTTTATTCAAGAACTAATCTTAAATTTAGTTTGGTGCTGGGTTACCCAGCTGGTTGGGGCAATCCCTAAATTTATAATCTGTCCTTTTGGGGACAACCAATTTAATTAAAAGGGTTGTTTTTATAAAAATTTAACTTTTTTTTTTTGTTTTGTGTGTGCGTATATATTGGGGGGGGTTGCGCCGCGAGGGGGGAAATTTTCCCGGGGGGTGGGGCGCACCAATAAATAATCTGTCCTTTTGAGGACAACCAATCTAGTGGGGGGAGTTTTTTTTATATAATTAATATTATTTTTTGTTGGGTGTGTGGGGCATTAAATATTGTTGCGTTTTTTGCGGACGGAACGCTTTTTTTGGGGGGGCCCGTGAGGGGGGAGGAGGATCTTCTTCGGTGACAAATTTTTCCTAGCTGGTTGGCGCAACCCGCGATGAATCAATTAATCAATTCAATTTCTAATTTAAGAGAGTTATTTGAATAAGCGTTTATCTTACATTTCGGTCGATTGGCAGTCATATTGGATTTTGCCAAGTCGTTACCAGGCAACAGTGTGCTATGCAGCGGATCCATAAAATCAGTGAAAATAAATCAAAGCCTGCCGGTGCTTTGATTTATTTTCACCGAAAAATCCTACCAGATACAAATCCATCTTTGCTACTTTCAATTTAATATTCTCAGCTTGAGAGTTTGTTTGATTGGGATTTTCGTTTCAAATTGTCGATTGGCAGCCAGTGGTATTAGCAAAACTTGTTTTCCCTTCGTCGCATAGCTTAAATCACACAAATTCCCTATCACGGACACCATTTTTGATGTCGAACATGATATTCCGACCAACGTTCTCTGTAAATCCCAATTAGTAGTGTGTTATAAACAGTTGTTCTGTTGTGTTAACGATTCGCGTTGGATAGAGTCCTACCTCTAGGAAGAAAAACTTTTTGAGAAACATAGTGAAAGTGAGAATGCCTAACCGATTTGATCCAGAACGCTTGCGCAGATTCAGGAAGCGCATAAAGAGCGAACATACGGGAAATCCTCCGAAACGACCATGCACCGATGCCGAGCGATCTCGTAGTTATCGGGTGAAATTGAAACAGCCAGAGGTAATGCGTTGCCAACAACTAGTTGGGACGCTGGAGAAAGTCCTTCAACTCGAGGTAGGAAATTGATATTTATTAAATTTAAATCAATTTGACAAAGTGCATGTCATCATAGCAATTGAATATCTCTCTATGTTGTCGCTCCCTGTCTTAATAAATTTCAACATAGTATTAATTGTATTCTGGGTATGACATGCGCAGCATGCTTTTACTGCATATGAACCTACAGATGATATCGATACAAATAATGCGCTGAACATATTTTAATGCGTGATTATTTTCTCAGGTGTTTATTTTATATTTATAAGAATTTATTATATATTAACCAACCTTTTCTCCCATACCCATAGCAAATAATAATGATATTTTATAAAACTCACTCTCTTTCTTCTGCGAGATCTAATATATTTATATATATTTCGATTTTCTTAACGTTTTAGCCATAATGGATTCACTAATTTACCTGATATTCTCATACAAACATGAATAATAATTTCACAAGAAAACCATAGACCATATTTTAGGTACGCATTTAACCTTATATTCCCAACTATGGCCTAATGTATTCATCATATAGTAAAATGTAGAATATGAAAGTTTTCAATGGAAAAGTAAGAGTGAGCGGTTTGTATTTTTCGAAGGGCTTATTCATACCAACACCTATATAACTAAATGAATATAGTGGGAATTTTAATGTCTTGAAATGAAATGGCTGACTGATCACATGAGAAAGTCATTTAGATGTTATAAAGTAGCTTTATATTCCGTATAATATACTGAATATAGCCGAATGCCCGGAGCGATAATATAAATAAATGCCCGGAGCGATGAAATAAATAAACTTTACTGAAATTCGTTCGAAAAAGAATCCTTAATGATATCCATATCCATCGAAAGTTTTCGACTCAAATGTTTGTAGGGGGGTTAAAACTATCATTAATTTAATAATTTTATATTCCCTAACAGATCCTCAACTATCTTCTAGGCCTTAAAGATAGTCCATCGTAAAACGTGCAACCGTGGCCGTGTCATCATTTAAACCAATTGCCCTTTTCAGGGCCACCAGAGAGTTATAAAGAGTGTACAAGAGAATGTTCCCACGCACTGACTTCATAAAACCAAACGGCCCTTTTCAGGGCCACCAGAGAGTTATAAAGAGTGTACAAGAGAATTTTCCCACATACTGACTTCATAAAACCAAACGGCCCTTTTCAGGGCCACCAAATAATATCTCAAGATCGTACAATAGAATTTTCTTACATACTGGCTTCAAAACGCTGGTGTTATGTCCCATAAGAGCCGCACCCGTCATATTGTGACTTAAACTGCTTCTATCGGTATGGGTAAGCGACCGGCACGAATAATTGAAACCCTTAAACGCTAATAATAGCCACACAGAATTTCCCTGACATTATAATGCATCACTTGGTTTAACGTAGTCTACGTCAACCGGTCGTGTCTTGTACACAACCCCACTGATTTTTTTTACGCTTGTTTTGGCTTTCAATCGAACAACGGAGAATTTTACGCGTCTGCTAAAGTTCATCAATATTTTTTCTGTGAATGTTCCGCATCGAAACTAACGAAACTAATCAAACGGTTTAACGTAGTCTACGTCAACCGGTCATGTGTTAAACTCAACCCCACTGATTTTTGTTTGTTAATTATATCTTTAAATGACATATGAAATATACATTTTTTTTTATTATTTTAAAAGTTTAATGAAACATGAGGATCGCAGACGTTTTTTCCCCCAGTGAAGCCCAAAATTGAATCATTACATAGTCTCAAAACAGTAGGAAAGAGGACCCAATGAAATGGCCATTCCGAGAGTTAATACACTGATTATCACAAAACAAATAGCCATTCCTGCAATAAATCATTAAAAGGATAACAGTGGAAAATAGCCTTCATGAGTTATTTCATGAATATTGATACCCATATTGCCAGGGTTTCCTCTTTTAAATATGTTCATTGCAACTCTAAGCTCCTCGGGAACCTCTTCCGGAATGACCGTTTTAAGGACAAATCATCAGATAGACACAAAACGTTGAGAAATATCCTACTGAAGAAATTTCATGAATGTTGATACCCATATTGCCAGGGTTTCCTTCTGAAAATGTCCATGGCCACTCGGGGCCCCACGGGAACCTGTTCCGGAATGACCGATTCCAAAGATTTTAACATTCATTCCCGGACATTTAATTGATATTCCCAAATAGTGTATCCGTACCGGACCACAGCCCTGGGAACCAGATGAATCCAAACGGACATTGCCAATAACTTTCATTAAGCGGATGAGTTTTTGAATCGAACGGTGTCAACAGAATTCAAATCGGCCAAAAATTGCCAGAGTAGTAATGATTTGAATTTGGTGGGTACCCAGGTACCCTGTCGAACACTATAAAACAGGGGTAAAAAAAATCGAAGTCCCCCTTTCGGCCCCCATGCTACTACAAAAAATATTTTTATACAAAAAGTTGCCTTCCAACTTTTACTAAGATGTCGCTGAATTTCAGCTTTCTGTTTTAAAATAAACTATGAACCCAGTCTAATAAGGGCACATCTGTGTTTGTATGGTGGAAGGTTAACGGGATTGGTTCAAGGCAGCCGCCGCAATGCAAATCTCACGAAGCGTTTCTGGATGCTTTCCATGCGCGATTCATGGTCATCATGGTATGGAGCCTAGATTTGCACTCCATATTCAAGACCACTACGAATCAAAGAGCAGTATCGCTTTCAAGGCATATGCGTCGACAAATTGCGCAGTTTTGCGACGAATGAAAACTAGCACGGAATTTGCTTCAGCAATGGCACCGGCCGAAAGAACGACGATGGGTAACAATTTTGGAATATTTTCCTAAACTGCGCGGAGTGTATTGATAAAGCAGGCGGAGGATTTGCTCAAACGAACGCTTGTAATGAGAACGAGCAAACTGTTTATGAGACACATACAAACGATAATTATACAAAAGAAGCTAAGGACGGATAATCTGACCACGAAGGAGACATTTGAAAAACGAATTTAGCAGCTTTAACGAGCTCGATTGCTAAAAAATCCGGTGCATTCTGAAGGCCTACTTCTGTAACCAATGGCTGTGTTAAGAGTGATATAAAATCGTTAGTTATTAAATAAGTGTTTTTTTGGGTTTTTCTACAAATCTCGACAACTTATTTAAAACGACGTATCTGATTTTGTAAACAAAAAGGTAAACAAAGATTCAAACTTATAAGAGCATGAGCATAATTGACCGCCCACGGGTGCAATTCCGTTATTGCCAGATCAGCTGTATTTGCACAAAGAACTAACAGATAATGTTTGGGACTAACATACATACAAGGTCTTCAATGTGTAAAAACTGGTCACCCATTATAAAACAATACCGGCGCCAGCCGTGCCCGAATGCTGGTCAAGTAGGGAATGGGAAGGAACGTGTTGACATGATACTCGCTTTGAAGGAAGCCGAGAAATCCTCTGCACTTCCACGAGAAACCACTGGGATGTTGGATAGTTGGGGAAAGGTTAGCAGCAGGATTCGTTTTTGGTTAACGATACGCTGAAAGTAAGTAGCACTATCCGCCAAAAGCGATGGACCGCTCCAATGTGACTGAAAAGAGACAAGCATAACGAAAAACAAAACAAAATAGACAAAATAAAATAAAACAGGATACTAGATATTGTCTTCAAAATATGGTAGATATAAATTATATGTTGCTTTGGAAACCAGCTCTCCTCGATGTCCTAGATGGCCAAGTCCTGCTAGACCCGCAGCTGCTGCCGTCGGCACTCGCCCACATCAACCCGGCCGTCGCCGACGTGTCGGAAACCTTCCGGTAGTAACATGATATCTGTGTCTAATACACTCTTCTTGCACCGATTAATTTACAAACTAAGCCTGCACACCGAATCAAAATTCACTTTGGCATTGTTGTGGTATTTTCCTCTAAATTCTAGTTTTAGATGTTGGCACTTGGTTGCAGGAAACAGAATCAATAAGAAAAATAAACTCGCTCATGACCTCTAACTTTACACGGTTGCTAAACAATACACACTATCTTCCCCCACATACCCGCGAACGACGACACTTTGGACCTGAACTCGCTTGAGGAAAAATCACCAACACACAACTGCGCAAATTATTGTATGCAGTTTTTTGAATGAATCGCGAGCACGGCGCGATCCCGCGACACGCAACGGCTCTTCTAACTTATAGCGAATCTGGGGTCATAGGGTGAGTGAGCTAATTATAAATCGCTAATTTCCTATTGTTTGTTGGCAGAACTATTCCAACAAAGATTCAAACTTATATTACTCAAAACTCATAGCACCCCAAGGGAAATTGAAATACCCTTATGGGAGGGAAAATAGGGGGTTTTTTTTAAAAAAAATCTAAGGCTGTGTACCAATTCGCGAATTAATCTGCATTTTACTCAAACTTGACAGATGGAAAATAATCGATTAATCGATTAAAATCCCTTTGTGTTCGATCAACATACTTTCGATAAGATGTCTGTCAAAATTGAGTTCCCGTCTGTCAGAAATAAGTCAGCTCGAGTAGCAGACTTAATCGATTATTTTCCATCTATCAAGTTTAAGTGAAAATTAAAATTAATTCGCAAATTGGGATACAGCCTAAGCGTTTCAAGAATTTTACGTTTCAAGCCTTGTTTACCACTTTGTTCACAAAATCAGATACGTCGTTTTGAATAAGTTGTTTTTAAATGCGTGTTGTGTTATTCGCGCTTTAAAAAAATTTAAAAAAAAAATTAAAAAAGAAACATTATCGGGTATTACCAGTACTAACGCTCCCAGTACAGTAATACCGGTTCTCAAAAAAAGGAGTCGATACTATCATCCCTACGCACGATGTATAACTGAGGGGTGTGGCTATAACTGTAATAAACATGGAATGAAACTTTACGAAGACAAATTAAGACAATTTGAACCATTTGGTACTCGTTTTTGAAGACCCGGAAAGGGAAAACCATATTTTCAACCTGTTCATATGCAGATTTGTAAGAGGTAATTTTTAAGTAAAAAAATGAACAACTTATACTAATAGCACTTAATTGAAATTTCAGTGCAAGATATTTGTAAGTTTTTCTAATCCAATGGTGTATGAGTAAAGTCATTCTGTTCAGTCGAACGAGAGTTATAAGCGTTCGAAAACGTTTCACTTTAGCGTTACGCTTTAATTTTTCAAAATTTCGAAATGACACATATATAGAAAAGAGAAGCATAGTCCTGCGTCAAAATGATTAGTTTGATGGCGACTGCAAGCAGTTAATAGAGGAGAAGAATGCAGTACGGACAAAAATGCATCAACATCGTACGAGAGCGAATATGGAACGATACAGACAGGCACGGAACAGGCAAAACTCTATTCTTCGAAGGAAGAAGCGCCTAATGGAAGAACGAAACCGCAAAGCAATAGATCATTGCACGATGGCGTCATCAATGCAGTTTTGACAGTTCAGAGATTGAACGCTTTAGACTTACTGCGAATGAATTAAAATAGCCAGAAAACAGACACCAGTGTTTTGTTTACATCATTTTCTGAATCTAATCGTACAAAGTCCATAAAATGACAATGACAAATTTTGTTTGTGCGGTTTTAATCCAAACACCTTATAATTAAGCTCACAAAACTGTTAAAAAAAAAAGTGAGGTTAACACAATCCGTGCAATGATCTATGAAGGCACTGTACCGTGCAAACGACACACGCAAATTATTCCAGAAGTAGAATAGCTCACACAAAGGCTACGTACCACAAACCGATATGTGCAGAGACTTGGAAAGTAACCTTCTCACTGGAGAGTGTGAGGTGGAAGCAGTACTTCAACGAGCACAAGAACGGCAATGTTACAGCAAATGAAGGTGAAACAGTACGAAATCTAGGACCACGCGCAAAAGATGATAAGATTCCGACCCCAACCCTCCAGAAAGTTAAGGTCGGTTAAAACAACCAAGCTGCTACCCAAGCGAGCTATTAAAATGTACAGAAAAAAATAATTAATTTTAACAAGCGCGTAAAATTTCCCTTCGTTGAATTCCAAGCTAAAGGAGGTGTAAACAACGAAATTGTTTGCGATTTTTCATGCGCCATACAACAATGTTTGCAATCTTTCATACAACAGGCTAGATTCAGGCGTTATCTGGCTTAAATTTAAATGAAATATCGCATTAATTTCTGCCAAATCTAGCATTCCCTTTATGTGCATTAGATAACGCAGAAAATTCAGTGTTTCTTTTAATCTGTGTACGGTGGTTGCTCTCCCAAATTTTATGCTGCCGCCTCTCACCAATTGCAAAGGAGTTCGTGGGACAATACCAATTCATGGGTGCCCGCGCTACTTAGGACCAGATTTTTGCGATTTGGCAAGTGTTGCAGAAATGTCGCGAATATAACGTGCCAACACATCTTTTCATCGATTTCAAATCAGCTTACGATACAATCGATCGAGACCAACTATATACAGAATAACAAAATTTTAACTGGCGCGTAAATTTTCCCCTCGTTTAATATCAAGCCAAAGGAAGCCTAAACAACAAAGTTTTTTGCAATCTTTCATGCGCCATACAACAATGTTTGCAATCTTTCATACAACAGGCTAGATTCAGGCGTTATCTGGCTTAAATTTACATGAAGTATCCCATTAATTTATGCCAAATCTAGCGTTCCCTTTACGTGCATTAGATAACGCAGAAAGTTAAATGTTTTTTTCTATCTGTGTAGCAGATCATGCACGAATATGGATTCCCAAAAAAACTGACACAGCTGATGATGGATCGAATGATGTGTGCCATCTGAATCTCAGGCACACTCTAGAGTCCCTTCGAATCTCAGAGATGGTTACGGCAAGGTGATGGATTGTCGTGTTTGCTATTTAACACTGCATTGGGTGTAATTCGACGAGTGGGGATAGACACACACTTAGAAATTATCAATTTTACACGAGACGTAATTCTTCTCGTTTAAAAAATTGGAAAACGTAAACAAAACATCATTTGAATGTATGTCTCCCGAAACAGAAACATGCTCAACTCGACAAAAGGTGTGTTCGATTGAATTTATTTTCTCGTCTCTTCCAACTCATTCTTATCTTCTAAAGGACGCTTGTATGTGTCGGTTTGGAGGCACCGAAATTTACACGACTTTTTGGTAGTGTGAACGAGTGGCACGATCTTTGGGAAGTCTGTTCAAATTTGGCTTCACTGACGACATTATCGATATCGTGGCACGTAAATTTAAGACGATGGCGGAAACTTACAGAAGACTTGAAGCTGAAGCTTACTAGGATGGGGCTTATGATTAATACGTTGAAAACAAAATACATGAAGGGATGAGGCTCACGAGAAGACAATGTTAGCCCCCAACCCGAGTTCAGATCGACGTTGATGAAATCGAGGCGGTAGACGTATTCGTGTATCTGAGCTCATTGGTGACCGCCGATTACGACACCGGCAGAGACATAAAAAGGTGCATAATGGCTGGCAATCGTGCCTATTTTGGACTCCGAAAGACGCTCAGATCGAACAACGTTCACCGAACTACAAAGTTGACCATCTACAAGACATTAATTAGACCGGTAGTCCTCAACGGCCACAAAACATGGACATGTGGAGGACCACCGCACCCTTGGTGTCTTTGAACGGAAGGTGTTGCGTACATTTTACAGTGGAGTGCAGATGGAAGACGGACCGTGAAAGAGGCAAATGAACCACGAATTGCATCGGCTGCTGGGAGAACCTCCCATCCTATGCTGGGCATGCCTTTTCTTCTGTACCCGCGGGTACAAGAAGAAAAGGCAGGGGACGAGCAAGCTGGATCGATCAAGTAGAACGTGACCTGCGGGACCCTTCGCAGGCTGCGAGGCTGGAGAAGTGTAACCTTGGACCGAATAGAATGGAGACAACTTCTGCACAGCTCGAAAAATTAGTGTGAATTTTGGTTCAATATCATGCACATAAATGGAGCGTCACAAAACTTTCAAATTAATATTAGAAATCGTGTAAAGTTCCGGAATATTCCACAGATTGACGATAATGTTGTATACGAAAGCTCTAATTTATTAAATCAATTTCATGCAAGTTGCTGCTTCGTGTGGAAGGAAATACAATTTAACATGCTCTGATGTTTACATGACAATGAACATTCAGATTTTCTTCCTGTGTGTATACAGCAGAGGCCATCCTGGCTGGGTCTGATTAGTACGTATAATAAAGTTACCCCAGTATTGAAATAATGAGAAAGGTTTTGCTAAAATTTAAATAAAAAAATCAAAAGCCCAAGATCAGGTGGGCGAGAGCACTGTGTAAAACTAAATGAATGGGATCAAACGCAAAATCCTACCATTTGGAGATAACAGGTCAGAAAAATAATGTTTGTTTTTGTTATGATGAATTTTGTTTATGATTCCAATAGTAAATTTAAAAAAAAATTAATGCGAGTTGTTCTGTGACTGGATTTTGCTGTGCACATTCCTTTTGTCTAGTCTAGTTTTTCTTCCGATATAATTGGTTTTTTATTCCAGTTAACTCAGTTTTTAAAAAGGATCAGCGAATATAAAAAACAATTAGGTCTCGTTAATGATAGCTGTCTAAGCATACTCACATGATAGAAGGACGATTTCTGTGCGTGCGTTGATTTTCCTCGAAACACAACATCTTCACCCAAGCCTTCGTAGACAACAGATTTAACCTAAACCGCAATTATATATTAGATAATATATGATTAGATAATTTGATTTAAATTAATATTAGAGGCGCGAATATCCAACAGCAACGATTGTTCAAAGAACTTACACTGGCATCAAATAGCTCCAATCGGTCGGGACACTCTTCTCGTTCTTCATTGTAGTCCTGCAGCTTGAAATCGTTGAACTCAATTGTGATAGATTTCCCAGCAGAAACTTCCAACAGCCATAAGCATTTTATATTGGGTGGATAATTTCCCTTTCCATAGTTTGGACTCTTCAAAATTTCCACCTGACCGTTGGACAGATTATAAAAGTTCGGGCCGCAAGGAGATTCAACGAGCGATATCGTTGCATTGAATCCAGTTCCTGCACTTGAAGAATCCGTAACCATGCGGGTGAACATTGCCGAACTAAATGTAGATGACACCCGTGGAAGTTCATAACCACAAAACTTTCCAATCAGATCAGCAAACGGCCCGGCTCCATCACGGACCTCCAGGAAGCTATTTGGACAGCCCGTACTGTTTAGTGTGGATCCTAAGTGGAACAGGGTAAATGAAAGCTGTAGCCCGAATCCTTTCGGAGCTTTGAAGACATATTGACAGTCTCGAATTTTTGGGTCTCCAGTAGTTTGAACGTTTAAGTTGTATAATCTAGAATTTTGATCTAGAGTTATCTCGCGATCACAATCATCAACGAACAAAACCAATGCTGAAAAACGATGATTGCTAGTGGAGAACTGCTCTGACTTGAAATGGATCGTTCCGTGGCTTCCTTGTAGGCTAATTGCAGGAGCATGAGCAGTAAGATTTCCGCACAGTGTTGCCAATTTTTGATCTTGCTTGCGTTCGAGATCTTTGTAAACTTCTACACTTTCAAAGTAGCAACCATCGGAATGTTCCATTTCAATTTCCTCAAATCGCACAATCACTTTCTTACCGGATGGTATAGTTACATTCCATGTGCAATATATAGAGTTACTATAGGCGTTAATTTGTGGACTGGACTCTGGACTTTCGATGTGAGTAGATTGGGTTATCAAACCACCACAGTTATCAAGTTTGTATTCAAATTTGAAACCTCTCGCTTCCAACCATCGATCCGTTCGGAATATAACAGCTACCCGATTTTTGAATCGCATTCGACCTGGAGAGTTCTGCTTGCAATAAGTTCCAGCCTTTTCCCATTGAAGTGGCTCGATGTATTCCATTGGTTTATACAGGGTTATATTATCGTATATGCAAATCGATGTCTGCGGTCCATCTTCTAGTGAGAAATCTAAGAAATTCAAATTTATGAACTGGTCCTTGGATCCAGCAACGAAGGTGTAGTTGCACGTTACAAAGCGGTCGTAGTTCATGGGATAGTTTGGACTCATCATGACGCCAACTTTATGATCTACCATATAAATTCCACCACAGTTCTGTTGCCACTTAAGAGTGAATCCATCACCTTCTACACTAGAATCAGAGCGGAAGATCACTCTCATCAGAGAACCAGTTGAATTGAAAACTTGAGGAGCATCCTTTCCACAAACGCGACCAATACTGATCCACTCATCGTTGATGCGGTCGAAAAACTCAACGTAATCCTTCGAGCAGTTGTCACTTTTTTCCAGATTGAATCTATTGATGAAATTCATTCCTATGTGGTAGCCATTGTCCGCTCGGATTGTCCAAATACATTCCATGTTGGGAGCATACTTTCCACCTGTATTGGCTAAACCAAAAGTGTCAATATTCTTATGAAGCGTTCCACCACATCCAGAAACCATTTCAGCCAATTTTAGCTCAAAATTGCCGCTTGCATTAAAGTTCTCTGAGTGATATTCTATGAATGCATAACGACCTTGAGTGGTGATTGTTTCAATGCCAGTTCCTGCACAGAACTTTCCCAGAAGTGGACTGTTTATAGTAGGGCCGTTGTAAATCAGTAGGAACTCGTTATCACATGATTGGTTCAAGTTAAAACTAGCAAATTCTATACTTATCAATGTATTATCCGGATAATCGATGTACCAAGCGCAATCCACTGGCTCATTATTATTGGCCAAGTTTGGTCTTGAAATGCTCTTTAACTCACTTCCGAACATTCCACCACATTGATGAATTTTGTATCGCAGTTTGAACTGCACTTCACCTAAAAATATGCCTTGTCGAACCAAAATGTGAATATCGGGAAAAGGAGATCGAACTAGGTCACTGGTGGTTCTATTTCCGCAATACTTTCTCAAAACCCCTGACCTATCTGAACCCACTACTGAGTTCCGCATGATGAACACTCCTCTAGTGTGTAGTGAACAAGCATTTATATACAATCCAGCTTTCATATCGCTGAAATAAAGTGCCATAGTTCCCACTTTCCTGCCACTTGGACTCACTGAAAATACGCCTGTTGAACGTTTATATTCGCACATGTAGCTCGTTTGATTGATTGGTGTCGCGATAGTTCCCTCATCTCCGTTTAAATTGCCGACACACAAAGACGGCTCATCACTGCTGAAATGTAGCTTGAATCCTCTGTTATTCGATGCAATGCGGGAAAAGAAATTGATCATCATTTTGTTGCCGCTAGAGGAAATTGGTAGTTTGTTGTATCCTCCCATGACGAACTGAATTCTAGCAGAATAATCAAATCCGTGATAAAATCCTAACCGTTGCATATAACTAGCACTAGCCGTCGACAAGTCGAGATCTACAAAATCAACCTTCACTCGGCGACCTTCCGGAACAGTAACCCTCCACTCACAGAATCTTCTGAATCTTAGCCCATCGTCTGGATAGCCTGGGCTTGTGATGTCTCCTGACGCTGCATTTATTTCACCGCCACAATGATTATCTACAGAGTCAAACCTTATTTTGAATCCCCTGAAGGTGCTTTGCATTGCAAACGTAGTAAGTACAAGCTTCGCTTGATTTCCATACGTCAGGACGGGTGCCGGAAGTTGTGAGCCACAATAAGTACCAATATGCATATCCGTTGAATTTTCACCCGCAGTTATACTATAAAGCTTAATGTTATCACTTGAACAGTTCGTTCCAGTGGGCAGGTTCAGATCTATGAATGTCAAATTCAAAACTGTGTTCATTCCACCATGTATGAAGTATTCACAAACAGTATTCGCCGGATATCCTCCTATTAAGGGGTAGTTTTTAGACTGTATGAATCCCTTGAGAGTATGAATAGATCCTCCGCATTGCGATAACGTTAGTCGTAACTTGAAACCATTACCTGGATCAGAATTATCGGTGAAGTATCGTACTCGCAACATGTTCGAAGAAGTGAGCCTAGAGGCAACCAAATCCGAACCACAGGTTTTAACTAAAACGCTAGAACTAGATGTGCCGCCATCTCTCAGCTCTACGTACTCATTACCACATGATGGTGAATACTTCAAACTAAGTCGATCAAACATATACTTTATGGTTTCTCCAGCTGGGGCCATAACGTTCCAAATACACTCACTATGCGGATGTGGAACTTCCGGGAAGTTAGGTGTAGTAATAATGGCAGAATCATTTTTTCGTAAAATGATTTTGCCTCCACATTCCATGCCGATTTCTCGATATACAAGCCTGAACTGATTATTGGTTACTAGCCCAGAGTAAAATTTCACGAAAGCTCTGTTGCTGGACGTATTTAACTTTCCAGGAATCTCATTGCCACAGAAAGAACCCAACATCGGAGAGTATTCATCTATACCATTTTTGATCGACACATATCCAATACAAGAATCGGATTTTTGGATCTTCAACGACTCAAACTGGAATTCTATCGTGCGACCTGGACGTACGGTAATGTTCCACATGCATGAAGAATCAAGTACACGAGTTGTATTGTAGTTAGGTATAGACGATGCCTCTATGACTCCATTTGGTTCTGTCATAACACCTCCGCATCGCAGGGATGCAACTCCTGTAAATCCGGTACGATTGTTGTAGTAATCTGAACGAAAGTCTACTCTCAGGAAAGGCTGTCCATGGAACTTATTTTTCGAGTGGTACCCATAAGTACAAATTCTATCTGGTTTAGACCACGTTATCATATCCAAGGATGTAGAAATCTCTATGTAATCGGAAAGGCACGAATCTGTTTCTTCCAAATCTACATAGGTCAATTGCAAGAATGCATGTTGAGTAGACTGCGCTGACTGGAAAACCCAGCTGCAGTTTAAGTTCGTTCGGTAACCATATGGGTACCCGGGAGATGTGAGATTAAAGGTTGAGGCATTCTCGGAGAGCACTATAACATGTGGCCCTCCACAATATTGATCGTCGACAGCGCTTAGCTGCGGGGAAGATTGGAGTTCCTCTTTGCCGATTTGTTCCCAGTTGAGTGAAAATTTCGAAGGTCCGCTAGCTTCCGAATGATCCAGTCTTATAAAAACAACATTTGATGTGGATTTAAATGGTTCCGGAGGAGTTAATCCACAGAGCTCTCCTTTTAACTGCTCTGCAGAGTCATCGTAGCCATCATAGATCTGAGAATAGAATGTTGAACGGATAGTTCCTAATAAATACATATGCTGCATAATTATACCTCTAGTTGCCCTTCGCATGCATCCATAAATTTAGCATCGATTTCAAAAGCAGTGAATTTCATAGAGATAATTGATCCGACATCTACAACGATTCTCCACGTGTGCACTTCATTCCTAGCATAGTCTCGGGGAAACATAGGGGATGTGACCACTCCACTTCGACCGGTTAGTTCATTGAACATATCTATTGTGAGAGAAGTTATTTCACCTGAGACCATAATGGCATACGACAAAAACGCTTACCATAGGAATATTCCGCTATAAATCCTTTCGCGACACCCTGATCACTCGTTCTGAACTTGACCCAGAAACTATTGGACGAGGTGAGATTTATCCTAGGGTTGCTTCCACAATAATCTCCGATCAACTTGCCGCTTCCAGATCCCTCTCTTATTTCCAGATAATCTAAATTGCAATTTTCCGACTGCAACATGTCCAACGCTTGGAAATACAGCTGAACGGTATTTCCCGGAGATGCCGTAATCGTCCAAACACACTCGATATTCGATGGGTAAGATCTGGGATAGTTGGGCGATGCAAATTCACCGGCAAAAGATGTTAGGTCACCGCCGCATGCTGGAATGAATGTTTATTGTTTAGTGTTCAGTGTTTAGGAGATATTTTTGAGAACTGCCGTGTTTACAACGACCGAAGGCAGCGTTTCAGCTCGACACGTAACGATACGAAACTTGTTATAAAACTTTGTATAGAATTAGTTCAGGATAATCCAACTCTTTATACTTTGCAACAGTAAAAATAAATAAGGTATGTGTCCCTTAACTCAGACTAATATGCAACCATCGATTATATGTTTTATCATAACTCATAAAGTAAATTAGCTGTAAGCGATATTCAACTAGTTATACACTTGCTTAAATGAGCTTCATAAGACTTTTGATAGAATGTCTATTAAAAAGTTACACAACTCATATTATAAAGTCAGAAACTTTCGAGGGATATGGATGTAATGTCGGTCTATAAGCACCAAATTGGGTCTATTCATGGACGCATGTTCGTCCCATTCCATGATTTATCATTAAGTGCGGTATTTCTAATGTTTTTTTTACTGATTTTATGATTTAAGGCAATGCAAGCTGTATTTGCTTTACCCAACATAAAATCTCAAAAAAAAAACAAAAGTAACAACTTTTAAATAACTTAATTGTTTTTATAATTTATTATATTCCCTTTTTTTTGGGTGGAGGTTGGTAAATGACCAACAAAAAAACACCCAACACAAACTCTATTTTTTTTTGAAAAAAATAACAAAAAAAATTTTAGGGTATGTGTCCCTTGACTCAGCCTAATATGCAACAATCGATTACATGTTTTACCATAACTCATAAAGTATTTGAGCTGGAAGCGACATTTAACTAGTTATACACTTGCTTAGATATGTTCAATATGCCATTTGGTAGTATGTATCACGAAAAGTTACACAACTCATTTTATAAAGTCAGAAACTTTCGAGGGATATGGATGTAATGTCGGTCTATTAGCGCCAAATTGGGTCTATTCATGGATGCAAGTTCGTCCCATTCGATAGATTTGTTATTAAATGTTGTCTTCGTACGATTTTTTTCTGATTTTCTGATTCAATACGTTTCCAGCTGTATTCGCTCTACCCAACAAACAATTTCATAAATCAAACTATACTTAAACTGCTAAGAAACACTTAAGTGATTTTCACATATGATTTAGCGACCATTTGATAATCAAAACATTATAATTCACTCTACACAGATTTTGTTCCTTTAGTTTGTGTTCAGATGATCCATATGGAAAACTTTCAACCGAAACTCAGACATTTTCATTGTAAATTTTGCCAATAACAACATTTTTACCACGCTTTCCATATAACAGGCCATAGTTGGGAACGTAGAAAAAAATATGTCCCTAACATTGGGTCTACGGTTTTCTTGTTAATTCATTGTTATTTTACCTATGTGACCTGTTAGTTTTTTACGTGTGACTATTTTCTGTACATCTTGGCTGTATTTTTCGGTTTATAGGTTCAATTTCTGCAAATTAATATCATTCGAAGATCGTGTAGATATTCTGTTCAGCCTAACCAGTGAAGTCATATTGTCTAAAAAGTTAAGGAAATCGAAAATTACGTGGAAGTGAGCAACTATTAATTGATTAATAATGTCTCAACTGCTTTGAAATAAATCGGTCATCCTGATAGGAATATAATTTTGTTGATTATCGGCGAATTAATGACATGTTTGGTACATAGGCCGAATGAAGGAGCTAGGCTGACATTACATCCCGTTACCCTACGTTATTAATCCAACAGGCCATAGTTGGGATCATAGAAAACAATATAACCCTAACATTGCGTTGGGTTTTTTGTGAATTTTTTTTTTTTTTATATGTATGAAATTTTTTTTTTTGTGGGTGGGTTTTTTTTTTGTTTTTGGTTTTTTTTTTTTGGGGGGGGGGGGGGGGGAAGAGGGGGAAATTTTTTTATAATAGCAGCTTAATTTGGTTGATTATCGCTGAATTAATGACATATTTGGTACATAGGCCGAATGAAGGAGCTAGGCTAACATTACATCCCCTTACCCTATCCATGTATAAAAAAATTAAATAAAAAATAAATTTGCGGCCTCAGGTAAACTAGTCGATAAAGACCCGGTTCACTCGAGGGAATCTTTCGAGTTGGAAATTTTCTCGTCTTCGCTGGCATGCCACACATTCTTCAATTCATCAATAGGTTTTGGCATTGAATGCTCTCAATCGATAACTGTGAAAGTGCAATCAGAATACCAAGAGTAGAGATAGCAAGACACTATTTGTGGAGGCAATAAACTTGGAATGCTCAGAAACAAGAAGGAGTGAAAGAAGTGAGAAGTGTTCTTTTGCTAGGGGACGCGGTTTCGTTTGACGTCGTGCAAATTATTCGGGCAGGGCACGAACGCACCAGTAGGCTTCTTTTTCGTTTTTCTCGGTTTTTGGGTCATTAGGCCGAAAGCCATTAGACGAACCGTCACTAGGCCGAAGGGGCATCGGCCGAATGGGTCAATAAGCCAAATGAGTGTACAATAAATCAATTATTTTCATCTTCTTTTTTAGACTCGCACTTGGTTCTGAAATGGAAACATTATAGTATTCAATTTTAAAGGAAATTAAGAAAACAAAATGTAAGATAAGCGCAAATCGGAAAGTACAAAAAAAGCGTAATCATTTTTTGTATATTTGCCCAAGGCGTCACAAGACTTTCAAGCACAACTTGTAACAAGTGCATGCTGTTCCTGATCCCTGTTGACATTTTTACAACCTGTCTATCTACAATCTATCTTAACATATGACATATCGATGCTGAATCGTCAGAAACCATGTCAGTGGTCAGGAGAATCAGATATAATATGGGCTGTAAGGTAGTTTGCCTCCTCGTGGTTCAGCCTGGGTAACGCTAAATGGACTATTATCGAGCGTCTGTTTCCAGGTCAGGGACCAGGAAGCAACGTGTGTTCTCCATGTTAGGAGCGGCTGAGCTACCGTCTTGTTAGTGCGCCAAGGAATCTAAATACAAAAGCCGAAAGTGTCACTATTAAACAGCTGCATCACGATGATCCTCCTGCGAGATTGTGGAGTTGGTTGTAGGCCCTGCGAGCTGACACCGATAAAAAAAAAAGTACAGTAGCGAATAATACACAAGGAATAGATTCGAACCGGAACAATCGGCATGGACCTATGCTACGGATAAGGACTAACGTTTGGAAACTCAGTACATGGAACTGCCAATCTCTCAATTTTTTTGGAAGTACTCGCGTGCTTTTCGACAAATTGAAGAACGGTAGCGCTGCAGGAGATGTGCTACGTTTCGGGATGATCATACCATGTACCACAAAAAAAAATACCATGTACCAGAGCAGCGGCAATACACACGCGCTGTTGACAGTTTTTATCATGATGGTGAGATGCAGAAGCGAGGATGGTGGCCGATCAACCCAAGAATATGCAGGTTGAGGATCAAGAACCGGTTCTTCAACGTCAGCATCATTAACGTGCATAGCCCTCGCCACGGAAGTACTGATGATGACAAAGAAGAATTCTACACGCAGCTGGAGCATGATTACGACCGCTGCCCAAGCGGTCCTAACCGCTTGTTGGAGATTTCAGCGCACACTAGCTGACCAACGACAACGGCCTTCGACTTTCAATAGCCGCAACCAAAAATCGTACCTAGTACCTTCTTGCAGCACAGCCTCCCACATCGGTATACCTGGAGGTCACCAAACCAAACGGAATCACAAATCTACCACGTTTTGATAGATGGCTGGCACTTCTCAGACATCATCGACGTCAAAACCTATCGAGGCCCCAACATCGATTCGGACCACTACCTAGTGATGGTTAAGATGCGCTCAAAACTCTCCGTAGTGAACAACTTTCGGTACCGACGCTCGCCACGGTACAATCTCGCGTGACTGAAGCAACCTAACGACGTCACAGGCTACGCGCAATCGCTCAAAACTGCGCTGCTGGAAGAGGATGAGCTCGACTAAGAGCCCCTCTCGGAGACTGTTGAAATACCGCGAAACCAGCTATCAGCAGCGTAGCGAGGAAGCCCAAGTAACACCACTTGTCATATTAATGTTAAAAATACACCTTTTATACAAAGCTCAAGTTTTTTTTCCTAACGCCAAAAACTTAATTTCATACACGCATAACGGGTGTCCACTAAATAATGAGAACGAAAAGAATGGGTCAGGAAAAAAATACCAGTGAAGTTTTGTTCAAACTGATTTATTTTATTAAAAGGGTCAACTTAAATCTTCAAACTAAGTTTAGTGAATATTGTCATATGGTCCGTGGTCCGTCGTGCGGCGCAGCTTAGTCGTTATGCTGGAACATGACCGTTGGACGGCAGCCACATCGATTTTTCGGATGCAGCTTTTGATCCTGTTGATAAGTTGCTTGGTGTTCTTGGCCTTCCAATTATCCTTGTATACCATGGAGCTCAAAAGACCGAAGAAATCCTCGATAGGACGGCACTGTGGCAAATTTGTCGGATTCCGGTCTTTTGGGACATATGGTATATTTTGGCTCTCCAAAAACGTTAGCGTTTTTTTTTGCGTAGTGCGATGATGCCTTGTCCGGCCAAAATACGTATTTGCCATCCGAGTGATGTTGTTTAAGAAATGGGATGAGTATTTTCTGCAAACACTCTCTTTGTTACACCTCCTGGTTGATGGCCAAACCGCTTGGTTTGAACCACGGCTTCGAAATACCCTTATCGGATATTACGATGTATAACATAACCTTCGATTCAAATTTGTGCTTGAACTTATACATTACTTTTGGAGGAATAGTAGATTTGTCCTTAGTGTAGAATCGGTCGTTTCCCGGTATCTGAGACTTCGAAAGAGGAAAGTAGCTTTCGTCGTCCAGAACGAAAGATTTTCCGCCGTAATTCCGAGTCATCCAGCGGCATTGGGATTTCACGGTTTGAATCTGCTCATCTGTGTACTCTGGGGATCTGGTTTTCTTTCTACACACTATTCCTTCTTTCTTTAGCGTCTTGCAGATAAGTGACTTCGAACAATGGAACTTTCGGGCTGCTTCCCGTTGACTTACCGAATCCTTGTTGTTGAACATGCTGCGCAGCGAGCGGAGCGTTTTCTCATTCATTATTTTCGCTGGACGGCCGCAACCTTTCTTCCGGGTTACTCTCATGCATGCCAGGATACGGTGTACGGTGGATACCGGAACTTTTTCACGACAAAAATGGTCCACCGTGTATTTTTTTTCCACGATCTTCGTTCGCTTGAAAGAATTGTACAACGCGCGCGCGCAGTTCTTCCTGTTTCGACGGCATGCTGAACACGACTGAACATGTTAGAGTGAAATAAGAGTGTATGAAAATTTTCTGGAGAGTGCAACGATTCATTCATCTAAAGTGACATTTCTATGCGGCCGTTTTTGTTCTGATGGAAAAGTATTGAAATCATTCTCATTTTTTAGTGGACACCCGTTATAACCGACAAAGCGCAATAAATGTGGCATTTTTGAACATCTTTTAGGTTATACCAGATGTTTTGTAGAACATCCATAAGACAAAAATTATGTTCTATGGATACTTATAACATAATATTAACATATGTTTGTCAAAGTAAGCACGGTACTAAAATGAATAAAGTTAAAAAAATATAAACAAGATTTTTCAATGGCGAAAGAATATCGTAGCTCATAGTATTTTATGCGTTAAAGATTGTTTATTATTTTTTCAAATAGGAAATTGAAAGTGGAAGTTGTATCAAAATTGTATATGCGGCTCAAGGTTACCAGTGCAACTTTCCGTTTTACCTTCCCTAATTTCATGCGCCATTGATTGGATAACAAACGTAGAAGGTACCCCGAATAAATTATTGAATTTGAGTGAGATTTCTTTATGGAATCCACCAAAATCAACATGGCGATTTTCAAAGTTCACAGTCCTACAGTACGGGTATAAACATTAGTAACACATTTCATTTTCAAATGTTCGATTTTTATTTTCTGCGTTTTTTTTTTATTATTTTATAGTTTTGTGTATAAAAGAAAAATAAAAAAAAAAAAAAAAGAAGTGTTTATTGTATTTTCTATTATTTATTTTTTTATTTTTTGAGTTTGGTTTGGAGTATGGGATATAGGAGGATAGATAAGATGGGGTGGGTTTTGTAATGATATATATTTTTTTTAGTTTGTTAGGAATAGGTATATTTTTAATTTTTTTCTTTTTTTTATTTATATTTTCCTCCTCAATATTTTTTTTTATTATGTTGTGCTTAGCTACATCTCAAAAGACTCCCCCACAAATAAAGCGTAACAATTTATAACAAATACTAAACAACCTCCCAAACTGTTGTTTTACGTAACATTTGAATAAATCCCTATGCCCAATTCGGCTACTATTTGAATCAGTGAGTTGCAACACAATCTTACATTTCGGTAGTGTTTATTTTTATTCCAATATTTCAAATAAACGTTATAAACATATTTTCAGCCGTCACTGTATTGGATCCACAATCTATTCTGAATAATTTCACTATTGTATGAGGATGTTAAAAATATGTCTAAAGTTTATCTAGAATGCAACCTATCAACATATTTACAAACAACTAGCATACACGCTATTTCCAAACAACCCAAAATTAAGTACGTTTGACTCAAATCAGTCAAAAGTATGGCTACTCAAAAGTGAGTAAAGATAGTTCGTAGTGGTAAGATGACAAACAGTCACCGATGTTTTCAAGAAGTAAAATTTAAGTTGATCGAACAACCATAGAACGAAAATGTGTTCGCTGTCCTGGTACCACGTTTGAACCGAATATGTGTAGAAAAACCTCCTCAAAACTTTTTCAAGACTAGACATGTTTGGTATTTCATCCTCACGACTTCTTTACAACAAAGTTCTTATATTCTTGTCGGAGAAGATGTTTCTGGGTTACTTGGGAGGTCTTAGGTTATGTGGAACGAAGCCAACAGAACGATTGGTTCGGGAATGTCAGATGATGTTGAAAGAGAAGAACGCCACACGGCCTCTTATGCTGCGTCAAGCTACCGGTAGAGTGTGAAACGGTACAGACAGAAGCGAAGGCAGCAAACCCTACTCTGCCGAAGAAAAAGCTCCGCTAGGAGGAGGAAGAGTGTGAGAAGCTAGAACAGCTGCACCGCTTATATGAAACGCGAAAGTTCTTCCAGAAACTCAACACATCCCACAGAGGCTTCCTGTCACGAGCTGAAATGAGTCGGGATAGTACATAAGACTAAAGCGGGAAGCAGTGAAGATGCTGGCGAACTACATGCTGGCATGCGGAACCGAGCACGACAGAGGTCGACTAGGCAGCAGTGTAACGATCACCGGCGATGAGTACGAGGTAGTCGTCGAACTTGTCTATCTCGGCTCACTGGTTACTGCGGACAATGATAACAGCCGTGAGATCCGGAGGCGTATTATCAGTGGAAGTCAGGCTTACTACGGGCTCCACAAGCAACTGCGGTTAAACAGACTTAGGTCTCGTACGAAGTGTATCCTATATAAAACTCTAATAAGACCGGTTGTTCTCTACGGGTATGAGATGTGCACAATGCTTGAGAAGGACTTGCGACCAATGAAAAGACCTTGATCTACTGGACCCCTTCGTCGAAGACAAAAGCCGGCTATATGGTCAGTATTACGAGATACACCAAGTTGGAACCAGTTAAATCAAACTTGATACATTACGTATTTTATTTATTTATTTACGCGGTCGTGGAATTATTGTAATCAAGGAATACGTTGTTTGGTCTACAACGAGTAACTTGAGGAATACTCGTTGGTTTTACATCGATAGGTGGTTCTGTATCAAAATGGTAAGGGAAAATCTATATGTGTTGTACAAAGTACAACAGCGCGAGTGCTCAAAGGTTAAACGTTAAGATTGATGGATAGCCAGAATTCACAAGTTCGTCATCATCATTCTGCCAATCCTAGTGAACTTGCATAAAGTGCGGGTCGTTCAGACATCTTTAATTGTTGGTATATTTTGCGGTGGGAGTATGTTCGAGAAAACCATTAAATTTCGATATATTTAACGGGTAGCATCAATTATCATTTAACAACCGCGAACACCATTTTTCCGCATATGAGTCGTAAAAAGTGGCAACACACAACCTTTTTGCGTAAAACTTTTGAGAGTACTAACATTGTGTGGTACATAATGGGCAGTTAAATATGTTTTGCCTTCATTGAGTTTATGGTTAAAGACTGGTCAATATCAAGTTATCGTAACAAACTCTACGCAGTATGCTAGTTGTTTGTAAATATGTTGGTAGGTTGCACTGATGATGTATTTTAAACATGTTTTGAACATCCTTATGCAACAGAGAAATTGTTCAGAATAAAGTGTGGATCCACTACAGCTACGCTTAAAATATGTATCTACCATTTATATAAAATACTGAAATAAAAAAAAAATAGAGGATATAACCGCAAGGTTCACGAAGGACCGCGTTGGTGAATAGTAATAATGGTATCTTCTTATTTTTTACATATGCATTCTTTCATTCAATCATTCACATTCATTCAATGAAATTGAACTATACTAATAGCACTAAATTAAAATTTCTTTGCAAAACATTTGCAAAGCAGATGGTGTTTAAATGAAGTTATTTTGTTCTGTCTCAACGCGATTTATAAGCGTTCAAGAACCATACACTATAGCGTAACGCACTCATTTTTGAAAAAAAATAAAAATGAAATAACACCCGGTATAGAAAAGAGAAACGTAGTCCTACGTTAAAAACACTACATTAGTGTAAGATTGGGGTGCTACTCACTGATTCAAATAGCATAGGGATTCAAACTGAGCATAGGGGTTTGTTCAAATATTACGTTAAGCAACAGTAGCAGGATAGACGGTTATACATTGTTACGCTAAATTAGTGGTGGAGTCTTTTGAGATGTTGTTACGCATAACATATTAACGGGTGGCAACTAAAATTTTGGATTTTTTTCGTGGCGCGTCAACCGAGCTCAGAGAGAAATGAAAGTGTGTATATGTTAGCTCTCTCTCTTCTTTCTGCTAGTATTTTTCGTTTTATTTAAATCTCGACAACATTTTAGAAGCAAAAATGTATTGCGGCTTCGACTGTTTACTAGATCCTAAGATCCCCAACAACTACTCACAAGCAAGATAGTGGAAGACCAGCGCAGAAGGACTTCGTTCTCTTTCTCGTGCCTTCAATAATGGATGGATTCACTCAGCCAACGAGATGCCGCAAAAAAAAGTTCAACTGTTCTTACCAGCACATCTGCAAAACATTGAACAGAGCAGGAATAAAGTGCCAAAAGAAGACAAGAGTCCCAGAATACATTGAGATACAGATTTCGCCGCTGAAACCCCAATGCCGCTGGTTGATAAAAAAAATGTTTTGTTTTGGACAACGAAAGTTTCTTTTGAAGACGTACTTTGCCGGAAATGATCGATACTATTCCATGAATAGGTCTACAGCATCTCCGAACATAAAATATAAGTTTAAACTTATTTTGAAACAGATAGTGATGCTGTACATTGCCATTTCCGAGAAAGGTATTTCTAAGCCTTTCGTTCAAGCCTGGTTTGGCTATCAATCAAGATGTGTACCAGAACGAATGAAGAAAATTTTGAACCCGTTTCTACAACAACATCATGCAGATAAACAATAGGTGTTTTGGCCGGATAAAGCGTCATCGTATAACGCCAAAAAAACACAGTCGTTCCTGAATAACCATTCGATCCCATTTGTATCCAAAAACCACAACCCGACAAATCTGCCTCAGTGTCACCCAATTGAAGATTTCTTCGGGATTTTGAGCATCTTGGTGTACAAAAATAAATGGAGGGCAACGAATTGCAAACAGTTGATTGGTAGAAAGCATTCGCAAAGTTGACCGTACAACGCTCCTGTTCCGACTTCTAACGGAAGCTTCACCGAACAGCCAATTTCGGGTCGCTTTCAAATGTTCAATAATCTTTTTATCAACAACGAACACTATATCTTTAATTTATATAATAAATTAGATCTTCTTCAAGTATGTTTGTCTTTTTTTGACAGCTTGAGAAAGAAATTCCAAAAGTTTAGTTGCCACTCGTTAAAAAAGAACTTTAACACGAAACTATGTTGTGAGTAATTCGTGTACAGTAGCAATAATAATGTGTACACTCAATTTGAAATAAATTTGCACATAACTTCGTTGTTTCAATAGATAGGTCCCGAATATGTATGGGTGAAATTGAACTCTTTTATTATGCTATCCGAAAACAGCATTTGTATTTAGCTAGTTGAATTTGCACTTTCAGAAGTGGCAAAAAAAGTATAGAGCACAATAATTGTATCACGCATCACCAGGGCGGCGCTTTGTGTACTTTATTGTTGACAGCCATAACTCTCATTTGTTCGGAAACATTCTTCAGCGAATGCTTGATGTTTCAAGTTTTCTGTGGAAAACGTATCAATAAACATGAAAATATCTCGGAAAATGCGTATTCTGATCGTGAAAGACTGCCAGAAAGGTATGCCTTATCGCACGGTAGCAGAAAAGTTCAGTGTAAGCTTTCCGGCAGTGCAAAAATCTGAACAGAAAAAAACCAGCAGTTTGGTTCAATTTTTGATAGAGCTGGTCCAGGACAAAAGCGATCGACAACGCCGTGACAGGATGCAAGAATATTGAGTGTCCTCAAAATCAAAGATTTACGAGTCGAGCAGTGAAGGAAATCTTGTCTCTGAATATTTCCGAACGAATAGTACTACTAAGGCTGCAGCAAGAAGGCCTGAAGAATAAGTTTGCATCTCGTCGGCCACTGATAAATAATCGTAACAAAATCAAGCGTCTGGAATTTCCCAAGAAACACGTCGACATGCCGATTTCCTTTTGGAAAAAGGTATTGTGGACAGATGAGAGTAAGTTCGAATTATTTGGAGACAAACAACAATCCAGGATTTGGATGAAAGCGGGAGAGGAGCTCGTATAAAACTGTTGATCTCGTTTCTCGTTTAAAACTGTTGGAATGGCCTCCTCAGTCTCTGGTTCTCAACCCAATTGAAAATGTATAGTCAATTCTAGATCAACAGGGTGATAGAAGTAACGTTACCCACAAAAATCTGCTATCTGTCACATTGAAAGGGACTTGGGAGAACATTTCTCGACAACACTTTTAGAACCTAGTGGAAAGTAACACACCAGTCAATAAGTCCCAGCCTTAATTAAAGGAAAGAGAAGCCGTCCAAAGCGTCCAAAGACTCAAACATCGGCTGGAAAGGTAATGGCCTCTGTATTTTGGGATACGCAAGGAATGTTATTCATTGACTACTTGGAACATGGAAAAACAATCAACAGCGACTATTATATCGGTTTGTTGGATCGTTTGAAGGCCGAAATCGCCGAAATCACCCAGAAAAGGCCTCATTTGAAGAAGAAAAAGGTGCTCTTTCACCAAGACAATGCACCGTGTCACAAGTCAATAAAAACAGCCGCAAAAATGGTCGAATTGGGTTTCAAATTGCTACCGCACCCACCGTATTCTCCAGATCTGGCCCCCAGCGACTACTGGCTCTTCGCAGAACTCAAAAGGATGCTCCGTGGAAAGAGATTTGGCTCAGATGAGGAAGCGATTGCTGAAACTGAAGCATATTTTGAAGGTCTCGATAAATCGTTCTACACCGGTGGTATCGAAAAGCTAGAGAAACGTTGCAATGATTGTATCACTATAAAAGGAGATTATATTGATGAATAAAAATGAATTTTGGCAAAAAAATTTTGTTTTCCAACTTAGGCCCGGGACTTATTGATCGATGTGTTATGCCAATGCGTCTATAAACAGATATCAATGTGAAAGGAGGGTATACTAAATACCATAGTTTATTTTGAAACGTTAATGAAAGCTTCTGGAAATCTGCTGATGTTTTTTCATACGTCCATAGAAGAATATACCAAAAAGTTTACATTTTGTACGAATGAACTTATACTCCATCGATACATATAAACTATTAGGTGCGCAACTAAGTTCCCGCTGTTTAGCAATAGATGGCGCCAGTAGTAAGTGCTGGTCGAATGTTGTACATCTCAAGCGCCATAAACCAAGCTCAGACAAATGGTAAACAAACAGCTTTGCCAAATCAGTGATTTTGGTTTAGTGTTATATATTTAGGTTGTTTGAAGATGTCTGATTTCGTGCCAAATAATCGTCATTTGCGGGAAGTGTTGATTTTCTTCTTTCATTCGAAGAAAACGGCGGCTGAAGCACATCGAGAGCTCCAAAAAGTTTACGGTGATGCTGCTCTGAGTGAAACAACGTGTCGTGATTGGTTTCGTCGCTTCAAAAACGGTGATTTCAGTGTTGATGATCGTCCGCGTGAAGGAACGCCAAAAAACTTCAAAGACTCTGAATTGGAGGCATTGCTCGATGAGGATCCGTGTCAAACGCAAGAAGAGCTTGGTTCAGGATTAGGAGTTTCCCGCCAAGCCATTTCTAAGCGATTGCATGCGTTGGGAATGACTCAAAAGCAAGGAACTTGGGTTCCTTACGATTTGAAGCCAAGAGATGTTGAGCGTCGTTTTTTCGTCTGTGAACAACTGCTCCAGCGGCAAAAAAGGAAGAGTTTTCTACATCGCATTGTGACGGGTGACGAAAAATGGATTCATTACAGTAACCCAAAACGGAAACATTCATGGGAACTGCCCGGGCATGCTTCAACATCGTCGCCTAGGCCGAATATTCACGCTGCAAAGGTTATGCTGTGTATTTGGTGGGACCAAGTTGGTTGAACCCAAACGAAACCATTACCGGGGAACGGTATCGAACTCAATTGATGCGATTGAACCGAGCGCTGCACAAAAAACGGCCACAATACGAGCACAGACACGAAAAAGTGATTCTTCAGCATGACAACGCTCGACCTCACGTTGCGAAACCCGTGAAAACCTACTTGGAAACGCTCAAATGGGAAGTCCTACCCCACCCGCCATATTCTCCTGATATTGCACCGTCCGATTATTACTTGTTCCGTTCGATGGCACATGGTTTCACTGGTCATCAATTCCACTCATATGATGACATCTCAAAATGGCTTGATTCTTGGATAGCATCAAAAAACGAACAGTTCTATCGAAATGGTATTCACGTTCTACCAGAAAGATGGGGAAAAAGTCGTAGCTAGTGATGGGCAATACTTTGAATAATTCGTTTGTAACCTTTGTTTTCAAAATAAAGTTCCCTTTTCACCAAAACAGCGAGAACTTAGTTGCGCACCTAATAGATAATAATAAAAGTTATTAAATAATAGGGAACATCGCAGTAGGCCTAGTATTTAAAGAAGATGTGTTGGTAAACCACACACATTGATGTTTAAAAAAATCTACTAAAGAAATTTGCTCGCGTTTACTAGTGATAGTTTGAAAAAAAGTGTTTCTAGCTGTTTTTTAAAGTGATCAAGTGAAGTGTTAATTTACATTTTCCTAATTTTCCAGTAATAAACTGAGTTGTTTCACTGTTCCTTCAGAGTGTCCAATAACCTTTTTTCTTTGATATCTACTGAAGGCTGTGTAGATTTTTTGCATCTTCTTGAGGACAATACCAAATCCTTTCATGGACCTGGCCATGCAAGCGATTAAGGAATGTCCTTGTAGAGATACTTGCATAGAGAGTTAACGAGTATCTGGTTCTTTTTCATGGGAACATGCAATATTTTTATCGAAATATTCCTCATTTTAGCTCCACAAGAAGTGTAAACGTCAATGTTATGCATTGCTATGCTATGCTATGCTATGCTTATCAAACAAGATTGAATCCTACTTACCATTGTCCAAAACGGAATAGCTGGCAACGAACTGCATACCCAACAGATTGTACAGATTAAAATCTTCAGAGGTAATGTGTACTGTTAAAGAATTTCCGTTACTGACGATCGCCGCAGGCGTTTTACTGCCACATCCTGTGTACCTTACCGGTGCATCAATATCATCGCCGTCATGTACCGTCAAATTAGCCAAACAACCTCCATCAATTTCAACAATGTTCATATGCATCACCTGAAGTGTAACATGTTGCGTAAGCCCGTCCGCTGCCAAAATCCAAGTACAGTTTTCTGACTTGATCTTGTAGGTATTCTCCAGTGAAATAATACCCGATTGTTTAACGATGATTCGACCGCCACAATTCTGGAAATAGAGAAGTTTTGTTAGGGCACAATTGACGTTCAAAGGACAGTAGCTACATACAATTGAATAATTGGCTCTAAATCCCTTCGCTTCAAATGCCAAGTCCGATATAAATACGACTAACAACTGATTACCACTCGAGACCATCGATGTAACATTAGCTACACTGTCGCAAACCGTCGTTAACAATTTGCTGGCATCTCGAACTGAGCCATCATATACCTGCAGATAATCTTGTGAGCAGTTGTCGCTTTTTACTATACCAATATCTTCTAGATTGAACTGTAGTGTGTATGCAGGCTCCGTTTGTATTATCCATTCACAAGACTGATTGCTTGGGTAGTTCTTCGGATAGTTCGGTGAATATAGGAAACCTTGATGGGCTGTAATAAGCCCGCCGCATTCTTTGGAAAGAAAGAAATTTAAGCACATTGTAGAGCAAATTATCAATTCATCACTTACTTATAGGAACCATCCTGTACGTTGCCGTGAAACCTTTGAACGTTTTCGATTGGTCACTGAAGAACTTAACGTACAGATTGCGGCCCGCGCTGGTCAGCTTTACTGGTTCCTTTTGCGTGTGGCAAAACGTTGTGATTACTTGACTGAAATCATCTGTGTTCGATATCGTCAGTCCATCATATCGGCAACTGCTTGATGATTCCATGTTGAAATTTTGCACAGTCAGTTCGATCACATAACCCGGAGGCATGGAAATTGTCCAATGGCAATGTGTGTTGGTGGGATACTCATTGGGATAGTTCGGCGAAGAAAGTACCCCCGATGGCCTTGTGAGAATTCCTCCACAACCATTGATTTGCCACTCCATCCTGAAGCCACTGTTTTCGCCACTGTTATCTGTTTGAAAACGAATCTGCACAGATGATCCCTTGGATGTCATCTTCGACGGCATGTGATTACAATATTTGGCAGATTCTGGTCGCGGAGTATCAGGTTCACTGATTTCAACGAAATCAAAGTTGCAGACATGCGATTGATCTTTGCCATAAATCATGCCATTCTCTAGTTCAAAATGAGAAAACTCAATATCTATTTTGTTACCTAGAGGAACATTAATGACCCACAAGCAATCTGATCCACTGGGATACTTTTCAGGGAAGTTTGGCGATTCAATCACTCCGTTGAATCCAGTAATATTTCGCTTGCATATGATGTTGTATTTGAGGTGGAACCCTCTGCCTTGATTAGTATCATCACTTCTCATCTTTATGAACGCATGGTTGTCTTCGGTGTCGAGTTGAATTGGATCAGTGTCGACAGTACAGAACTTGCCCAAACTTTTACCAGCTACATCACGACCATCAAACACTTCCAGATGATCATACCGACAACTAGCAACACTTTCCATGTCAATGTCCACGAAGACTATATGAATAGCTGAACCAGCACTCACAGTGATACGCCATGCGCATTGCGCATTGTTTCCGTACGATTCTGGATAATTGGGTGAGATTATTGATCCCCTAGACGATGTAAGAACTCCTCCACAGCCTGTCGAAGTGCCATCCCATTTTATTTCAAAACCGCCGTAATTGCGAGAAGCATCTGAATAAAATTTCAAATAGAGCTTGTTGCTAAACGAAATGGTCCCATTGAAATCATCAGTTCCACAAAACTTCCCAATCAACGGTGAACTAGATGTTCCACCGTTCCGAATCTCCAATCCATCAAATCTGCACGAGCTATGCTTTTCCATAATAAACTTCATCACGTTCAGTTGAATTTGTTGTCCTATTGGCACAGTGATGACCCATTCACACACCTTATTCGAGGGATACTCTTGAGGATAGTTCGGGGATTTTATAACTCCAGTTGAGGTGTAGAAGTTTCCGTCACAAACTTGAAAAGAAAAAAAAATCAAAAAACGCTATTCTAGTGAATGCGAATCATATACTTACGCTTTTGAACATCCTTGAACATGAACGACAAACTGAACCCATCCTTCGAACTCGAACTGTCCGTTTTGAAACGGATGGTGACTATATTTCCCGAACTGGTTAGCGCTGGTGGTTTCGTTGTTCCACAATATTTTCCCACTTTTGTAGTATTCGAAATGGTTGAGTTATCGTAGACTTCCACAAAGTCGTACATGCAGTTAGTGCTTTTCTCCAACTCAAAGTTATTCCACGTCAACTGAATGGCATGTGTTATGGGGGCAACAATTATCCAGCGGCAATCGGCATCGGGTATGTAGCTTTCCTGATCGGCCAACGTTGGGGATCTTATTGTTACATCTTCGGAAGTGATGACTCCACCGCAAGTAACGTCCACAAATGAAAAATTCGCTTTGAAGCCCTTTCCCCCTATTGAGGCATCAGAAACAAAACGCAGCAGCATCATATTTAGCGTCGACATAGCCCTTGGTGGAATTTTTGCGCTGCAGTATCTTCCGATGAAGGATTCATTTTGAGCCTCGTAACTGTCGTAGATTTCAACAAAGTCCAGATCACAGTTTGGATATGAGTTTCCTTCGATATCGAAGTCTGAGAAATCAAGCACAATTGCTTTTCCAATTGGTGCTTGAATAACATAGTCACAACGTTGATTCAAGCCATATGGTTTAGGATATGCTGGACTCGTTATTTCATCACTGGGATCGGTTATTTTTCCTCCACATAGCACTTTGTAGCTAAGAGAGAACCCTACTTGCGAAAAAGACCAATCGGATCGAAATTTAATCAACAGGTTGTTCGAGTTTGTTGAGAACGGTGCTGGTAAGCGTTCACCGCAGAAACGCCCAAGGGTTGGATCATCAACGCTTCGACCGTCAAATATTTCAACATAATCAAATTTACACGTTTCACTAGACTCAAGGTGGAATCTATTGAACGTAACCTCAATTCTGCTGCCCTTTGGAAGACTGATAAAATATTCGCAATTCAAATTGTGAGGATACAAATTGTCCTCATAACGCCGAGGAGAACTGATCTCGCCTTCTGTCCTGGTGAAAACTCCACCACATCCAGGAACGCCTTCGATGATGGAATAGCTTATCTGGAAACCTGAATCATTCCCATCTTCATCTGAGTGAAAATACACCGTTGCCTCGTTGCTTGGTGTCACCAACGGTTCGGGATGAGATGAATTACAATACTTTGCCAAAACCGGTGCCTCATCCTGCAGACCATCGCTTATTTGAACAAAGTCAAATTCACACGAGTTATGTGCCTCCAGTTGCATTGTGAAAAAGTGAAACTGCAAGCGCTTTCCAGGTGGAGCACTCAAATACCACTTACAGTCTCGATTCGGAGGATATTTTCCAGGCGTACCTGGCGAGGAAATAACTCCATGGCTTTTAACCATTATCTCTCCTCCACAAACTGGATCGATACTATCCCACCTTAGCTCGAACCCATCATGAGAAGTACTGTTATCCGATCGGAACCAAAGGTAGAGAAAGTTGTGTGTGGACAGTATGCTTCCTCCGTTCGGAAGTGCATTACCGCAAAATCTCCCAATGTTATGAGAAGCTGAAGTCTTTCCATCATGAATCTGAAAATCAATTGTTAGCTATCAAAAGGTCTACAAACATCTAAGCATCTTACCTGTAGCCAATCGTATTTACAGTCATTGCTTTGATGTGGGGATTCCAGGTTGAATTTCGTAAATGTTATATTCAAAATCTTGGTATGATTCGTCTTGATCAGCCAAGCACATCTAGCGTTGTGATTGTAGGTTCCGTTGTCAATAGGATATCTAAGCACTCCTGAAAACGAATCCAAAACACCACCACAAGCTCTTGAAGTACCCTGGCAACGCATTCCAGTGTATCCCGCTGGACATGAACAAACATAACGATCTATAAATGGACTACATGTTCCACCATTGAAACATGGATTTGGAACACATGGTGACGTCAGCCTTGCACAGTTCGGTAGTGCCGTACCCTGTGGACAAGAGCAAGTGTAATTGTTTCCCACTGCAGTACATGTACCCCCGTTCTGTAAAACAGAAGAATAGTAACTAAACAATCATCAATATTATTAATTAGTTAGTTGAACAAACCTTGCATGGATTGAAAGTACATGGATTAATAGACCTTCTTACGCACCCAGTAAATCCAAATCCAGACCCTTGGTAGCCAGGAGGACATACACAAGAGATGGTTCCACCTGCAAAATCCATACAACGAGCCAACGGATGGCATAGACCAGGCGTACAACGGTTTTCTTTCATCACACAAGTCTTTCCATCACCAGTATAGCCTGGAGGGCAGTTGCTACATTTGTAGGTTCCCTAGAATTAATCAATGTCAAGCTATTTTCAATCTGACTGTATCGATAAGCTGTACCCTCAAATTGATGCAAGTCACCGAAGGTGATGTGCTACATCCTCCATTGTTCGTTTCGCATTCGTCAATATCCACGCAGTAGAATCCATTGCCCGTATATCCAGGAGGACAGCTTCCACAAACAAATGAACCTGGTAGATTGATACAACTGACTTCCGGATCTTTCGAGCAGTGTGGCCTGGATTCAGCACATTCATCAACATCCACCGAGCAGGCCGGAGTAATACTGTTTGTCTTCCATCCCTGCTCACAGATGCACTTGTATCCTGGTTCCTCCTTCGTTTGAACACATGTTCCATGTCCGCAAAGTTCACTTCCAGAAGTCATACAGTCCTTAGTACGACTGTTACAATGAATTCCCTGCCACCCGCCTGCACAAATACAACTGTAACCCCCAGGTGAATTCTTACACGTGGCACCATTTTGACATCCTAAGTCAGTGCCAGCGAATTCTGAGCATTCATTAACATCATTGGCACAAGTCGGACCCTCCCAATTCCTAGGACACTGGCAAACAAATGAATCGAACAAACTGATGCACATTCCTCCATTTTGACAAGGGCTTGTTTTGCAGTTGTTCTCTCTTAGCTTGGTCATCAAGTTTCCAACCTTCCGCTCCAGCGCTGTTAGCCGCCTATTAATGTTATTCATCCGTCCTCGACCTCGAGGACCGTCAGAGGACTCAGCAGTTCTAAAATTGCAAGAACGGGTAAGTGGCGTTATCAGGCTTCATATGCATATTATAAAACTACCCATTTTCAAGAGCAGCAATTCTTTTCATCAATCCAAATGGTCCACTCACGACATTCATCAAATATAGAAGCTGATTTGAACCATCTGGTATGTTTATGTCCGATGGTGTGGCCCCCATAGTAGACACGTTAGCCAGGCTTTGAATCATCTTGTCCAGACTTAGATCGCCAACGTTGAAGTAGCCATTGCCCTTCAACTTGACTGTGATGTTCCGATCGACCGCTGATTCGATGATCAAGTGTCCATCATTCGATAGGAATTTAGGTCTGAAAGTGGTAAGTGGATATACGTTTCAACAGGAAGGAAGTCATCAAGTCGTTAGGGCTTTATTTAACAAAACAAAATTCCAGCCATGTAGGTAGTTGAACAATTCTTAAAGCTAATTAAGTTTCAATCATTTCTTCTAAGCCTACTATTGCCAATTATAACAATACATATCGAGATCAACAATTATCTCGAAATCGAATTTCGTTTGTTGGATATGTAAGGAATGTAGGTCCAATCAAAAATCTACTTATTCGCTGATCAAGCATCTCATCTACAAAATATAAACTCAGACGACGCCATTCATGCAGTGGAAAATTTAAATTCTGCATGTATTGTTTACATCCTGTAAGTTTCATTGAAAAGTGCGGAAAAGTTTTTGAAATGTATTTGGAAGAGTAAACGATTCGCCACAAATTTCGAAAAATAAAATGTTCGCATCGTGTCATAGTAAAAACGTTGGGAATAGTGAACTCTACTGTTTCCGTGTCATCAAACGTCACAAAGAACGGCTGGCCACCTATCGGAAAAAAAGAAAGTTTACAAAAACATCCTCGCAAACTACAGTACAACAAGAGAGTAGATGAAGCTTTCAGACAACAGGAAAGTAGTTGAAGCTTTCAGACGCAATCCAAACGCTTCTGTCTGGGATATTGCAAAAAAGCTAACCTTTACCGGAAATTTCCTGCACACGGTCAACAGTCGAGCGTACGTACGTTCAAAGTCCAGAAGGCATTAAATCGTTCAAATCAGCAGAATGTGGCAACAAAATGACAGGCATGCTGAAAAACCCTGTTACGTAATGGATGATGAAACCTACAAAAGATGAACTATCAGCAGATTCCAGGTCATAAGTTCTACACTGCAAGAGACAAGTTCGATGTCCCAGAGGACCAATAGAAGTAAAAAATCTCGAAATTTGCCAGAAATTCTTGAAGTCTTCATTCTTGAAGACTTCAACCTTGAATGGCCAAGTGAATGTAAAAAAAATGTCTACAAAAACGTCTCCTTCCGTTGTTGAGGTCACACAAGATCCCACCAATTTTTTGGCCTGACTTGGCGTCATGCCGCTACTCAAAACACTCATGCCACTGTACAAAAACTTGTCGGTTCTAATACAAAATCTCATGGAAGGCCTCAACTGAAAATTTAAGGTATTTGGATTTGGCAAAAATAGCACAGATGTTTAGTATGATACTCCGAAAATATCATGCCAATTGGTTAAAAGAAGGACTATTGGCAAATCGATGCGTGTGTTGCAATTTTAACGTGGACAACCTTTAGCAAGAGGAAATTGTTACGCCGCGGTGGACCATCACGAGGATTTTAACAGAACTTCCCGCAGGTAAGACATATGTGTGCTCCAAGTGGGTGTATTGTATTAGACCCGGCAATGAAGAAGAATCTACCGAAGGCAAGTCTGATGGCTAGAGGCTTCAGCCAAGTGGTAAGCGTGGTCGATCTGGTATCAATTCTGTTCGGCACCGTTAGGATTTTCTGAGACGAATAATGTCTGATTACGTCTTCCTTCGGAATGGGAGTAAAGCCGTTGGTCCCGACCCATGTGTTGATGGGTTCGATATGTGGGGTCCAGATCGTCTCCTTGGTGTGACGAACCAACCTCAGACTGAAAGTCATCTAAATACTAAACAAAAACTCGTAATTGTTTGCATGTTTATCAGATGGATGAACAGAAACTTCTGATTTGCGGGGAAAATAGCACATCGAATCTTCCAGTTCACCTCCAAGCATCTTGCTATGAGGTATCCGTATCCATCGATTGCCTGTCGATCTGTCAAATTTGGAATAAGTTTGCATTGAGTAATCTCAAATTATGATAATCCGTCCACTATATCACAAAACATTGCGATTGGTTGAGCGGATTGGAGATAATCGAATCATTGAGTTTAGGACTAATTCTCCCCCGATTGGTGCTAAACCGATGAGCTTTGTAACCTCTCAAATAGCTTCCAATAATTATTTTGTTCCGATCCACCACTATTTCTAATATATTTTTAGTTTATATATATATAATTAAATAAACGTAAATATTAGTTACTGAATTTGCGGTCATAAACGAACATGAAGTATATTTAAATTAAATTGAATTTTCCTCACATCCTATTC
This sequence comes from Aedes koreicus, assembly GCA_024533555.2. Classification (NCBI taxonomy): domain Eukaryota; kingdom Metazoa; phylum Arthropoda; class Insecta; order Diptera; family Culicidae; genus Aedes; species Aedes koreicus. The sequence continues at coordinate 73,258 of JAHHFK020003279.1, forward strand.
CACTCCCATTCCCTTGGTGTCAGATTTCCTCTATTTATATTTTTTAAATTTGAATTGAACTGACGGCTAGCATCATCCATTGCGATGACATCCGATATCCACGTCATCGCCTAGCCTGGACCCCAAAGCCAGTACTGGATCTGGTATAAAAGGTGGACGAACCCATGGATTTTTTCAACAGCTGAATGTTCGGTAATCCGATTTACCAGATTTCGGTGAAATTTTACAGTATTCCGGTAAAAAAATTACCGGAACTTGTCAAATTTTACCGAAATCCGTTAAATCGGATTACCGAACGTTCAGCTGTTGAAAGTTCGGTAAAAAATAATCGAATACTGTAAAACTTTCTAAGTGTGTAACCTTTATAAGACCATAAAGATTTTGAAAACGTTCTAGTGAAAGATGTTATGACCACTTGAGAACCTTCATAAAACCTATTGGCTGCCATGAAAACCAGCATACGGCCAAATGGCCACAGCTGTCAAAGTTCACTGTGATGTCGTGGTTGGTTTTTGTTGTTCTGCTTTGTTCGATTCTCTGCTCTTCTGATTTCTTTAAGCAGTAACTAATATCGAAGAAAAAAAGTTCTATTGTTGCGGGAAATTTTGTTTAATAGCAAAATATCCAAAACAAATTGAGTTTTTTTTTTACAGCGTATCATACTCCAAATCTTATGCGCATTTAATTGTATGGTGAATATTGCCACGGAAATTATGCGAGTTTCCAACAACAAAAACAAAATTAAAACAAATAAATTCGATACATTAATCATGAATTTCCAGAAAATTTATGGAATTCAATAAGGTTATCTAAAAGAATGCCAAAATTTGGTCTCCGATCTTCCTTTCATTTGCATTACATTAAAAAAAAATTCCACATTTCAATTATTTCTTTTATTTCAATATGGTGACTGGAAAAAATCACAGTTTTGCCAAAAAGTTAATTTATCTTCGCAATGACTACAATAAAACCAATTTGCCGTTTAATGCATTTACTGGAGGCAAAATGGTTTTAAAATGCTTTTTCAACTGACTTTACGAGTTCATAAAGTCGAAATAAAACCTTTGATACGAGTAAAAGGAATTTGAGAAAACAAGGTTTTAAGATCGTTGTAAACAAGCTGTGTAGGTTCTCATAAATCTGACTAAACTATGAACCTATTAGCACCGCATGGTGCCATAATAAAACCAAATTTATTTCTAGTGGCTTTCATAAAACTTTAATAAAACCTAATAAAGCTGGATGGTTTTGGCAATGTTACTTGGGTTCTTACTGTTGGTATAAATCGCTTTTAAACAGAAATCGGTACTAATATTTAAATATTTTACTAAACAGCAAGTGAATTCAGCTTATCGTTTACCGAAACGAACCCTGCTGCCATCCAACCCTGTTATCCAACATCCCAGTGATTTTTCGTGGAAGTGCAGAGGTGTTCTCGGATTCCAATAAAGCGAGTATAACGTCAACACATTCCTACCCTTTGCTTATTTGACCTGCCATCGGGCGAGGCCGCCGCCGGTATTGCCTTAGTTTGGGATCACCAGTTTTTACACATTGAGGATGTATGTTAGTCCAGCATCATCTGTGTGTTCTCTCTGTTATTACAGCTGATCTGGCAATAACGGATTAGCTACCTCGGGCGGTCAAACATGCTCATGCTCATGCTGGATGAACAGAAGCTTCTGATTTCCCGTTTTAATTGTTCCTTTTACGAGCTGAATCGGACTGGTTCCATGTGATTATCGAGAAGCTGAGATAGAAACAAAACATAGATGATCGATGTTTGCACACCAATTTCGAAGGACAGAAAAAATAATTGTTATAGTCTACATATATACATAATATTTTGATCGCCGGTGCGTTTCTACTGATCGTGAAGTCAATCAAATAACAATACAGCGAAGAATTTGAGCTGACAGATACTAAGGAGGTGAAAGAGCTAGAAAACGAGGTTAAACAGCTTGAAACCGAGGTGAAATGATATGGAAATAACAATCTTGCAGAAGAGATATTTTGGACGAAGAATAAGAAGAAAACGACGAAGAAGAAAAAGTTGCTTATACGTTTCGAGATGACAATGTTCAAATTAATCCAAACTCTAATAAACAATCTTCTAAAATTTCAAAAAGAGTTTACGGAACGAAGCAAGGAATAGGCTTGTTCGAACCACACACAACACTGTGCTATTTCAACAACACAAAACTAACAACTAACAACTAACAACGGAAACAACTACTCTCGTTAATAATTTTTCATTACTCTTCACGAACAAAAGTATCATATGCAGCCTTGCAGTCGATAAGTAGGTGATGCGTTGGAATTCGATATTGGAGGCGTTTGGGGATCTGCCGCAACGAAAATATAAGGTCTGTTGTCGAACGCCTGTCCACAAAACTGGCTTAATAACTTCCTATTAATCTACTTGATAGCGGCGATAGACGGCAGAAGACTAGCTGGGAAAGCACTTCGTACGCCGCTTTGATGTAAATTGGTTGGTTCTCACTTTTCAAGTTATCCCACTTTTTATGGATTGGACATATATCTCCCTCGTTCCACTCCTCCGGTAGCTATTCGGTTTCCCAGATCCTGCCTATCAGCGAGTGCATCCAAGTCACCAACTTATTCGGGCCCATTTTTATAAGTTCCACTACCACTAATGTAACGTTTCATTAAAAAAGAAGATTTTTTGCATAAAATGTCGATGAAAATATTCTCTTTTTTTAAAATACAAATGATACCCTGAATAAATGAAAGTTAAAAAACCTTCATTTTTATTATTACAAGAAAAATCTCTGAAATCGTCTGCAAATAAATTCATTTCTAAATAAGTGTTGGAATGTTTACAAGAAGCCTTTGATTGACGTGATTGGCGTTAAGAAGGTTCTTCTACAAAACATTTATTTTTGGATATATCATACTTCCTTACAAAGAGAAGAGAAAATATCATACTTCCTTGAACGTCAGTAAATTGGTGTGATAATTGCAAGTTTTGTTTGCATGTCTGAATCTGGAATATAATGAAACATCGTTCTCATGGAAATCACTCATATCTTGACTTTAACACCTAGAGAAACCAGTAAAGAAACTATTTTTTTTTAATATCAAAATTGTAAACCAAAGTATCAGTATTTATGCGTAAGGTTTTTTTTTTGCAGTTGCACTTCATATCATATTTTACATTATTCAGCAACTTAGAATAACGCCCTACTTTATACTGCTCCGGTCGAGTTTCGAAACGTGTGGATGAAATGTCTATTTTTCGGGCGTATCCGTCGTTGGGAAAATACTGGCTAATATTGACAAGAGTGCTGAGTTAAGGTTCACTGCAGTAAGAAGTTTCTTTGATTCAAATATAAAATAATTGCTTGTGTGGTGTATCTCCGACATGATTTGATTGAAATCTCAAAGCCTAACCAATGGAACGCTAAAACTTTCTTTCTGCTTTCTTTAAAACACAAAGGACATTTTAAAATAGATAAGGTATGTGTCCCTTGACTCAGCCTAATATGCAACGATCGATTATTTTTTTTTATTAAAACTCATAAAGCATTTGAGCTGGAAGCGATATGTAACTAGTTATACACTTGCTAAGATAAGCTTAATAAGCCATTTGGTAGTATGAATAACGAAAAGTTATTCAACCCATTTTATAAAATCAGAAACTTTTGAGGGACATGGATGTCGGTCTGCAACTGCAGCAAAAGGAGGTTTACAAGGCCATCTCATAACTACGGCAAATGAACTACATATAGGGAAACTGCCCCCATATTAATCTCATTGTTCGTATATTCATCCTACGATGAATCAAAAGATTGGGCAGTTGAAGGATCGGTTTCGTTTTCTAATAATGTTTGCTTACGTTAAATAACTACAACAAACATTACTAACTAATCCTGTCATGTGTATATCGTTTTATTTCAAGTAGGATGATTTCCAAAGTGATGAGATTAATATAGGTACATCTTCCCTATGTGCCACTTTTAAGAAAAAATCCAAAATACAGTACGACTATTATTCAGAGCATGATTACAAAACAATGGAAAAGAAATTGAAAAACCGCTATGCACGCGTGAGAAAAAAATCCGGGAACCCAATCATATCATTGTTTTGATGATGATGATGATGATGATGATGATATAACACTACCATCTATTGTAACTTCCCATAGCAGTGGAATAATCTGAAAAACGATTTGATCAGGATTCTATTATTGTTTGTGATCATCAAGCTCCTGTATGAAGGGCCAAAAACGTTTGGGCGGACCCGTAAGCAGAGACACTTACGCGAAACCCGCGAGTATATGGAAAAGAATCTCCTTCCAAAAGCTAGGTCACACAGACAGCACTAGAATCGAGCCCTCGTTTGACAGAATAAACCCAATAGATGGGGTCGAAGAGCCCGCCCTCGTTCCGCGAAATGTTAACAATAGGGAGGAGGCAGTCCCATGCTCCCTATCCAAATCGTTTTACTTGGGTGCCCTGATGGTCCCTCCCTTTCCCCCGTTAAGTTTTTTTTTTTTTTTTTTTTTTTTTTTACCCCTTATTTTTTTTTTTTAAACCAAAACATGAAATGTATATTATCGTAAATCGAGTCTCGTTCTCCAGCGTTGAAACATGTGTGAAACTGTAAAATAATCGTAAACAATAATTTATGTAGTCATTGTGTATAATAAAAACAAATTTGGAAACAAATGCATTATGTTGACTTCCATTATATGATGTAAAACAGCAAAATGAACTTAAATATAAAAATAACTTCTGATTGATGGGGACGCATGGTTGGCAAGTGCCTTCAAGTAATGAAAACGCGTAGTAGGATAACCAGCAAAACCTAAAAACATAGCATTTTTGAAAAAACGTATCTCAAAAACAAAAAAAAATAAATGGCCTTTTTTTTTTTTTTTAAAAAAAAAATCCCAATTTTTAAAAAAAAAAAATAAAAAAGAGGGGGGTCTTTGGGCCCGCGACAACTAAAAGAATCTATGTTTTCATAATCAATTTTGCAGTAAAGGAGATGTTTTTATATTTTTCCTTAAAAGTATGTTTAATAACCTTTCATTTGATAAAATCAGCCTAGTGTTTCAAAACTTATGATTTTTTTGAAAAAAAAATCTATTTTTTGGGCCACCCTAACGCAGAAACGGCCACCCTAATGATGAAATAAAAAAAAAACCGGTTGAATATTTTTCAATAAAGAACAAAACTACCAATTATTATGAAATTCTGAGATGTCGTATATCAGTTTTCTATGGAATTGCTGAGTAACAACATTTTTATTACGCTTTTCATACAACAGGCCATAGTTGGGAACATAGAAAAAAATATGTTTCTAACATTGCGTCTACCCTAGCAAAGTAAAATAACAAACTGATATCAAATAAGTAATAAGTTGTTATCTCAGATATCATTTTGAACTAACCTGTTATCGCATAACAAATTTAGTTATCAACATTTACTAATTTTGTTATCGTCTGTTATCAATTTTTAAAGACGATTTTTGTCGGACGTTACTGAATACTACCAGCATACTGACGAATACTGAATATTACCAGCATGTCATGAATATGAAATTGAGCTATTCACCAGAAGCTCTACTTCAGTTATTAGTGTATGAATTTGATATCATGTTGATAACATAATTTGATATTATCTTAAGTAATTTGTTCACATCACAAAATTTGCTATCAAAATGAACTCAATGATAACAAAATGAGTCAATGTTGTGTTATCCAACAAATATTAATTTGTTATCTTTTTGTTATTTTGGCTGTTTATTCAGCCTGAATGATAACATATTTAGTGATCAAACAGTGATAATCAAATATTAGAACTTGTTATCACTTTGGTATAAACCTTTGCTCGGGTACGGTTTTCTTGTTAAATCATTGTTATTTTACCTATGTGAATAGTTAGTTTATAACTTGTGACTATTTTTTATACATCTAGGCTTCATTACTTGGTTTTTAGTTTCAATTTAGCCCAATTTAGATCATTCGAAGATCGTGTACATAATATGTTCAGCCGGAAATCGAAAACTACGTGGAGGTGAACAACTATAAATTGATTCAAAATGTCTCAATTGCTTCGAAATAAATCGGTCATCTTGGGTAGCTACATGATTTTGTTGATTATCGCCGAAATAATGACACAGGTAACATAGGCCGAATGAAGAAGCTAGGCTAACATGACATCCCGTTATCCTATCGTAAATTGTTAACATCAAATATTAAAGTTAAGCTGTGCTCTCTCATTCGTTTTTGTAATGGATAAAAACTGACTGAATCGAGAAAATCGTATTTTTATCTTTTCTCATTCGACACTCACTGTGGACCATGATTTCAAAGCTACCTTTGATCTGTTTACAATCCAGCCGCTCATTTTCTAACCTATTTCTTCGCCTATCAAGCACAACTAAAAGTTTGTTCCGTTATCTCAAACCGATTCTAACGAGTAATGATTTTTTTTCTGAAACAGATAGATTTGAAATCTTTTTACATTTATAAATAAACAAATGTTTGAGATGATTGTGGAGTGACAAATTGTTGAGATTCGCCTTATCAGACAACTTGGTTCACTGATTTTGTTTAGCCGAAAATGCATTGAAGTTGGGCCACGTTGGGCTATCAAATAATGAAAAAAACGGGATTTTGCAGGATCTTTGTTTTTTTCTAAACAACATATTTTATAAATTTCATACTTTAAAATTTAATACTGAAGATCTTGAGCTTAAGCATCATAAGATAAGTGTAAAATGTCAAGATCACACATAAATTAGGCTTTTAAGCACGATGAGCTAACCGTGCCAAAGTGAGTCACTAACCAACAGCCAACAAATTCGTCTTAAAGTTTCCATACATAATTTCATTTTCACAATTTTCCAGATTTTTTTTAGCTATTATTCCATAAGATTGTAAAAAAAAAAGGTCAAGCAAATTCTTTCTGCCGACGTGCATTTCATTATTATAAATAGAGATGCGTCTAAGCGCCACAACACGCCCCTTTTTTGGCACACATGACATCGAAACATTAGAAATACAATTCTTCACTTTTAGTTTGTTGCATCAATTGCATACACCTTAGAAGATAATAATTCGATTAAATCGTCAGGAGCTTCTTGGTCAATTTTCGTTCGACACGGATTAACACGGAATGATTGATCAGGATCATCCTAGTTGTAATTTTTCTTGGAGTTTCAAACAAAATTGCTGATTTTTCAGGCAACACTCACTGATTTTCAAAATAACCAAACACTTGAATAAAGTAGTTCGCTAAAACTAAAAGCACCACTTTATTCATCATCCTTTGTAATTATGTTTTAGCACATTATCACTACTGTTAACACTTATTCCAATTTCCAACAGTATTTATGTTTTTATTCCTTAATAACAATTTCAACTCCAACGTTGAAAGTTAACTAAAGCGTGTGGAGAGTAGTTCCTTCCTATTTATATGCAGCATATGGGCGTTAATACTTATCTATGCGTAAATTTTTGTCGAAAGATAGACAATGCCTGCACGATACTCCCCTTTTTTTGTGGAGCACTCTCAAAATTCGTGTATAATCATTTTCTGTTATATTTTGATGCATTTTCAATGTGAACAATTTATTTTTATTAGTGCAAATTTCATCGAACGTTTTTGGTGTATCACAAGGTGATAATCTAGTTCAAATTAATTTTCACTATACAGGGTGCGCGCTGATTTTTTGCAGTAAATGAAGGTTTGAGAAAAGTTACACCAATTAGCCATATTTGCAATGAATGTTTTGTGGTTTATTTACTTGTTTCATTCAAAAGAACCACCTTTCCTCTCCTGCACGTTTAACCATGTTTGGATCCCTAGATGTCATCGCCGTTGTGATTTTTGCTTTGAGCGACTTAAGTGTGCTGTGGGGGTTATATTGGTATCCCGTTTGACGACGCCCCGCACAAAATAATCCAAAGGATTGATATCGGGACTGCTAGAGGGCCAAATTTATCTCTCCAAAACTCCGGAGCATTTTCCGCAAGCCATTTCTGTATTTTCTTTACATTATGAGAGTCTCGTTAGCAGATGAAATGACGGCAAACAGCAACATGCTGCATTCACGATACAACAACAACCTACATAACCTTCAAGTATACATCGGCTGTAACCTTAAGTACTTGATCGAAGAAATAGGGAGGCATTACATCCCCCTCGCTAGAGACTACGCCTACAACCATCGAATGATCCTCCTAGATTTTTTTATTAGCAGCAGGGTAAATGCACCCTTCTTTTTGGGGAAATGCTCCTTAAACTTTGGATAAATGCTCCTTAGGTGCGTTTGCCCGGTATAATGCAATCGGAGGTATTTACCTTCTGGTTAGCGCTTGCCGGTTGTTTTCGCGGGTCTTAAGTTTCTTCAAGATTGTATAGCAGACCTTCGCTCCGCAATCTTCAAGGTAGTTTTGACGGGTTTAAATTTCATTTTGACGAGTCTTAATTTCATTTTGAAGAGTCTTAATTTCGTTTTGACGACTCTTAACTTCAGAAACTAAAACCCGTCAAAACTATACAATCTTGAAGAAACTGAAGACCCGTAAAAACACCCGGCAAGCGCTAACCAGAAGGTTCATACCTCCGATAGCATTATACCGGGCAAACGCATCTAAGCAGCATTTTTCCAAAGTTTAAGGAGCATTTCCCCAAAAAGAAGGGTGCATTTACCCTTTGCCTTTTTTATTAATCATTTTTCCACTGTTTTTGACCCCGCTCTATTCACCCATATTGGAACGGCACTTGTATTTCTTCCAGGTAGGTGTGTCCGCCAGACTTTTCCAAGCATTTTTTTTATATAATACACTGTTCTTAACTGAATCATGTTCCGCAAGCATGAGAATTTACAATATGAAATTTATTTCAAAAATCGTCACGTATTCTGTAAAAATGAAATTTAATAATCACTGTGTATTTGGCAAAGTTGTTGGATATAATTGTGGCATCAATTTGGTATAATGTTTAGGCATTCATTGACAATTTGGATATTAGAAATCTATTACATATATGTTTTAACATAGCGCAACACTAAATTCCTCAAATTTATTCCTTATTGAATTTGGCAAGTTGCTTTGCCACAAGACCCATAAATATTCGTTTTGACTGCTAATAGTTATGATCAAGTTCTCAATTAAGTTGGTCTTAAAAAAAATGCGTTTTCTTCGCATAAATATTTCGATTCAAGTTTTTGAGAAATGTATGCTTCTACTTTGTTGGTTGCCAAGCTAAGTATGCATGACTGTTTTCATTGATTGCGAGATCCTTTTCGTTTTGCAAGTCGATGCTGGCTGTTGGAAATAAATTCATTAGACTCTGCATCTTTTCTGATAATGAATCTTCGACCCAACAAATAAACGGGAAAGCCATCTACACTCTAAACGGGCGCTTCTTTTTGAGTTTCTGAATACTCACTTCTGGTCTGTGTTGTCAACGTTTTTGATGCACATGTAATCACGCGAGGTATTCCAGAGTTGTTCCACTATACAACCACAGCATTCAAAGCCACAGGTGACGCATCAACTTACTGTTCAGTCTTATCGGACGTAGTGAAGTAGCCAAGAGTCCTGATATCTTTCAGTGTTAAACTCCTGCAACTCTGCATCCGTCCAATAGAATTGAACAGCAGTAGTCCCTGTTTTCATCAAACTATCTCTAAAGTCCATTTTTTTTAAACTTTTGCGGCGTTAGGGTCGATCACAAAAACTTACACCTTCTTGTAGTTTGGAACATATGCAGGAACGCAAACATGAAATATATATGCTTAAATACTGTACTCGTAAAAAATAAGACACTCTAAATGGTTGTCAAAAATTCATTTTTAGTCGATTTTTTTCAAGATTTCAGGGATTAAACTACAACATTATAGTTGGGTGTCTGTTTTATTGGTTTTCTAAATCTCCTCTCTATGACCGAATACCCGTACTTTGTCCTTGACACCACTCATAAGAATTCGGGCAACACAAATATAATTATATACTTTTACTCACTGTTTCTTCAAAGACTCCTCGTTCTCTTTCGTGATGACGCAAAACTTCTCAATCAGACGAAGTTCCGCCGAGTTCGGTGGGTTGAAATCTTTTGGTAAAGAAACAGCAAAGGATAATAACAAGCTCGTATCATATAAGTAACAAGTTCTGTTATCCCAGATATCGTTTTGATTACACATAACAAATTTTGTTATCACCATTGGCTAGTTTTGTTATCATATGTAATCATTTTAAACATGCAATTTTTGACGAACGTTACTAATTGAATGAAAAACTTTAAATATTATCAGCATATTTGAACAAGAAATTTTTTTTTTTTAATCTATTCTTCAGATTTTAGCGTGAGAGTTTGATTTTAAACTTCGCCTGAACATAATTTGAAACTATTTCAATAAATTTGCTGAAAAATACAGGATTTGTTATCAAGATGTTCTCACTGATAATAAAATAAGCTATTATTATCTTATTCACCGAATATTTTTTTGTAATTCATTCTGTTATTTTGGCTGTTTATTCAGCCTCAATGATAACATATTCATAGAGAGTGTAACCAGTTGTGTGTTGAAGTGTCCAAGATGAGTGAGATTTTCGGGAATCAATGTATCGAAATTTAAATTAATCCAAGAAAACATCACAAAATATCTTCTGGACACCACCCAACACCGAGTGTGAGGAAAACAGGTACATACCAACAGTTCCGCTACTTGCCACCAGCCATCGCAGAACATCAGGAGTGGGCGGCCATCTAGGGTGGCGTAAAGGGGGCCATGATGGGGTGAAATGGTTATGGGAAGATAGAAAAAAAACGCCATCGCTGATCGGCCACTAAGTCTGCAGCACGCTCGCAACAAAGACGTAAAATTGAAACTGAAAGTAATACGAGATAGATAAGAAAGTAAAGTGGAGAGGTGGATAAAGTGAAGTGGAGAAGGAGACCAAGATAGAGCATCCAGGATCCCTGAGTTTGCCTTTGGTTTGGCCTGAGCTGGTCAAGCTCCCGACCGACGTTCCGGTTGCCCAAACTAACTCCGCCGTCCGTTAGAGTCAGGCTGTCGTGAGAGTTCTAGTAGCTACGACTAGTGGCTTCTCAAGCCTTGGGTCGAAGACGTGGCCATTTTGAATGCCAACTCGAGCCGACGCGAACGCCATTGAGATTGGAATCCGCCAGACCTGAAGGAGGATCGTTCTGGACGTTTAACCCGGGCAGACACAACGAGAAGCAGCGGCGAAGTAGCGGAACGTGAAGAGGGGCCCCGACGATAGAAGTGTGAGAAATTTGTAAAGGAAGAGGTAGGAGATAGGAAGTAAGAAAGTGGGTGTAGCCAGTACTTGTGTGCAAGTTTAAAAATAAAGTGGGTGAATGTTCAGTATTTAGCATTGTATTGTATTCTTGGACGGTTATTATTAAATTGTTTTCACAATCGTCTATAGAGTGGGCCACTTTGTACAAATTTTGGCTTTAAAGAAGCATAGAGGAGGTGTTGGTAGACAAAACAGTTTTGAATGTAGTTTTATCAACAAAGCCGGGAGGAGTGCTATACGGCTAGAATATAACTTGGGTGATGTGGCGGAGGTGTGGTATCACATACCATGCCAAAATATCGAGTCAAAGTCTTGTGGCGTGAGGCAAACGTCGACAAAGTGTTTTGACATGCTAGCAGATGCCGCTCCTCCGCCACATCAGTGGCTGCCAGGCCTAATGTGTCGAAATATTCACTTTACAGTCATGTTGGATTTTTGTTTAGGATAACCACCGAGTTTGTTTTCAGTTTGTACTGAAAATATACTTTTCCTCCGCGACCCTCTCACCCATATATGGGCAAAGCAACACCACAGAAACACCGTTCTTCACTCACCGTGCTCGAACCGCAACGTTTGAATAGAATTTATTTTGTTAATGGTTGTTCGGATCAAATTAAAAACGTTTCCAAATCAACTCTTGCAGAGTAGATCAAAGCTACAAAGAAATATTTATTATCATTAGGATAGAATAAGAGGAAATAAATCGAACTTACATATTGTTTTTTCTTCCGTAGACTGATTTCGTGTTTATTATTTTGATGTGTGATTTTAATCTCTATAGCTGTCGAATTATATCTGTTTTCTGTTTGGATTATAATGTTTAGAAAGATTTTAATAAATTTCTGCAAATTATTCTATACTTAAAGTTTCACTAGAATGTGTTAATTTAATCTAGGAAATTGAAATATAGCTTTTGATAAATTTTTCGTGACTTGCACTTCGATAAACAATTTGATTTGAATATTCTCACTGGCAAATCTATTGTATATTTTCTTCATCTTCTTCTACTACTTATTTTGTGTGTTTTCGAGTGTTAAATCATCTACCATTTGGTTATCACTATCAAACGGTTCCATCGCACATTCCTGTGGGGCAAACAGTGTGAATATTTCCACAAGTTTCATTAGCAGATGTGCAATCGTTGCGAAGATGGAGTCGGAAGAACAGCAGCGGCGCAAAGAAATTTTGCGCACGTATCTCGAAAATCTGGATCTTTCTCATCGTGCCGTCAGCAGGAAGCTGGAAATGGTACATTCTACGGTGTCTCGTATTTTAAATCGGTACCACAAACGTTTGACCATCGATCGGAAAGAAAAAATTGACAAAAATGGATCTCCGTATAGTGTTAAGGATCACAAGCGGGTATTTCAAGCTTTCAAGAGGAGTCCCAACAGTTCAGTTCAAGATGTAGCGAAAAAACTGAATCTTACCAAAACATTCGTGCAAGATGCGAAAAAACGTGAAGGACTACACACGTACACAGTCCAAAAGGCGCCTAATCGCGATGAACGGCAGAATACGGTAGGTAAAACACATCCCAAGCAACACACAAGTTTTATAGCGGTTGAAAATACTTTTATATAATTATATTTGGTTATATAGAAGCTTACTCAACATAAAATCATGAATATGTGTTACTCGGGATGCACGGAAGCTCTACACCCAGATGTTGACAAAACCACTTTGCCTCGTTATGGATGATGAGATGTATGTAAAAGCAGACTTCCCAGTTTTCGGAGCTGCAGTTTTTCACTGCTCATCATAAATTCGATGTCCCTGAGGACGTTAGAAAGCAGAAGATGTCAAAGTTTGCCCAAAAATATGTGATTTGGCAAGCAATTTGCTCGTTTGGGAAGCGGAGCACCCCATTCGTGACAACTGAAACGGTCAATGGGCAGGTGTACCTAGAGGAATGCCTCCAAAAGCATCTACTTCCTCTTTTGTGATCACACGATGGTCCTACGATTTTCTGGCCGGATTTAGCCTAGTGCCATTACTCGAAAGAGGTTTTGGAGTGGTACAAGGCTAAAGAGGTCAACTTCGTGCCGAAGCACCTCAACCCCCCGAACGCACCGGAATTGAAAAGTACCGGTCCATCATGAAGCAGGCACTTTGGAAGATTAAGGAAATAAAGGGGAAGAGAAAAAAAAGAAGGAAAAAAAAAGGGGAAAGTGTAGGGGGGGGGGAAAAAAGGGGGGGAAAGAGAAAAAAAAAAAATCAGTGGGGTTGTGTTTAACACACGACCGGTTGACGTAGACTACGTTAACCCGTTTGATTAGTTTCGTAGTGTACTGTTCTAATGGGACGTTGGGTTAGCATAAATAAGTGAGAAAGTATGTTAGAACATGCTATGATTCGCTTCTTAGAAATTATTTGGCAGCCGTGGAAAGGGACGTTTGGTTTGAATGTTAGTATGATGAAAGGGCAACAATTGTGCTGCCTGTAGTGATTGTGTTGATATGATCGACCAGCTGGAGACCATTATCCATATCGCGTAATCTCGAAAATCTATCGATAAATGATAAAGCTTTAAGAGTTCACACTGTTTCAGTTATTTTTAAATGTTGATTTGACCTCTACCCTTGCCGTAAGGCCTAGTCTGATCAAAATAGCGTTGATGTTTGTCCTCAAAGATCGTTAGACCAGCATTAGATAGTAAGTATGTTAGCAAAAATCTATTGTACATTCTTTAGAAAGCATTTGAAAAGTATTTGCACTTTGTCAAGTTGGTTGACCACTTGATTTTATTTCCCACCTCGAGTTTAAGGCCCTTCTCTAGCTTTCCGACCAGTAGTTAGCAACGCATTACCTCTGGTTGCTTCCAGTTTCGCCCGATAACCTCGAGTTCGCTCGGCATCGGTACATGGTCAATTCGGAGGATTTTTCGAATGTTCGATCTTAACGCGCTTCCGAAATTTGCGCAAACGGTTGGCATCAAAACGAATAGGCATTGCACTTATTCACCCTTTCACAGTTTCTCAAAACTTATTTCTTCCTAGAAGTAAAACGCTATCCAACGCGAATCGTTAACACAACAGAATAACTATTCATAACAGTACTCATTGAAATGTGCATGTTCGAGAATCAAAACATTGTCCGTGATAGGGAATTTCTTGAAACATGCCAGAACGCAACATTCTTTAAAATTTTCATACACCGATTGATGAATATGTATGCGAAATATATTAATCTTTTATTTGTAAAACTTTATATACCTGAGTAAATAGAATGGCAATCGTATAAATTTCTTGATTAGAGCAGTCTCAAAAATAAATCAATCAAGAAACAATCGAATTCTTAGCGTCCGGTGTTTAAATTTTTCGTGACGGTAGCCATTTGTAAATTGTACAAAATGCTCAAGGTATGCAACAAAGAGAAAACTAATATTGTTTTAGCCACCGCTGTCAGCCAATCGGTAAGAACCAAACATTCAAATCAAACAAACTCTCTCAAAATTAAATTGGTCGTCCTGAAAAGGACGGATTTGAAATGGTCCGCATTTGAATTAAAACCCTCTCTGCGCATTACCAAAAGATGTCTACCAAATATCACACACACACACAAGCACTTTATTTCGCTCCTAGTGGTAGCACCCACCGGCTGGCTACGAAGACATTATTTGCCCAAGCAACCGACTGCCTAGCACACCACAGCATAATGTATGGCTGCCTAGCAACGGTTGCCTAGCCAACGGCTTGGTAACAACAGACTGCAGTGCAATCAGCTACCTGACCAATTGGTAGGTCGCCAGTGCACTTTCTATGGTGCTTGCCACAGCCAGCTGCCAAATCCAAATTGGCGTCTTGCCGCTCCGCTGAATGAAGCTAGTGCACCCTCCAGGGTACATGCTATCGCCCGGCGCCAGCTGCCAATCCATACTGGCTCGATGCTCCGCACAGCTCCAGTACTGCAACACGAATGAGAAAATTTGCGAAGGTGTACCCGTTTTATATCGTTCACTGCTGCATATGAGACCTCCCTTGCTTACATTTGAAATCTGTGATAGTAAAATTGAGTGCATTGAGTAAATTTACTCTGAAAAATCGGCATTATAAGACATCACCTCATATTTTGGTTATTTTCAATAGCTTGAAATTGTTAACGGATAATGTTTGATAGTTGAATTGATACGCGGGAAAATTTCCAATCGATTGATGTAAACATCTTGAAAATCTATTGAGCATTTATTAAGTTATTAGCGTTTAATTTGTAACGATATTTCGTGACGGTCGCTGATTTTTAGATTTTCAATTGACACCCTACCCTTCCCGTAAGACGTAGTCTACGTCAAAAAGTTTGACATCACCATAAACAGCTGTGCCGTGTAAAAAGATAAACATTGTGAGGAAACACAAATACCACTATACATTTCCACATCTCACGAATGCCGTTAAGCCTGGTGACCCGAACCTTGTATAAACGTCATTGGGTGAGGTCCACTGTTCTATTCCGCTATTCGTACTGAACTGGACGTCCCGCGCCAGGATCTGCGATGCATGATAGTTAACAACGCGTGATGCTTATTTCACATTACTGAGAAGAGAGGGCGAAATAGACACACACGATCAATTGGAGAACGTGTGTAAACAATACAACGTTTGCAAATCAGCTACGGTAGTAGGCTGAGGTTGCGACACATCTAAATCTAAATCATTAATGCTCAAGTACTTTTTCAAACAGACGTATCTGATTTTGTAAACAAAGAGGGGAAGTAAGATTCAAATGTTAAATTATTGAAACCCTTAGCACCTTCATGCAAACTAGGGCCACCAACACGAGAAATGAGATTTCCCAAACATGATGATGATACTAAATTCCGTGGGGTGCTGAGAGTTTTGGGAAATTTACGTTTGAATCTTACTTCCCCTCTTTGTTTACAAAATCAGATACGTCTGTTTGAAAAAGTACTCGAGAATGGGTAAAAATCTCATGCTAGTGTATCAATCTTTGCAAAAATCTTCATCCATCTCTTGCATCTAATTACATATCCTTGCACGCTGCATCTCAAATAGAGTTACACTCCTCGGTAGGCAATGACTTGACTATAAAAAGCTATTAAACAAATATATTATGTCCAGTAAGGTACTCGTTGCATAATTGGTAATGGACCCGCGTACTTAGTGAGAATTTGTGAGTTCGAGTCCCACTGGTTACTGTGATTTTTTTTCTCGCAAATGTGTCTCATAGTTTGTGTGTCGCTTACTTCTCAGTAATTTACTAATTAATTTACCAAAAACATAGTTAAATGGCTTCAGTCAACAATTCAAAGAACATATGAGTTATATATTAACGCTAGAGAAAGTCGATCAAAACAAAAGGAAAAAAAATCTGGTGAAAATGACTATTTAAAATGTTTATCTAGCGTTGTGTGATTCGACAAAGTTCATCTCCTCCTTTTTATATCAGCAGCCTTATAACCTTCCCTCAATATACTATACGATCTACAAAAGTTCAATTCAGTGGAGAGTATTTTTTTTCACATGTTTTATTTAGATTTCTGCAAAACGTATCTTAAAGTTGTGATTTTATATTGATCGTCAAAGAATCGCTTGTGCTCAGGCTTACGGATCTCGGTACCGCACGGTATTGAATAATTTAGATTTTCTAGGTAGTTGTGAATGAAGAATCAAATTAAGTGATAGCAATGTAATTTAATGTAAATAAATAAATAATAAACTATATTTTATCAAGTAAATTATCCCGCTGCCGGAATAGGGCAAGCATTTTGTGAGTACGATAGTCGGAATCCTCGATTTGCAACATCAGGAGTGTCATCAGCATTGGTTATATAGTTTAGAACAAACGGTCTGGTGTTGCCTGAATTATAAGAAAAATTTACATGAATACTGAATGCAGTGCTACAATAAAGAATACGTACTTGTAATTCCAGCAGGTAAGCCTAAACCACAAAACCGATCATTCGCTATACCGACCGGATTCGGAATAATAAGATAGTCAGTGGTGCACGCTGTTCCCTGTTGCCCAACCACTGCGGTACCAAGCATTGTGGTAGTTATTACCGTAGCATCGCCGGTCATTGTAAACGCAAAAGGATCTGCTGATGGCTAGAGAGTAGGTAAGCTTATTAATACATGTGATTAATACCACGAGGAATATGATGACATACCAGATTGTAGGTTATAGAACATTGTCCTGGCGCTACTCGGATGCATATGCCGTAATTGGATCTGGCCAGCTGCCGAGTACCGGTTAAACCCATTCCGTTTGCAGCTGGATTAGCTGCCGCTGCATAGTTGAGACTCAATACCTCGCCGGAAAGATCTTGATAATATTGCAGACAGCCACGTGGAGCCGCATAGGGACTGCTACATGATATTAGGCTCAGCTGAAGATTCCATACTCGATTGAATGATGTAGCTCCAGTCATTGCTACCGTAAGTATGATATTAGCCGTACCGCTGAATGAAACATAGATATGCTGCCCATTGTTATCCCCGCAGATGAGTTGCACCGACGAGCCACCGGTTATTGTTAAACTATCCACAACACAATTTCCATTGCCGTCCGGTTGAGATAGTGTTAATGAGCTGAAATCGATCCTGAGTTGACAGATGGTGTTGTCTGGTGGAACTACGGTGAATGTACAACTGAAAACAAAATTGGTTAGAGTCATGCTAAAGAAACAGTGCTTCGATCAAAGTTTGGTTGACTTGAGGTATTTCTTTTAACCGTGCATTTGAAACGCTTGAAAACCCTTTAATTAGCATCGCGGAATCCGAAATATTTGCATTCCAAGTCAGCAAAATTGTTAAAAGGGACCAAATCATCTGTTACTAACGTAATGAAAGTTTTTGAGGAATATTTTTCGACACTTAGGAAGCCTCAGCGATGACAAAATAAGTAACCCGCGGCTACATGAGGAACCCCAACTTCTCCGTCCGAGATGTCTCACACAAGCTGGGAGTGGCGTCTATAATCATTCATCGGGATAGAAACCAAGCAACTAAATAAAAAAAAGTGACTCCAAATCGAAAGGACATGCATCCGGAAGCTAAAACGAAAGCATATTTAACTGTTGAAGTTTGCTGAGAAATATCTTATTTTAAAGGCAATCTACTGCAAAACCGACGTTTTTGTTCAAACCGAGACCGCCAACGTGGAAAATTACGTGAACGAGTGTGCTGTCTTTCCTGCAGGTTCAACAACAGCAAGAGCTACTTATCGTGAAACCAGGAAGGAGAACCGTCTACTGAACCAATTCAGAACTGATTGCTATACAGCGTGCGTTCAATAGTGTGTCGTCTGCTTTCGATTTCAATATTATTGAAACTATACAAGAATGCAGTTTGTGTTATTGTGTAACGATAAGTTGTTTCTTTTCTCTTGATAATTAGATCAAATAAATAAGTGAATAAAAGCACGATTCTTCCGAGCAGTTTTTGCCGGGTTGGGTACCCTGCCATTTCGGAAACAACGCCATGGAGTCGTATGCTACCAATAACGTTTAGGTTGCACCAGGATAAAACCCTCCCCTGCACTTCAGAGGTCTACCCAATTCAAGCAATATTGGGCCATGATCAAGCGGAACCCGAACAAAGCTGAAAAATCTGTTGAAAGCGAGAAGCAGTTTAAGACAAACCGACGTTTTGCGGCAAAATTCGGCAAACTTTGATCGTTTTTGAACCTTAGAAAATAAATGGCGTCTCGACATCTGCAAATAATTAGTTTCTAAAAGTAATAGCATTTTATTAAGTAATCGGTTTTTCAATTATCGACATTAAGTACGTCGACTCTTCAACATTCAGAATGCGGTAAAAAACCAGGTTTCAAACAATTAATTCAAACAATATTGGCTATACAAAAAATCACTCCTCATGAATTTTTACATTTTGTGGTTATTTGTAGAAATAAACAAAACAAAAATTGCGACCGCTTGGAATAATAAGTCGCAATGTCACACTACTTGTCAAAAATATACTGCAAGCCCAATGTTTACGTTTTGCATCGTGCTATGAACTATAGTGGCAAGTATGTTCACGACTTCGTACGAAACCCTATTCAAGCTATACACCGAAAACTCGTTTTTATTTCATCAACAATTAACAGTGTGCCACTCCAAGTAGCATCGAATCAGTAGAAAATTCTGTCTTGGAAGCTGGTAAACTATAATGTCTACAAATAAGAACTCCAACCTCGATAAGAAGCGTTGAAAGGTAACATTCCATTAGAAAAACACCAAGCACACGTTGTTCGAAAACTCCATGTGCTTGCAAGTTCCCCTCGAGCATTTTCCACATCTCAGTCCCGTATAGTCCGGTCTTATCAGTGTCTTCTACGTGGCACACTTACTACAAGTAAGCACAACTTCCAGCAACACCCAACAAACATCAATGCTGAATAACTGTTTGTTCAAACAAATTTGGAGAAGTTGTTCAGCTTTTTCTTCTAGAAAGCTGAATTACTTCTCCAAATTTGTTTGAACAAGCATTTATTCGACAATAATGTTTGTTGGGCAATACATCTCAAAATTTCTTAGCTGCGAGTCGATTGACTCGATTGATTAGCATTGTTCTGCCTATGTGAGCTCTAACGTGCCCGGTTCCTTCAGCCAAAAGATGCATAGTATTCGCTGAATTCAGTACTCCATTATTAGATAGACGAGTGATATAAATACGAATCTAGTAAGACCAACCGCACCAATACGGTAATATCGGTAAATTGTTACAATGTTTGACAACTCGACACCGCACCGGTGGTTGGTAACTGGGTTGGAAAATGACAATTTGCTCGCTCGGTAAACATCCGGTTCGTAAATTTGACAACCCGACCCAACCGAGCCGAGCGTTGCTATTCTAAAAAAATAAGCATCTTCATCTGGAACACTTTCATTTCAATTTGAGTGTTTCCGATTTGTTTTTAAAGTGTTATTTGCTGATTTCCCGTTTGTCGTGATATGTTTTGAAAAAATGAGTGCACCAAAACCCCGTGGAAGGAATTGGACGCAACAAGACAACGAAGTGCTTTGCAGGGCTTGGCTGGATGTTTCCCAAGATCGAATCTTTGGGACAAACCAGAACGTCGAAAACCTGTATTCAAACAATACACTGCACGAAATATTTAGCGAAACGAAACCGGTGCGAGAATAAATTTGAGTCTAATTGTTTTACCTTTTTATGAACGACCAGTGCAAAAGTGGTGGCTAAATCAAAATAGGAACGCTCTCTGTCATTAAAACATTACCCAGATACGAACCTACCGGTGGGGATGGTCTAATTGCTAATTTCGTGCTTCGAATTCGGGGTTTTGCTGCTTGTTGGACACCAGACTAACGAGGATATGAGACACCATAGCAGTCCGCGTTCGTCACTGACCATGACGACAGCTATCCTCAATTTTCTCGGGCTTGTTTGGCAGAAGGATTTGTATACCGGGAGTACCCGAACCGAAAATACCGATAATATCGACCGAATTTCCATTACAGAAATCCCGCTACTGGCATTAGACAATACCGGTATTTTCGGTCCTGATAAATTATTCAATATATCTAACACGCTTCACGATTTCCAAAGCAAACGATAAAAAATATTTATACACATGAAACCACAGTCATTGATACTTTGATCACTGACACCGCTCATTGACAAAGAGAATGAAAGAGCACGAAATGTATGAGTTGAGAGTGTGAAAGAGATAAATTGATATCGTTTTTGATTATTGGGACAGTAGTTGTCAGAATTCGGTTCGGTGCTTTTCAAAGACATCATGGGCAAAACGACCTATGGAGCACTTATCATAAAAAAAAATTGGGAAGACTGACATATGCAGACCCTCAATTATGTCTGGCCCATGGCACCTTGCAATAACAAGTGTTCTGTACACTGAAAAAAAGCTTGTAGGAAAAACTACCATATTACCCGACTATGCCTAGCTTTAAAACTACCATGAAATTTCAGTCAAATTTACTACGTTTATGGTAAAACCTTCAACATTTGTGGTATATTTGACAGACCTCATACTGATATCAACCGCACCATGGCTGTTCTAATCGTAGGCATGGTAAATTCAAACGCATTTATAGTCAGGTGAAAATTGTTGGTGTTTGCGCTTAATTTAACCCTCGAAATGGTAGTTTCTACTGCGGTTTTTTTTTTGCATGTAGGTTTTAGAATCCAGTCTTGTAATTAGATTCCGTACAACTAACGACACATACATGCCTTAATAAGCAAGCAATCATCAAAATTTTGAACGACTTTATTTTATGTTACGCCTAAGGCAAACTCATCGGCCTTGGCAGCGTTTTGTCGTCCGTTGGAAAATGTACAGAAATGTAATGACATTTTGTTCCATTGCCAATTCGCTTTCGTGTGTCTTCCGTATGGTCATAATGAAAAATGTAAAATGTCATCGAAAAAATTATGAAATGCAGTACTCTTACCACCACTGGTCTGGCGATGTACGCAAATCGACGAGCGACAACAAAGTCGCGACCAAATAAAAGAAATATTATAGTCGCCAATGTTTCGTCGAGTTAAATTGAAGCACATCACGTATTTCCAGCAGAATCGGGTTGTTGTTGTGTAATCAGATGTGTGTTGATTTTCTGATAATATTTTTTTTCACAGTTTCACGTTATGAGCGTGACAAATTCCGTGAATATTCCCGGTAACCAATTTTCAAACGTCTTATTCAGTATCTCTTCCTATCGAAACACGTCATGAAGTGTATTCACATGACAATTAGATTTTTGGCTTTAATCTGATTACGTATCAACTATTGAGGCTTCCCGTTTTTCCATATTTTGTCTTCAAATAAATTACACGCACGCGAAAATACATATTGCAGATTTCTTATTGCCTACAATATAAAAACAGTTTGAAACGCAGTTCCAATGTAAAGATAACCAAAGGAAAGGAGGTTGCCGACTATAGAACCATTCACATGAGAAGTTTGACGCTTTATAAATAAAAACTTTCAAGCATTTACGGACCATAAAAGGATGATCTGTGCTAGCAACACTGCATAAATTCGTCTTCATAAAACAAAATTGTACTCACATAAACTCTACTTTTTCAATTCTTAATATAGTGTGTTGCATATTGTAACACGTGTGCTATTCTTACTGCTTTTTTTTTCATTTTATGCAACACTCCAATTGTTTCCTACTACTCTGTAGCAAGATTGGTTTCGTTGGTGAGTCTGTTTATAAAACCTTCAAATTGCAAATAAATTGGTTCAACTGAAGCGTTTGAACGCGTCACCAGCATCACCATCCAAACAGGTTTTTACATGGTTCACTTATTAGAGTCACTTTCTTGAACTTACCTTCCTCCTCCATTGTATGCTGCAGGATATCCTGAATTTTGAAAGTATGTTATATTGTTCGAACTAGATCCACCACATGTGCCGACATCTGCGAATCACCAAAATACATAATGTCCAATATATTGTTTCGATAAAACATAGATCCACATATGTAACCTACAAACACAACATACAGCTTGGCGGGTAAGCGCATTGCACGATCCCGATGCGATGCCTCCATTTGCAGCACATTCTCCTCGAATTTGGCAAGTTCCCGATAAACCGTTAGTTCCCATGCAGTACACGTTCGCGATACGTCCAACCGAATAAAATGGAAATTCTAGAACACAAGAATACTAATTAGTTATGTCCCAGTTCCAATCATTCATTGACCTACATACCTCTTCGTTCACGGTGGGTTTGATTTAAGGAAGTTTCATTTCCGAAATCCAAACACACATTAGTCCTTAGAATACAAAAGATGATCACGTATCGCAATAAGCTATCCATTATAGTCACTTAATTAAGCTATGAGTATTGCAGGCGACAAATCTGGAATCCAACTGATAAAAATCGCCCAACATACGGAATGGAGAAAGCATTAAGACAACAGATTGTGTTAATTAAAAAGTAACGGGGCATTTTCGGGGACTACGATGTCAACTATCAAAGTCATGTGGCAAGCAATTAGCTATGAGTAAAATAACACAGTAAAAACTTTGAATTTATTAGCTTTTAATATTCGATTAGTTAAGGTTTCAATGGAGGTATCCAGAACATTGCATTGCATTGGTTTTCAAACTATGTGATCGAAGGTATCACATGATGTATTTAAGGGCTTATGCTGAAGCGTTCTTGGCGGCAGCCATTATCTCAACATTTAGAATTGATACAACTCAGTATCTGTACTAGATATTGAAAATTTAATCACATCAGTTTGTATGCTTACTTGATGTGTTCAATCTGATAGAGTTCGATAAGTTTGCGAGAGCGAGATAAAAGATAGGAGAAATTACATGGAGCAGCGATTCACCTTAAGCGATTAAAGGCTGCCATTCACGTATAGCAGTAAGCTCCAATCGGTATTATCCTCAGCTTAAATCCCGACCAAGGAAGTTCGTTTGATATGATTATAACATCAGGCTCGATTAACGTGATTTTGCAGATCATCCAACAGAGGCGGTAATGAAAGTTAATCATAGATGGAGCTAACCGCCATTACAGTCATTTAGGCTCATTTGCGTATAACTCATTGACCAGGGCTGGCAATTGTCATTTTCAAGTACGTCAATTACATAACGTCTGAAAATCTCATCAGGCGAGAAAACGGAGATGGAGAATTTTATCCAAATCTCAGTGCTTAGTCATCGATATTACGATAAAATTGTATGAACACAAATCTCATGACAGTATGATTGTTTGAGAATGACAAGAAATCTCATGATATTGAGATAGCCTGTTTTTGACGTAGGACTTACGTCTCTCTTTTCTATTCCTGCATAGAGGCGCCGTTGTAATGTTTTTAAAATCGATAGCGTTACGCGGGTTTGGAGATTTTGAACGATAATATCTCCTCTCTGGCCCACAGACATTTTATGATACGTATTTCATTCGAAAGATAGAACATCAAAGCTGAATCCCTGATACTAACTTAATTCATTACATTTATTTAAACTAATTAAAAAGTACTTAAAAGAAAAATGTCTAAACGCACATTGGTCGAAAATGGCATCATATTTGCGCCACGCTCTGATTGGTTCAGACTACCACAGTTACCGTGTCAGCGATTATCAAACATGTGGGGACGACCGACCAATCATCAGTTCTTGCTGTGCATCCGTATGCGACCGACGTGTTTGCGGAGCACGTTGTTAGGAAACGCCGCCCGTGAAAACAAGAAAACCAGAATTATCCCACTTCACCTGCAGCTGGTCATCCGTAACGACGAGGAACTGAAAACAACTTTTCTCCAGTGTGACCATTTCACAGAGTGGTGTCCTGCCAAACGTCCTCCGTATTGTGAAATTGTGAAACAATACAATCAATAGTAATTGATTCAGATTTGTTCGGGAAAAATTGATTTTTTCTATAGTTAAGATACATAACAACCCCCTTATTTTATTGTCGATGTCTCAATTAACATTAAATTCTATTGTGGAAACAATATCTCCTATTGCCATCTTATTGTCATGAACAATAATATTAATTGTTCACACTATTGATTCTATTGTATGGTTAAAATACATTTAATTGTAAATCTATGAGAATTTTTTTTTTCGGGGAATCAATAGTAAAGCCTCACACTTATTGCAAAGGGTTTCATGGTTCTTTAGACTGAATAAAATATAGTAGAAATTTATTAATTCGATGACATCAATTTGTTCACATCAACAAGCAGTCCTACGTCAACTTTGCAGTTATGTTACTGACATAACTCACCCTTTCGTTTTTTTTTCATTGTCACATGCCGGCCGTGAGATTTACCAGCACTGTGCATGACTTTATCTTTAACTAGTATATGACTAAAGCAGCGCAAAAAAAGAAAATATTTAAGTCTTTAAAAAGTGTATTTAAGACTAAATTTAAGACTAACAATATGTTCTGAATATGCTTAGATTAAAATGTTTTTAAAACGATGATGTCATATAAAGGTAATTTATAATTACCAAGTAGATTATAATCATGCTATTCCAAAGTATAAACAATTGCACAAACGCATGAAAATTATATGTTCATTATCTAACCAATAAATGTAAACACAGATTTAATTTCGGAATAAGGTTTGTTTATAAATAGTTATACTACTTTACTGCACATAGCATAGTATTGACGTTTGCTAATCTTAAGAATGGAGCTACGATAAGAAATTAATTCGTTGGGGACATTGGATGCCACCGTGAAACATAACCAGATACTGGTATGTTTCTCCACGCAAGAATATCCATAATCGCTTCTAAAAAAACAAAAAAGACTATTTGGTACAAGAGACAAAGTTGTTATTTTAACCATTTATTGCGAAATAACGTGTGCATTAAAAAATGGACTTTTTTCGGATGGTGATAAAAAAAAAGCTAAGACAGATAATTACTTTTGATAAATTTCCCATGGAAGGTAATTATTTAAGCTTACTTGCAAAAAAATTCTACGCCCTTGCGAGCGGCCTTCCAGCAGTTAACCGGAACATTCGCCATGGCGGACGAAAACTTGCATGTAGACATGTTTTTGAGTTCTTTCTTTTTTTTTACCAATTCCGACAAAATTGTTGGAGTAGATCTTACGTTTTCGCGACAAAATTTTTGGAGTAGATCTTACGCTTCAGGTTGGCCCAGCTGGGGGACGTTGGGTGGGTTCGCCGACTTGGGTACCACATCGATATTCAGCCGCTGCGTCATTGCCTGCAGCTCCGAAACCAGTGGATGCAACTTCCGCTTCTTGGCATATATGTTTATGTTCGCCAGATACCTTTTCACTGTTTGGCCGGTTGAACCGACCTCCTGGCCAAGCGCACGCAGCGATGTAGCCACTTTTCCCTCGGTCTTCCTCTTCAGCATTTTTTTGGAGCTTCTTGTTCGGTCGTCGGCCGTTCGGAACCGGGCTTTCTTTCAATGCTCTGATTGTTGTCTAATAGTGCCAAGATGTTTTAGATGCCGAAACGGGCGTATCCGGCGTCCAGCGTCGAACGCGCACACTTCTGAACGGAGTTGCTTCACTGTTTTTGCCATCACGGTTAGAGTTTGACTGATAGAGCTGTCAAATTTTGTCTGCTGTCGGCAATTTTTGTCCATTTTTTTTAATGCAAACGTTATTCGGGCTCATCTAGTTTTAAAAAGGTTAAACGATATTCCATTTTCTACACACGGTCGAGCCTTCAGCATTAACTATTATGTTACCCTTATATGGCATATGGCTGTAGCGTAATTACTAGCTCGCTGAAAAGAGAAAAACGTATTATGCAAAGACTTCACCTCATCATTTTACAAAACAATCAAGAGAGTACAGCATAATGGTTATGTTTCACCATCATTACTCCACTAAAACTCTTCTCCATATCCAAATACCCCCACCATTGCCTTGATCTAATTTTTTTCAGGTTTGAGGCAATGCAATGAGGGGGGGGGGGGGGTCAACTTGTGTTGACAGCTTCAATCATTCATTTTTCAAATCCAGTTCATTTTCCAGCACCTTGCGGGTTTACGAAGCCTTAGGTCTTGTACCAGTATTATACGTTGTTGTGTTTTTACCACTCTAAGACCGATCGGCGGTAATTTTAGAACGCCAGATCAGACCATCTGGCTTCCGCGGGACTTCAGGAAGATCAAGGGGTGTTTTTTAAGCTTCTATCATCTTTGTTATTTTATCCGTTGATGGTGCCAGATTTGATGAAAGAGTGACTCATTTTTCTACATTTTTTCCGTCGGTCCGGACGAAAATGACAATTTTTTAATCAAATTCAAGGCATGTTAATTTTAACAATCCATTCATGGGGTAGGCGAACTTGAACGTGTACTTCCCACTCCAGAACGTCAGGCCGAGGCAAAGTTTCAACGCTCGCAACATGAGCCAATGGTCATATTTATCGGTAAATTATTTGCTAGATTCCAGTAGTGAAACACTGAGCAAACCTCTTGGACCTGAAACCTGTTAGCATTCTCGCCAAATCCAGAATTAAAATAAGCCAGACTCATAAAATAAATAAAATAAATTAAAACCAACCAATTGAACGCAACCAGTAAAATCCAAATATTATATAAAAATAAAAAATATTCGTGTATCAGAGATTTGGACGCTTGTTCTTATCATTAATTTGTTTAAAATAAACAAATGGATGTCACTTGGTTTTAAACACAGAATTTCTTTGAAATAAAGCAAGTTTATGTTTGGATTTACCTGGAATATGTTTGTTATGACGGTATTTTTTTTCTGCGTGCCTCGAATTGCAACACTAAATTATTCTATGGTTGCTAATATCCTTGACTTAAACCGTTTGGCATTGTTAGCCTTACTGATATAGACTGTTTCGAAAAATATAATTACACTTTCTTTCTCAAATAAAATAGACCATACTGTGATTTTTTATTATTTTATTCTCAAACATAGTAAATAACAATGTTTTATTTACATCTTCATTTCAATTTGCTTGAGTTTTCGTAAGGTAGGCGAGTTCTCTAACTTTTCCCTTAAAACTACTCATACGACATTGTTCTTTTTGTACCACTCTAGTGCATATTTAGAGTAATGGCAGGAAGCAACATCAGGCCAAAAGATGGTAGGCTTGTTATGCTGCTTGATCAAGGGTAGCAACCTTTTATTGCAGACAATCCTTCACGTAGATTTGATCATTCATTGTGTCTGTCGTAATGAATGGACAAGATATGTTTTCACATCCGCATCCGGTTTCACAGATTCAGCCTGTTTGGTGCTTCGTTTTGGCTGCGTCTGCTTCCGACGAGTCTGCAGGCCCATTCTCTCATTTGCACGCATAACATTAGTCGCCGAAGTACTTAGCTTTTTCGCCACATCTCGGACTGATGCTGAAGGATGGCGCTTGAAATAGTCCCTTACCTTTCTGTTGATTTTAAGGTCAGCGGGACCGGGTTTTCTACCTCGTCTCGGGGATTCTACGAAAGAGCACTGTTGTTGATACTTCCGTAATGCGATTTGAACTGCTTCGACGCTCACACCTTCTTCCTTAGCCAGTTTTCTGATCGAAAGACCACTGCCGGTGCACAATCCTTTTTCTTTGCTCGGGAGAAAGACCACGCATTTTCAAAGTTCCGTGTGAAAAATTTACAAAAAATGACAACATCAGATTAATTTGGATGTAAACAACATGACGCAGCCAAAAATTAGTTGAATACTGCACGCATTTGAAATGGCGGTTAATCATTAGTGTATTTATAATTATCGGAACAGTCTATAAATGGACGCTTCCTGGCAACTTTGCTATTCAACCCCTGTGCTACGAGACGGCGACGAACAGTTCAACTGTAAACTGATTGCTGAAGGGTTTCCTGGATCTCGCAGGTTCTTCTTGATTTTGTGCATGATCTTGGTGACCGTTTTCTCATCATGACATTTTCCATGACTGGTACAATTACCCAAATGTACCCAAGTACATTTATAACATTTTCCATGACTGGAACAATACATTCAAAAGTACTGAAAGTACATTCTAAGTTAGCAACAGAATGTTCATAGCTATCATTTAAACGGCAGCAGGGTAAATGCACCCTTCTTTTTGGGGAAATGCTCCTTAAACTTTGGAAAAATGCTCCTTAGATGCCCGGTATAATTTGCCCGGTATAATGCAATCGGAGGTATTTACCTTCTGGTTAGCGCTTGCTGGTTGTTTTGACGGGTCTTAAGTTTCTTCAAGATTGTTTAGCGGAGCTTCGCTCTGCAATCTTTGAGGTAGTTTTGACGGGTTTAAATTTCATTTAGACGAGTCTTAATTTCATTTTGAAGATAATAATTTTGTTTTGACGACTCTTAAATTCAGAAACTTAAAACCCGTCAAAACTATACAATCTTGAAGAAACTGCAGACCCGTCAAAACACCCGGCAAGCGCTAACCAGAAAGTTAATACCTCCGATTGCATTATACCGGGCAAACGCATCTAAGGAGCATTTTTCCAAAGTTTAAGGAGCATTTTCCCAAAAAGAAGGGTGCATTTGCCCTTTGCCCATGTAAACAACGAAATTCAATAATTACGATTTTAATTGTATTTAGTACTATTTTTTTTAATTTTAAAACAAGAGGCGGAAATGGGGGGCCCTCGGAAGTGGGGTTTTTTTGGTGGTTTCCTGAGAAAGGGGGGGGGGCCAAAGAAGAGTGTTTGTGTTGGGGGGGGGGCCCGCGTGTGGGGGGGGGGCGGTTGTGTTTTTGTGGTGCGGGGGGGCCTCTGTGTGTGGTGGGGGTGGGGTGGGGGTGGGGGGGGCCGGCCCATTGTAGTCGACCGATTTTAACGGTGTGTACGATGGGAGGTTCTCCCAGCAACTGATGCAATTCGTGGTTCGTTCGCCTCCTCCACGTTCCGTCTTCCGTCTGCACTCCACCGTAGATCGTACGCAACATCTTCCGTTCAAAGATACCAAGGGCGCGTCGTATCAGTTTCTGGGATGTATTTGATTTTTTAAAGCAAGATCACATTATTTTATTTAAGTTTATTTAAATTAAGTTTTCGTTTCAACCCTATCACTGTAACCTCTTGACTCTGCTGGCATAATCTATACGCTGTTAGCAAGTTTCACGCAAATTTCAGGCAATTTTAAAATAAGTATGTCTCATTTTTGCTAATTGAATAACATAGGATGCAGCTTGATAAAATATGATCTGATGGCAACATTGTGTCCCATTGAAATGAAATCCATACACGTAAAACTCAAACTTGCTGTTGATGGAATAATTCGCATATATGATACATTGTCTGCTTTTTGCTAATAGTCTAATAGTCGATGTTACATTTTTTACTGTGTAGCCCGTAAAAATGCACCGAGGTCATTGTCTTTTCAGCAGACAGTGCACCGTTTCTCGGTTCCATTGGTTCTCTGACAGCTTCTGAACAGAGACGTTCTTTATATTAACAGACACACAGAGTGATAGCAACAATCAATATGCAACTAGCGATTTGAAATTGGTTCACTGTTGTAGAACCCCTTGGTCCGAAGTACACCTTGAAGCCAGCACCTAACTTTACATACTTGCGCCTTTGTTTGGATTTGCTGTGTTATTTTGACAGAATATTTGAGAGTGTGTTCGTGTGAGTTCATTATTAGGGGTGTATTATTAAGCTTCGGACCGATGTGCTAGTACTGACTGAGCCAAGAAAAAATCGTATTTGTTCGGGACCTACTGGTCTTAGAGTAAGTCTATGATGATACCGTTTCAAACTGGTACTCCGGCCTGGATGTTTTGTAATTTGCTTCGGCAGCCTGGCTGCTCTCGTATACTTTACATGACTTTTGCTTTTTGAATCATTTATGACAATGTTCCCTTCGTTCTGTTCAGCAAACCTAAATGTTTATTTACTTAGCTACTTTAAGGTCGGTATCGAGTTCGAAAGAAATTTCTTTTTCCATCCCAAACCCATGTTAAATTCCGTTTACTGAAACGGAAAGGTAAAGAATCTAAAAGAACTTTCTGCAGCAGTATCCACTTGAAAAGAACGAAAAATAAAATTGGAATTTGTAAGGATTCCACGCAAACTAATGGGAGCTGTCACTTTTACTTTCGGATAAATATTCCGGTCGATTATTCCGTAAATGAAGGTGACATTTCGTTCCATGCAGATCAATTTTCAAAATTTCTCTTGGTAATATTGAACCAAATTCCGTAACCTCTCTACTTTTTAAGTCGATACTGGCCTTTACTAGGAAATATTTCCGAAAAATGAATGCATGAAGTTGCAAACAGATTTGCAGTATACAGTGTGTATATACACTCAATCTGTTCAGTAAAATTTCAAACAGCTGAAAAGTTCGGCAAACTTAAAAACAATTCTTAAAAATTGAAGAAAACATCACTACACAGAAAAAAATCTTGTAGTAGAAACTACCATTTTACCTGACTATACCTATCTTCAAAACTACCATGAAATTTCAGTCAAATTTACTACGTTTGTGGTAAAACCTTCAGCATTTGTGGTATATTTGACAGACCTCATATTGATATCAACCGCACCATGGCTGATCTAATCGCAGGCATGGTAAAATCAAACGCATTTATAGTCAGCTGAAAATTGTTGGTGTTTGCGCTTAATTTAACCCTCGAAATGGTAGTTTCTACTGCGGTTATTTTTTGCGTGTAGGGACTTTTTTCATTAGGGCAAATCAAACATTGCATTCCACTTCGTTCGGGGAAAGAAAAAAGGTTGGTCGGACCGCGCTGCGGTTTTTTTGGGATTTTTTTGGGGGGGCGCTCTGGGAAAAAATATTTTTTTTTTTCTCAAAAACTATTCACTTCAGTGAAAGGAGTGAAAGTGAGTTTTTTTTTTCTAAGAAGGCAGTGTGGTTTTCCAGTGAAATAATAAAATCAAGTAGTGCTTGCTGGCGAATTATCATCCCGCTCATTTTCGCTTCATCTCCGCGTGGTGACGCTAACCAGCGATACACCACTACATCGCCAACGGTCATCCGACATCGTCGAGCGAGTGCACCCGAAGGCGATCGGATTCACCCGTACACCCACGCAGCGCACCGCTCCCCGCTGCCCGCATAGAAGTGCGACGCTCAGGCATACGGTGCGTCAGCAGCAGTAGCAGCAGCAGCAGCAACAGATCAGTAATATTAGTTAAGTAATTTGTGTGTGTTCCTATTTTGTGTTTGTGTGTGATTTAAATTTTTGGGGGCGTTCAACGCTCCCACGAATAAGGCAAATCGTGCATGTTGAAGAGGTTTCTTCGGCATGGACGGTTTGGCTGAAAAAGTGCCTTTGCCACCTGATGATGGGGAGGCACAAACAAAATTCCGATCGCGATCGTATCCAGTTGACTCGGTCGGTCCATGGGTTGTCTACTTTCAGCCCAAAAAGAAACCTTTGAATGTGTACCAAATTACAACTGATCTGACGAAACGATTCTCAGCCGTGACAGAGATCACGAAAGTAAAATTTAATAAACTCCGTGTTGTCGTCTCTAACCTGAAGCAGGCTAATGAGATTGCTGCTTCCCAGCATTTTACACTGGAATATCAAGTTTATATTCCAGCTCGTGATGTGGAGATTGTAGGAGTGGTCACAGAGGCGAGTCTGTGCCCTGAAATTTTGGAGAGGCAGGCGATTGGCCGATTCAACAACCCTCTGCTTCACCCAGTTCAGATACTGGAAGTGCAAAAGTTGGTAAAAGTATCGCACAGCGAGGGTAAAAAAAAAGTTACCCCCACAGACTCGTTTCGAGTGACATTTTCTGGCTCTGCCCTTCCTCACTTCATAGAGCTGGGAAAACTTCGGCTACCTGTGCGGTTATTTGTACCCCGGGTAATGATCTGCCAAAACTGCCAGCAGATGGGGCATACGGCCTCCCATTGCGGCAATAAAGCACGCTGCTCAACTTGCGGGGAGAAACATGAGGCTGGTCCCTGTGCAGATAACACACTAAAATGCGTTTTCTGCAAGGGAACTCCTCCCCATGCTCTCTCGTCATGCCCGGCGTACAAACAACGCGGGGAAAAATTGGAACGTTCTCTAAAACAACGTTCAAGGCAATCTTTTGCAGAAATGCTTAAGAAAGCCTCGCCACCCGATATCAATACAAATCCTTTTGCTCCTTTGGCAGATGACGAGTCTGATTCGGACTTGGTTGGTGAGGGGACATCTTTCAGTTTTTCGGAAGGTGCTTCACGGAAGCGAAGACGCATCCGAGCAGGGAAAGTAGCTGAACAGAAGCCCCATATCAACATGCCCAATTCAAAGAGCAGTGTAAAGAAGGATAATCCGAATCCTCCTGGTTTTCGTAGTGCCAACTACACACAGGATTTCCCAGCTCTCCCGGGGACATCCAAAACCCCTGATGCCCCGATTTTAAGAACAGAAGCCCCCTCTTCATCTGGGCTGTTCTCATTCGATGATATTGTGGAAGGTATTTTCAAGTACCTCGAAATTTCTGACCATCTTAAAAGCATTGTTATGGCAAAGCTTCCCACTGTGAAAACTTTTTTGAAGAAATTAACATTAAAGTGGCCCCTCCTTGCAGCTATAATTTCCTTCGATGGATAATTTGCCAAAAGAGGTCGGGGATTTGATCATTGTTCTGCAGTGGAATTGTCGAAGTATTATTCCTAAATTGGAATCATTTAAATTTTTAGCTCACAATATCGGTTGTGATGCATTTGCTCTTTGTGAAACATGGCTTTCACCCGAAATCGATCTTCCGATTAACGATTTCAACATTATTCGGCTTGATCGTGAGGATTCACGTGGAGGAGGAGTACTTTTGGGGATCAAAAAGTGCTACTCCTTCTATAGAGTGAATTTTCCTCCTATTCCAGGAATTGAAGTTGTCGCTTGTCAGGCTGTTATTAAAAATAAAAGCCTTTGCATTGCTTCCGTTTATATTCCTCCTAGAGCCTCAATAAACCAGAAACAACTTTCAGATATGTGTTCGGTTCTTCCTGCTCCGCGGTTGGTCATGGGAGATTTTAACTCTCACGGTACAGGCTGGGGAGAACTGTACGATGACAACCGGTCTTCTTTGATATATGACCTCTGTGACAACTTCAATATGACCGTTCACAACAATGGAGAAATTACACGCTTGGCTGGTCCATCCTCACTTGGCAGTAGGTTAGACCTCACACTTTGCTCGAATTCATTATCGTTGGACTGCACGTGGAATGTGATCCAGGATCCCCACGGTAGTGATCATTTGCCTATTAAAATTTCGGTTGCCACCGGGCTCACTCCGCCGGAATCCATCAACGTCACGTATGACTTAACTCGTAATATCGATTGGACAAGGTTCAAGACAGCAATAGATGAAGCCGTAACAACGGTAGAAGGGCTTCCACCGCTGGAGGAATATAACTTCCTCTCCAACCTGATTTTGGAAAGCGCGCTTCAAGCTTAAACTCGACCAGTTCCAGGAACGTCATTTCGCAGGAAACCTCCTTCCCCATGGTGGGATCAGCAATGCACCGAGGTTTACCGCAAAAAGTCCGACGCGTTCAAAGTTTTTCGTAGACGTGGAACACCTGAGCACTTCGAAAAGTACACGGCACTCGAACGCGAATTTAAGAGCCTCATCAAGGCCAAGAAACGCGGTTACTGGCGACAATTCGTGGACGGGCTATCGCGTGAAACGTCGATGAATACTCTTTGGAATACGGCGCGAAGATTGCGTAACCGAACTACATACAATGAGAGCGAGGAGTACTCGGACCAATGGATCCTCAAGTTCGCGCGAAAAGTTTGCCCAGATTCTGTGCCAGCCCAAATGTTTCCTCGCAAAACCACGAATTCGATAGATGAGACCAGCCAACCTTTTTCAATGGTAGAACTCTCTCTCGCACTCCTTTCGTGTGGCAATACGGCTCCAGGGGTAGATAGAATCAAGTTCAACTTGCTTAAGAACCTTCCAGACGTCGCTAAGAGGCGCATGTTGCACTTGTTTAATCAATTTCTGGCTCTCAACATTGTACCGGATGACTGGAGACGGGTGAGAGTTATTGCCATTCAAAAACCTGGTAAACCCTCGTCCGACCACAACTCCTATCGACCCATCGCGATGTTATCCTGCATTCGAAAGTTGTTGGAGAAAATGATCGTCTTCCGTCTGGACAAATGGGTTGAGACGAATAACCTGCTTTCAGATACTCAATATGGTTTCCGTAGGGGTAAGGGAACGAACGACTGCCTCGCGTTGCTTTCCACAGATATTCAGCTAGCCTTTGCTAAAAAAGAGCAAATGGCTTCTGTTTTCTTGGATATCAAGGGGGCTTTTGATTCAGTATCTGTTGAAGTTCTCTCAGATAAACTCCACGCTTGTGGTTTTTCACCATTAATGAACAATTTTTTGTACAATTTGCTGTCAGAGAAACATATGAGCTTCTCTCATGGAACCTCTACAGCTTCACGATTTAGCTACATGGGTCTCCCCCAGGGATCCTGTTTAAGCCCCCTTTTGTATAATTTTTATGTCAAAGACATTGACGGTTGTCTAAGTGACAACTGTACGTTGAGACAACTTGCAGATGACGGCGTAGTGTCTGTCACGGGACCCAATGGGGTCGATCTGCAAGGACCCTTACAGGATACCTTAGACAATTTGTCTACTTGGGCTCTCGAGCTAGGTATCGAATTCTCTACGGAGAAAACTGAGTTGGTAGTTTTTTCCAAGAAGCATAACCCAGCACAACCGAAGCTTCAAATTTTGGGTACACCGATAACTCATTCTATGTCATTTAAATATCTTGGGGTCTGGTTCGATTCAAAGTGCACCTGGAGATCCCACATTGAGTATCTGAAGCGAAAGTGCCAACAAAGGATCAATTTTCTCTGCACAATTACCGGGACCTGGTGGGGAGCACATCCGCAAGATCTTCTAACGTTGTACCGGACAACGATTTTGTCGATTATAGAATACGGTAGTTTTTGTTTTCAGTCAGCGGCTCGGTCGCACTTCATTAAACTGGAACGTATTCAGTATCGGTGTCTTCGTATTGCGTTAGGTTGTATGCACTCGACTCATACCATGAGTCTTGAAGTGCTGGCTGGCATGTTGCCACTCTCGGATCGGTTTTCAGAATTATCTCTCCGGCTCCTCACCAGGTGTGAAGTTATGAACCCCCAGGTGATCGAAAATTTTGAGAAGCTCCTTGAGTTGAATCCTCAAACCCGCTTCATGACTTTGTACCATTTGTACATAACACAGGATGTCAGCCCTTCGCTGAATATTCCCAATCGTGTTTGCTTCTCCGACTTCGGAAATTCGGTTCATTTTGATTTATCCATGAAACAGGAGCTTCGTGGAATCCCAGAGCATCATCGTCCTATGATTGCTCCGGTGATATTTGCTGCCAAGTTTGGCCTAGTTGATTCCACCAAAACGTTTTTTACTGACGGGTCTTTGATAGAGGACTCCGCTGGCTTTGGTGTATACAATGAAAATTATAGCGCCGCTCGTAAACTTCAAGCACCTTGATCTGTTTTTGTCGCAAAATTGGCAGCAATTCATTTTTCTTTAGAAACTATTGCCTCTTTTACACCGGATCAATACTTCATTTTCACGGATAGTCTTAGTTCTATAGAGGCTATTCGCTCCTTGAGGCCGGTAAAGCACACCTCTTATTTTCTTATGAAAATACGAGGTCTTCTAAGTGCATTATCTTCACGTTCTTTTATTATCACCTTTGTGTGGGTCCCTTCTCATTGTTCGATTCCTGAAAATGAGAAGGCGGACTCGCTTGCAAGGGTGGGCGCTATGGAAGGCGATATTTATGACCGACAAATCGCCTTCAACGAATTTTTTTATTTTTTTCGTCAGATATCACTCGATAGCTGGCAGTATAAATGGAGTAAAGGAGGTTTAGGGCGATGGCTACATTCTATCACTCCTAAGGTGTCTAAGAAATGTTGGTTCAGGGGATTGGATGTGGGTCGAGACTTCATTCGTGTGATGTCTCGCCTCATGTCCAATCATTATTCTTTAAACGCTCATTTGTTCCGTGTTGGGCTGGGAGACAGCAATCTCTGTGAATGTGGACAAGGTTACCAGGACGCAGATCACGTTATTTGGTTTTGTGCTGAGCATCGTGGAGTCAGATCGGAGCTTTATGATTCCCTTCGGGCTCGAGGTAGACAACCCAATGTACCGATTCGAGACATTTTGGCTGCACGCGATCTGGAGTTTATGAAACTCATTTATGTGTTTTTGACTAACATTAGCCTTAGATTGTAGTTTGATTAACTTACTTGTTTAGGTTAAATTTTTGAAGATTGTGTGCATCGGTGTGTGATTGTGGTTGTGTGTGTGTGAGTGTTGTTGTGTGA
The DNA here is from genome assembly GCA_024533555.2 of Aedes koreicus. Classification (NCBI taxonomy): domain Eukaryota; kingdom Metazoa; phylum Arthropoda; class Insecta; order Diptera; family Culicidae; genus Aedes; species Aedes koreicus. Next base: position 110,307 of record JAHHFK020003279.1, read on the forward strand.
GTGAGTGAGTGATTTTTTTTTTTTTAATTGAAAACGTGCAATTAAAAAAATGTAATTTGAAATTCTAGATATAAGAAAACCATTGTTCCTCATGCTTTGTTTAAAATTTCCATCGCAATTTTCCCATCCATAAAATTGTAATTCCTATTAACCTCGAGACGGCCGCGAGTAATCGGTTCCACCCCCTTAACCTTAGTTCTAAGATAACTGATGTATATAAACATGAAAACTTGGCTCTGTAAAGTTGATTCGATTGAGCCTGTACAAATAAATGAATTAAAAAAAAAAAATCTAACATTGAGAGACTCTCTTTGATTACTTTCTATTTCATTCATATTCCAATCAGCTTTTTTTTTTTTTTTTTTTTTTTTGGGGGGGTTGGGGGCCCGGCGAGTTGTGTTTCGGTTTGTATTAAAGAAACCCCCGGGAGAATTTAAAGGGGGGGTGTAAAAAAGAAAAGGAGAGAGAGGAGAGAATCTCTCATTGTTAGATTTGCCCAATTGAAAAAAGCTCCTAAATAAATTCTCGCTCTCTTTCATTCATTACAGCGCCATTATAAAACTTTCGAGGCATTCTTTAGTACAGATCGAAACACAACAGTGCTGGCTAGCATACTCTACAAATAGTAGAATGAAAAACGTAAAGGTGATTGATTTATGAATGAAAGAGAGCGCGCCCGGAGAGAGTCTCTCAATTGTAGATTCGCCCTAATGAAAAAAAAAACCCTAGAATGTACACTGAATGCTTCATTCCAACATTATCTGTGGATAGAAAAATATAGTATTTTTAGAATGTTCCTTAAATTGCATGTGCTGATGATTCAATGTTTACTGGCTTTTCCACCTTTTGACTCAGTACAAATTTACCAACTTCAAACTAAGGTTGTAGAACCATTTTGGCAGCAAAAACAGAATAATGCATAAAAAGAAGTTGCATACAACGGTTTTCCAGCATCATTTTCTTATTTCTAATTCGTACTTTATTTAAATCAAAAAAATTCAGTGTTCTGTGTATAAAAATAGTCGTTACTCTTTTTCGCTAGTGTATTCTGTTTTGAATTGTGAATTGTAATTTGTTCTAAGAGTTGGCGTTATGCAAACCCCGGACGAACTTGAAATATAAACTAGTTGTATCGAAATTTTTATCAAACAAGCCATAGACTCACCAAACTACTTTCCACCCAAAATTATTTTTTGTTTATGTAAACGCGATGTCTAGCAAACATTTTGCAGACGATCAGGTGGGAAATCATAAAAAGTTAACACATGTTGGTGCTTACCACGATAAATCTGATAGAAAAGGGTTGAAGTTCCAAGCAAAAAAAAACTCTTCTGTTCTTTTACCTAACGATAAATAAATGACCTGAAGATTGATAAATAAATCTGATACCCCTCGTCTTGCACAGAACGTGGCATAATAATTTATTCAACCCTTACAATCGCCAAAAGCTGCTAAATCAGATTTTTGGAGAATTTATTTAGGCATTTAACATTGCTCTAAATGATAATTAGAAAACGAAAGCTGCAACCGCGTCTGTCGGACCGAAAGGTGTGAAATTCATCGAATTCACAAACCCACTAATTAAGGCATGGAAAAAGTCACGATGACTGAATGACCTGATTGAACCTGATTGATTGACTCCTTACGATGCAGAAAACTAGTATACAATACGACTCATCTTGAAATGAGTTCCATTCAGACTTATTGGCTCTTGGAATTAGCTCATTCCTATCCTTAAATTATGGTGGTAAGCTTCCTGGATAAAAATATCCATATAATTACAATACAATAATATAAAAGAACATTAAAATCTACTTCCGACCATGTGTAATATTGTTCAAAGATCAGATAAATGAAAAATGCATATTATCATTACAATAGATTTACTATTCACACTTCGATTAATAGTAATTGACTCAAATTTGTTCGGAAAAAAAGGATTTTTTCTATTGTTTATTATTGTGTCATCTTCGATATAAAATCGTACAGACTACTCTAATTTCTAATGTTCTTAATACTATTTCTAAAAGTGCTTTTGCTGGTCATTAAATCGAAATGTGCATTAACGTCATTAAAGGCCGCGAAGAAAGGGTGGGAGGGGGGGTTGAAACCCAAACTAGGCCGGGGGGGGGGGACGGGGGGGGGTGGGGGGTCTTCTATTTGGTGGGGGGAAAATAATTTTATTTTTTTTTGTTTGTGTTGGTGGAAAGTGCGTAGGAAGAATCGGGGGGGGGTGAGGGCTCTGTGGTGGGGGGGGGGCATAGGCGTAGCCAGGGGGGGGGGGGGGCAAGCATCGTTTTTTTTTAGAGACAAAGAGAAAGAGAAGAGAGAGATAGTTAGAGAGAAAGAGAGAGAGAGAGAGAGAGAGAGAAATAGAAAGAGAGAGAGAAATACACCGTAAGGAAAAAAAAAAGATTTAAAAAACTATCGATTTTCCCAAAGTTTCAAAATCGAATTCCATTAAATAGGAACCATGCTGAAATCTAAATGGTACTGTAATGTGTCAAAATATTCATTTTACAGTCATGTTGGATTTTTGTATACGACAACCACGGAGTTTGTTAAGAGTTTTTACTGAAAATGTACTTTTCCTCGCGATCCGATCGCTAGAATGAAAATTAAATTTCGTTTTTATTACGAAATCGAATGTAGAACTAACAACTCTATTCGTTGTTTTCTACACCGAAATTGATTTGTACTTTTCAAGAAATTACCTTCGTATTCAATACCACAATGCTGTTACATAACTGTTAAAAGCACGAAGCATTAGTTGACACAGAAAGAACACTCGTTCATTGTACGAAAACAATACAAAATGCTACGAATATTTTGTTATCAATAAGAATGCATGGTTACATGATTGACTGACAGAACTTCTATATCGACTCAGTATGTAATTGAAAAAAAAGCGCAAACCACGAGGAGTTGTTCAGATTTTTTTTTAATATTTCTGAAATGAGGTTCGAACCGGTATTTTTGGAAAGAGCTGTTATTGAATCCGTGGTTGATCTCACTAAGCCATGGTGACTCGTTAGAAGTTACTTGATTAATGAGTATGAACTTATAACTCTCGATGGCGCTTTAATTTTTATTTTGGGATAAATCAATGATTCCAGCCCACCCAAGCAGCAAAACCAACATGTATGAGTACGATTGAAGAAAAGCAGTGATAGGTTGGTCTTCACAAAATTCATTTCGTGCATTGTACAAAAAGGTGTACTGACAACATTTCACCAGATGACAAGCATAAGGAATGTTTCATACAAATTACGAGGAATTTATTCTATGAACAAAATCCATGTTTACGAACCAAGGGAAAGCTAATTCACGAAAATAAATTTTCAGTGCATATACTGACACCGTGCTCACACCGTTTCAATCGATTTTTTTTTAATGGTTGTTCAAATAATGAGTGGTTAGCTTTTAACAAACACACATTTTGAGTTTTGGGGGTTTATAGCTTGTGGTTTGTGTCTGGGCTTCAAATGGTGAGTTGACAACTTCGAAGGAGGGTGCGACCGACCTCTCGTCCTCACAAGTTCCTACCTCACGCCTCCACGAGTCATATGATCACAAAAGACTGCCAGCTGAAACATGGAGACGCTGGTTGGCGTAGCCTGGGCAATGTTGTCAATCTGACAATAGCGAAGTGAGGGGGTGCGACCGAAGATCTTATACCTTTAAATCATATTCTATATTTTCTATTCTCATTTTACTAATAATTTCAGCACGCTTTGGAATCATCTTTGCATTCCAAAACTATGTAAGAGCCGGGAGCAACATGCCAGGCATCAAAGGCGGAATTTGTATCTCAGCATTTCAGCATACTATTTTATTTAAAATTGCACTTCTGAACTTCAACTATTATATTCATAAAAGGCTGGCATGTGCTTATACGTAATGTAGGATTATATTTTAATGTTGTGTTTGTGGTATTATGGTAAGATAAGCCATTTCTTTCAGAAATTATCCCACCGGACTCTTCGTTCACTCTATCTTTGAAATGTTGCTAGAACAGTATAAAGAAAAACATTACAAATATTACTATGTTTTATAAAATAATATCTTTTATTGAAATTTTAGCTTTTATATTTCGAATGATCTATTCTGTTTTCAGCTTTCCCAGGACTAGTAGGATATTGATACATATCTAACTTTTATTTATTTTTCAGTAACAATCCATTCAAGTTTGAAATTTGAATAAATTAGCATTTTTGTCTATAATGGTATCTTAATTTGTTGTGTACAAAATATATTATATATTAAATAACATATAACGGGGAAAGGGAGGGACCATTAGGGCACCCAAGTAAAACGATTTGGATAGGGAGCATGGGACTGCCTCCTCCCTATTGTTAACATTTCGCGGAACGAGGGCGGGCTCTTCGACCCCATCTATTGGGTTTATTCTGTCAATCGAGGGCTCGATTCTAGTGCTGTGAGTGTGAACTTGCTTTTGAAAGGAGATTCTCTTCCCTATATTCGCGGGTTTCGCGTAAGTGTCTCTGCTTACGGGCCCGCCCAAACGTTTTTGGCCCTTCATACAGGAGCTTGATTATCACAAACAATAATAGAATCCTGATCAAATCGTTTTTCAGATTATTCCACTGCTATGGAAAGTTTCCTTGCTGCAATAGATGGTAGTATTACATCATCATCATCATCATATAGCTTGTGGTTTGTGTCTTCTTAACTTACCTTCAGTTTAATTATTTTCTCTATTTTATCTAAACAGGAAAATCATGCATAACTTTACAAACCGACGTTAGTTGCGATTGTAAGCAAGCTGTGATTTTTGTGATAAATTGTTGCTACTTATATTCTTAATACACGAGTAATAAGAAGCAATTTAGGAAGTTTTATTCATCAATGACGAAAAGGAATTCATATGCGTTCTATCTGCTACTCCTCAATATTTTTAAAATAGTTCAGATACACTGGTGCATCAGCGTTTTGAAATTTGATCTGATTTATCTGATATGATCCAAGTGAAACACGATCTGTCGAAACGGTATAGTGTCGATTGTATAAGGAGTGTATCGAAAAGTAGTTATAAACTTCCAAATAATAAAATAGGCATGAAAACATGGTTAAAATTAACATACTATTTCAGTTTATTATAGCTTAACATGTTTACAAAAGATCCAAACGGAAAAATTAGTCATCATGTTCATTTCTGTAGAATGCCCGTACCTTTGATTTGACACCTGCCATCAAATTCTACACAGTGACCTTTGTGCACTTCCTGGATGCCGCTGCCCAATTTTTCTTAAAATCGGTCATGTTTTGGGACACTGTACCATCCTTCTTAAATATACGCTTGACTATTGCCCAATAGCGTTCGATCGGTCGCAACTGGGGACAGTTTGGTGGGTTGATGTCTTTTTCTACGAACTTGATGTTATTCTCCGTCAGCCACTGTAGAGTGGATTTGGCGTAATGTGCCGATGCCAAATCTGGCCAGAAGAGAGGAGGGGACTGGTGCTTTCTATACAATGGTAGCAACCTGTTCTTCAAACATTCCTTTTGATAAATCTCAGCATTTATAGTTCCTTTTGTATAGAAAATTGAAGAACGCAAGCCACATGTGCAAATAGCTTGCCAAATGAGCACCTTCTGACCGAATTTCTCCATCGCAACAGTCGTATCTGCGGTTGGCACACGTTCCCCAACAGATTTAGTATAAAACTGCGGCCCCGGTAGCGTTCTTGAATCTTCTTTAACGTATGTTTCGTCATCCATCAAAATGCACTGGTCGACATTGTCCAAAATGCAGCTGTACAGCTTTCGAGCCCTGGTTTTGGCACGAGACTTTTGTTCCGGAGTTTGTTTGGGCACTTTCTGCTTTTTGTACGTCTTCAAGTCATTCCTGCGCTTGATTCGTTGAATCATTCCGATGCTGGTCCTGAACTTCTTGGCTAGATCGCGAGTAGAGGCAGATTTGTTCCGTTGAATATAATCCACAACTTTTTGGTCCAAATCGGGGTTGCTGGAGCCGGGTTTCCGGCCACTTCTTGGTAAATCCTTGAGGGAGCACTCCTTACCAAACTTTTCGATGATGCGTTTTACACTTGCCGGGTGAACATTTACTCTTTTCGCAATCTGGTTGTAAGTAACACCCTTTTCGGTGCACCAAGTGTGCAGAATTTTCTTTTTAGTCTCAAATTCAATTCGCGACATTTTGAATACAACTTTATCAACGGAAATGAATGAACCGAATAATCATTTTTGACATGTAAACAAAGCAAATGGCGCTTACACGCTAAAAATATATACAGTAGTTTATGCGTAATAACGCATCGAATGTTTATAACTACTTTTCGATACACTCCTTAGTGTCGTCGTATCAAGTGGAGTGTATCTGAGTAGTTTAAAACAAAAACGGTGTATTATTGAATGTTATTAAAATTGTTTTTCAAATTCGAGAAAAATTTTTTTTTTGCCTTTTTTTTTTTTTGGGGGTGGGGGGGGGGTTTTTGGTTTGTTTTGTTCGTTTGTTTCTTTTAATTACATTTATGGTACTTCTAGATAACAATATATCAAAGAACTACAAATAATTTACAAAAATCATTGCGCAATTCACACAATGTGCACTCACCAGCAGAGCACTTTTCCGAAATCAAATTTAGAATGAGAAGTAATGAACATCGACTTTAATAGTAGCTTTCTTCTGCGTTCATGCGGGTGTTCGCGACTTGTTGTGATATGTATTTGATTGATGAATTTCCTACCAATGAACCTATTCAACTTAGTATTGTTTTAAAACCGAGGGCTAACCGAGTGCTTATGTATGTATTCTCTCCGGTGATCCGCTTTGTTACAAACATTCTTCTATTTATGAACACGCGCCGAACCATCGCACATAAATTCAGCGCGTTTTTTTTTTATAGAAGCGGATAAAATCTTTGAAGGGGGGGGAGCTCTCAAATCTTCCGGTCCGCCCCTAAGCAGCTTGCTATGAGGTACCAGGTGGGTCTTCACTGGTGGACTGCCTGTCGATCTGCCAAATTTTGAAGACGTCTACATTGAGTTATCTCAAATTTTAATAATCCGTCCACTATATCACAATATATTGGGATTGGTTAAGCAGATTGGAGATAATGAAATCATTGGGTATAAGAACCAGTCTCCCCCGGTTGGTGCTAAACGGATGAGCATGGACATCAATAGAAGCATAAAGTTGCCAGAAGGCATGAAATGCATCTACGCACTCGTATTTTTACCAAATCCCTCAATCGCAAATTTAAATGGATTAGCATAGATTGTTCTTAAGAAGCCTCTACTTGATTCATACAGTTGTAAAAAATTAAAGCTTATGAAAAAGAGTATACTTCGAGCATTGGCTGAGAAAGGTTGTGTTGATGCTTAATTACATGGCGCGTTTCGTATTGTTTCGGTTATCTATAATTCAGCGATGCGAGTGATCGAGTGAGCATAGAAAAAAAACTACAAAAATGCTTCATGGTGAGATGTGGTGGTTCGCCGGGCTGGTGGACCGGTGGTGAGGATCAGAATTAATTTTCATCCATAATATTGGTTTGCCATACTCGCCGTGTCACTTGGAGAAAGTAAGCCACTATACCTTTTTGTGAGTGGCTCTAAAACCATCCTTACTATTGGTTTAAATCGGTTCAAATCGGATTTCCAGCATTATAGAGAATCTTTTTGTTTTCCAATGAAAAACCACCACCACACTTTGTGAGTGGCCCCAATAGCATCCTCACTGTTGGTTTAAATAGGTTCAAATCAGAAATAGGGCTCAACCATCATCTGTTGGTTCTCTGTGTTATAACAGCTGATCTGGCAGCAACGGAGTAGCAACCTTGGGCGGTCAATCATGCTCATTATCTTGCTCATGCTCATAGAAAGGGATAAAATCTTTGAATAGGAGAAGACCACTGCAACTTCTCGCACTGATTAGCATGCTGTCTTGCTTTCTCACATGCTTATCAAATTACTGGTCTGAAAATCGGATACGATTCGTCTCGTTTCACCTGGATTATATCGTAGTATGTGCTCCATTAATATCTCTTGGATACAGAAACAATATTTCAAAATACTGAATTAAACTGTAAGATATGATTAACATATATTCTCAATAATATGAAACTACAGTACCGTAAAACGGGATATTATATATCAGCGGGGTAACATTGGTCGGTTTTGCCCATACCATGAATAGTTCAAATATACATTTTCCGTTGATACACTTTCTAACTATGAATTATGAATTGTGTTTCTCAATCTGGTGTTATTTGACTTCCGGAAGGCTATATCATTGATTAAAATATTAAGTTTTTTGATTGCCAAGAACTGAAAATTTAACTGAGCATAGCTTTTTCCACTTTCAGCTAGCGGGAAAAAAACAATCAATGCTTGAATCATAGTTAACATTACTAGAGATAATACGAGCTTAGATACGCTAGGTTAGCTAGGTTGGGTTTATTATTTTAAAAACAATCTCATGGATGTCCGCTTTTTTCGCATTTTTGCTACAACTTATTACAAAATCGAGGCGACTTCGCGCTTTTTCATTGAGGTAAAGGGACAATCTCACAAACATTAAAAATAAATAATAAAAAATTGAAACTAAAATTAAAATCTAAAAATAAAATCAAAAGTTAGGGGGGGGCAACGGCCCCACCCTGCCCCCCTCTGGCTACGCCTATGGGCTTCGCGAACAAGTTGTGCGGATACTGTCACCTGATTTTTTTTTTTGAGAAATGAGTACTACACACTTAGAAAATTTTACAGTATTCGGTAATTTTTAACCGAACTTTCAACAGCTGAACGTTCGGTAGTCCGATTTAACGGATTTCGGTAAACTTTGACAAGTTCCCGTAATGTTTTTACCGGAATACTGTAAAATTTCACCGAAATACGGTAAATCGGATTACCGAACGTTCAGCTGTTGAAAGTTCGGTAAAAACTTACCGAATACTGTAAAATTTTCTTAGTGTGTATGATACAAAATGGAGGCTTTATTGAAAGAACTACTGGGTGGGTTGTTTGGTGGAAAATGGCCATTATTGTGGGTGTGGTGTAAAGTGGGTGATTTTATTGTTCTTCAAACGTACCGGTCATGACTGGAATCGATGATGAAAATGATGATCTGGGACTGCTTTCACAACGTTGGGCGAGCGCTCGCTGCTGCACGGCGGACTTATCGATCCACGAACTATCCGGATTCGGTTGGCGATTGGGGTCAAAGTTGGCTGATAGGTGGTGTGAGGAAGTGACTTCGTTGGCGCGTCGGCAGAGCCCAGGCAAGGCCGGAGTGACTCTGCCGAGAGGGGAAGTCTCCTTTGCGGTTAGGGAGGACTCCCGAGACAAGTCGCTTCTTGACAATTGTCGGCCAGAGGAAGCCAATATCCTTTGCTTTTAGACTTAGCGACCACTGGGGTCACTAAGCCGTATCGCGTGCGCGTCGGTTGACCTCGTCAACGGAGCAGATAGCGGTGTCTACCAAAACGGTAACACAAAAGGTCCTGAGGGTATCGAGTGGATTTAGCTCAACTGTATAATTATTCTGCTCATGTTAGGCAATCCACCTGTTAAGTTACCTGAATTGAACTTTAAAATGATCTCACTCGAAGCTGTATTAGCGACCACTCACTACTTTAACTAAGACACCTTTCACACGCGAACGCCTGGACAATTGTGAGCAATGGTTGAACATTCGTGGCTCCTTTGACCCTTCGCTTTGCTATGTCTTCCCACTATGTCTGCATACTCCATTTTCCGTTTTCCGCCTGAGTCATCTTCCAATAGTTACCCACTGACATGGAACCTCTCCCGACTTTACTGTTATACAATTTGAATTTTTTTGAATCCCTACTAACAAATTACACTACTGAACATATTTTCTTAACCCTACTAACCAACACCAAACAAATGTATAAAGACGTAACAGTACATTTAAAATAATAAGCACAAATTAAAAATCACCTAAATTCTGTAACAAACGGTTACAATACAGCGGGACGTCTTGAAGAAGTTATGAGTGCGCCTAGCAGATAAGGTTTCCAGTCCTATCAGCAAGCACCGGGGGGGGTGAGCAGGAAAAATGAACGGGTCCTTCCCTGGGGGATTTGGGGGGGGGCAGGGTATAAATATTTTTTTTTTTTTTTTTCTCTTCAATATTATTGATGCATGATGAGGTGTCCAGACGGTGGCTGCATATTCAAGGATGCTACGGACCAATGTTTTTTGAGCGTATATATCTGTGAACTGCCAGGTATGACGTCTAATAAGTCCAAGAACCACAGAGTGTGACTTGTGCTGAATTTCAACTTGGCATAGATTGTAACACCGAGGTCGCAGATGGAGGATACACGCTATAAGACCAATTTTGCTCTGTTATGAAATTATTCAAAACAATATTGTAATTTTTTAGTAAATGTAAGATTTTCCCCTATGGAACTAGTTTCCATATATGTTCCGCAATGCCGATTCCAGGGCTAAGTGGCCAGACCAGGTATGCAGAACTTAACTATGGAATGTCCTCAAAGTTTCCGCATGGGTCTTGTCGTGCATCAATTTCGCTTTGCTGAAAAATGAAGATCACGAAAGTGCAGTATGGAGCGTAACTCATAAGAAGGGACAAAATTTTGAAACTATTTTATCACCATTTTTACCAATCATATATGTAAGGATTGTTAAGATACGATTTATTTTATAAATCAACACGGTACAACGTGTACCTTGCAGTTATGTCCCTGATAAAACCCACCACTATTTTTTCAACAAATATAAGATTTCTTTCAGTTCTTAAATATAAAAAAAAGCATTTAATATAGACCTGTAGGTTTTTTGTTTCAATAAAAATCGAGAAACACAATATTTACTTTTATATTTCATATAACATATTTTTTTCTTATACATTACATACACATCGCTTATAGATTTTTAAAATTTAATTCTGTCCATACAACTTGTATTTGAAGTTGTTTCCGGCCCATGTGGTTCATCGTAACTGGGAAATAAAAACAAAAATAAAAACAATGTTAATATATGATGCTAATATAATACATGTTAATGTTTCATATCTTTTATTTTGTATTTTTCAAAAATGCTTGCGCAAACAAGCTTGTTTCTGCTTGCGCACCTTGCACACAAGTCAAATATGCTTGCGCAGATTGTACACGAGTCTCAGAAGTGCTCGCGCATTTAGCACCTTTTTCTGTGCCGCTGTAAATAAAGTGCTTACGCACTTCGACTTTATACCAACAGTTATACATTCTATTACCATTCGTGCTCATATTATTTGTAGTTGTAGCTCGACTTTAAAATTCATGGCTGCCTTGTACCATTGAGGTGTATACAGGTGACAAAGAGCAAGGTGTGTGTCGGTATTAATAACGAAAAATATGTAAACAATCCATGATTATGGGTAGTGACGTAAAACTCCAAAAACAAGCGAATGATAACAAAGCAAGTTTAGTTTTTGTACCCATCCTTTTAGTGCACAAGAAAGGACTTTTGATGATGATTGATGATGATGATTATGTTATACTACCATCTATTGCAGCAAGGTAACTTTCCATAGAAGTGGAATAATCTGAGAAACGATTTGATCAGGATTCTATTATTGTTTGTGATCATCAAGCTCCTGTATGAAGGGCCAAAAACGTTTGGGCGAGCCCGTAAGCAGAGACACTTACGCGAAACCCGTGAATATAGGGAAAAGAATCTCCTTCCAAAAGCAAGGTCACACAGACAGCACTAGAATCGAGCCCTCTATTGACAGAATAAACCCAATAGATGGGGTCGAAGAGCCCGCCCTCGTTCCGCGAAATGTTAAAAATAGGGAGGAGGCAGTCCCATGCTCCCTATCCAAATCGTTTTACTTGGGTACTTTCCCGGTTATATGTTATTTAATATTGAGTATATTTTGTACACGAAAAATTAATAGATCATTATAGACAAGAATGCTAATTAATTCAATTTTCAAACTTAAATTATGCATCCAATAGATTGTTACTGAAAAATAAATAAAAATTAGATATATATTAATATCCTTCAAGTCCTGGAAAAGCTGAAAATCGAATAGGTCATTCCAAATATCAAAAATAAAATTTCAATAAAAGATATTATTTTATAAGACACGTTGTAATATTTTTCTTTACACTATTCTAGTAACATTTCAAAGATAGCAATTGGAGTGATCGAATAGTCCGGTTTGATGATTTCTGAAATAATGGCTTATCTTACCATAATACCACTAAACACAATATTAAAATATAATCCTACATTGCTTATAAGCACATGCCAGTCTTTTATGAATATAGTAGTTGAAGTTTAGAAGTGCAATTTTAAATTAAATGTTATGCTGAAATGCTGAAAAACAAATTGAGCATTTGATGCCTGTCATGTCGCTCCAGGCTCTTACATGGTTTTGGAATGCAAAGATGATTCTAAAGCGTTATTATATATTAAGCTTATTGCTTTCACAAATTGCTTATTGCCTGCTCTCAACTCAGTGTTCCAAATGCACTTCCACAGTTATTGATTGAGAGATTTCGATGCCGATGATTCTAATGCGTACTGAAATTATTAATAAAATGAGAATGGGAAATATACAATATGATTTAAAGGTACACGATCTTCAGTCGCACCCCCTCACTTCGCTATTGTCAGATTGACAACATTGCCCAGGCTACGCCAACCAGCGTCTCCATGTTTCAGCTGGCAGTCTTTTGTGATCATATGACTCGTGGAGGCGTGAGGTAGGAACTTGTGAGGACTAGAGGTCGGCCGCACCCTCCTTCGAAGTTGTCAACTCACCATTTGAAGCCCTAGTGCACAAGAAAGCATTTTTCTGCCGAAACCATTTAAAAACTATACCAAATATCGAAAATTAACATTCCACCTTATGATATGCTGCTGTTGTGAATTGTTTTTGGAGATCTATATGCTTTGACGCGCTTCATAAAAAAATAGTGAAACTAAGAAGGAGCGTTCGAGTATATTTAATTATTGCACCCCAATATTAAATAACTCAAGATGAATTCGGATAAACATAATCGAAGGATTCTTTTCTTCCAGCTTTGAACAATCATGTGTTATTTCCTTTTTTAATGTCTTCTGTATTGTTTCTTAAACTTATCGAAATGATAATCATCGGTAGCCTTTTTCGGAACTTTCTCGTCACCAGAACGTTGTGCATGCTGTTCTGGAAAGCGTCGCTTCGGTTGCACTGGTTGATCAATTTTGAATCTGTTGTGTTGCATGAAATTGACCGCCATATTGGAGGGAACGAAATGTGATGGCAGATCCTTCTTCCTTTGCTGTTCTTGAAGAAACTTCAATTTCGCATCCTCGGTGGCCTCAATGTTTTTAATTTTAGCTTCTATACCAAGATCAACTTCTGGAATGCCACTTAGCATCTGGTTGGACAACATTTCTTCCGAACGTTGAGAAGACGTTTGGCTAAGATGAGCTGGTAGTGAAAGCAGAGCTGCCTCTTCAGGGCTGAGATATTTATGCGATGATTCGGCCTCTCCTGCATCCCCAGTAATTTCTTTTGCAACACCTTTCTTTTTACTCAACTGTTCTTCGATGTATCTGAAAAAAACAATGATTACATTCTTGTACACCGTTATACACGCATTTTGAAAACTACTTCATCATCTCTTCGTCTTCATCACGCTTGTTTGTCTCGGCAGAGAACTGCGTTCCAATTCCCGTATCGTAAGCGTCATCAACGGTTTTAATTTTACCGGACTTTAAAGCTTTCATGTTCACCATACCTCCGCACTTAGCATTAAACGGATCTTTCTGAAATGTAATTGTAGGATTGGGAAAATATTCGCTTGTCTTTTCGGTTTGTATACTTACATTGGTAACCTCCTCTTCAACTGTAATTCGCTTACCGACAGCCAAAGTCAGGATGTTAACTCCTTTAGGTTTATTCCTAAGTTTTTGCTTTTCTTTAGTTTCTTCTAATTTAGACCTACGGTATATAAAATAACAGAATCAATCAATAAGGACTAAAACTAGTTATTAAAAAACATACAGAATTTCTTCGTCGGGTTTGTCACCATCCTCAGATTTGATACGTTTCCGAATGTTTCTCCGCGACTTTTGCTTAAACTCTACTTTTGTTTGCACTTGCTCTTCGTCCGACATTATGTGAAAGTGTGAAAATACAGCGCCTGTGTTTTATTCGAATTATTTCGTTAAATTATCCTGTTTAATTTATATATCAGAGTATTTTTGGATGGTTTATTATGTTCCAAGCACTTTTGCTTGTACTTGAAGCACTTGTGAACTGTTTACGTTTAATATGAAATGAGGGTGACAGGCGGGCAAACCGACTATACACGCTTAGAAAAAAGTTCCCAACAGAGCAGTTAAGTGTAGGAAGCCAGCGTTGGGTATAATCATGTTAACCTACCGTTGAGTACAAATAACTTACTTCTGGGTAAAATGTTACCCAAAAGTAAGTAATTTGTACCCAACGGTAGGTAAACATAAGTATACATTAAATTTTGGCTTCCCACACTCAACTATAGACACTCAAGTAATAGACCGGCCAACGTGCAGCCATGTTGTATCCAAAACGAACATTTCCCATACGATTTGACAGTTGTTTTGGATATTATGGTTTCACTTGAAAACCGAATTTATCGACTAGCGACAATCGATTTTACGTTATACCTAATGTCGGAAGTAGTGCGCTGTATGGCGCATCTGATGCGCTATACAGCGCGCTACTTCCGACATTAGGTTCAACGTATGGATCGACTGTCGGTTTTCAACTGAAACGGTAAAACATCAACTGTGCCAGACACACGTTCGCCGGTCTATTACTTGAGTGTCTATACACTCAACTGCTTAGTTGGGTACTTTTTTCTAAGCGTGTGTGCTGATTTTTGTGATGATTGTTAAAAAGTACAAGAATAACAATGCAAAGAGTTCAAACGAAACAGGGTTTTCAATATTTTTTCACAAAGTTTTATGTAGCATGCTATCTTTAGAATATCCAAAAATTTGAAAAGTGTTTGTAGCACAGTTTTTAACGAAAAAGAAAATGAAGAGAATCGAGCAAAGCAGATAAGACCTTCTGAAATATCCTTCTAGAATAAACCACAGTAAACACACCCGCGACCCGCGTGCTTAATTAAAATCTAGTGAATTGTGAATGTTATATCAATCGTTACCAAATCAATAACATTTTTAATATATTGTAGAATACAACATCAGAATGGGAAAACTGAACAAAAAGCTGGTACCTGTCAAACTGCATCTCAAAAACGAGAAGAAAACTGACGATTCGAAAGCAGTCACGGGTCCCTTTCCTATTTATCGGTCCACTCCAGTGCAGTTAAATGGACCTGAACCGAAAAATTTCAAAGTTCCGTCGAAGTATAAATCGAAACTTGCTGCCAAGTCTACTCCGGTATTGGATACTCCAAAGGAAACCAGTGACGAATCGAAAGGACCCATTAAAACTAAGAAGCTCCGGAAGATTGCAATCAGCCGTCTCAACAAAAAGGATAAGGTGAAATTTCGAAAAGAAGAAGTTTTGAAAAAGATCGAACTTACTCGAGAAGCATTCAAAGAGGACAAGCTGAAGAAAAAACGAGAAAATACAGCAGTAACCGGTGACATGAGACCGCTGCTAGATGCTCTGCCGTCGTTGGATTCATTATTCAAGTTAAAATCCGCGGACACTATCAAAACTGGAGTTCCAAGGTACGACAAAAAAGCAGCCCCCAAGACGAAACAGCAACTCAAAGTTGAGAGGCTTAAGAAAAAGCGGGTCGAGTTTCTTGCTCGTTGCCAGAAGGTCAATCAGATTCTTAAGTCGAAAAAGTATAAGAAGAATCCCAAAAAGTTGATAGCCGACCACATCCGCAATACGAGGAAAGAGCAATTTAAGTTGTTGCTCGGCAATTCGTAATTAGTCTTGTGTTTAGAAATAAACAACAGCAAACGATTACAAAAATTAGTTGTGATTTATTCGTGAATATTACATTCTCTAACTGACTTCTCACTTCACTAGGATTAACGCAAAACTAAGTGGAGGTATAGGTTTCTCATGCGATTTCTCCAGCGATGTTTGATACACTAAGTGATATTAGGCATACCCAATTGAACAATAATACTTCCAAGATGTGCACAATAAACAATGAATTTTCTCCTTGGCACCTACAGCGGAGGGTCTCATAAGAAATTCGACAAAGATTTTTCATTAGGGCCTAACTGACATAAACAATGGCTTTGTCCGTGAACTTATCGTCAGCAGCGTGCACAGGCTCATAATCGTGTAGGTGGAGGGGAAATTGGTAATTGGTTATTTTATTCAGTACGATAATCCTGTTAGTTTAACATTTTGTATCAGGGCAAGGAAACTTGTAGTGAAAATATTAATAAAATGTACATTAGGAGCGAAATTATACAAAAAGGTTACGGAAGTCAAAGCTCGAGCTCATGAGCCGGTGCACGCTGCTACAATTGTTTTGTCTTTTTGACTTACTGCGAGCCGTGTTTTGGAGTGGTCTCACTCACTCTCACAGGACGCTTGAAAACTGGCTAACAGTAAATGTCAATTTTTTTTATAGCGTGCACAGGCTCATCATCAAAAGTCCCTCGTCCCGAATATGCTATAAAATTTCAGCAATCCGCACGCTAAGATGAGAATCTAAAATTAAGTATTTATTTTACCTTAAATTAGGTAATGTTGACAATACCCAACATATCGGTAACATGAAAGGATAATAAACAGTAACTTCTACTGACACTTGGGTTATGTACACTTTAAAATATTGGATGTTATTATTTACCTTATATTGGATAAATCTTCGTCGCTGAAGCAACGTAGCTATATTTTTATAAACGGAAACATAATTGTTTTTCTTATTAATCTTTCGAGAAATAGTTTATTCATGTCCCAATATGGTAGTTTCAACTGTAATTTGTGTTTACGCATAATTTGGGTATGTGCACTTTTGAGCGATTATCGGTAGTTTTTAACGATCTATAGGTATTCTCATCTTAAGGTCGGTATCGTGTTCGAAAGAAATTTCTTTTTCTATCTTAAACCCATGTTAAATTCCGTTGACTGAAACGGAAAAGTAAATAATCGAAAAGAAATTTCTGCAGCAGTACCTAACTGAAAAGAACGAAAAATAAAATTGAAATTTGTAAGGTTTCCATGCAAACTAATGGGAACTGTCAATTTTACTTTCGGAAAAATATTCCCCTCGATTATTCCGTAAGTGAAGGTGACATTTTGAAAATGAAAACAAAAAATCCAGTAGTTCAATCGTCTCAAAGAGGTGTGTCGTACAGATAGCGAAAATTATCGACGTTTTGTGAAGGATTGAGCAGTTCGAGGGGATTTCGGTGAAGTGGCGGAATAATTATTAAGCAGTGAAGAGTATTTGAAAACGTTTTTGGAAAAGAAATTAGTAAAAATAATGAAAGTTAAAAGGCGCGAGGACGCCACGGCGAATTGCCGTAAGGAATTCGCCATTTTGGAAGAAGGGAGAATAAAAAAAGAGAAGAAGAAAAGAAAAAGCAACGTGTAGTGGAATGCAAGATGGCTTCTGGTGGAAAGCTACCGGATAAAGGAGGGCGGAGTGATTGGAGAATGGAAGCACAAGGAGAAACACAACCTCAAACTTTCATCGGCAACACGATGATGGTAAATCAAGCAAGCGGAGAAACACAAAAGCCGAATGAAAACAAAGTCAGCTACCGGTATGACAAGGACGACAACGGACCATTCAGTCTCGCTGGAATTCCAATCGACATAACTGAAGAGGAGATTCTCGATGACATACAGTCGAAAGCACCCGTGATGAGTGTCAAACGACTACACCGGTACGCTGACGGCAACAAGGTACTGAGTCTACGAGTAAGCGTAACATTCCGATCTAAAGAACTACCAGAGAGTGTGAAGGTATTCTGCTGCCCAACCAGAGTCTATCCGTTCACACAACGACTCATGTTCTGTACGAAGTGCCTACGATACGGGCATAAAACGGAGAACTGTAAAGGACGACAGAGGTGCAACAATTGCGGAAAAACACACGATGATGAAAACGAGTACAAAAACTGCACGGAACAGCAAAAATGCATTAACTGCAACTCCGAAGAACACCGATCCGGAGCAACGATATGTAACGAAACGCAGCGGCAAAAAGTTGTCAAGTCCATCATGTCGAAGCAAAATCTCACGCAGCTTGAAGCACGTCGGCTAATCCCAGCCAATATATCCAACTACTATGAACCGTTAAGCAAGCTGGAGGAATTTCCAACGATAAGCGAAACTTTTGCAAACACCACAAAGGCGCACACTACAGACCAACGGCGGTCCAGATCAAACGAGGGAGCGCAGAGAACAGCAACAAAGGTAGCGCAGCAGAATACATCGAAAGAAAATGACGAACGCGATGGGGCCAGATACAAAAAGCGACCGAGAAACAGTGAAGAAACAACCGCCAGCAGAACGGCATCAAAGCAGCAAGTGGAACAGTTCCAGTTCCCAGTGACACCAGGTACGGGACTAAACAACCCACACAAAACCAGCGAAATAGAAAGATGGAACCAGGTGATTCAAACGGAAAGAGAAGCGGCTCACAAGGAAGCCACTCACAGAATTAACAGTATCATCATGAAATTTTATACGGACTTTATAGTTCAAGAAGAAAGTGAAAGTGGTAGTGCAATGGCAGAAAGGTTTAAAAAGTGGGCAAAAGAGCATCTCGATTTAGAATCAGTGATTGTATGATCGTTCACGAGTGAAAAAAGGGAAAAAAATAGAACATGGTGAAAAAATAAAAAGAAGATCAACAAAACAAGAAGAAAGAAGAAACGAAGAAAACAAAAATGGCTAAGTTAATGAAAATTCTACAGTGTAATATCCAATCCTTGTTCAAGAATAGAGACGAGATCTCCCGAGTGCTACGACAAGAAAACTACGTAGCAGCTATTTTATCCGAAACATGGACGACTTTAGAGTTAGAAGATACCAACAAGTATAACATACCAAAATACCATCGTATAATAAACTCCCGGGATGATGGCTACGGAGGTGCAGCCATCTATCTACGCAACGACTTAGGATACCAACAGATACAACTTCCAACACTCAACCATTACACCCAGGCAGTGGCCATCAGAGTTTTGAGACTCAATATGGTCCTTGTATCTGTTTATTTCAGCCCATCGTTAGCTGGAGGCGCTTTCGAGGAAGATGTCACGAAGATTTTTGATAGCCTAAGAAACGAGACCAAAGTTCTAATTGGAGGTGATTGGAACGTACATCACGAGATATGGGGAAATAAAAAAACGACAGGAAAGGAATCATTCTGGTCGATATCATAGCCACCAGCGACTTCGTTCTAATGAATGATGGTTCTAGCACGTTTATACCGATCGAGCTAAACAAGCAACCATCTGCAATTGATCTATCATTATGCTCACCAGGACTTTTAACGGAGTTATCATGGCAAGCAATGGATTACGGAATCGGCGGAAGTCACCATGTAGTCATTGAGATACAACTGGAGACAAAGCACAACAAGGAGGAATACATCTACAACAACAACAAAATAGCAGAAGAAATCTCGAAACTACGTGAAGAAACAATAACTACAGTCTCCGATTTGCACAAGGCGGTAATAAAAATAAAAAGAGGAAGCAGAACCAAATAACACCCACACACCGAAGTTCTGGTGGTGCGAAACAGTGGAACAAGCATGGTTGGAGAAACGGGACGCCAGAAGAAAATTCAATAAGCAATCAACGTTGGACAACCTGTTGGATCTAAAAAAGGAAGCAGCTGTGTTTCAGAGAAGAAAGCGGGAAGAAATAAAGAAGAAACTTGAAGAATTTCCACAACAGATATCGCCACTATTATCATCCAAGGAACTATGGCATAAAATCAACAGACTGACGGGAAAAAGCATGCGTAAAAGGAAAAACAACATCGTACACGAGAACGAAGTAATGGCCAACGAGTTTCTGGATCAGCACTTCGGACCACACGAAGTGAGATACCCAGGAGACTACGGAATAATTCCGACGTACGAGATCATCAACCGCGAGAAGTGGGATGTAATTTTAAGCCGAAAGAAGAATACAGCTCCAGGACACGATAACGTGACGTACGACATGCTACGAAAACTACATCCAGGTGTAGTTGATAACATCATCCAGGATCTCAACGGCATGTGGCGAAATCTGTATTTGCCCATATCCATAAAGACAATCACAGTTGTAGCAATACCGAAACCAGGGAAACCGCAGAACACCATAACGGGTGTCCACTAAAAAATGAGAATGATTTCAATACTTTTTCCATCGGAACAAAAACGGCCGCATAGAAATGTCACTTTAGATGAATGAATCGTTGCACTCTCCAGAAAATTTTCATACACTCTTATTTCCCCCTAACGTGTTCCGGTGGGGTTCGGCGCCGGTGAAACAGAAAAAACGGGGGGGGGGGTGGGCAAATCCTTTCAGGGGACGGAAGACGGGGGAAAAAACACGGGAGGCCACTTTTTGGTGGGGAAAGGATTCGGGTCACGGACCGGTCTGGCATGTGTGAGTGTCCCGGGAGAAAGGTGGGCCGGAGAAAATAAGGGAGAACACTCCCCGCCGGGCGGGTTAAAAAAAAAGGGGGGAGAGAAAGCCGAAGTTCTGGTCGGAACACCCCGCAAGAGGTAAAAAAGAGGAGGGGGAAAAAACAGCCAACAGAGTACACAGATGAGCAGATTCAAACCGTGAAATCCCAATGCCGCTGGATGACTCGGAATTACGGCGGAAAATCTTTCGTTCTGGACGACGAAAGCTACTTTCCTCTTTCGAAGTCTCAGATACCGGGAAACGACCGATTCTACACTAAGGACAAATCTACTACTCCTCCAAAAGTAATGTACAAGCTCAAGCACAACTTTGAATCGAAGGTTATGTTATACAGCGTAATATCCGATAAGGGTATTTCGAAGCCGTGGTTCAAACCAAGCGGTTTGGCCTTCAACCAGGAGGTGTACCAAAGAGAGTGTTTGCAGAAAATACTCATCCCATTTCTTAAACAACATCACTCGGATGGCAAATACGTGTTTTGGCCGGACAAGGCATCATCGCACTACGCAAAAAAAACGCTAACGTTTTTGGAGAGCCAAAATATACCATATGTCCCAAAAGACCGGAATCCGACAAATTTGCCACAGTGCCGTCCTATCGAGGATTTCTTCGGTCTTTTGAGCTCCATGGTATACAAGGATAATTGGAAGGCCAAGAACACCAAGCAACTTACCAACAGGATCAAAAGCTGCATCCGAAAAATCGATGTGGCTGCCGTCCAACGGTCATGTTCCAGCATAACGACTAAGCTGCGCCGCACGGCGGACCACGGACCATATGACAATATTCACTAAACTTAGTTTGAAGGTTTAAGTTGACCCTTTTAATAAAATAAATCAGTTTGAACAAAACTTCACTGGTATTTTTTTCCTGACCCATTCTTTTCGTTCTCATTATTTAGTGGACACCCGTTACAAGGAAAGAGACCGATATCACTTATTCTTACTCTGATGAAAGTGATAAATTCAGCAGTGCTGGAGAACATGCAACACCATTCGGAAGATCACGGACTAATTCCAGATACTTCTTTTGGATTTAGAAGAGGTGTATCAACAACAACATGCCTATCCTTCGTGTCGTCAGAACTTGATCGTAGCGGCCATATTTGTAGATCTATCAAATGCCTTCAATACCGTTAAGTTGGAAAAACTGGAAAAAATTATGACAGAGAAAGGCATTCCAGTGGAAATAATATGTTGGGTGACAGAATTTCTGCGTAACCGCCAAATAAACCTACGAGTGAACGAAAGGGTGATCAATAGAAAAATTAGCGACGGCCTCCCCCAAGGAGACGTGTTGTCGCCAACTCTGTTCAATGTTTACACGAGCAAGTTGCATGAAATCCGAGAAGGAGGAGTAATCCTGGTGCAGTACGCCGATGACTTCGGCATCCTTATGAAAGGGAAAAACCTAGAAGAAATCAATCAGCGAGGGCAAAAGATACGTGGACGCGTTTTCAACAACTGCGAAAGAACTTAATCTGAAGGTCAACCCCAGCAAGACAAATGCGATGGTTTTCATCTGCAGCGATAAGAAAATTGATATAAAAATCGATAGAACACAACTGGAGACAGTTCGGGTGCATCGGTATCTAGGAATACAATTCGAAGACAGGACGAACACAAAACGGAACCACACCGCAGGGACAAGGAGACGAAGAGGAGAGGGGGAACAAGGAAGGGCAGACAACGACAAGAAGGAGGAGCGACAAGAAGGACAGAAACGGGAAAGCAAGAGAGGCAGAGGAAAAAACGAAGAGAAGAGGACAGGAAAACCAAAAAAAACAGGAAACAGAAGCGCAGGGGAAGAAAGAGAAGACGAAGGACAGCAAGAGGGAAAACAAGGAAAGGAGACAAAAACAGAAAGGAATGAAGGGACAAAAAGAGACTAGCCCTTTTACAAGCGCCAGACAGCTGTCAGTCACGACCAGAAGAAGAAGAAGAATTCAAGGTTGCAAATTCTCATTCCAGTTTCTTATTTTAGAATTACAAAATTCTGGGATATTCCCGAGTTTTTTTCTGCGTAACGCCTCTTTTTGAACAGTGTCAAAAGCTCGTCTACAACACTTCAGCAATAAAAGGAAGAAATAAGCTCCTGGAGAGGTTTACCTTACGTACGAGGTGTCTTCACTCTCTAGACCTGGAGGTAACACCCATAATCTCAGCCTGATATTGCAATGACGTCTTGCGACCTGGCTGTATACATGAGAGCCTCAAAACTATCAAGGTGGTCCCCATCCCCAAACCAGGTCGAGACCACAACACACCTTCTTTGAAAAGACCAATTTTTTGGTGCCAACACTGACTAAGATATCCAATACAGCTGTTTTGGAGCGACTACAGGAAGTACGTGATCAAGGAGAGGTACTTCTGGAAAACTCCTTTGGATTCATATGTGACGAACTTGGTCAAGGAAAGCAAAAGAAATAACATGGTTCTGCGTTTAATGCGGTTATAGCGGATAAATTGGAAGAGATTCTGTCCGGAATAGGTATATCGCAAGATATTCTTATGTGGATCTCTAGTTTCTTCAGACATAGAACAATAACCTTACAAACCCGTGAAAACGGAACAGATGCAGGCTTTGACAAACGAGCTCTGATGCTGCAATTTGTACTCTTAGAAAAAAGAAAAAAAAACATTGTCTTCTGCAATGTTGTTTCTAATAACAAGGCCCTTCTTTTGATGTGAATGACAACTAGGGTGGTCCCTATTTTCAGAGAAATCGAAAATCTAACTTTTTTATTTGCAGAAATAAAGGCATACATTCTTCAGAATAGTTGTAGATTAGATAATTTTAAGCAACCTTGATTGAAGAAAGTATTTTCTGTACCTTCTGAAATGACCGAATTAGAGGCTTTTTTCCCTAGCTTAGGGTGTCCCTATAAAAATAAGTTATTTTGCCGTAACTTTTTTATTTGAAATTTCTCAGCAAAATTGTCTTCCTATTGATTCTAGAACAATAAAAGTTACAACTTTTGGTGTGCTGAAAATTCACACCAAAAGTTGAGTTTATCCAGGAGGATCGCAGCAAGCCGTGCTTTGAAAATGACGTGTTTCTGTTTTTGCCTGTGTCGTTTTCGCGGAAAGAAAATTAAAAAAATATTAGCTTCATTCAACTAAAATAAATGGTGAAATTATAGTTTTTCCGAGTGCTTTGCGTAGGACGTTGAGAATGGAATCCTCTCACACATTGTGTTATGGTCGTGTTTCTTGAGATGCATGGTTTTTTCCCATTTTTTTGTGTTTTTAGTGACCCGCTCCTGCATCGGACGAGCTTTCCAGCATCAGATAAGGAACATTGGTGAGGCTTCGTTTTGATTATCAAAAATATATCTTAACTATATACACTCTAGGATCAAGAACTTCCATTTTTGATTCTGGAAGTGTGAAAACTCTCCACATATCCATTTGATGTGTGAAGATTTTCATGCGGGGCTTACCCTATGTACGTGTATGAACTTGACCTCAGAATGTACGTGTATGAACAGGCATTCTTTGAAATGGGTCGTTGGATTTTCAATAGAGCTGTCATACTTCAATCTCCAGGGCTAAAAATGTTTGCACATAGTGATCACATATAAATTACTGAAGAAATGCAGGCAAGTTTCTGCAATATCTGTACAGGTGGCTCCCTTAGTCAACTATCGGATTCCACGAGAGAAATAGTATTGCCTTTTTCAAAAAAAAAAAAAAAAAAAAAGAATGTGCCTTTGTCATAACTGTATTTAACCTAAATAATTTGAGTTTTGGTTGTAATATTTGCCTGTGTTATCACCGGTCCAGTCCAAGGTCCAAAACATTAGTCCTTCGTCGTCGGATAGTCGCGAACCGCATCCGTAATGAATCGGCTACTGAAAATTCGTGATGCACAAATTGTTCAAGTGGTTGGAGAGCTTGCAGCAGTCGGAAAACTCGCTCAACAGAAGACATCCTGCAGTGAGGCAACAAAACGGCTCGCGCAGCTCAAGAAACTTGCTGGAAATTTCCGGAAAATACAAGCAAGTATTGAAGAGATACAAGATGACCCTGAAGCAGTTGCCTCTGTGCACGATATTCGTGAGGAATTCAATGTTGCTAACTACAACGCAAAAAACATTCTCGAAATATACATCGCGGATATCAATCCGGCTGAAACCGGTTCTACATCTAGTGAAAGAACAATTGTCGACAGTGAGCTCCGTGAGGCAATGAAAATGCTACTCAGAACGCAGCGTACTTTGTTCGAAGTACAAGCGAGAGGAAATTTGGATCCTGCTGAAGGAGAACAGGTGTTGAATCGTGCACCCTTTTTGAACGTGCGACTTCCAGCGATCAACGTGCCGACATTCAACGGTGATCGGAAAACCTGGAGATCGTTCAAAGATATTTTCGAGACTACCATTCACAACCGGAACGATCTTAGGGAGTCACTCAAGATGCAGTACCTGGTGTCTTACTTGGAGGGTAGTGCAAAGCAGCTGGTGAGTTCCTTTCCTATTTCAGATGCCAACTACCCGGAGGCATGGGCAGCGCTCACGAATTATTACGACAAAAAGAAATATACCGTGTTCGCTCTGGTGCGCGAATTCGTTGACCAATCGGCGGTCATCAGCGCAACATCCGGAAGCCTGCGTAAACTCGTCACTACTTCCGATGAGGTGGTGCGACAGCTGAACGCGCTCGGGGATGCATATAACACACGGGAACTGTGGCTAGTCCATATTCTACTGGAAAAGCTAGACAAGGAAAGTCGGTGTATCATCGATGAAGAAAACCCATCGTTCGAAGATTTTCTGAAGTTTCTGGATAATCGCTGCGATGCGCTGGAAACCTGCATGGCATTCGCGAAGAAGACAACTACGGAAATCGTCAAGAAGGATGCCACGAAGAAACCAGTGATCGAGAAGAAGTTCCAGTAGCTGCACTCAGCTGCAGCAGGAGTAAAGTGCGCGAAATGCCCCGAAGAACATCCGTTATATAAGTGTGATGAATTCAAACTAATGGACACTCAATTGTAACGTGAATTAGTGAAGAACGCAAATTTGTGCTTTAACTGCCTACGATCCTCGCATACCGCGAAGTTTTGTTGTTCTAAGTCGGTGTGTCGAAACGAGGATTGTAAGCAGCGACATCATACACTATTGTGCGAACAGAAGAGTAATGAAGTGAAGAAGAAACCAGCGAATAACACTGACACGGAACAACAACAAGCTAGTGAAGCAGTGGTCAACTCTATGGTGACACAGGTTCCAGTGGAAACGCAGAAGAAGGCTTTTGTGATGCCAACTGCGGTCATCAGAGTGCGCGGAATCGACGGCACATGCTCTCATCGACTTGGGTTCCGAAGCATCGCTGATCACGGAAGCCTGCGTCAAGAAACTCGGATTGCCTCGGTCCAACGTAAAGGTTGTGGTCTCCGCACTGGGACAGCAAGCTCCGGGCGCAACTCGAGGCATCGTGGAGCTTGTGATTACCAACCGGTTCAATGAGACGACTGTTTTGCAGACAAATGCCTACATCCTGAGAAAGCTCACCGCCACGCTTCCTATGCTGCACTGTAGGATGCATCCAAGTCTTCTGGACAAGCAGATACAGGAGAATCTTGCTGATCCTACGTACCAACGGCCGGGATCTAATCTTGGGGTCTGATGTCTTTCTTACTCTGCTCATGCCAGGGCAAGTCAAGGACAACGGTGGTGTTCGTGTGGCACAGAACACGATCTTTGGGTGGATTGTGTCAGGGAATCAAGCCATCTACTCGTCGAGTATTCATGCCAACATCTCGATCGTCAGTCTTCACGCAGAGTTAGATGTCAACCGCACCTTGAGGATGTTTCGGGAGCAGGGGGAGGTTCCAAAGCCGCAGTTGTTTACTCCTTCTTAAATAGCAGCCACCGAGCTCTTCAAGTCTACTCTCACGCGGGACGAAAAAGGACGGTTCATCGTGCGGCTGCCGTTCGATGATTCGAAGCCAGCGCAGGGCGAATCACTCACTCCGGCGGTCAAGCGACTACATGCGATGGAGAAACGCTTCCGGTGCGATCCGAAATTCCACAGACAGTACTCAGAGTTCCTTCGTGAGTACCTTGAACTTAGTCAAAATGGAGGAAATTCCTGCAAACGAGATAGAGATGGAGTCCCGCAAGTGCTGCTACCTTCCGCACCATGCCGTCGTTAAAACTGACGACCAAATTGAGGGCGATACTCGTCCAGAGTATCACTCAACGATTGACTTCTGACAGGACCCAACGTGAATCAAGGTCTGTTTTCAGTATGATAGGAGCTCAAAGCGACAGTTTTACTGTCAACACTGATGGAGGCGATAACGCAAGCACTCAATCATTTGGAAGTGGAAGCATTGGCATATACAGACAGTAGTATTGTGCTCCACTGGCTGTCCACTCATCCTCGCAAATGGAAAACGTACGTCAGCAATCTTGGAAGTTCTACCACCTGACCGCTGGAACCACGTGCGAAGTGAGGATAATCCTGCAGATTGTGCTTCACGTGGCCTTTCACCTGGTGAACTTGTAGCGCATCCGCTTTGGTGGCATGGACCAGCCGAATTGAAATCGAATGCTGAACAGTGGAAGCGAGTTCCCGTTGAAGCAATCGAAGACGATGTGTTACTGAAATCACGCCAGTTGAAGGTACTGCACACGACAGCGAAGATCGTCAGAACGAGTTACGCCATCGAGACAAACCTATTGTAGCGGCTATCAAACTATACTCTCATTGTGCGTACATTGGCTAACGTGAATCGATTTTTGTTGGTGCTCAAGAAGGAAAACGTGAATTACGAACCTGGGCTTTCGCCGAATGTAATCTACGATGCCAAGGCGTAGCTAGCTAGAGCTGCACAGAACGCATCATACAAGCAGGAGCTAGAGCTACTGCAGAAGGGTAAGGAATTGCCAGCCAAGCATAAGTTGTCGGCTCTTCATCCGATGCGCGTGGGAGGACGTTTACAGAACTCATCACGATACGGCATCCGATCATTCTCCCAGCAAACCAAAAGGTAACCGAACTGTTATTGCGAGATCTCCATCTGCGCAATCTTCATGCCGGAAGTACCTACGCTACTTACAGCCACAGTCAACCAACAATATTGGGTAATCGGACTACAAACCGCTATTCGGCAAGCAGTTCAAGGATGTACTCGATGCGAACGACTCAAGGGGAAGACAGCGATTCAACTCATGGGCAGTCAACCTGTATCTCGGGTTATGGGTACTCTAGCATTCACCCATGTCGGCGTAGACTACGCCGGCCCTCTAAAAGGTTCATGCATCCTGCGTTCGAGCGGTGAAGACAACGAAAGGCTACATCGTAGTATGTGTGTGCATGGCGACAAAGGCGGTACACTTGGAAGAATATGTTCATATGTGCATTGAAGCGGTTTATCTCAAGAAGGTCTCAACCGAACGAAATCTGGTCCGATTGTGGAACCAACTTTGTGGGAACTGACCATTGGCTGAAGCTGCAGCAATCCTCAGCAATCTTGGAATCAAATGGGTGTTCAACCCGCCTTCAGCACCCCACCGTGGCGGTATCTGGGAGGCGGCGGTTAAGAGTGCCAAGAAGCATCTGGTGGCAGTCTTAGGCTCCGAAGCAGCAACGTACGAGGAATTTTCAACGGTTTTGGCGCAAGTGGAAGCGTGCCTCAATTCGCGACCACTATGCCCGCTTTCAACATAGCTACGATAGCTACGAGGCGCTGACACCTAGTCGGTCAACCGATGAACCTCATCCCAGAACCAGAAGTACGCTACACCCCGAGGAATCGTCTGGACAAGTGGCAACTCCTGCACAAGTACACGACCGAAGTCTGGAAACGCTGGTGTGATGAATACGTGACCAACCTGCATCCTCGGAATAATTGGCGAAGAACTGAAACGAATGTAGAGAAGGATCAGCTTGTGCTGGTAAGAAATGACAATACACCGCCAGCTCAGTGGGAGCTGGCCTGAATCGTTAAGTTGCATCCGGACTCGACAGGAGTCGTCCGGACCGTAACTCTGCGACGCGGTCAAGCGGAGTACTCACGCCCCATTCAGAAGATCTGTGTGCTACCAACGGGTTGAGGCATGGTGCCTCAAGGCGGGGGTGGATGCTCCGGTATCGCCCAATGTTGTTATCCATATCTGTACAGGTGGCTCCCTTAGGCAACTTTCAGATTTCACAAGAGAAATAGTATAGCCTTTTTAAAAAAAAAAAAAAAGAAAGAATGTGCCTTTGTCATAACTGTACTTAAACTGAAGAACAGAAGACAAATAAATAATTAAAGTTTTAGTTGTAATCGGTTCGGGTTTATTTTCATTCCATTTATTTGCCTGTGTTATCACCGGTCCAGTCCAAGGTCCAAAACATGGTCAATGAACCTTCTGACTGCAGGCTCCTTATGCCTGCTTTGAAGAATCAGCTAAACCAAGAAGTTTGACGCTTACAGCCGTGATCGAAAGGATCCATCGTATTTTCAAATCATGCAACTTCAACAAATCTTCGCGGAACGATATCAAAAGTCTCACAATTGCTTCCGGTAGTGGTGCATCCCATTCGGTCGTGCTGGCTGCAAAAAAAAAACAATCTTCTTTGGGTCTCCATGCGTTTCCTAACGTATTCATAATCGACTTCGAATCGGTATCGCCAACAGTTTATCTGGAACTTCTTCGCGTATGGCATCTGAATTTGATCAAAGCACCCACGCGGCAATAACTCCGTCAATTCACGCTGTAGCTGGCACGCTGCTTCTTACGTTTGTGCCCACTGGAAGACTTAGGCGATCTATCAAACACAACTCTTATATCGAATTCGTTTGTGAACCTACGATACCTGCGATACCCGAACTTATTGTCAGTGCAAACCTCAATCCTATACGACTTACAAATAAAACCATACACAATGACGTTCAACACACAACAAGCCGATCCAATTTTGATACCCGATCCAGTTTGGAACTGGATCAAAAACGAATTCGCTATTAATTTTGTGGTTGTGCTTACCGGTTTGATAACGCAATGGTGCAGTAGATAGAAAGCGTCTTCTTCATCGTCCGTTGGATTAATTTCGAGCGTATCACCAACAGTTGGATAACTTATCTGGATAACATTTCACCTAGTGAAAGCTTTCTTGTGCTTCGTACGTTGCACCACGTGTTTTAGCGGCTTTTCTTAACATGCTCATGCTCATTCACACCCCTGGCACTTGCAGTTACCATGGCAACTAATAACTCAAACAATGTCCTGAGTGGCATGGGCTCCCTACCCTGCTGATGAACAATATTTACCGTCGGCGTCAAGTTAAAAAGGCACAACTCACAGTCTGCATTTTCACATTTGTCTATTAAATCGGATTCCGAAAAAAATAAAACCTACATA
Organism: Aedes koreicus; assembly: GCA_024533555.2. NCBI lineage: Eukaryota > Metazoa > Arthropoda > Insecta > Diptera > Culicidae > Aedes > Aedes koreicus. The sequence goes on from JAHHFK020003279.1 coordinate 140,266, forward strand.
TTTGTGATAAGTTTTCAACTTTCCAACATCTAGATGTGTCTTTTCAATTGACTGTTTTCCATGAATTTCACTAAAGCATTTCAAAATAAGAATCAGTAGTCAAGTCAAATTATGAAAAATATTTTGGACATGTGCCGCTATTGAGTGAAACCAACGATAAGTTTCAACTTAACTGAACTCTGCTGATTGTAGTCAGTGAGAGACTGAACTGGCCGGCGGCAGTCCTTCCCTACGCTTCGTGGTGCAAACTGTTTTGAAACCTACTAGAAACAGTCAGTCGATTTAGAATGGTTAAATTTTAATGGCATTGGATTGCCTCCCTGAAGGAGCTCGTTCACCGAAGTCTTGTTGTTGTTCGCTTATGCAATTTATGAATTCTTTATCGGGTGCAATCTGGGTTGTGCAAACTTGTGAAAAAGTTCAGTTTTGTACATATTCCATGTTCGGTAGTAGCTAATAAACTTTTGCTTCTTTGTCGGCTTGGATAAGTGATTGCTGCAACAACATAGAAACTATTGTGCTCGAGCTATGTACTACCCATGCAATGCAAACGTGTATGGATTGGGAAATAACAAACCCATTGGCTGCCATTAGGAACGGTATATCCGCATTGTATCCCAGCTGCTACTGTGGCCTTGGCAAAATAGGACCACCTCAAGGAAAGGACACGCTTGCTGGTACAACAAAAGAGTCGAATTGAGCTGTCGAAGTTAGTCGGCAGATACCTACTGGTGCTTACATGTGTGTGGTCGATACCAAAGTCCCGACGACTATGGCCAAGCCAGGAATCAGTCACTGATTCAGATTTGGTTTTATTAGACAGGAAAATAACCTGTCCCAGAATCATCAACAGCCAAAGGTTGGTGACCTTGACATCGTTTCCTGTGATTGTGTCAACATCTTGTGAATTCAACCGCCCAACCATGGGTCTCTTCGATAAGCTGGCCAACATGTTGAAGATCAAGAAGGAACAGATCAACATTCTGGTCGTCGGGTTAAACAACAGCGGCAAATCTACCATTGTGAACCACTTCAAGAATCCGGACGAACGGGCATCGATCATTGTGCCAACGGTTGGATTTAACGTGGAACGATTTCAGAGTAAGTTTTGACATTTTGAATGTATGCTAATTAGGAGCAGAAGCACTGGTCAGTGGATCCTTGTAACATGTTGTCTTTAAATTCTTGTAAAATGTGTCGTGTGGATGTGTGTGTAACTTTTAAAAGAACCTTACATATCCACCAGAAGGTGGTGCTAGGTCGTTTATCACCTTTATGCAATCTGTGTGCGCCATTCTTGTTTGATGCTCAAGGTTTATCGATTTTCACCAAACAAATGACGAGACGTCACGACCTGATGTAGCACGCTATATATGTTTATTCAGGAGGTATGAGATGGTAGGTGCACCCGTTTTGGTCACAGTTTTCTATTCCAAGTTTAAATGTAAGTTGTGGTCAACATAATACTTTTATTGTTCTGAATATTTTACATATCACGTCCTCAAAAAAGAAATGAATGAATGAAGTGTGAGCAATTCTCCCTTTTTATTAAACTGAGGCGTACAAGCAAAATACACTGGGCACAAATTACTTTTTTAGTCCACGCATTACCACCTCTTATCGTAAATTCGATTCTTGGTAAATGTGAGCTAAATCAGGATGTAAAATTTCACTTAGGCTTTGCTTTTGCAGTTTTAAAGGGTGTACAGCTTAAAATCCGCACACACTCAAATAGCTCTAACTTTTGATCCGTTGGGTAAAATTAATTGAAATTTTGCATAGACATAGTTTAATGTGTATTGTTTACCCTCTGTGAGTTGATTTCATCAGGTGCGCAAAAGTTTTCAAACTGGCGACGAAAGAACAGTGCGTGCGCGAAAAAGTTTTGCACGAGTACTTTGAGAATAAGGATCTGTCGCATCGTGCCATCGGAAAAGAAATTGGAATCGCGAATTCCACGGAGTCTGGTATCATAAAACGGTTCGAAGAACGTCTGACTGTTGATCGGAAGCAAAGATCCGAAAAAAAAAACCGTCAGGTCAACGAGAACGATCAAAAACGCGTGGTTGGGGCCGTTCAACGGAAACCGAACGCCTCAGTTCGAGATGTGGCTAAGTAGGTGCATGTGAGCAAGACTTTCGTGCAGAATACCAAAACTGCTGAACTTCGTACGTTTAAGGTTCAGAAGTCGCCAAACCGGGACGAGAAACAGAATACGGTCGCAAAAAGCCTGGCCAGGAAGTTGTACGACCGGAATTTAACGAAAACACACTGCTGCGTAATGGATGACGAGACATATGTGAAGGCGGACTTCAACCAGATTCCAGGAAACCTGTATGTGACTGCCAAGAATAAATGTGATGTTCCCGAGAACCTGTGGGGAAAGAAGATGTGGAAGTTCGCGAAGATGTTTTTTTTGTGGGGGGGTTTGTTGGGGGGGGAGGAAAACATTTTTTGTGGGGCAGGGGAGGGAGGGGTGTTTTAAAAAAAGCAAGTTCTGAGGGCTCACGCCGGTCCGACGATCTTCTGGCCGGATTTGGCATCATGCCACTACACGAAGGACGTGCTAGAGTGGTATAAGGCGAATGATGTCGATTCCGTGCCGAAAGATCTGAACCTTCCTATCACTTCGGAACTGCGCCCAATAGAAAAATACTGGGTCATTATGAAGAACCACCTTCTAGACGACCTAAAGTGGTGAAGAATGTAGAAGACATGAAGATAGAATGGGTCAATATGCAAAAAACTGTCGATTCAGAGGTCGTGGGGTCGATTCTGAGGACCGTATGGCTGAAGTCTAGGCCAAGATTCGCGCCTTCGGATGTAAAGGCGAAATAAATTAAACGAATTGTGCCAAAAATAATTTTTTTTTTTTTTTTTTTTTTTTTTAAAATTTGGTGATTATCGGAAAAAATTTTAAAATTTTAAGATTTTTTTTTGTGGGGGGGGTTTTAATTGTTTTCTTCTTTTTTTTTTTTTTTTTAAAAATAAAATATAGGTTAAGTGTCCTCTCTTAGCTCAGTCGGTAGAGGTGCAGCTACAAAGCAACACCATGCTGGAGGTGGCTTTGTCAATTTATGTCGACAACATGTTGATGGCGAGGACCGGGAGTAGGCTGTTCCGTTTAACATGTTTGACGTGTTTTTTTTTGCAGTGATTTCCAGATTTAAAAAAAAAAAAGGTAAAGTTTTACAAAGAAAAGCGGTTATTAGTCCTTTAGAATTCAGTGAACTTTGTGCAATCTGTTTAAACGAGAAACCAGACATGGCAACGAACTCCGTTGGAAAAATTACTCTTTCTTCTAAAAGAGTGCATCGATTCGCAGCATGTCGCAATGGCAAAGGAATGCATGCTGACCATCAAGAATTTGTTCATCTGCGCCAGATGGTCAAAATTCTGTTGCATCAGAATACTATCTGGATATCCTAGGAAACTCATCCAACGGAGCGCCTGCGTTCCTAGAGCGTTCCCTCAAAGCTTCCAAACGCCTCCCGATAGCTAATGAGGAAATTTTCGATTTGGTCTGGAACCTTATCCAGAAGCTCAACTCAACTCGTTCGAAAGCACGTCGAAAAGATCGTTCGCGAGTGCCCCCATTATGTGCAATCGTCGTCAGTAAGTATCCGGGAGCGCGTACTGGCCACGGTCGTCATTCAGGATCTATTGGTTTACAAGTGCCCAGGATGAAAACTTCGACATATCGCAGCTAATTGGCGACATGGAGAGCGTGTTCGATCAGCGAAAGCTAACCAGCTGATCGGACTGACGGCCAAGAAATTCTCCGAATACGTGAGCGATGCGCACCAGGGTTCTGGACATCGTGATGAGTGTTGCCGAGGATCAACTGCTGCAGGAGAGCTACCCTTCGTTGATCTCGCTGGCGGGTGCCGTGCAGGGATTGAGCTACTATGTGGTCAACTTCACTCGCTTTATGTATGTATGTATGTATGTGTGCATGTGTGTATATATGTAAGCATTTATGAATTGATGAAAGGATGAACGTGATTTTCCAACTCCGGGCCGATATTGGTAAGTAATATTTCCAGTAATTCAATTTTAATCAATTTTAATTAAACGTGAACTATATTGAACATATATACACGGTGTTCAATAAGTTCGGATACACTTTCAAAATTTGTTAAAAAAATGAAAACATGTTTTTTTATTTTTTGGATTTATGTTATTGAAAGCTATGTTTACAAGGAACGTTTACAACATTTCTCTTGGAATGACCCCCCCTTTGTACTCCTTAACGAGCTTCAAACGTTTCTCGAACGCGTCGCAGGCGGCACGCACGGACTGCATGGGCATTTCGTCCCAGATTTTGAGAATTACCGTCTTGAAATGATCCAAAGTGCTGACCTTGTATTCGTTCAGCTTCGCCATCATATAGGACCAAACAAAAAAGTCGGGAGGATTAAGGCCGGGGAGCTGGGGGGCCACAAAGTTTTGGGGAGAAAGGGGGTAATGCCCCCCGGGAACATTTGCCGTATGGGCTGGTGCACCGTCCTGCTGGAACACGTAGTGCTCATCGCCGTAGAGGCTTCGGAGACTGGGGGCAACAACCTTTTCCAAAACCTCAGTTTTGTAGTACGCCGCGTTGATTTTGACGTTTTTTTCAATAAACACCAAGGGTAGCTTACCACGTTTGCATACTGCCCCCCAAACCATCACCGACGCGGCACTTTGGAACCGAGGGATGTTTATATTGGATTCAGGAATGCTGTCCCTCGATGGCGCCCACACCCGGTCATTTTGCACATTGTGCGGCTGCTGCAGCACGAACAGTTTCTCGTCCGAAAAAACAAACTCCTGACCAGCGTGCCGAGAGAGGATCCTCTTAGCTCGATCCAACCGCTTTTTGCTGGTAGCCTCCGAAACGCCATGGACCTTATGTTTTTTGTAAGGCCTGAAACCAAGGTCCTTGGTGAGTATGGTGTGAGCGGTTCCAATGGAAACGTTGAGATCTGCAGCCGTTTTCCGGATTGAGCGGTTCTTTTTGCGCCGAATTCGCTCCCTCACGATCTTGATGACCCGTGGCGTCCTCGCTGAACGCGGCCGACCGGATCTCGCACGGTCATTGGTCGAGGACGTCTCCCGGTATCGCCTGATGGTCGTGTAGACAAAGTTCCGCTTGACCCCATGCGATTTCAGCAGCCGGAATATATCGCCGGGTCGCTCACCGTTCAAAAAACGCTTAATTACGAAGTCCCGATACTCTTTCATCGCGCGTAACAAACAAACAACAACTAACAGAATGTCAACACCGCGCACATTCGGTAGCGTATGAATGAAGCTAAAGCTGACACCAATACCAATGCAGAATATGTACATGGCGCATACCTACGCAATGATGAAAACTTGTATTCGAACTTATTGAACACCGTGTATAACCATTCCACAAATAAAATATTTACACCCGCCGTTTTTTTTTTTATCCTTTGAACATCTATGAAGGTTGTTTGGGTTCCCAGCACTTTCGGCAATAGATTTCAAGACAATTATCACTTTTTCAAACAGTTGTAAGGATGTGGCCAGGTGCGCAGAGAGATCTACGACACTCAGCAGGATCTACGACACTCAACAATTTTGGCGAAATGTTAAGTGGAAGTGGATAGGCTTATCTCGGTTACTCCCGCCACATGTTCTATACTATGCTATGCTATGCTACGACACGTTTGTGGCGAGTACCGACGAGAAGAATCCTTCTGATCTAGAGGAAATGCTGCGGTCACCCCCTGCCGGTGACGTAAGTATATAACAGGATTCGTATTTTCGGAGGTGAACCTTGAGCCTGGCTCATCAATCGACAATCCTATCTGCAAACCTTCTATATTCTATACGTTTAGCATAGCTTAGCGAGTGTTTTACCGATTCTCAATTCAGTGTTCAAATTGCACTTCCGCAGTTAATAATTGAGAGCATTCGACGCCAATTGCATTGCATGAAATTGTATATTGTGTAGGCAAGCACAACGATACTCAATACCCAGGGGAAGGCGGAAAAAATTGTAACCCAAAACATTTCGTCGTCCGGACCGGATATTGAACCCGCCGTTTCCGGATTGATGGTTCCGTGGTTTTACCGACAAGGCATTCTGAGACCCTCAAAAAAATATTCGTTCTTTGAACGATACATGCGAGGAACTTACCTGTCATCACTTATGTCGTTTTCGGTTTTAAACCTGGGTCAGGTCTGACTCTGACTCGCAATTCCGAACGAAAACGGATTCATAGTCGAGTCAGTATGATGGTATTTGTGTAATCGTGTGAGCTGGGGTTGGACCGCGAAAAAAGTTGCGATCGAACCTCATCGATGTTGAGTCGGATCCAGAGCGGATCCAGATCCGACCCGATTGAATTAAAAAACGGTTTGCCAGCTGTTAGGGCGAACCCATTTCCGCACTGGCAATAACCGAAAACGACATTAGACAAACCTTGGAGTACAACCGCTGGCAGCAGCTACAATATACTGAGACAATCAAAATTTCCTATGTTTTGTTCACGTAGAAAGGGGGTCAAATCGTTAGGTCAAAGTACGTTAGCCCAAATAGTTACTAGGTCGAATAGTCATTAGGGCAAAGCCTTAATAACCTTGACAAATTAGGCAGTTCTTTTAAGGACATACTGGATCAAGTCCCTATAAGTTCAAAGTTTTCTGAGCACAAAGCTCAAACTCTACTATCAGGGCTTCAGGCGTGAAATTGTCAAGGATCGTTTGCTGCACTGGAGCATCCATTGGTTAACTATTTCAGCATTGTTTGTTTTGTTTTTTCTGTGATTTTTAGTCAACAAAATCGTGAAGTGATAATTAACCTAACCTATAAATCATATGGAAAGGGGACTCCCTCCAGTTTCACCTTAACCGGTCGTTCGAAAATTGTACTTGTGACTCCATCACAACTCTATTATGCCAGTTGGAAGGTGACCAATACCGACCAACCTCTCACTCTCATCTCATCAAAAGGGACGTAATAGGAACTCAACCGAGTTCCATAAATGGGGCAATGCGATAGGCAAATAAGGGTAGGAAAAGTATGTAAATACGGCAAAATTTGGGCTTGCTCGTATCTTATGATCTTTCGAATTTTGCCTTGGCTTATTGACAGGTATGAGATGAGAATTATCTAGACCGCACAATGGAGTAACCACAGTGCGCGTTGTGCTAATTTGGGCTGGAAAGTTTGGAAGAAGATGGATTTTTGGCTCAGGAAGTACCAGCACCAGGGCTGGCAAATGTCATTTTCAATGAAAAATTACCAACGAATTTTACCGAATTACGTCTGAAAATCTCATCGGGCGAGAAAACGATGACGAAGATTTCCTTCTAAATCTCATCGATTTTTTCGTCATGACAGCACGTGATAGTGTTTTGGTCGGGACTATCGGCCACTCTATCGATTACATATTATTACTTGGCTAATTTCTAGTAAGTTAATTAGAAATTTGTGAAACAAAATCGTATGAGAAAAAATCTCATGTCTGCATGATGGTGTGAGATTGACAAGAAAGCTTATGATAGTTCATTTCGTCTCGTGACGTGAGATGGTCTGTTTTTTCATCGTCACATGATGGCCGTGAGATTTACCAGCTCTGACCAGCACATCGGTCCCAAGCTTAGTAAACCCAACAATCAATGCGCAACTAGCGATTTGAAATTGGTTCACTGTTGTAGAACCCCTAGTTCCAAAGTACACCTTGCAGTCTGCACCTTGCCATGCACTCTTGCACTGAACCCAAACATCCTCCTTTTATCGGATGAATCCTCCGTCGGTTGATATCGAAACATTGAAATCGCATTTTCGAATGATAGATGCAGGCGGAGGACGATTTTCTGGAAACCAGATGATTATCCTTCTAATGTTGAACAACTAATAATACGCGAAGTGAATTGACCTCCCGTTAAATTTCTGATGAACGCTGTACGAAAAATCGTCATCCCAAAGTTGAATGCGTATTGCATTGGAAAAGCCCTATGACGCAAATCATTTCAAATGAGGATGACAAACATTCCATTTTACATCATTTGGTAAAAACCTATCAATCGCTATCAGAACTGGTACCGTCACGAATAAAGGATCGAAACCCGACCGCTTCCTACGGAGTCGCGGAAAAATATTTCCTGACTCCTTCAATTTTTGTACTCCCGTTGCAGTCTTTGCTCAACGGTTGAGGAAGTGAAAAGTGAAATAAATTTATGTCGTGAAATTGTTTTAAATTATTCATAGATCGCTAATAAATCTACACACTTTTGAAACAAACATCATATTGAATTTGGTTGAGTGTCATACGAAACATGGATGATCGTCATACGGATCTAACCATAAGACAATCATCCGATTTCCGAATGCTTTTCGTTAAAGGGCGCAATCGAATTACTTTTCGATACGATTTCGAGATGATGTTTGGGTTCAGTGTGCGCTTTTCAGTACCTTTTGGTACAAGTATCTTTGTTTTTGTTTCGATTCGCTACACGCCCGTTTCATTTTACTTAATTTTTGATTACTGTTCGGTGTAGATTCCTTGGGTATTGACTGTATAAAGGGGACTTCTGATTGCGGAATTTAGGTCGGCTGAACGGGTGGAAGAATCCTTTTGGATGGGCAAGTTCGATCGGGATTAACAGTGAATAGAAGGAAGTCGAAAATTCTTAACTCTTATATTTTTCCTCTTTCTACTGTTAATTGATTGACAATGGGTCGCACACGGTAGGTAGCAAGCAGCGCCGCTGCTCTGCTACTCGTCGTCGGTTGGTACAGCTGCACTCGTTCTGCTGTTGTCGGGGTCGGGGCAGCTATTTCGTTCTGCTGCTGCTGCTGCTGCTGCTTTCGGGTCGGGTCGGGTCGAAATAATTTCCTTCCTAATCGGATGCTCGTAAAAAACTAAATAGAATCCTTCGAGGCGCTTGTTTTTTTATAGCCGTTCTCCCTTCTTCGTAGCGGTCTTCTTCATTCTTCGGTCGACTGTTGTGAATGATGTTCGTTGTTAATGAGGCGGGCCATATTTTGTTCTCGTTCTTTCTTGCGGCTTGGACGCAACAATTACAATTGTATACCATCTCTTTTACTCTCACGAAAATGTGACTCAAATTTCGTAAAAAAGTGGATCTACTCAATTTATGAGTAGATCCACTTTTTACGAAAACTGAGTAATATTTCCGCGAGAGAAAAAGAGATGGTATACAATTGTACTCAAAAATTGAGTAAAATGAAACGGGAGTGTATGTTAGTTTGACAGCATATTTGAGAGTTTATTCGTGTGAGTTACGGTCATAGGGGCGAATTATTAAGCCAGTACCAAAAAGCAGAAGATTGTATTGCAAGGTGCAAGGGATTGTTCAACAACCATTACGAGAAAATTTAATTTTATATCACCTAACTGATCAAAATACTACTGAAAGTAGGCTCTGTAAGAAATCGGTCAAGAAAGGGCTTTATTCTATAATTTTGTCGGCAGGTTTGTCCTGCAACAAAAGTTATTGTGTCCCGTTGCCGGCCATTTCGCAGTAAACACTAGGGGCAAGACAGCTCCTTATCGCGAGCAATTTCAGAGTTGCTTTTGAGGTACCTCGAGTAACTCACGTTGCTCAGCAAGCGAGCTCTCTCATTTGATTTCTCTCCGTTTTTACACAGCAGTTGTCAAACAACCCGCTCATTAGTATAGATACTGTATATAGACCGGACAACAATTGTCTTAAGCAGCCAAACGACCTGTCAACTTTTGATTCACTTTAAAGGAGCAAGTATTGTGATCAAGTATTGTTTTGACAAAAGCCAATTATGAACAAATAAGGGATTTTCTACTTCCATATTCAGTAAATGTAAGTATTTTCGGTGTATTATTTATTGCCGTTTGGATTACTAAAAATGAACAAAATTCTTTCTCTACACAGTGCCGAGCATAGGAATACCATTTCAAGGTGTATTTCACAGCACTATCAATTATCGTCTTTACAAATGATACATTAAGTCCCGAAATTGTAGTACAAACCATTTTAGCTGTTGGGTACATTATTTGAGGTTATTACAAGTACCAGAAAATGGCCAGCGGAAAGACTTGAAGTTTATACCGGAAAACCTCTTGCAGCCTGCTGGCCCTCAGCATCGGATGATACTTGAACGCAATCTACGATAAATTGCATCAGGACCCGACTTACAAATGCGACGTGTTCTAGCCATAGCGCATGAAAAATTTGATCAAATCTTCGAAGCTACTTCTCCGTGACATTGTCATAAAACGGAACAGCATCCTGTACTTTTCGAGTCTTTCCGTACATATCGAAGTAGAGAGCACTAGCAAGAAAATGTAACTGGAAATTATTTGTTATAATTAGTAATGGAGAAAACAAATTATAGTATTTTTTATTTACACTGCACAGCCTATGGCTTCCTAGAATTTAAAAATCTGCCGAAAGGCCGCAGAATGCATTCCATTTCTGCCTTATATCTTTGGAAACCGGAAGAAACCCACAGAATTCATTTCACATCGCGAGTTATTGCCACAATTTCGCTCCAAACAGTTCATTTCTTACACGGCACTTTTCACTATGCTTTTTAATGAATATCTTCAAACGGAATCAAAACAAACTACCAACATCGAAACCGAATCTTTTTTTAGCCTATTGCGCTGTTTACTTCAAGTTTTTACAAATACAAGTGGTACCAGATCAATTGCTCAAATTTATGACATTTTTCAGGGTTGGCAGATTGTATGATTTTGCGTTGTCCGGTCTATATACAGTGTCTATACTTGTTAGTATATGAGCTCTCATGTGTGCACCATAGGACACAAGCAAATCTAGTTTAAAAGAATTCAAAATCTTGTCTTAAAGGTTGGAAAAGGGGGAGGGTGGGGGGGGTGTGAAGCGTAAAAAACTTTGTTTTTTTTGGTGGGGGTTGTTTTTTTTGTGGTGGGGGAGATTTTAGAGTTAAAAAAAGTGATTTTCATACGAATTACCGAAAACTTGTAGTTTTTTGACAGATATCTATAAATTGAAGAAATTTAGCTGATCATTCAGTAGAAATTTGATTTTACCGATCAAATTTTTACTGAACATCAAAATTAGAATTTGGTGTGTGTGTGTGTGTGTGTGTGTGTGTGTGTGTGTGTGTGTGTGTGTGTGTGTGTGTGTGTGTGTGTGTGTGTGTGTGTGTGTGTGTGTGTGTGTATATGTTATTTGATATCGTAATTACTACTCCTAGTGTTCGCCTTTACCTTTTTCGAGAATAAATTAATTGTGTGTCTCCAATTAAGGTGACCGTTTCAGAGGGACGAAATCATAAGTCTTTAAATTATTTGTTAGGGAAAATCTGGGAAAATCAAAATTTCACGCACGACAGTTTCTAGTTATTATCAATACCTTTCATTTGGTGTGAAATTTTTTTTGAAATATTTTATAAATTTCGAGTCTTATCAAATTTGGTGATCGGACTTCAGGTTTTTCCTTCCTCCCCAGAATCATAGCAAACATAATGTTAGCTCACTTTGTGAATTGCTTTCAAAGTCAGCCTGGTGTGCATCCAAACATTGAAAGTAAGAAGCAATTTTTGTTTGATCAACATTGAGAACCATGCTGGGAATCATATGGCTCTCCAAAAGATCCGGAACGTCCGTAAAAGTGGCCAGTTCTTGGAATTAGTCTCAAAACGAAAACTTTTTTGCAATCAACATCTAGTTTGTGAAAGTAGTATGAACCTCAATTCGTGGTCTAAAGATGTCCCTTCAGAGGACTTATGGTGGCCATCCGGAAGATCCGGAATCTTCGTAAAAGTGGCCAGTTCTTGGAATTAGTCCCAAAACACGTTTTTTTTTTTTTTTGCAATCAACATTTAGTTTGTGAAAGTAGAATGAATTTCAATTTGTGGTCTGAAGATGTCCCTTCATAGGTCGCATGGTGGCCACCCGGAAGATCCGGAACCTTCGTAAAAGTGGTCAGTTCTTGGAATTAGTTCCAAAAAACTTTTTTTTTTGCAGTCGACATTAGTTTGTGAAAGTAGAATGAACTTCAATTTGTGGTCTGAAGATGTCCCTTCAGAGGTCGCATGGTGGCCACCCGGAAGATTCGGAACATCCGTGAAAGCGGCCAGTTCTTAGAATTAGTCCCAAAAAACGTGTTTTTTTGCCATCAACATTTAGTTTGTGAAAGTAGAATGAACTTCAATTTGCGATCTGAAAATGTCCCTTCATGTAGTGGTCACCCGGAAGATTCGGAACATCCTTGAAAGTGGCCAGTTTTTGGAAGTACAGCCATGACTCGATATAAATCAACTTTATTTTTTTGACTTTTTTCGTCGATTTCTCGTAAACCACAACCCGATCATGACAAATGGTGATATCACTGCATATATGAGAAAATTTAGAAACTACTGGTATCATCGATATATATGGTTGCGTTATACTGAGTGAAAAATCGATGAAGAAAGCCAAACAATAATGTTGCTTTATATCGAGGTATGGCTTTTTCTTGCAATCCACATTCAGTTTGAAAAAGTGGAATGAATTTATTTTGTTATTTGAACATTTTCATTTGGGTGGGATCCCAAAAGGCCAGGATGTTGCATGTTGGAGATTGGATTTTAGGTATTTTATTCCTTCCCAGCACCATAGCAAGGATAATTGCATTGAAAATCAACTTGGTGTACATCAGCACATTGATAAAATATAAATTATTTTAGTTTGATCAAGAAGTCAGAACCATGCTGGAAATAGTCCCAAACGGACGATCTTATGTTTTTTTTAATCAACATTTAGTTTCTGAAAGTAGAATGCACTTCAATTTGCAATCTGAAGATGTCCCTTCAAAGGTCATGTGGTGGCTATTTGGAAGATCCGGAACATGTAATCACATATCAGTTTATGAAGGTGGAAAAACTCCCAATTTATTCTTATAATTTCTATTCAGAGCTCATATGGTGGCAATCCAGAAGGCCATGATGTTAGCGACGAGAAGTTAGCGATCAAGGCGATATCAAGCCTAAAGACTTTTGTATGAAAAGGTACTTTATAGGCAAGTGATACTAAAAGATTATAAAGTTCGTAATGAATAAACAGAATATATCATCACATCCCAACATCACGGATGTTCTGAATCTTCCGGATGGCCACTATGCGACCTCTGAAGGGACATCTTCAGACCACAAATTGAAGTTCATTCTACTTTCACAAACTAAATGTTGATTGCCAAAATAACGTTTTTTGGGACTAATTCCAAGAACTGGTCACTTTTAAGAAGGTTCCGGATCTTCCGGATGGCCACCATAAGTCATCTGAAGGAACATTTTCAGACCACGAATTGAAGTTCATTCTATTATACTTTCATAAACTGAATGTTGATTGCAAAAAGAAAATTTCATCCATATGGGACTAATTCCAAGAACTGGCCACTTTTACGGACGTTCCGGATCTTTTGGAGAGCCATATGATTCCCAGCATGGTTCTCAATGTTGATCAAACAAAAATTGCTTCTTACTTTCAATGTTTGGATGCACACCAGGCTGACTTTGAAAGCAATTCACAAAGTGAGCTAACATTATGTTTGCTATGATTCTGGGGAGGAAGGAAAAACTTGAAGTCCGATCACCAAATTTGATAAGACTCGAAATTTCCAAAAAAAATTACACCAAATGAAAGGTATTGATAATAGCTAGAAACTGTCTTGCGTGAAATTTTGGTTTTCCCAGATTTTCCCTAACAAATAATTTAAAGACTTATGATTTCGTCCCGCTGAAACAGTCACCTTAAGTCAAACTGTCAATAAACCCACCAGTTTCGGATTGACCTGCTATTTGCCATTGCAGCATCATTCCGCTAGACGATCAGACTATGAACTGGTGCTGTGGAACAAGGACAGGTGAAAAAACAAACGAGCTCAGCCCACTGCACTCCAATCGAAGCTTTAAGTTTCTTAGAATCAATGTTTAGCAAATTAATAAGCTATACATGATGTTATCAAACCTGAACATTGGACTTCAGTAAAGCCATCCGTATCACGTATCACTTATTATATATTCCAATAACCCTGATTGTCGTGGAACAGGGCTCGCCGTTTTTCCATCTTCTTGCCATTAGTGGAATGTTCACTATTTTTTTCAAACAAATTAGAAGCCAAACCTTTTGAAACCCTGGCAACCGATAAAAACCGATGAGATTGATGCAATTTTAAGTTGTATTGAGTTACTCGCGAGTTACTCGGTGCATCAAATCAACTCAGAGTAGAACTGTCTTACCCCTAGAGTAAACATCAACAAACCGCGAGCATATATAACGAGAGAGAGAGGGGGGGGGGGGGGCGCAGAGAGAGAGAGAAAGAGAGAGAGAAGTTGAATAGAAGTAGTTTTGAAATTGAGCGAAGGGCTTTTGAATAGCATTATTTCTAAGCAAGAGCACACTCCTTTGCCACACATCCCCATGCGGGGTAGGTCAAGGCAGGAATGCCACCTTGACTGGCAAAAGAGTGCGCGCTTGATCTTGCACAAATACCACCAATGGTACAGAATGGTTCTAGCGATGTGAACTCTCTAGTTTAGTTTTTTCTTACTCGTGGCACTTGAGTCTTTTATAACGAGGTATCTTTCTGTGATTCTCATAAGTCATTTTTCGATATTTTAAATGATTCGTCTTCCTATATCCGGAAGACCAGACCATCGCAGCAGATGACAGCAGATACTCTTTCAAAGCCGTTGGTTCACACATTCTTAAAGATGTGGAGATGCTAAACGTATTGGAATTTTGAATGGCAACTCAAGCATATTTTCCCACAACAAGCTTTGTTGAAGCGTGATGTTTTATTGTCCCTGCTGTTCGAAACTGCACGTCGATTTTACTCCAGTTACGTAGGAAGTATAGTGCACTACTTAATTGCATCTTACATCCGGCGTAAGTTTTAACGTGCAAGAAGTGAGTAAAGTCGATTGTCATCAGTTGAATTTTCCAGTTTTGAACTGCAAGGGGAATAAAACGTTCAGCTTTATACAAGCGAAACGCAATAACTGTATGAACCAGCTTAATCGCAAACACTGCATGTCAGCAATCAACCGGCAAACCAGTTCTTCCTTCCTCAGATCTTTCCTACTTACCTTGATAGACCACCTTCCTGCCTACATGGAACCGGGCCAAGAGACAAGCATACGTCAATCACTGCAACCAAAGTTGGGTTTTGCAGAAATTTAATTCCTGCCTGGACTGTGTCGTCAAGTTCGTGCACGAAGCAATGAAGGGTGTATGACAATTGAAATATAATATTTTAATTAGTTCTAATACGCTGATATTTCTAGAAATGTGAGCGGAATGAATATGTTTAAAATGCAAGCAATAAACACCTCCTTTTCTGGAACTGCCAGCAGCATGTGATCTGCAAACGAGTTTACCTCCCAGCTTATCGCGTATCTACTCGTAATCGGTGGTGGTACGCACGTACACATTCCCAGAAGGCATGGATACACGCTCAATGTTAGAAAACAGCTTATCAGCTTCCGCCTCGGAGACGCTTGGAAGAATCATCACCTTGGTGCCGGGCTATTGTTTAAAAAAAAAAAACAAACAAATTTTCAAATTGTTTGGAGGCAACGATGCTGATAAGAAATTTCCATTTACCGTCCAATTAGCAGGCGTGGCAATGACTTTCAAACGATCCGTCAACTGCAGTGAATCGATGACTCGGAGAATCTCGCTGGTTGAAGTGGGAGAGGAGAAAGACGAAGAAAACGATATCATTAGTTGAGGTCGAGACACTTGACTGATTAAACTGACTGATTTATTAGTTTGACTTTGGTGAAAGGGAAAAAGATTCTACTTACTCTACGTTCCGTCCAGTGGATGTGGGATAGTGCATAGTCAACCGGACGCGATGATCAGGACTGACAATTTGAATAACAATTTCGTTAATTGAATTTCTACACAATGTGGCAGACATCACAACAATCTTAGCCAAATAAAGTTGAGGATCATTCCAAATCCAAACAGATTTAGCGTTTAACAACTCACCTAATAATAAACAACGCCCGGACGGTTTGCGCCAATTCCGGATCATCTTTGTCTTTATCGTCCAACATTCCGAACTTAACCGCTAGCTCACGCGTCGGGTCCGCAACGATTGGATAGGGAAAGTTTCCAATAATATCCGGACAATACGATTTGATATCCTATACCACAAGGCCAAACTCATTAAATTTGAAACTCAAAACCATCTACCATACACTCACATTAACCCAATCGACATGGCACTTCAGATCATCAACGGAATGGGCCAGAACTTTCACATTTCGCTTCTCGAAGTGCTCCTTATGGACGGCAATCCGACCCAGCTCTGTTGTACAAACCGGAGTAAAATCCGCCGGATGCGAAAACAGCACACACCACCTGAAGTTTAATTTTATCGTTAAACATCGTCAAGTTTGGGTAAAACAAATTTGAAAAACGAAAAAAACTAACGAATCACCGAGCCACTCGTAGAAGTCGATCGGACCCTTGGTCGTATCGGCCTTGAAATTGGGAATGGTAGCTCCAATGCGCATTTTGGACCGTTTCAATTTAAACTCAACACTTGCAGAACGCCAACAAACGACTGAGCAGAGCTTGTTGAGTGAGGCTTCAATTTAACAAGAGATAGTCAAAGTACTACCACCACCGACAAACCGACATTTCTTTTTTTTCTCAGATTACTAGCTGTACGCTGAATAGCGTTGAAACTGTTGTTATCTTATTCAAAAGGTTTTGTGAAAAGGGTTCGATTTGTCATGTATTTTTGTCTATCTAGTGCCGATGCATCGTCATTCCAAAGTTCTCTGATAGTTATGTGAGTTGTTGGTTGATTGTTTCAGAAGCCATGAAGTTCTTCCTGTGTTGTAAAAGGTTTCATCAATCTATCCTTCCGTATCATACAATTATACTATTGTCTTGTTGTGTAATGGTTTTGTTTGTAAACGTCGTTGTTGGTTGGGTTCGTTAAGTTGTATGTTGTTCGTTTTAACTATGTATGTATTCATGTGACACATTGATTAAAGGAATGTTCTCAGCAATTTCTGCAGAAGTGTTCAGTTCGGTTAAATTTGACTACATACTGCACAGCACACTCCTTCGAATATGAAGGTTATCTCTTATATTCGGTTCTCCTTCCAAAACACTTCATTTTTCTTATCTTTTGATTCATGTTACGTTTCATTTTTGAATTTTAGATATTAGAAAAGCAGAAAAATAAAAACGAAATTATTTTTACACATGATTTTGTCTGCGATTCACACGTACATTAAGGACTGTTTCGATAATTATGGGTACAGAAAAAAAGGCTGTTTTTAGCATGTATTTCTTTTTTGAAGTGTAAATTATAAAAATGATGTTTCAATGATGATGTTACAATGATCAAATAGCAGTAATATTTATTTAGTTATTCGTTGACTTCCCCAGGTCACCCACTTTCTTCTCAATGTTCCTCATTAGGTTTTGGACAACGGTTCCATCAATGCTTCTGCTCACATTTACCCAATCATCTTTGAATTTGTCGACGTCAGCGGCTTCTGTGCCTTTCTTCCGAAGTTTTGCTTTCATTGGAACCCAAAATTTTTCAATTTCCGGACAATTTGGAGGATTCATCGCCTTCTCTACAAACTTGACTCCGTTTTCTTGATACCAGTCCATTATGGAACGCGCATAATGGCATGACGTCAACTCAGGCCAAAACGGTGTCTGACCTTTGTGCTTTCGAATGAGATGTAGCACAGGTTTTTGAAGACATTCCTTCTGGAAAATTTCGGCATTCATGTTCGCAAGTGTGAAAAAAGGCGAAGATTTTAAACCACATTGGCAAATTGTTTGCCAAGCTAGTACTTTCTTTCCAATTTTTCACAAACTAATGAGTTTTCTGAGTTTGGCAGATCCATTCCTTACTTACAGTGTAAAATTGTGTTGTAAAAGCGTTTTGTAGTCCAGCTTAACATACGTTGCATTATCCATAATAATGCACGTTTCCATTTTGCTCGAAACCTCATTGTATAACTCACGAGCTCCGGTTTTCACGGAAGTCGCTTGTAGTTTGCTACGTTTGGGACATTTTTGCTTCTTGTAGGTCTTGAGAAAGCTATGTGCATTAGCGCGCTGAACCATTCCGATCGATGTTCCCCTTTTTTTTGCACAATCTCAAAAAACTCCTTTTTGCTTTCAAAATGCTCACCAATCTTTTTGTCCGAATCTGGTTTAGATGGACCAAGTTGGCGACTACGGCCAGGTAGATCCAGCAACGCATTATGTGTCCCGAACCGTTTCAGCGTATTTTGAACCTCCTTCCTGTTTCGCCAATTTCCACATCGATAAACCAGTTTCCGTACAGTATTTGGTCACAATAGTTTTACGTTTCTCTTCTGTCAAACCTTTCATTGTTACACTTGAGCGAAAAAATATAATTTCAGCTGCTTAATTGTTATCCCTCTAATACGCTCAGTGGATAGGGGGATCTACAGGGTCAGGAAAGGTGACAACAACCGGTGTCTAATACTCTCTTTCTCTCTGTCGCTCAATGATCGCTACTACACAGAGACAAATTCGATAGTCAATTTTACCATTATTGGGGGTTAGGATGACTATTGCAGTATAGTGATTTTGAACTGACTATGATCATGGTGGAAACGACCATAAAAAATAGTTGATTAAACCTTTACCATAATGTCGGAATAGTACTTGTTACCATGATCATAGTCAAGAATGCCATGAACGTGGTAAATTCGTCCAGTTTCATGGGTACTGTAGCCATTATATGTAATAGTCATCTTGACCATGATTTAATTGTCGGTATAACGATTTTTTTCAGAGTAGACACTCACGGCGATAGGGTCGTCTATAAACCAGGCAGCAACAAAGGCAAACAAGGGTAAATGGGTCTTATGTTTTCAATGTTCAAAAGCCACAATATGAGACCAGGCTATACAGATCCGAAGTAACGGTATCAATATAAATAGTAGTGAGAACTTCTTACCCCATGTTTGAACTTTAACTCCAACAGAAATACATGAACAAGAACCTTATATTACAAAAAAAAAAAAAACAGAAATTACACAAATAAGAGGTGAAATTCTTCTCTTAACCTAAGTGTAACGTCACATTAGCTACTTGCTGTTGGCTTAGTTTTGTGGTGATAATGGGTTTTGGTGGCAACGGCTACGATCCGGGGAACGTAACAGCGCGGGTTCACGTTCTGATTCCTGGTGACCAGGTGTTGCCTCTGGTCTGCTCACAGGTTGATGGGGCAACTGCAAAATGACCGGCGACGAGACACAACAATTGTTGTTCCAGGACAAAGCTGCCAACAAAATAAACGAAAAGGCCCTTTGTGGACCTAGTCGCTGGTATTAGCACCATTCACAGAATCGGTTCAAGCCAACCGCAATTTAACCGTTTAGCCAAAAGTTACCTTTTTCTTTACAACCGAGCCTACTCGCAGTACTTTGCTGATATGTGAGATGACCCACACTGGCGCATTAACCTAATGGATTTTGGACAATACAAACCAATTACTAATTCGGTTTGGTTTAATTTACTAACACTACTAACCAGGTTGTACTAATGTTTTTTTTAACACTACTAACACAACTAACTCCTAATTGGACATGCACGCGTACTTATGCTAGAATTAAAGAACTTCGCAGAATTATAAATGCTCACTACGGAAACACTCGCACTTTATGCGAACCTTGGATAAATGAGCTTGACGCGCACTGTGGCTACTCCGTTGTACGATATAGACAGGTCAAATAATTTCAACAAGAAATTCGTCATCAAGATAGGCTTATAACATGTTATAACTGCCCAGTCTGGCCAGTGTTTAAGACACGAACAAACCCGAATTTTGCCGTATTTACCTATTCTTCCTTCCCTCATTTGCCTATCCCCTTGCCCCATTTATGCAAAACCCTTTCGGGTGAGTGTCTTTTGACGCTCCGATTGATGAGAGCGATGAGAGTGAGAGGTGCTTTGTGACGATACAAAGGTGTGGGAAAGCGGGCATTTATGGGGTAGTAGGCGGTGTGTAGCTTTCAAACTGGCATAACAGACTTGTGATGGAGTCCAAGTGGAATTTTGGAACCACCGATTACATAATCCACTTGTTGACTATGCCGAGAACACTCGTAAAATGAACAGCTGTCAAATTAAGTCGTAGTCGTTTTCGCATAGCAGTTTCAAGGTGTAGCCAAAAAAAACAATACGGTCTTTAAACATTCGTGTACCATCATAATGTTTCATCCTGTGCGTAGTGAAGAGTTTAACATGAACTTGACGTTATCTAGCAAGCATATTTCTAAAAGACTTAATTTGCTACAGATACATTTATATCCACATAACAATTTAATAATAAATAAAACAATCCTTTTACTGTTTAAGCTTTATGGACAGTTAACTGGTGTAAATTCTTCACTATGACAACTACGAGTAATCGTTGAAAGTACTTGCTATTGACTCAGGAACTTTTGAGCAAACGACAAGAACTCAATTCACTCAACTCAATTGAGCAAACGACAAGAACGACAATTCTGTAGCTATACAAAGGACAAAAAGTTGCGAATGTAAGTGAAAGACGAAGGGCTTTCGACAAGACTTCGGTTCGACGATGAACTCGAACCGAAACGCGAGGCCATGCGACGCAACGATACCGAGCAACCTGTAGCCAAAGCACAAGCGGCGCACAGCTTACTGGTAAAAAGGGCAACTCTGCAACTTCCGCCCTAGTTGTCCCAGAGCCATAGGAAGCGTCCAGAGAGCTAGAACTGCAGCAGCCAGAGAGGCGCCAGGGCCAGGGCCGAATTAAAATGGGAGATAAGACTGAGCAGGACGAACTGCTAAGGCTTGTTCGCGACAAAATCTGGACACTCCTAAATACGTATATCTCTGGAAATACTTCATCAACGCGTGAATTATTTCGCAGACTGATGAACGTATGTCTGTTCATTGTGTAAAATCAATTTTTGATGATACTAAAGCTTTAAGATCGAATATGACGTCGAAGAAGAGCAAGTGCGAAAAGAAATTGTGTGCGGTCGCAATGAAAATCCAGATCTGTCAGTAAGAAAACTTGCAAAAAAGCTTGGTTTTCCTACAGCACTGTCCATAACGTTCTTAAATCTTACGATATACGTTTGACAACAGCCAGGAAGGAAAACGGATCTCAGGAACCACCCAAAGGACGCGAAGGTGAAGAAAATATTGCAGAAGAGACCAGATCTTTTGGTACGTACTGTGGCTAGAAAAATAAAAATGTCCCCAACTTTCGTGCATACTTCCAAGCACCGGCAAGGTATGAAGTCGTTCAAGGTGAAAACTGTTCCGAACCGTAATGATAAACAGAATGTGACGGCTAAAACCCGAGCTCGCAAGTTGTATCGCGAATATTTGACGAAGTTTTCCTGCGTGATAATGGACGATGAAACTTATGTTCTGGAAGCAGCTTCCTGGAATGTCTTATTATACTGCCATGCAACGGAACAGCGTAGAGGACCATTTCAGGACGAAGAAAAAGGTCAAGTTTCCAAAAAAATATTTGGTTTGGCAGGTAATATGCAGCTGTCGAGCTAGCCAAAGCTTCATCAATACCGGACGTTAAACAAGAAAATATACCGTGAAGAATGCCTAATGAAGCGATTGTTACCATTCCTACGCAGCCATGACGCTCCCTCGCTATTCTGGCCTGATTTGGCATCTTATCACTACACCATTTTGGAATGGTATAAAGCGAAAGGAGTCCATGTTGTACCGAAAGCGGTGAATCCACCTAACTGCCCGGAGTTGCGACCTATCGAGCGATGTTGGGCTCTCGCGAAGAGAGAACTCTCTCAATATAAACAACAAGCTACAACTATAGAAAATTTTCAAACATCTTGGACAAAACCAGCTAAATCGGTTGCAGAGAAGTCTGTACCTACCCTAATGGCTGGAGTAAACTCGCAAGTTCGTAGTTTCTTCATGCAGCCTTATTAAGTAACCGTTATTAGTTTTAAGATGACTAATAATGCACAATTAAATGAATAAAAAATGAATCTTGGATTGAACTAACAGCAAATTTGTTTTATTCCAAATTTAATCTGTCCAGATTTTGTCGCGAACAAGCTAAAAAGGAGCTGTTCCAAACCCTGGGCGACACGTGCCACATTGATATGGCCAGGATCAAAGGCCCAACGTCGTAGATGAACTTTTTTTGACGCACGATCCAACGACGTGACACGTACATCGTACGGCGAGGAAGAAAGAAGTAACGCTGAGGGCACGCAACTCGAACGAGGAGCTCGTGGCAGTCGCTGGCGAGAAGGGCTTAAGGTGAGGAAGGCACCCGGACCGGATGGAATCCCAAACGTGGCTCTGAAAGTGGCGATTCAAGCGACATGTTTAGGGATGTGCTGCAGAAATGTCTAGAGGAAGACCACTTCCCGTATAGGTGAAAAACAAAAGAAGCTAATATGCTCGCTGAATACGTTCGGGAAACTCCTGGAGAGGATCATACTCAACAGGTGGACGAAATTTACGGAGAGCGACCAGGGTCTATCAAAGGTGCAATTCGGTTTTCGGAAAGGAAAATCTACGGTGGATGCTATTCGGACAGTGGTCGAGACAGCCGTAAAGTCGTCCAAACAATTGGCATAATTGAAAACTGGATGCAGGGGGCGAAGCTGCAGATAACCCACCACAAAACGAAGGTACTGTTGGCACAGAGAACAGACGTTCATCTTCGGTCTGCTACTTGTGTAAAACTTTAAACCGACATTTCAAATGTATGTCGTTATGCTCCTGGTAGGCGGCGCTGCAGTTGTGCGATAACTGTCATGTCAATGTTTATCAATAAAAAGCCTAGCACATAACCTGAATAGTTCTGTTTGTTTTCATCTGCAATTGCTTATTATACCGGCTGTCCCCCATGTACTTTTACACACGTTTTTCAAGAAAAGGTATATGGACATCATTGTCTGTTCTCTGTGCTGTTGGTCAGCAACTGCAAAGCGGTGCAATGGGCAGAAATTAAAATCGGAGGGCATGCCATAGCCTCGAAGTGCGTGCTGAAGTATTTATCTGGGTGTGAAAATCGACGACCGTCTAAACTTCAACAGCCACGTAGATTATGCCTGTGGGAAGGCGGCGTAGGATCAACGTGGTAGTCAGAAACATGCCGAATAGCTACGGACCTAGCAATAGTAAGCGGCGTCTACTAGCTAGTGTATCATCATCGATAGTGAGATACGGATGTCCAGCGTGGGTCGCAGCGATGGGAATCAAGAGAAACTGGGCGAAGTTGAACAATACGTACAGGCTTATGGCCCTGCGAGTTGTGAGTCGTACAGAACAATATCATCGGAGGCAGTATGCGTTATTAATAATCCCAATTGGGTTCACTCTTGCGGAGGACAGTGAATGTTATCAGTGGAGTAAGATCAGAGGAGTTCGGGAGCTGGTAAGAGCGAAGTCGATGGACCAATGGCAGCGAGAATGGGGGAGAACGGTCGGATGGATGGACGTTCCAGCTCATACCGAATCTGTCGATCTGGATGAATAGGAAGCACGGAGAGGTAAACTTCCACCTTACGCCGTTTTGTTCAGGCAATACTTGCATCGATTCGGACTTGCGGACGTCACCTTTCCCAACAAACATCGGTGTTGAATTAGAGCTTGTTCAAACAAATTTGGAGAAGCTATTCAGCTATTCTAGAAGAAACGGCTGAATAGCTTCTCCAAATTTGCTTGAACAAGCTCTAATTCAACACCGATGTTTGTTGGGTTCTGTACGGAGTGCGCGGACGTCCAAGAGACACCGGAGCACGTACTGTCATCGATTCGGCTGATTGCGAAGCGAGGTGCTTGCCATAAGCGGGGCAGATACCAGCCCAGTTAACGTCGTCTATAGAATGTGTCGTGACGAAAGTGCGTGGAATTCGATTAACGGAGCCATTACGCAAATCATGTCGGCTCTGCAGCGAAAAGGGCGGGAGAACCAAGGAACGAGTGGTTCTGCGGATTAGCGGGTTGCAAGTCTCATGAGGCTGTTCCAACTGTCGGGGACTTCTCGAGTCGATTGCGTAGAAGGTGGCAGCTCAATGGCTCAAGAAATGTGAGCTGAACTGTCAGGGAACCTACCCTGCATGAAATTATAATATCTATACTTGTGTAGAGTCATGTATTCCTCTATCTCATGAGAATGTGAAGCATACTTTTGAGCATCTCAAAAAAAGGACTACCTTATCAAAAGATCGATCTATCCTTGTAGATGAATTTACCCTAAGGGGAATGCACTTATTACGTAAGGATTTTTTGGGGAGGGGGAGGGGGTGTCTAGCATTTTCTTACGCATAAAAATGGGAGAGGGGAAATCTAAAAAACAACCTTCTACGTCACAAGTGCATCGTCCCCAAGGGCTTTAAATTTCTAGCGCTGTAGTTTTTTGAGTCATCAGAGTTTGACAAGAAATTTTTGCATTTTCGACCATAGCGACTGTATGGATTTAAATATTTAGTAACCAGCCCAAATTCGTTCTCCTCAACAGATCAGGGAGTATTCTTCACTGCGTTCGACATGTCCGGTGCTACGCGATACCGAAGCCTTTGGGAGCATCAATTCAAATCGTGCCAGGGAATCGTATTTGTTATCGACTCAAGCGATCGGATGCGATTAGGTAAGGTCAACTAGCACAGCATGATCAAGTATTTAATTCATTTCGTTCCTTCTCCTACGTAGTGGTCGTGAAGGACGAGCTGGAACTGCTTCTGCAGCACCCGGACATCGCCAACCGACGGGTACCGGTTCTTTTCTTTGCCAACAAAATGGACTGTACGGATGCGCTGAGCAGTGTGAAGATCGCCGCCGGCCTAGGGTTAGAAAAGATCAAAGACAAACCGTGGCACATCAGCTCGAGTAATGCCCTAACCGGGGAGGGACTTCAGGACGGCGTACAGTGGATGGTACACCAGATTCGGGAGTGTGTTGCTAGCTCTAAGGATAATGGATAAGGGCTGTGATGTAGTGAAGCACAATAGAGATATGATAAATAAGAAAAAGTACATGTTGTGCAAGATTAATTGAATGTAACATCTGTAAACTAAAGCGATTATTGATCTTTTATTCAACATACGAAATTATGTCAACTCCTGTATGATGTATGTGTTTTCTCCGGCATCTATTTTAACACGCGATGAAGCTGCTGAATCGGGCTTCGAATCAGGTTCCTGTTTAACTTCATCCGGTAACATTTCTACACTAACCATTTGGGAATCGGAAATATCGGATAAATCATCACGGGAGTCAAAGTCTTCGTCCTCTGCTTCACTGTCTGCTTCTGAGTCCGAGTCATCTTTAATTTGCATTTCTGTCGACGATAAGGCCGCAACTAGTTCTTTGTCCGAACATTGTTGATGATTTTGCTCATCACCTTCCTGTAAATGGAGTAAATGAAACTTAATTTACCGTTGTATCAAATAAACGAATAATACCGACCTTCTTCGTCATGCGTATTGTTCTTATTTGTTCTTCCTTCTCGATAACTTTGGCTAGGACATCCTTTGCTTTGTAAATGTGAAGATTTGGTCTTAGAAGAGGTGGCTCATGATTGTGGCCCGAGTGCAGGTAAAACGCATTGTACGCTTTATCTACGTAAAGAAGCGTTAGACACTCGTGGCTCCTCCGCTGTTCACAGATCCAATGGGTTCCATTCTTCCGGGGAACTGATGCACAGTATCGATATCCTCCGTATATTAGACCACAGTTGGAGCTCAGTGTCTTGTAGAAGTAGTATTCCTGCTTCGGTAGCCGTATCAACTTTCTGGCGATTGTCTGGGTCACTGGAAGTGTCGGTTGAATTGGCGCATTACTGGTTTCAGCAGTCTTAACCGGCTGTTTCGATTGAACTTGCAGTCGCACAGATGCCTTCCCTTCGGCATTCATTCGAATAACCACCTTGATCGGTTCACCATCCTTGACCTGGTCCAGCACGTTGGTATTCTCTATGGCACTTTTGGCCAATTCAATTTGCTTTTCCTTCCGTTCATTGGCTTTTTTCTCTAGAGATTCATTATTCTGTCGGCAGCGGGATTTGTATCGGTGAAACTCTTCCAAACTTTCCACGCACGTGGAACAAATGAACGAATCCTTGTCTTTTGTTGGATCAAGCTGAAATATAACGATTGTTCAGTTCTTAACACATTCACATAACTTAAACAATAGCCAATACAGACATCTATCTTCAGTAGCTCACGAATGACGGTGATGATTCCCTTTTCAACGTCAGTGGTGACTTGTCCGATCGTCACCAATTCGTTATACTTTGTTGCCTCTGACAGGCAGAGCCGACAGTACTCTGGTTCCTCGTACTCAAACACCACCGTAACGTTGGTCATGGCTCATGAATTATGAGATAACTAATGGTCTTTTCTGAAAAAATTGGCGATTTGAAATTACTTCTCGTGAGGGAACGCAGTTTCCTGATTTTTTATACTTTTGTTTGACAAGGCAGTGGCGTTTTCTTGTTTATATCGCTGGTCGGTAATGTAGAGTCGGTAGTTGGCAAGCTCAGTCACAGGGTTCAAGAATCAAGTGCAATTACATTCCAATTGGAATACAGAGAACTGTCACAATCATGTGTTGTGTTAGATTTTGTTTTCGTGCGACAGTGCGGTTTGCATAACATAATCCGGTAAATTTGCTACTTTTTAAAAAGTTGAGTAGTAAATTTAACATAGAACAGTGTGTTTTTCATACCTGAACATGGCACCAGTAAGACTAAGGGGAAAAAATTACGCGCTTTTTATTGGCGGCATCGTTGGGTTGATTGGATTGGCTTGCTATCCGATCATCATTCAGCCAATGTTGCACCCGGAGGAATACAGTAAGTAATGAGTTTCTGATCATTTGATAACTTTTTAAGCTAAATTCGCTTGTGCAATTATAGGAAAAATACAGCAAATTAATCGAGCAAATATTCGACAGGAGGAAATT
The DNA here is from genome assembly GCA_024533555.2 of Aedes koreicus. Taxonomy (NCBI): domain Eukaryota; kingdom Metazoa; phylum Arthropoda; class Insecta; order Diptera; family Culicidae; genus Aedes; species Aedes koreicus. Next base: position 167,211 of record JAHHFK020003279.1, read on the forward strand.
CAACCTGGAAGTAAGAACTCTAGAGATAACAATATCGAACATTTTCTTAATTTTTTTTATTCTTGCTCAAACAGACATGAGAGTTTGGAGTGATCCATTCAAACCGAGAGAAGATAAACCGAATTGAGATGTATGCGTACCACAAAAAAATCATCGCGAAATTATATTTCCCTGCGCTTATTTCTAGTAGGATTGATGGCTTTGTTTTGTAAGATCCGTTGATAGTTCTCTAATATATGCTGTATTCTTAACAGATTAATAAGTTGCTGAAGTGTCTGTGTCTACTTATTAGCAAAGGGGGGTGTAGGGTGTATAATAAAGTGGGATTGTGTTTAATGTATTGTTATGTTCAATATGATAGATTATACATCCTTCAACCGAATATCGTAACGCACTATGTAAGGTGCTGTTCTAATCCGACTTTGGATCAGCATGCGTAGGTGTCTGGAAAATTAGATTATTCACTCTTTAGAAATCATTTGTTGGCTCTGAAAAAGGCCGTTTGATTTGCATGTTGGTATGATGAACGGCTGGTTGGCTGTAATGATTATGTTGATATTATCGACCAGCTCGAGACCATTACCCTCATCGCTTCAATGATTTTTGAGGCCCTGTTCTGTCAACAGATGATTGAGATATTAGCGTTCAATGTTCTAATTTTTCGTGACGGTCGTAGTTTTTGAAATTTTTATTCAGCATGCTATCCGTGCCGTAAGCTTGCTAGATTGCACTTGTAAATTTTATAGGAACCGTTTAATTTTCCGTACTGTGTTTGCAATTGTATACATGGTTTAAGATTGTATGGAAAACGCAACTATTTCTTAGCCACTACTGAAAAGAACATGCAACGTTAAGTTAGACGAAATACCAATCAAACAAACTCTCTAGCTGGGAAAATCGAATTGATCGTACAAATCCACTGCTGACTGCTTATGGCCTATTAAAATTTTTGCTAATATTGTGTCACAGTATTTAGCAGATAATAGAAATCAATTATCTGATATTAATTGTTTCGTTCATGCTAATGTGACGCTAAGCTTGTCGGCTAATATGATACATTGATAGGCCCCAAGCATTAGCAACTGGCTGGCTCACACCGTACTGCAGTTTACTTCACTCATCGTTGCGCCTTATCGAATGATGGCTGCCAACTGGTTAACCGTTTATTATGCTCCTCATTGCTTGGCTCCTTATCGGCGGCTACATATTCACCATAGGCTCCGGTAGCCATCGGCTGCTCAGTCATCGCCCTCGCCGCCCCAAGAGTGACGAACTCATGGAACTGCCGGCTTAGGAAGCAAGACACGGCGTCTCTGTTAAGAAAAAACCGCGCATTTAGTGAATTTAGTTGTATAACACGTTATTATAAGACATCTCCTTTAATGTGTGTTATTTTCAATAGTTTACAATTGTTGAATGATTATGTTTGATAATTGAATGGATAGTCGCAAAAATTACCAACTGATTGATTTTTCGTAAAGGGCGCTATTTTTTATATTTTAATTTTACACCTAAACTATCCCGGAAGACTTAGTCTACGTCAAATAAAAACATATCAAAAAGCAAGAGCACTAACTAAATTCAAATCTAAACTTGTTTCTAAGTTATTAAGAGACCGATTAGAATAAAATCCATTGGTCGCTCTTTTTAATGCACGTCTATATTATCAGAATATAACTTGTGGAACAAAATCCGGAATCAAAAGCCTACTTCAAACGACCTCCAAAGCGGGGCCCCGTAAGCATCGTTGCAATCGCATCAAATTACGCATCAAATAATACCGCATTGATTAACCCCCAAGCTTTAGTTGAATTTGAGTTGAAATTGAGAGCCAATATATAGAGGCCATTTTTCCGAGTTACATGAGAACGGAGAGAGTTTCCTCGACATCATCTGAGGCGCTGCTAGCTGCCCCGAAGTAAGTCACCTTTCATTTACCGGCGGTGGACAAACGGCGGGAGGATATAGTGTCCTAGAAAGTATAAGCACGATTAAAAATCAAGATAAAAACATTTTTTTTGAGGAAATTTTATTTTGGTTTCATGAATCATTTATCTATAATGTTCTCTCTCAGTAGCATATAAAAAAAAATCTTATGATCGTAAATCATAAGCCAAAGAAGTCTCTGCACAGACTCCTTCGCAATTGTTTTAGACACTTTTTCTAGTCCTTCACAAATTTGTCGACGGTATCTGTTGCTCTAGCATGTTTCCTTAGATATTGTTCAGCGCCCAAAATGTCTCGATTGGTCGGGCTTAAGGACAGTTCGGAGGATTCATAGGTTTTGGCACGTTTTGTACTTTATTGGCGTCGTACCATGCTTTCTTCCATAATGCATAGATGCCAAAACAATACTGGATCATCATGCCTCCGGATCATTGGAAGCGATGACTCCACTAGCCAACACTCCGCTCTGATAGCGGGACACTGATGTTCAACTGCTGTATTGCACAATCGTCTACCTTCCCAGTCGTTAGTTCTGAAAAGAACTAACGCTCAACTTTTTCAAGGGTGGGATTAGGGAGGGAGCGTTGGGGGGGGAGAAAGGAAAAAAGAAGGGGGAAAACTACGGGGTAAAAAACGGGCGAAGAGACAAAATAGGGGGGAGAGAGCGGTGGTGGGAGGGAGAGAAGGGACCCAGGGCGCGGGAAATTATTTCAAAATTTTTTCTACTTCTTTTAACTTGTGTTTCTTCTCTGTGTCGCGCAACGCGAATTTACTCGATTCGTGTATGTCACGCGATTCCCGTATCTGAACGGAGTGACAATTGTCGATACAAATGAACTCGCATGAACTTACGTTGTATTCCCATAGTCGATGTATAACGTCAAAAGCCTGATTCATGAGAGATTTTCGCGCGAGCTCTGTCGATACGTCAGAAGCAATCGAGAACAGAATCAAAAAGAAAAATGGAAGTGAAACGGTAAGTTGTTTTGCTCATTAAAAGTTATTTATTCATGAATATATTCAATTTTAGTATTCGAGTAACCAACCGCAAACAATTTACTTTGCTGGTTGAGCGGATGGAAGAACATCCGTCGGTGGCCAGAGGGCAAAAGTTCTGCCAGGCTTCTGGGATCAACCGTGAAATGTATAACGATGTATGGAAGGAGCTGACGAAAGCACTGGACAGTCTAGGACCCCCGATACGAAATGAAAAAGACTGGCAGAAGGTGAGTTATTTGGCAATTCTGAAACAACTGTTTTCCAAGAGCTCTTCTATTGACAAAACATAAGTTTGGTTCGATACAAACGAACAACATTAAACATAAAGGTACAGTTGTTATTCAGTTAGTAATCTCTACTGGTTAAATTTTATCCAGCTCATGTTGTGAAGGAAAAATAATGACCACAAATGCATGTAGAAACAAGGAGGAAGGATTCCCGACTAACTATTCACCTGCACACAACGCTACCTCTCTGCATTTTTACCCTTGGTCAATCGAAGACTATGCGGCACTGAATTCCGATAAGGCTTGGAGGACCGAGTGTTACGTAATACAATTCAACTCGGCCCGGATCGGAAAATCGCGTGTTTTTTTGTGTACATAAATACACTTTTCTCTGTTTTGCAGGTTTGGACTGACTACAAAAGCAGCATCTAAAACAAGTTGGCTTACAATAAACGCGAGGCCGAAGCTGCCGGTGGTGGGCCAAACCTAATGAAAGTGTTATCTTCAACCGAAGAGGCCGTCGTGAAGTTACTATCATTGGACAAAACGGTCAACCATTCCGGTATGTATTTCATATATATAGAAAACAAACTCTTTAAAAACGATCCAATGCTTTTTGCTTGTAGCATATGTATACGTCAATTTAGATTATAAGAAAATGTATTTCTAGGTTCTGTCTTCGGTCTAAATCAGCCAATTGCATCGCCATCAACCTCTACGCCGGGTCCTAGTCAACCTCGCAGTACATCGTCACCACCGCCGCTGCTATCAAGTAACATCGAACCAAGCATGATTGAGGAATATGACCAAGAAGGAAACGACGATGAGGAAACAGAAACATATGAGAACGGTTACTGTAGCTCTCGCCCCACGCAACGTAAACGACGTAAACATAACAGCGGTGATTTTAGGCAAGACTTGTTGACAGACCAGACAAACTGTATGAAGAAGATCGTCGAGCATACCGGAGAATGCGCACGGTACGCTCGAAAGATGTTCAAGTTGCGTGAGATAGAAGTGAAGCAACAAAACGAGGCTAGACTGCTCAAAGCTAAAGACAGGAAGGAAGCCTTAGAGTATAAATTGGAACTGTTGATGTATAAGAAACAGAAACTTGAGCTTCTTGAGCGCAAAGAGAGGAAGGAATAAAAAACTGATATCCGTGTGAATAAGTAAAAATGGAAATCAAATGAATAAAAGGTTGAACTCTATGGCGTGTAATTTATTTTCAGCAAACATGTAGTATTATTGTAAAACAGCATGCATTATCTCATCTCTGACGTTAATAGCCGTTAAATTTTCTTCTTCGTTTGCATTTTCTTCGGGAAATGGGGCTTCCAATTGTAGTAACGGTTCATCAAATGATACATTAAATTTTATGCGAAGGTTATGTAGAGCACAGCATGCATTAACTATTTTACAAGCTTTTTCGGGCTTATAATGAAGCTGACGTGCGCCTAAAATACATCTGAATGAATTTTTTAGCACTCCAAATGATCGCTCGACAACCCATCGCGTTCTTGAATGAATTTGGTTGAATTTTACCCTCGATTCGCTTTGTGAGCTTCGTGATGTACGATAAGGGGTTATTAAGTAGGGCCTCAGAGGATAACCTGCATCTCCTAAAATATATAAACATAATCAGCTTATTGCAGATTTTGATGATGGTGTATGAAAACATATTTTATTCTGTTTGCATAACAAACTTACCCAGTATCCATGAGTTTCTGTCGCCGTTCATGAAGTTTGATTCTAGCAAGGTATTAAGAGGGCTTGAGTTCCAAATGAATGAGTCATGTAAAGAGCCAGGGTGATTTGCATCAACATATCGAATGATCATTTTATGATCACAAACCTGTACGATATTATAATCAGTTATAATTGTTATTAACCCTTATGTGATCGACAGGGTACCTTTTCAGGTTTTGCATTGCGAAATTTCATAGTTTATATGAAAACAGGAAGCTGAAATTCAGTGACGTCTTAGTTATAGATGGAAGGTAACTTTATATATGAAAATATTTTTTATAGTAGCAAGGGGGGAGGGGGTGCATCAATTTTTTCGCCCCTTAAGTGATCGACAAGGGTACCCGCACGGAAGAAAAAAAGTACCCATTTGAGCAGTTGCGTGTGGGAAGCCAATTTTGGGTATAGTTATGTTAACCGACCCGTTGGGTATAAATAACTTACTTTTGGGTAGAATTTCTCCCAAAAGTTAGTTATTACACAACGGTGACGGTTAGTTACACAACGGGTACGTTAACACAACTATGACAAATAATATAATGAATAAGAATAAGAATGATAATAACAATTCCATTTGTGGACCTGAAAGTTTAGACAATGTAGCTGGGAGAAAAAAAATGATTTAAAAGTATCTCATCAAACTTGGAATATCCATGGATAATCTGAAATTATATAGCAATAGAATAGTAAACCTAAAATTTCGATGTGCTGTTCCGTTTCCTTGCAATAATTTATGTAGTGAGTCTCATCGGAAACAGCGATTTTAATGAAATGAATTTAAATGCAATTATGTCACATCATTTAATATCATAATATAAAATAATAAACTGACGTTAAAATATAAAATAATAATACCAGCAAGTCAGTAAACTATAGTAGAATACATACATATATCCGTAACTAATCTGACCATCCACTCATCGAAAGACTTCCACTGTTGCAGTTTCTATTGAAATAAGATCTACTAAGATTAGAATTTGTTTTCACAATAATAGTCAGAGAACATAATAAGCGTAGGTACAAGATATATATGACATCTACTGGTATGTTACTGAAAATAAAAATTAGATGTGTATTAATTTCATAATAATATTGGAAAAACTGAAGACAGCTAATAATAAGGCGAAATAAATTTCAGATGAGTATGAATCCAAAAACTGAATCTTAATAAAACTAAAAAAATAAAAAATTAGGAAATTGAATTTTTCTATAGCTCTTGTACACCCATAAATGATTCCTCATGTCTGCGAAATAGGAAATGAATGATTGTAAACTGTTAGGTTTTGAATTAATATATATTTCTGATGAAGAAGGAAAGTGCTTTTTTAAGTAGAACTCCCCGAATATGATCCCTTCTAAAAAAAAAAACAATAAAAACCCTCCTATCTCCTCAAACACACAACGTAAGTCAGATGAGCTATAACTGACAAGGATGCATAAATGCGAAGCTGAAAATGACTTATAAAAAAGCATACAAAATGTAGTGAATGGATGTTATAATATAAAACGATAATAATTTCATTTGTATTTATGTGTCTGCAGATTGTGGTCCTGCTGCAATTGTATACGGACCCGCACATCCACCATGAACCTGAAAGCTTTGATAATGTATCATGGCCACCAGAAAAAAAAATTATTTTTTTTTTTTTTTTAAAAATTGGGATATTCGTGGGTGATTTGTAATTGTTTAGAATATAAAAAATATTTAATCTTAAATTTTGTGTGGTTTTGTTTGTTATTAAATGTGAATTAAATAGAAGGGTTGTTTCTGGGGTTTGGGGTTTGGTCCCCGGGGGGGGCGGGCGGGGGGCGGGGGGGGGCGGACAACGGGTACGTTAACACAACTATACCCAAAATTGGCTTCCCACACGCAACTGCTCAAATGGGTACTTTTTTTCTTCCGTGCGGGTACCCACCAAATTCAAATATTTGTAACTCGGGCAATTATTGATCCATTTTATTTCTGTTTTTACTGTTAGGTTAGGAAACTCATCCACTTAATAGACATCATAACGTCCATGTCCACATGAATTAATCTGGTTCCTGAAAATTCTGGTTTCCGGGGTTGTGGTCCGGAACCGACACTATTTGGGAATAACTATTGAATTTCTGGAAATGGATGTCAAAACCTTTGGAATAATTCTTAAAACTCGTTTCTATTACGCTATAGGACATATGCCGACTTGTCCCCAGACCGGTTAGTCTGGAACAGGTTCCCGGGAGGCCTAGAGTGGCCATGAACATATCCAGAATCAAACCCCGGAAATATGGGTATGTGGGATATTATCGTTTTATGTAGTAGTCATAAAATCAGGCTCTGAAGTATAATATAAAACAATTTTGAGACTACCTAAATAAAACTCAGGCTAACTTAAGCCCTAAAGTGGTTCTATATTCGTTCTAAAAACTATAGAATAAAACCAGAATGTATCATGCAAGTTAGTTCCATGACGCACTTTTCAATAATCATTATAAAATTTGAAATACTTCAAATGCTTCATTAAAGCTTTGCTACAACTATCATTTTATAATAGGCCTCTAGATTCCTATATAAAACCACCAGTTTTATGTTGTGCTTCAGTATTCTCATATAGGGCGATGTGTCGTATTAAAGCATTTTTGAGGAGCGGCAAGTTATAAAGAAAGAAAATGTCGTCGAGAATGCAAATTATATATTTTTATAGGGAATATGAAATACAAATTCCTAATTTAAAGCACACATAATAATATTTTAATGCTACTAATAATGCAACAATGAGTGTGTGGTCATTTTTTTTATAAATTCAAATACGGGTAAGTGGCCATAAACATTTTCTGAAGAAAACCCTGGTTATATGGATTTCAAAATTCATGAAATGTGTCGGTGATTGTCACCATGTGAGGAAATAGGCCAACGTAAAATTAAGAAGAAGAAGAAAAAAAAAATTCATGAAATTTCATGTAGGATAGCTTTCAACGTTTTGTGGCCATCTGACGATTTGTCAACGGAAAGGTCTTCCGGAACACGTTTCCGTGTGCCCGATATTGGCAAGGTTTCCTTTTGAATGTATTCATGGCCACTCGCGGCTTCACGGGAATCGGTTCCGGAATGACCTATCCGAGAACGAGTCATCAGATGCCCTCAAAACGTTGAAAAATATTAGACTGAACCAATTTCATGAATTTCGATTCCTATATTGCCAATGCTTCCTTCGAGAATATTTCTGGCCACTTGGGGCCCCATGGGAACCTGTTCCGGAAATGACCAGTTCTGGGGCAAATCATCAAATGGTCACAAAACGTTGACAAATATCCTACCGAAGAAATTTTATGAATCTTTGATACCCATATTTGTCGTGGATAGCATAGTTGAGAAAAGACGTCTAGTCCGGTTGATGGTTTACTTGTAATTAATTTCCTTATACATCAAACATCTTAAGGCTACTACGATTGGGTTGTTTCATCGTTAACAATATTGCTAGAGTTTCCTTCTGAAAATGTTTATGGCAACTTGAGGCCTCACGGAAACCTGTTTCGAAATGACGGGTCCAAGGACAAATCATCAGATGGTTACAAAACTTTGAGAAACATCCTACTGACAAAAAATCACGAGTTTTGATACCCACATTGCCAGGGTTTACCTTTAAATTTGTGCATGGTCACTTGAGGCTTCACGGGAATCTGTTCCGCAATTACCGGTCCGAGGACAAGTCATCAGATGCCCCCAAAACGTTGACAAATATCTTAATGACGAAATTTTATGAATCTTAACACCCATATTGCCAGGATTTCCTCTTGGGTTTCCTTATAAAAAAATTCTGGCCACTTGGGGCCCCATGGGCACTTGTTCTGGAATAACAAGTCCAGGGACAAATCTTCAGATTGTCATAAAACGTTGAGAAATATCCTACTTAAGAAACTCCATTTGTTTTGTATATCCATATTTCTAGGGTTCCCTTCTAAATGTGTTCATGGCCACTCGAGGCCCCACGGGTACCTGTTTCGGAATGAACGGTCTAAGGAAAAATCATCAAATGGTCACAAAACGTTGAGAAATATCCTACTGAAGAAATTTCATGAATGTTGTTACCTATATTACCAGGGTTTCCTCAGAAAATGTTCATGATCACTTGGTGCCCCATATGAGCCTGTATGAATGACCGGAATGACCGATTCGAGGACACATCATCAAATGTTCTTAAAATGCTGACAACTATCTTACTGAAGAAATTCCATGAATTTTGATACCCATATTGCTAGGGTTTCCTTCTTAAATTTTAAATGGACACTCGAGGCTTCACAGATACCTGTTCCGGAAGACCAGTTTGAGAACAAATCAACAAATGCCTCAACGTTGAGAAATATCAGACTGAAGAAATTTCATGAATGTTGAAACCCATATTGCCAAGGTTTCCTTTTTTAAATTTTCTGGCCACTTGGGGCCCCACGGGAACCTGTTCCGGTATACTAGTCCGGGGACAAATCATCAAACGGTAAAAAAATAGTTGAAAGAACATCTTACTGAAGAAATTTCATGAATTTTGATACCCATATTACCAGTGTTTCCCTCTGAAAATGTGTATGGCCATTTGGTGCTCAACGGGAACCTGTTCCGGAATAACCAGTTCGGGAACAAATCATTAAATGGTCACAAAACGTTGACACATATCCTACTTAAGAAATTTCATGAATTTTGATACCCATATTGCCATGGTTTTCTTCAGAAAATGTTTATGGCCACTCGATGCCTCACGGGAACCTGTTCTGGAATGACCGTTTCAGGGACAAATCATCGGATGGTCTCATACCGGTGACAAATATCCTACAGAAGAAATTTCCTGAATTTTGATATCACTATTGCAAGGGTTTTCTTCTGAACGGGTTTATGGCCACTCAAAGCCCGCCGGAACCTGTTCCGGAATAACCGGTCTGAAAACACATTATTGAATGGCAACAAAATTTTGACAGATATCTTACTGGAGAAATTTCATGAATTTTGATACCCATATTGCCGGGGTTTCTTTCTATATATGTTAATAGCCAGTCTAGGCCTCCTGGGAACCTGTTCCGGAATAACCGGTCCGGGGACAAGTCGGCGTATACCCTAAAGAGGAATATAAATGTGTTTTAGAATTATTCCAAAGGTTTTGACATCCATTTCCGGCAATTCACTTGATATTCCCAAATAAACCCGGATATACAGGGACCAGATAAATCCAAATGAACGTTGCTGCCAATGTCCATAAAGCAGATAAGTTTCTGAATCTAACGGTGAAAACAGAACTGAAATCGGCCAATAATTGCCAGAGTGACAACCGTTTGAATTTGGTGGGTACCTGGGTACCCTTGTCGATCACTTAAGGGTGTTTTTCTTTGTCGATCACAAAAGTGTTAAACCAATTATGTCATTTAATTGTACATACCACCATAACGTTCAGACTATGATAGCCTTTGCGATTGTAATACAAATGTTGCACATCAGCTTTTGGCTTGAATATTTTTACGTGGGTTCCATCGACACATCCAATTACTCCGGGGAATCCAGTCTTTTCAAAGAAACCCATCTTGATTGCATTTTTATCTTGCTCGGTAGTAGGGAATGTAATCGCTGTTGTACATATATGTTCTTCAAACACGTCGATGACTTTGGATAGCATTTTTGACATGGTAGGCTGAGCAACTCCAACGAAAATGTCATTTCCGGTTCCTTTTTGATAACTGCCTTCCGCAAAAAACCTCATTGCAGCAGCAAGCTGGATTAATGGTGAAACAGATAGCGATCCTACGGTTGGACCAAGTTTTGCGTCAAGAATGTCCAAGAGGTGTTTGAATAAATCTTTAGAGACTCGAAAATAAGCCAAAAATCTGCAAAAAAAAATTTTTTAAAAACGCTCCTTCTTGCATCGGAGTATACTTACGCATCGGCAGGAAGTTCTAAAGGATTCGAGGCATCTCTGAGTTTCCGGCGTTCAATTCTTACCGAGGTCAAATCATTGTCATTGGTAATATCATCACTATCCTCATCACTGCTATACCACAGTTCAAAACAGCTCATTTTTCGTGACTGGCACAATTATAACACGTAGCCGCGACAAGCAAACAAATTTTAGCACAGGGCTACTGAGTATGTATCAGTAGGTTTTCAAAATAAGAATGATTTTATAAAACTGCAAACGAAATACACTATTTGACCAATAAAACGATTTGAGGCTAGGAAACAAACAAAAAATTATTTCGAAAAAACTGGAATGTATGCCAAACAAATCTCTAGTGTGATTTATAAAAAGAACTATCTCCCGAAATAAGCTACATAGAACAAATAGCTAAGAAAACCATTTATTAATGGACATTATCAATGTGACTCGATGGAAAATCGAATGTAGATGTATTTTTATTGATCTCTTTTTTCATTTTACAAGATAAATTAACAAAACAGAAGAATAACAAAAACCAATTTTTGACAATTGAAAACTATACGACCTTTTGAAAAAAGACGCCACAGTTTGACAGTTGTCCGAATGAACAAGGCGTTCTAGACAGTTCACTCTTTCACTCGACATGAAATGAACTTCTCACTTCACTCGAGTCGAGTATCGGAATAGAGAGAGAACTGTCACACGACAACGAAGTGAGAATTGCCGTCTCGCTTCGCGCGAAACGGAGAATAAACACAACTATTTATTGTTCTTCATGGTATTGGATACAGATTACTTCTGCCTCTGACTGTGAATGACACCTTCTTTAAATACGTTTCGTTCAGTCTAGCAGTGAATTGATTCACCAATCAGAAGCTATTGCGTTCTTAAAATAATAATGGTTAGTGTGGGTGACCGATATCCCGCGGTCTTCTCGGGGTTAGTGTGTGTGGAAGGAAAGTAGGAAGGAAGGAAAATAAAACAAATATGCGTTTCGGCTTTGTTGCGTTGCATGGTTATCGCGTCGCACGATGCTGGGTATGATGTGACGATGACATGGCCGGAAATATTTCGCTATCGCGAACAGGAAGCAAACGCCGATTCAAGCATTCCCGGATAAACGTATCAGTCTTTATTCTCTCTGATGTCACAAACGGCTCTGACCACATTCCGAATTCGCAAATAGCTTGCAATTGCTGTTTTACTAAATTTCTCGGTAAAAACTGCCTTATCGGCATCATTGGGGTCCTGGCCTTCACGCACAGTGTAATATTGATCTCTCGGAAGCGTTATTGGACGTTATTGGACCGGTGCATCGAAACAGCGGGACAAAACCTTTAAGAAAAGTATGGCTTTTTGTTTGGGGTTCTACATTACGCAAGTCTTTCTTCGGTGGCATTTGCACAGGTCGGTGCGAACAGCGAGAACAATCCGATTCAGATGCGGCGATACAAATAGGACAGCCTAGGTAATGGATCAGCGCGAAGCATCGACCGTCGATGGCGGCAAGGGTGCGCTCAGCCGGTTACCGTGAGTAGATACTTAGAAAATAGCCCAGGTAGATAGAGAAAACAGAGAAAGAGGAGGAAGAAGGGGTAGCATGCTAAAAACAAGACAGACAGGAGAAGGCAGAATAGGAAGAGGAATGGAAATATAAGGCACATGAAATGATGCTATAAACCCATTTTGTTGTTTTTGATTGAGCACGCTTTCCGAATGTCCATGGTTAGCTAACGGGTGGTTTCGCTCTACTGACACTTGGTTGACTGCAACAACCTATTTTGTGAAAAATGGTGATTCTTGTGAATGAGTTCCTTATCAAGTTTTAGGACGATTTCAAGAGTTATGCTTTGTTCAGACTACATAGTTGTAACATGATACAAGACTATCTTTATGATGTTTTTCGTGTTGATAATTTTTATAACGCCCTTGTATCATGTTACAACTCCGTAGTCTGAACAAGGCTTTATAAAAAGTTTACTTCCATAATTTTCGTGGAGAACTAACAGTTAAGCCAAACACACTAATAGCACAGGGTTTCATGGTTATTTAGGCTGAATAAAATATTTTAGAAGCTTAAAAATTCGGTGACATCAATTTCTTCACTTCAAAAAGGAGTCCTACGTCAATTTTACAGTTATATCACTGACATAACTCACCCTTTCCTTTTTTTTTTCATTCGAAAAAGCCATCATGGTCTTCCGGTCCATCTTTAGGTTCATTGGTTCTGGTTTTCGACCACATTTCGGTGCGTCCGCAAAGCTACAATCCCCACCAAACTTCCGGATGACATTTCGAACCGCTCGGATAGTCACACTTTCCAGTTTCGACAGTTGACTTAGTGCCATATTGGGAATAGAGCACAATTTGTACACAATCTGTTTACGCTTTTCGGGCGAAATGTCGCGCATTTTGATGACCTCGTTCGAAAAACCCAATTCCGACACACAAAATTGTTTTGGGGTAAGAATCTATATCGCATTTTTATTTTATTTTGAATTCTTACCTTCTGGCTCTAGCAATTTAGATTAAGCTTATCCTACTAATAAGAGTGAAACCTAAGGAGATTAAAGATTCATTTTAAAGGTCATTTTAAGTAATTTACACGAAGTCCATTTATAATGCACAATCACGCGATTATTTCCGTTTTTCAGTTTTGTCCACCTTATCCTATTGTCAAACGGCAATCCCTCATATCGGGTGTGATCGGTCAGTGGGTGCAGTGATTACTTCACGATGGGGCGCAACCAAAAATTGCAGATACCTTGCCAAATCATCAACTTGCGAGCAAATTTATCTGCAAAGGCGTATTTGAAGTTACCTGGTGCATCGCTTATGTTTAGTAGGGTAACATTTTTGTCCCAGGATTTGTCCAAAGTCCAGTTTCAACGTCCTGTTGGGATATTTGCTGACATGTTACGATCAACGACCGAACTCCTTCTCGCATACAGATTCGCTGAACTGTACTGTGCGACGCAGTACAACTTTTTCGTCAAGTCAGGCCCAGAGATCCTAGGATTCTTTTGGGCTGGCCTGATTATCTTCACTCGTAGTTTCTGTTCGTATGTTCCAATTCTACGCTTGTTTTATTATGCTCGATCCAACGTTAGTGTTTCCCGGTAACGTTTAAGCATGGTTTTTACAGTTGATTTTGGAAATTTGAGAAGCTTTGCGATCATTCTTTCTGACCACGTTGGGTTTTCAGTGTGCAGAATTCTCTCACGTCCCAAGTAACCACGAGGCTATAATAGCATAAATATAGGGCATATGCATTACGTCTAGGGCTTCATTAATGCTGGATTAAAGCTGAAAAGGGCCCCAGTAAAATCGAACTAATGCCATGTCTTTTGTTATGCCATTAGACATTGCTATAAGGAGTGTATCGAATATAAGCTATCCACATACATTTGCGTTGTACGCATGTATTTGTGATGGTTTTTTATGCTCTGAACACTGCATGCTGTGTGTTTGACTGTCAGCTTTCTTTTGTTTACTTGTTTGTGCGGTTCAAATTCTGCGTTTCAAAATGTCGCGTATTGAAAAGGAAGTGAAAATTAAGGTTCTGGACACATGGCTAAGTGAGAAGGGTATTACTATGCGAAAATTGACGAAGCGGTTTGGAATTCATCATGCGAGTGTTAAAACCATCATTAATAAGTTTGGGGAACACTATTCTTTGGATGAGCTACCAGGAAGAGGCAGAAAACCCGGTTCTTCCAACCCGAAACTGGAGCAGAAAGTGGATTTTCTAATCATGAAAAACAAATCAATGTCAATACGTGATTTGGCCAAAAAAGCAGGAACGAGTGTCGGAATGATCCAGCGTATCAAGAGGCGAAACCACCTGAAGACCTACAAGAAGCAGAAAACCTCGAAACAAAGTGCAGAACAGAAGAAGCGAGCAGCAACAAGGGCCCGGAAATTGTATTCGCGTCTTTTGCAGCGTCCGGATGCATGCGTTTTGATGGACGATGAGACCTATGTAAAGGAGGACTCAAAAACCCTTCCAGGTCCACAATACTTTACTGCCGTCGTTGGGGAGGATGTGAGCGATGCGGACAGGTCGATTCAAGTGGAGAAATTCGGTCGAAAGGTACTGGTATGGCAAGCAATATGTTCCTGTGGTTTGAAGTCAACCATTTTTTACACTACCGGAACTATAAATGCGGAAATCTATCGATCTGAGTGTCTCCAGAAAAGATTGTTGCCTTTATATAAGAAGCATAGTACACCTCCACTGTTTTGGCCGGATTTAGCGTCGGCTCACTATGCCAAAACCACTCTCAATTGGCTTGCGGAAAAGGGTATAGATTTCGTTGAGAAAAATATCAATCCACCAAATTACCCTCAGCTTCGACCCATCGAACGTTACTGGGCAATCGTGAAGAGGGTCTTCAAGAAGACTGGTAAGGCAGCTGGGAACATGGAGTTAAAAAAAAATTGAGCTCAAGCGTCCAAAAAAAGCGATGCAACACGTGTCCGGAACTTGATGAAGAGCATTCGATCCAAAGTTCGAAATTTCGTGAAGGAATAACTTAAATTTCATCCGGTCTTCATTATGTTCAAGTTTAACCTCGTACAATAAAGGATCAATTTTTTGTATGAATAAAATATCGGTTTTCAACATAATTTGAAAGAAAGTTTGTGGATAGCTTATTTTCGATACACTCCTTAGTAGCATCACAGACAGACGTTTAAGCAAGAACAAAATTAATCGATGACTTTGTGCAAATTTTCAAATCGCTTTCAAGCGCTAGCGTTAGCAATCGTTCGTTCACTAACGCCACGTAGTTCACTTAGTCGAGGTCCCCACTGATGTGGCGATGTTGCAGCATCTGCTAGTGTGTCGAAATGTCATGCCGACGTTCGCCACACGCCACCCGATATTGACGTGCAATGAGATACCACATAGCGGCAGCAAAACTGACAGATTTGCTAGCTACTAGTTGCTTATTGTTATTTGGCGATTTCTATTAAATTGACGGTTATAGAATTTTACACACGTTGAGATTCAAGCTTGAATGGAGCCGATAGACTGTTCGAATAAAAATGTTTGTTCAAATGGCAGCGTTAGAAAAGTGTGCCCTTATTTTCTGGGACAGTCTATAGCTGTCATTTATTCAGTGCGTCTTGCCCAAGGGCCTAGCAACCCTATCCCATTTACTTGCGTTTGACAGTATGCAACATATCGCGGGCCTTATTTGAATAATGCCCGTCTGACGTTTGTTACTACGGGTACGTACCCCAGTATTGTTTACAAACAATGAATCTTTTGACGTTTAGATGTTAGAGATGTTGGCTACAGGACAAAGGCTGTCCGTCAGGTCCCTGGTCTTGCCAAATCACCATGGAGAGTTATAACGTCCAACAAAACGTGCAAAGCGACAAAGATTTTTCATTAGGGCCTAACTGACAAACGTAAACAATGGCTTCTTCCGTAAATTTCTCGTGGCACAAAGGCTACCCATGTAAGCCTCCAATTCTATCGGATAGATGAACTCTTCCTCCTCAAAATGACCGTGGTGGATTGATTAGGCGAGTTTTCAATGACGAGATATTCGTGGAAAAAGCCATTGTTTACGTTTGTCAGTTAGGCCCTAATGAAAAACTTTGTGGGAAAGAGATAATTTTTTTTTATAAATATGGGTTTTTTGGGAAAAACGTTGCGGGGGGTTCGCCCTTGAGGGGGGCAACAGGGGGGGGGGGAAGGGGGGAAGTGGGGGGGGGAATGGAGAAAACCGGTTGGGGGGAAAAGGCCACCCGTGTATTAAAGGGTTGTTTTTTGTATAATCGCTCGCTCTACGTTTTATTTACTTTTTAACCGCGTATTCACATACGAATAATATTTTGTGCTTTCGATTTTACATTTTTCCACCTTGTATTAGTGCGCGATTGTGAAATATCTGTAATTTCCGTTGTGTTTTACCACCGTTCAGTGATTGAATTTCGGTTGTGCTGTTCTACAGAATTCATTGTCTGCTGCTCATTCCTGCTCGCATATTTTCCCGCTAAGCAGCATCTGCATACAATTTAACCGAAGAAGTTCCCCGTGGTTGCATATTGTAAGGCGATTGGCTCAGAACTTAACTCGTTCATTACACGTGCTTCCAAATGAGTAATACGTGCCACTCCTGTGCTACCGAAATCATGGGCACGAATATTACTTGTCATGGTTTCTGCAATGCTGTATTTCATCCAAAATGTAGCGGAATGACAACCTTAGCTCTGTAAGAAATAACCAAAAACGCACAAATATTTTGGCTTTGCAAATCATGCTCGCATTTAATGAGTGACATTCGACTTCGCAGATCAGTGCGATCTGCCTACGAATCTGGCCAAGAAACTGTACTCAGCAAGCATAATGAAATTATCGAGAGCCTTAAGCAAGAAATTATGAATGAGCTGAAGCATGAATTGCGACTTAATTTCGCTGCACTGATCAACTCTAACTCATTGACACCCAGGTCTTCGATACAAATTGATAGTGCTAATGTTTCTGTACGTCGTCGACTATTTAGAAAATCTGAAGTGAAAAAAAACCTCCTCAACAACCTTTGATGTGTGGTTCAGCTGAGTCATTGTCCCCATCGCTTGGAAATCTCGCTGCAGCATCAAATCAAAAATTCTGGCTGTATCTCTCACTTATTTCTCGCAATGTAACAGTCGATCAAGTGCGCGCACTAGCCATCCAACGCCTTGGAACCGAAGATGTGGAAGTTGTCAGACTTGTAGCTTATGGAAAAGATATCAGCTCAATGTCTTTTATTTCATTCAAAATTGGACTGTTGCGGCACCTGGCATCACTGCGTGACTGGTGGGTGAAAAATTGGTAGCTGAAATGTGGTGGACGAATTCATCGCGACGTGCGAAACTGTCAAGAAGGAAGAAAAAAAAAACAAAACAAAAATAACATGATTTGGAGAAGTTTATTGCAGCCATTGAATGATTGATGTGCAGATGTGCTAAAACCGCGTTGATTTCCCAAAGTTTGGACCTGAAAAATACAAATTGAAATTAGTGAAGTTTATATGAATTGGTAGAGAAATTATTGTTGAAAAATTAGTGATAGTGGAAAGAAGCGAAGAAGGTCGATTAGCAGTAGCGAGGAGTGAAAAACTACTCATGTTTGTAAAGGTAAAGCATTAAGGTTATGAGAAAATTAAAATATAAATTTATTACAGTTTTGAGCTGCATCACCAGAAGCTGCTACAAAAATAGTTTTTTTGAGATCCGAACATTCTCAAAAATGAGTAAAGGATCAGATTCTCGCAACACGGACGGAGTAGTCGACCCGAATGAGACGGCTTACAACTGCGGCAAGTGTAATCGGCCGGATGAAGACGAAAGCCAGATGGTGTTCTGCGATAGCTGCCAGCAATGGTATCATTTTGGCTGCGAAGGAGTGACGTCACAGGTACAGGACGAACACGATTGGGTATGTACCGAGTGTGCTGCTAAACCCCCGGGGGAGACTGCTGCTGATAATCTTGAGGAAAAAGAGCTCGAAGAAGAAGAAAGGGCCATTGCTCTTGAACGCGAAAAGCTGACAGCCCTGATAGAGAGGAAAAAACGGTTAGCAATCATGAAGTTACAGTTAGAGCAGGAAAAAAGGGAAGCAATTTGGAAATTGGAGAAGAGGGAGTTAGAAGCTAAGGCAGCAGCAGAAGAGGAATTCAACGGAAGGATGAAAGCAGAGAAGGAAAAGTTACATCGCAGAATAGATAAGGCTCTGTCAGAACGTGCCGAGTTAGAAAAGGAGCATAGTACGATACGATTTTGTAGTAAGACATCGACTCCGATGGTAGGATTAGGAAGGGTGCTTGAAAGTCCAGGGGTCCAGTCAAAAGTCAACGCGAAGTCAGGTCGTTCGAAAACTGCTAGCGAGCCGAAGTCGTCGTCGGAAAGTGAAGGTGAAGATGATGGTGATGGTGGTTGTGGAGAAATCGAAGTGGTGCCAACGAAGGCTCAGCTGTCTGCGCGACAGTTCTTAGCTCGACGATTACCGACGTTCACCGGGAAGCCAGAAGAGTGGTCAATCTTCATTACTAGCTTTGAGACGACAACAAAGGCGTGTGGTTTCTCGAATCTAGAGAACTTGGTTCGGTTGCAGGAGTGCCTGAAGGGAGCTGCACTGGAAGCAGTAGGATCGCGACTTTTGCTGCCGCAGTTCGTCCCAAAGGTGATCCAGGAACTTCGGGAGCAGTTTGGACAGCCCGAACAAATATTGGAGACGCTACTGGTGAAGGTTAGATCCACTGACAGCCCGAAGTCAGAAAAACCAGCTTCGTTCATCACCTTCGGTCGGCTAGTTCAACAACTCTGCGACCATATGGAGGCAACACAGTTGGAAGATCACCTTATGAATCCGTTGTTGATTGGCGAGTTAGCGAAGAAGCTTCCACCGAGCACGAAGATGGATTGGATCCGGTACAAACGAAGCGAAGTCAATGACCAGAAGAAGATCACGTTACGTACCATGGCGGATTTTTTAGCGGAGATAGTTTCTGTTGCGATGGAGGCGATAAATTTGGTCGATGGGCAAGCCAGCGGCAGTCGTGCGTCCAATGCAGAGCGTATTCGAGAGCGTAGCAAAACGAAGGAGTCCGGAGGATTTGTGAATATACACAATGAGGATGAAATGGCGCCGCAGGAGGATGAACCGCAAAAGAGAATTCCGTGTGTAATGTGTGGCGAAACAAATCACAGATTGCGAAACTGTGATGAGTTTCTACAGCTTGATCCAGCGCAGCGACTGCAAGCAATAGATAAGTGGAAGCTCTGCAGAAGTTGTCTAAATGCACATGGCGATGCAAAGTGCAAGATCAACATCCGTTGCAAGGTTGCAAATTGTAATGGGTTGCACAATACGTTGGTACATCAACTGCCAGTGAACTCCAATTGCAACACTCACACCGGTACAGCCGTATCGCCAGTGATTTTCCGTATCGTTCCAGTGGTGGTGTACAACGGTTCGAAGTCCCTCAGAATATTGGCGTTTCTGGATGAAGGCTCATCATACACACTGATCGAAGCGTCGGTGGCAGAGGAGTTGGGTTGTAACGGAGTCATACAACCATTACGAGTCTCGTGGACCGCCGGGATGACTAGACTTGAGAGAGAGTCCAAGGTGATCAATCTGGAGATATCAAGTGTGGAGTCAAGCCAGACAACCGAAATGCGGAGTGCACATACAGTGAGAGAGTTGGGGCTACCGAAGCAGACGATGCAGTTTGCTAAATTTGTGAAGAATTATCAACATCTACGAGGTCTTGAGGTAGCTGATTATCCAATGGAAACACCGCGCATCCTGATTGGGCTTAAACACCTGCACCTGTTTGCCCCGTTGGAATCTAGAGTTGGAAATCCGGGCGAGCCAATAGCGGTGAGATCAGCTCTAGGCTGGACAGTGTATGGTCCTCAAGAAAAGTCACAGTTTGGGACCACCTTCGTTGGTCACCATACATGTGCTAGTGTGTCGAACGAAGATCTTTACCAACTTCTAAAATCCCATTACGTTTTGGAAGACTCAGCCGTGATGGTAGATATGGTGCCGGAGTCAGACGATGACCGCAGAGCCAGGGAGATTCTGGAGAAAACAACGGTGCGGATCGGTGAACGATTTCAGTCTGGCTTACTATGGAGAGAAGAAGGTATCCGGTTTCCAGACAGTTATGGTATGGCGGAGAAGCGGATGAGGAGTCTCGAAAAACGATTGGCAAGATACCCAGAGCTACAGCAAAAGGTTCAGAAGCAGTTGATGGAGTATTTAGAGAAGGGTTATTGTCACAAAGCAACTCAACAGGAACTACAATCAACAGAGCGACACAAGGTGTGGTATTTGCCGTTGAATATAGTCTTGAACCCGAAAAAACCCGGCAAAGTTCGCTTGGTATGGGACGCAGCAGCCGCCGTTCAAGGTGTCTCCCTGAATACAGTATTGTTGAAAGGTCCAGATCTACTAGTGTCCTTGCCATCAGTGATCAGTCAGTTCCGAGAGCGAAAAATTGGATTTGGAGGTGACATTCGCGAGATGTTCCACCAAGTGCGGATCCGTTCTGAAGATCGTCAAGCGCAACGCTTTTTGTTCGGTGGAGAAGTATACGTGATGGACTGTGCCATTTTTGGAGCAACGTGTTCACCAAGCCAAGCACTGTATGTTATGCAGAAGAACGCGAAAGAGTTTGCCAAGGATTATCCGGAAGCAGCAGATGCGGTAGTGAAGAAGCATTATGTCGACGATTACTTCGACAGCGTTGATAACGTTGAGGAGGCAGTTCAACGAGCTAAAGAGGTACGAAAGATCCATTCCCGTGGTGGTTTCCACATTAGGAACTGGGTTTCCAATGCTGAGGAAGTGTTGATAAAACTCGGAGAACGGCAGGCAAGTCAGGAGATTCACTTTCATCGTGATAAAGAGACTGAACATGAACGAGTGCTTGGAATTGTTTGGAATACGAAGCAGGATGATTTCACATTCTCTACTCAAGTCAAAGAGCAGCTACAGCCATTTATGACGGGTGCGCTTAGGCCAACGAAAAGGATTGTATTGAGCTGTGTGATGAGCTTCTTCGATCCCCTTGGATTACTAGCGGTGTTCACGATTCACGGACGTGTCATCATACAGGATATATGGAGGAGCGGTTGCGACTGGGATGAAGAGATCGACGATGAAGCGATGGACAAGTGGAAACGTTGGACGATGTGTCTGAAAGATGTCGAGGCTGTTCGAATTCCCAGATATTACTTCGGTGACGGTGATGGACTTGATTACGGATCACTTCAGCTCCACATATTTGTGGACGCTAGCGAGAGCGCATATGGAGGAGTCGGTTACTTTCGTATATTAGCTAGAGGAGTTCCACGATGTGCATTAGTCCAAGCTAGATCAAAGGTTGCTCCAATCAAACTGCATTCTATTCCACGTTTGGAACTGATGGCAGCAGTATTAGGCGCTCGCCTGAAGGATACAATTCTGGGGTGTCATAACTTCGAAATAAAAAGGGTGTTCTACTGGACCGATTCCCGTACTGTTCGGTCGTGGATTAAATCGGACGCTCGAAAATACCGTCAATTTGTTGCGTTCAGGATCAGCGATATCTTGACGCGAACGAAGGTACCGGATTGGAGGTGGATTCCAACGAAGTTAAATGTGGCGGATCAATTGACAAAATGGCCAAAGAAGTGGCCTCAAGAATCGTTCCTAGGAGCAGGAAACACGTGGATAGAAGGACCAGCATTTTTAAGCAAGCCTGAGGGCGAGTGGTTGAGCGACGATGATGTGGAGCCGAACGATCCTGAAGAGCTTCGAGCTGCGTGCTTGTTTCACAAGGTGGAAGTTGCAACGTCGCTAATAGATGCATCAAGGATCTCAAAGTGGAATGTGTTGGTGAGGACTGTGGCATGCGTGATTCGGTTCGTGGAGAATCTCCGCAGGAAAGCAAACGGGAAAGCAATAGAAACGCTTTCCATACCCAATGTCAACTGTCGAAGGAACGTGAAAGCTGTTCGGAAGTGTCTACAGAGGGAGGAATTCCGGCGAGCTGAAGAGATCCTGTGGCAGCAAGTGCAAGGCGAAGCATTCGAGGATGAGCTCTGTATCCTACGGCGTCTCCTAGATAACAACGGAAAATGTGAGCTGAAAATTGAGAAAAGGAGTCCAGTATACAAACTCTCACCTATTTTGGACGATAACAACGTACTACGTGTGGAAGGTCGTACTGCAAATGCCGAATTTCTACCGTTCGAGATGCGTTTCCCTATCATCCTGCCAAGAGGACACTTGATTACGTCGCGGGTGATCGAGCATTACCATCGGCAGCTTGGTCATGGACATCGAGAGACAGTAGTAAACGAACTGATGCAGAAGTTCTGTATCCCGAAAATTCGAGCTGAGGTTACGAAGGTGATGCGCAACTGCGTATGGTGCAAAGTGTACAAGTGCAAACCAACCGTACCAAGGATGGCACCCCTACCTGTGCAGCGAGTGACGCCATTCCTTCGTGCTTTCACATACACAGGTGTAGACTTTTTTGGTCCGATTGCAGTCGTCGTTGGTCGGCGAAGTGAGAAACGATGGGTGGCGCTATTTACGTGCTTTACGACTAGAGCAGTGCATCTGGAAGTTGCAAGAAATCTGTCGACAGCATCCTGTCTAATGGCGATTCGCCGATTCGTGTGTCGGCGTGGATTCCCAATTGAGTTTTTCTCGGACAATGGGACAAACTTTGTCGGAGCTAGCAAGGAAATTGTCAAGAATATCACTGAAGAATGCAGCGAGACCTTCACTAATGCGAGAACAAGATGGAATTTCAATCCACCGGCTGCACCACACATGGGAGGAGTATGGGAGCGGCTAGTTCGGTCGGTGAAAGAAGCATTAGGGGAGCTGATTGATGGACGATCCCTTTTGGATGAGGTGTTGGAGACAGCGTTGGCTGAAGCGGAAAGCATGATAAATTCAAGACCCTTAACATTTGTGTCCAAGGAGAATGCGGAACCAGAAGCACTGACACCGAACCATTTTTTACTTGGTTATCCATCTAGTGGGCGTGAGGCAAAGCAACCATCTGGCAATGAAGCAAAAGCGTTGCGAGATCAGTATGAGCGATCACAAGTGCTGGCGGACAGACTTTGGAAGCGATGGATGAAAGAATATCTACCGACGATAAACTTGAGGTCAAAATGGCAAGAGGAGCAAGATCCGGTGCGAGTTGGAGCTCTGGTGTACATGGCAGATGAAGCGAAAAGGAAGAGCTGGATTCGAGGAGTAATCGAGGAAGTTGTGAAGGGTGCTGATAATAGAGTCAGACAAGTTGTGGTTCGAGCTGGAGGAAAGCTGTATAGACGACCGGTGGCGAAGATTGCGGTGCCTGAGATAAGCGACGGAACATCTGGCTGCGTATAGAGGACCCTGCGCCAGAGTTACGGGTGGGGCTGTTGCGGCACCTGGCATCACTGCGTGACTGGTGGGTGAAAAATTGGTAGCTGAAATGTGGTGGACGAATTCATCGCGACGTGCGAAACTGTCAAGAAGGAAGAAAAAAAAAAACAAAACAAAAATAACATGATTTGGAGAAGTTTATTGCAGCCATTGAATGATTGATGTGCAGATGTGCTAAAACCGCGTTGATTTCCCAAAGTTTGGACCTGAAAAATACAAATTGAAATTAGTGAAGTTTATATGAATTGGTAGAGAAATTATTGTTGAAAAATTAGTGATAGTGGAAAGAAGCGAAGAAGGTCGATTAGCAGTAGCGAGGAGTGAAAAACTACTCATGTTTGTAAAGGTAAAGCATTAAGGTTATGAGAAAATTAAAATATAAATTTATTACAGTTTTGAGCTGCATCACCAGAAGCTGCTACAAAAATAGTTTTTTTGAGATCCGAACAGCTTCCCTTTTCCTGAGAACATGGGGATGGCTGCAATGCAAGTGTTCATGGATATTTACTCTGACCTCTGATAGGAAAGCTGTTCATTCCCAAACAGATTTTCATAAACAATCGGAATAAAATAAAGTCGAATCACATGAAACCATAACTTTGCATAACACTATCAGCCTGCTTATTCCGTTCAAATGATTAATATTACAAAAATTGATGAAGACGCAACGTAAGTAGGATGTCACGACATATATAGCTACGAGTATTAACTTTGATTGTTGTTTGTTGTATTCTGCCAATGCGCGGAGTAACGATCTATGGCGAAATTTATCAGAAGCAGATATGTTTTTTTTTGTATCTTTATTAAGGAGATTTTCAGCCTTAGGCTGGTACATCTCCGGGACCTCAGAAGGGTGCCCCCCTTAATCTTGGACCGAGAGTTTCAGAAGGTTACTCTCCAAGTAACAGAGTTGTGTTTTTTTGAGACCCAGGAGGGTTCTCTTAAAAGGTGGATGGGGCTTCAAAAGGAGTCCCCTAGTACAAAGTGGTTTTCCTACGGAATTGTTGGGAATTGCCGAAAAATAAAATTAAAAAATCTAGTGATTGTTTTTTTTTTAGTACAGAGTGGTTTTCCTACGGAATTGTTGTGATTGTCGCAAAAATATTATTAATAAATTTTTGTTTTTTTTTTTTTTTTATCTTTATTAAGGAGATTTTCAGCCTCAGGCTGGTTCATCTCCGGGACCCCAGAAGGGTGCCCCCTTAATCTTCGACAGAGAGTTTCAGAAGGTTACTCTCCAAGTAACAGAGTTGCGTATTTGGAGACCCAGGAGGGTTCTCTGAAAAAGTTGATGGGGCTTCAAAAGGAGTCCCCCTAGTACAGAGTGGTTTTCCTACGGAATTGTTGTGAACTGTCGCAAAAATTTAATTGAAAAATCTAGCGAATGTGTCTTCCATAACGTGATCGAGTCCAGGTTCGTAGCGGCTGTCGTAGGTTGGGCGTTCTTTTTCGGGCGTAGTTTTGTTTGTAAAGGACGAAACGAGGAAGGATTTCGTTATATCATTAGTGGTGTGGTGTATGTAGTCGAATCGTCATAATGCGAGTATATAGTCGATTTAAAACAGAATAGACCGTTGATGGCCGGCTTCATTAAGGAATCCACTTCTAGCAGTTAGGTACAATTATATGTTGTTATATTGTTATACAGTTGGTACAATTATATGTTGTTATACAGTCCGGCTTCCCGGAGGAAGTCCATGAGAGCAGCTGTACGACTGGGGTCATCGCAGAGTGCCTCACGAATGCTGCCAGGTATGCCGAAGAAATCTCTGGCCACTTGATATTGGGGACAATGGCATATGAAGTGCTCCACAGTGTGAGGAACTTTACATACAACACAGGATATCCGAAAATCTCCATTGCCTGTCATATTATGTGATGCCCTGGTGTGACCTGTGCGGAGACGAGAAAGGATGATTTGAGAGCGATGGTCCAGCGGGTCCTCCCAGCGATGGACGTCCCCTTTTATCTTACGTATAAACGGAGTGCGAGAGTTCAACCAGTTCTGGTGCCAGGCAGCCCAGAAGATATTACGGAGCCACGTCTTAAGGTCCGGGCCTGGAACCTCTCGTGTGTAATAATTAGTTGAACGGCCGGATGCTGCGAGATGATCTGCTTCGATGTTTCCTTTTATACCGCAGTGCCCAGGGACCCATGCAATAGTTGTTTCGGGTGGGGCGAACATTAAAATAGCCTGGATCCACGGGTGTGTCGGGTTTTCGGCTTCAAGGGCTGCTATTACGCTTGCCGAATCGGTAAACAGAACTATAGGTCGGGGAGAGGGAGTTGTAATTGCAATAAATGCAGCGGCTGCCTCGGCTGAAAATATGGAACACTGGTCCGGAAGTCGATGACAGACATTTGTTTGGCAATCGGATATACCGATCCCGACCTTGCCTTGCGAGACTGAACCGTCTGAGTAACGAATGGAGTGATTATTGTATTTGTTCTGGATCAGATCCCTAAAGCTTTGGCTTACAGCATTCGGGTTGGAACCAGCCTTGTATGTTTGTTGTATTTTGTGGTCGATAGAGATTTTTGGAAGGTTCCAACCCTTGGCTCCAACCCAATGGACCTCGGCCACTGGGGGGAACTCCTGGTTGGCGTTTATAGCTAGGAGTTCTTTTGCCTCCGCAAGGAGGAATACTCCATTATTTGAACCATAAGTCCTTTCCAAGAAGCTGGTTGCTCGCCGGCATACTGAAAGTGCTACTAGTCGATCAAAGGGTAGAGCTCCCCCTTCTATGCATGCAGCAATTCCCGGAGTCGAAGGAAGCAGACCGGAGGTGATACGAACGGCTCTGTGGTATGTGGTTCCGAGTTTGTTAACTAGAGAGGGCCTAGCAATGCACGTTAGCTCGATGCCGTATAGGAGCCTTGAATCTATTACGGCCTTAGTAACACGAGTTCGGATGTGGCGGTTGTTATCAGGATGCCGGCATGCTAAGGAACGAATAAGGTTGATCCTGGTTTTGCATTGATTTTTGACGTCGTCAAAGTGAAGATTGAACGATAGAGTCCGATCAATTCTTACTCCTAGAACCGTAACAGAGTTTCGCTGAGGGATTGATTGATTGGCTACCTTGACCGGCGTAGGTATTGACTGGTGTCTGTGCCGGCAGATGTGAGTGAAAGAACATTTTTCTACAGCTAATCTGAAACCGACTGTTGATGCCCAGTTGTTGATGTGATTAGCGGCTTGGATAAGCTTTGCCCGTAGTGCCTTTAGTGTGCTTCTTGCTATCATTAGCACGATGTCATCGGCGTAGACAAAGATAAAGATCCCTGCTGGTAAATTTGAAAAGACTCCGTTCATTTTGATTAAAAAAAGTGTAACGGCCAGAACGGATCCTTGTGGTACTCCAGTTTCTTCTTTAAATGTGGCTGATGTGTGGTTTCCAACGATGACTTGAAAAGTTCTGTGTGTTAGGAATTCTTTTATGAAATGCAACATATGTCCTTTGATTCCCCAGGTAGCTAACTGCTGGAGCACCTCAGGCATCCAAGCGCGGTTGTATGCCTTGGCGATGTCTAACGTTGCGAGTTCAACATGATTCCTGTCCTTGATGGCATCGGTTAAAGCTTGACCGAGTGTACTGAAGTAGGTATTTGTACCATACCCTGGTCGGAAAGCATGCTGGCGAGGATCGAGTAGGTTTCGATCGTTGAGATAGCGCATAAGTCGACGATTGATCATGCGCTCCATAATTTTTGAGGTGCAGCATGTAAGTGAGATAGGCCGGAAATCTTCCGGTACGCGGCCTACCATGCGCGGTTTCTTTATGGGGACCACAAGGCTGTGTCTCCATATATTCGGGATGGTGTCTTTCGCCCAGATTTGATTAAAACACTCCAGGAGTTTCATCTTTCCTGAATAAGACAGGTTTCGAAGGAGAGGATAACTAATCTCATCCGGACCGGCAGATTTGCCTTTTGCCTTGGATAGGGCGTATGTTAGCTCGCTGAACTGGAACGGTTTGTTGATCTCTTGTAACTGGATGTCATTTGGAATTATAACATTTGAGACTGATCCAGGTGATACGGAGTTTTTTCGGCAGAATTCGTTCGAGTAGCCGTCTAGAGCCGAAAGAGAGTGAAAATACTTGCCGAGCATATTGGCAACGATGTCTGGATCCGTGATGGTGGTATCTTGTTTTTTTAACGCTATCCCATGTAGTTTTCTCTTTCCACTGAGAGCATTAACTTTCCTCCAGAGTTCGGAAGCAGACTGACTGCTGTTAATGCCATTTAAAAAATCTGTCCAACTACAAGCTTTAGCTTTTCGGATGACGTCACGACATTCGTTTCGTTTCTGTTGATAAATTCGGGTTGCCTTTTCCTTATCTGGGTGATCGACAGGAAGTCTCTTTGAAGCTCTTAAGGCCCTTCTTCTAGCCTTCACTGCTGCTTTTGTCTCTGGAGACCACCAGTGTAATGCTCTTCTTCCCGCAGTAGAACTAGTTTTCGGGATATGAGCGGTTGCGGCATTGTTGATCTTGTTGGTGAGGTCGTCGAACGACGTCATAGTGTTGCAGAAGTTATCAACTGACTTTTGGTAGCCTTCCCAGTCTGCCTGGTCGTATAGCCAACGCGGTCGTCTGGACATGGTCGCTGGTTGAGCGCTGGACCAGATTACGATAGGATGGTGGTCGCTTCCCATTGGGTCGTCGCGAACTTGCCATAGCAGGCGATGGAGCAGGTTGTTGCTGGCGAAAGAGAGGTCAAGGACTGTTTCTCTCTGGCCACTAGAGTACGTTGGGGAACCGTCGTTGAGTATGATAAGATCAGCGTTTTGAGTAGCCTCTAGAACCTCAATACCTCGACGGTTGGATTTTTTGCTTCCCCAGGCATGATTGTGCCCATTGAAGTCCCCCAAAAGGAGAAGAGGACCATCAATTTTCTCCAGGATGTTGGCTAGCTTACTTCTAAGGTTGCTGATGGTGCCGTTTGGTAGGTATGTGGATATAATTGTGACCGGGAATGGGTGGTCAATCTTCACAGCAATGATCGGCAGGTCAGTCTGGATGTCGATGGCATTGAAATTGAACGGAAGACGGATACCAATAGCTGTGGAGTGGTAGAAATTTTGACAGCTTTTAAGGGTCCATTTGTACTGCCCTGCAAGAGAACTGTCTAGTGCGGCTAGACTAGCGCGATGAACTTCCTGAATAACCAGGATTCTAGGGGATAGGTCCTTGACCAACGTTTCCAAATCACATAAATTGTTAAAATATCCGTTAATATTCCATTGCAAGGCTAACGCCAAACCGGCGTGTAAGGACTGACGTGGTGCTGAAGGATATCTCAAAGATGGTAGGGGATTCAATGGCGTTTGGGAAGTTGTTGTGTTATCTGAAGATGTGTAACAAATCTGCTTCAATGCGGATCCAGGTACAGCTTCTGTAGAAGTAGTTAACGCTCCAAATGAAAGAGCTTTCCGAAAAAACGTTGTATTCCTTGATGAGCCAGCTTCTGGTAATTGATTATTGTAATCTTTGGCTCTCCATATGTCATACTTTCTTGCGTCCGATAAAGCTTCCGAAGGGATGATGGTTGTGTTTGATTCTTGACAGCCTGTTCCAACTGTGAAGTTCGAGTGTGCCAGTTTCGACGGGACCAGTATATCTGCATTGGTGATCGGTTGATTGCTCGAGATCTTATCCGTTTGCTTGATTCCCACGGTGTCCTGCGAGGGATACGGGGTGACCCGCTTGTCCGTCTCGCATTCCGTTGTCGCTATGGCCTTGACTCCCTCGTCGTCCTTAGGGGGATACGGGAAGACCCGCTTTTCCGTCCCTCTTCCAGCCGCAATTGAGGGTCGAGGATTCTCCGTTAGTACCGGTGAGAAGGTGTCTTCCGCACTGACGGGACCTCTCCTGCTCCACTGCTCCTCTGGGTTATCAGTCTTTACTTCGTTGGGTGGTTGTCCAGCGTATTCAGGGTTACTTTTACAGATGCCGCATCTTGATTGTGAAATTGAAGGCATTGTGAATTGTGTTTTTAGGTTAACTGTGGGGTAGATGGTTGGACTTTGGTGTAGGGATTTATTATAGGGGGGAAGGATAATAGTGGATTTGGGCTTTATAGGAGTGCTTCCAGTTCTTCTTCTCCTTGTATACCATCATCGGATACATCGAAGAAGTCGTTGAATGGTAGTTTGGATTGGGGGACTAAACTGGGATCGGTGTTCGGGAGTTCTTCGGTGTCCGAGATGTACATAGCAGTATTGTTGGCTTTGGTTCTCTTTGGATCCAGTTCTTCGTTTTCCTGTATAGTGATGTGCTTCTTAGATTTCGTCTTGACTCTCAGTTTTTTGGTCTTCGTACCTTTCTCCTCAGCTTCAGGGTAATTTTGTTCCATATCTATATCCATGTCCGTCGGAAGCTGCGAGGTTTCCGGTTGGCTTATTTCAGGGTTCGTTGGCGGTCTTTTTCCGGTATTCTTCTTCTTGTGGTTGGCGTTAGGTGCTGATGAAGGGCTTGGGTCTTGAGTTTGTTGGAGAGTATCAATCAATTCACTCTGCATCTTTTCTTTGGTTCGTAACTGTTGGATTTCAGCTACAAGGTCCTCAATTGTTCCGTGATTTCTGATGAGGTTCAGTCGGTTCTGACTGCGGGTCAGGACAGTAGGGGTTATGTGACCGTTGTGCGTTTCACCACGGTTATAAGAAACGATTTGCTGGGATTTCCGTCCAAGTTCGACTTCCAGAGCAGCAATTCTGCGGTCCTTTTCGTCGATAATTGCTTCTTGGCGCTCAACAACCAACATTAAACGCTCAATTTGTTCGTTCTTCTTGTTGAGTTCAATGAGAACATTGTTCATTTTGGCCTCGAGTTCAGCGAAACGCTTGTCATTGCTATCGTTTATCACAGCTGCCATTGAGCGTTGGCTATGTTTATGCTCGTATGCTCGTCTGGCTGCGGGGTATCCGATCCCCAGGTCCACACGGATGTGTTGAATTTCATTTTCCTTCTCATACATCGGACATTTCCGACTGGACACTGGATGGGTGTTATTCTTGCAGTGTTTGCAAAATGGCTTTTCATGGCAAGGCTGAGCTGAGGTGCTGGTGTGATCACCTGAGCAGTTGCTACACGTTGGGATATTTTGTTGACATCGTGCACGTGTGTGTCCATATTCAAAGCAGCAAAAACAAAGCATTGGTGATGGGTAGTATGGTCGGGTGCGACATCTGATCCACCCGAAGTCTACATTAGATGGTACCACCGTTCCATCGACTGTTAGGATGATGGTAGGGGTGGGTATGCGCTCAGTTCCAGCTCCACTGAGACGAGTAATCCGTCTGATCTCGGTAATGCCTTGGTCTTGGAGTTCATCAATGATCTCTTGGTCATTGTACTCAGTTGACTCCGAGCATGTGATTACACATTTAGATTGGTTAAGTACTGGATGATTTACCACTTTGACGGCGAATCCATCGCTTAGTTGGGTCATTGTTTTGAGTGTATCAATCTGCTTTTTATTCCGAAGTTTGATGACGTAACTGATGCCTTGCCTTTCTGGATATGCTTCAGATATTTTAACGCCTAGAAAGTTTTCCACGGATTTTCTTATGAGGAACGGTTTTTTGGGGAGGTTTCCGGATGCCGCTTGTAATCGTAGTATCGTCATTTGTCCGTGATCGCCTCTGGAGTCACCCCATTGGGGAAAACTCTGCCCTGTGAAAATGCCATCCCTTTTGTTAGAGGGTCCTGCGTCTCCCAGAGGGATGGGGGGACTGTCCCCCAGCGACATGCCAGGAGACGACCGAGTTGCCCTTGATTAAGCCTCAGTTAATTTATTCCTTTTTTCGTAATTCACTTCAATGTCACAGAAAAACTCCTGATTCATTCACACTCTATTTTACTTTTTTCGTTTTTTTTTTTTTTTTTTAATGCACACGCGTTGCTAACCGGTTGGTTTTCCGACAAAGAACGATAACGATAACTATTAACAGTCGTTTCAAATATCGCGGACAAGTTTTCACTGAAATCGATCCGCGTAGCAGGCCGAAAATTGCATACAACTTTCGGGATCAGCCGATCGTGGCTTTGTTTACTTTGCTGTAACAATGGTGTCTGCGCACATATGTTTCTTCCCACTGACTTTAAAACGGAGATAATTAGTCACCCCGCTGGGGAGGTGCGATACATCCACTATGTAACGATCACTCGTCAACTACTTTAACGGTTACTGATTATTTAAAGCCTCGAGCTATCTGGTTTCACTCGCTGCGATGTAAAAAGTTAGAGCACTGTATGTGGTTGGAACAATATTTTCAACTCACACCATCAAAAACTGGGTGGGGCAGACATTAAAATAGCCTGGATCCACGGATGTGTCGGGTTTTCGGCTTCAAGGGCTGCTATTACACTTGCCGAATCGGTAAACAGAACGATAGGTCGGGGAGACGGAGTTGTAATGGCAATAAATGCAGCGGCTGCTTCGGCTGAAAATATGGAACACTGGTCCGGAAGTCGATGACAGACATTTGTTTGGCAATCGGATATACCGATCCCGACCCTGCCTTGCGAAACTGAGCCGTCTGAGTAACGGATGGAGTGATTATTGTATTTGTTATGGATCAGATCCCTAAAGCTTTGGCTTACAGCATTAGGGTTCGAACCAGCTTTGTATGTTTGTTGTATTTTGTGGTCGATAGAGATTTTTGGAAGGTTCCAACCCTTGGCTCCAACCCAATGGACCTCGGCCACTGTGGGGAACTCCTGGTTGGCGTTTGTAGCTAGGAGTTCTTTTGCCTCCGCAAGGAGGAATACTCCATTATTTGAACCTTTCCTTTCCAAGAAGCTGGTCGCTCGTCGGCATACTGAAAGTGCTACTAGTCGATCGAAAGGTAGAACTCCTCCTTCTATGCATGCAGCAATTCCCGGAGTCGAAGGAAGTAGACGTCACCTCCGGTCTGATGAGCGGCTCTGTGGTATGTAGTTCCGAGTTTGCTAACTAGGGAGGGCCTAGCAATGCCCGTTAGCTCGATGCCGTACAGGAGCCTTGAATCTATAATGGCCTTAGTAACACGAGTTCGGGTGTGGCGGTTGTTATCAGGATGCCGGCATGCTAAGGAACGGATAAGGTTGATCCTGGTTTTGCATTGATTCGGACTCTTTCATTCAATCTTCACTTTGATTGAACGTCGTCAAAGTGAAGATTGAATGAAAGAGTCCGATCAATTCTTACTCCTAGAACCGTAACAGAGTTTCGCTGAGGGATTGATTGATTGGCTACCTTGACCGGCGTGAGTATTGACCGGTGTCTTTGCCGGCAGATGTGAGTGAAGAAACATTTTTCCACAGCTAATCTGAAACCGACCGTTGAAGCCCAGTTTTTTATGTGATTTGCGGTTTGGATAAGCTTTGCGCAAAGTGCCTTTAGTGTGCTTCTTGCTATCATTAGCACGATGTCATCGGCGTAGACAAAGATAAAGATCTCTGCTGGTAAATTTGAAAAGACTCCGTTCATTTTGATTAAAAAACGTGTAATGGCCAGAACGGACCCTTGTGGTACTCCAGTTTCTTCTTTAAATGTGGCTGATGTGTGGTTTCCAACGATGACTTGAAAAGTTCTGTGTGTTAGGAATTCTTTTATGAAATGCAACATATGTCCTTTGATTCCCCAGGTAGCTAACTGCTGGAGCACCTCAGGCATCCAAGCGCGGTTGTATGCCTTGGCGATGTCTAACATTGCGAGTTCAACATGGTTCCTGTCCTTGATGGCATCGGTTAAAGCTTGACCGAGTGTACTGAAGTAGGTATTTGTACCATATCCTGGTCGGAAAGCATGCTGACGAGGATCGAGTAGGTTTCGATCGTTGAGATAGCGCATAAGTTGACGGTTGATCATGCGCTCCATAATTTCTGAGGTGCAGCATGTAAGTGAGATAGGCCGGAAATCTTCCGGTGCGCGGCCTACCATGCGCGGTTTCTTTATGGGGACCACAAGGCTGTGTCTCCATATATTCGGGATGGTGTCTTTCATCCAAATTTGATTAAAACACCTCAGAAGTTTCGTCTTTCCTGAATGAGACAGGTTTCGAAGGAGAGGATAACCAATCTCATTCGGACCGGCGGATTTGCCTTTTGCCTTGGATAGGGCGTATGTTAGCTCGCTGAACTGGAACGGTTTGTTGATCTCTTGTAGCTGGATGTCATTTGGAATTATAACGTTTGAGATTGACCCAGGTGATACGGAGTTTTTTTCGGCAGAATTCGTTCGAGTAGCCGTCTAGAGCCGAAAGAGAATGAAAATACTCGCCGAGCATATTGGCAACGATTTCTGGATCCGTGATGGTGGTATCTTGGTTTTTTAACGCTATCCCATGTAGTTTTCTCTTTCCACTGAGGGCATTAACTTTCCCCCAGAGTTCGGATGCCGACTGACTGCTGTTAATGCCATTTATAAAATCTGTCCAACTACAAGCTTTAGCTTTTCGGATGACGTCTCGACATTCGTTTCGTTACTGTTGATAAATTCGGGTTGGTGAGGTCGTCGAACGACGTCATAGTGTTGCAGAGGTCATCAACTGACTTTTTGTAGCCTTCCCAGTCTGCCAGGTCGTATAACCAACGCGGTCGTCTGGACATGGTCGCTGGCTGGACGCTGGACCAGATTACAATTTTCTCCAGGATGTTGGCTAGCTTACTTCTAAGGTTGCTAATGGTGCCGTTTGGTAGGTATGTGGATATAATTGTGACCGGGAATGGGTGGTCAATCTCAACAGCAATGATCGGCAGGTCAGTCTGGATGTCGATGGCATTGAAATTGAACGGGAGGCGGATACCAATAGCTGTGGAGTGGTAGAAATTTTGACAGCTTTTAAGGGTCCATTTGTACTGCCCTGCAAGAGAGCTGTCTAGTGCGGCCAGCCTAGCGCGATGAACTTCCTGGATAACCAGGATTCTAGGGGATAGGTCCTTGACCAACGTTTCCAAATCACATAAATTGTTGAAATATCCGTTAATATTCCATTGCAAGGCTAATGCCGAACCGGCGTGTAAGGACTGACGTAATGCTGAGGGATATCTCAAAGGTGGTAGGAGATTCAATGGCGTTTGGGAAGTTGTTGTGTTATCTGAAGATGTGTAACCAATCTGCTTCAATGTGGATCCAGGTACAGCTTCTATAGAAGTAGTTAACGCTCCAATTGAAAGAGCTTTCCGAAAAAAAAAAGATGTATTCCTTGAAGAGCCAGCTTCTGGTAATTGATTATTATAATCTTTGGCTCTCCATATATCATACTTTCTTGCATCCGATAAAGCTTCCGAAGTGATGATAGTTGTGTTTGATTCTTGACAGCCTGTTCCATCTGTGAATTTCGACAGCAAACTCCTGGGGGTGATTGCCAGTTTCGACGGGACCAATATATCTGCAATGATGATCGGTTGATTGCCGTTTGCTTGATTCCCGCGGTGTCCTGCGAGGGATACGGGTTAACCCGCTTGTCCGTCTCGCATTCCATTGTCGCTATGGCCTTGACTCCCTCGTCGTCCTTAGGGGGATACGGGAAGACCCGCTTTTCCGTCCCTCTTCCAGCCGCAATTGAGGGTCGAGGGTTCTCCGTTAGTTCCGGTGAGAAGGTGTCTTCCGCACTGACGGGACCTCTCCTGCTCCACTGATCCTCTGGGTTATCAGTCTTTACTTCGTTGGGTGGTTGTCCAGCGTTTTCAGGGTTGCTTTTACAGATGCCACATCTTGATTGTGAATTTGAAGGCATTGTGAATTTTGTTTTCAGGTTAGCTGTGGGGTTTAGATGGTTGGACTTTGGTGTAGGGATTTATTATAAGGGGAAAGGATAATTGTGGATTTGGGCTTTATAGGAGTGCTTCCAGTTCTTCTTCTCCTTGTATTCCATCATCGGATACATCGAAGAAGTCGTTGAATGGTAGTTTGGATTGGGGGACTAAACTGGGATCGGTGTTTGGGAGTTCTTCGGTGTCCGAGATGTACATAGCAGTATTGTTGGCTTTGGTTCTCTTTGGATCCAGTTCTTCGTTTTCCTGCATGGCGATGTGCTTCTTAGATTTTGTCTTGACTCTCAGTTGTTTGGGTTTCGAGCCTTTCTCCTCAGCTTCAGGGTAATTTTGTTCCATATCTGTATCAATGTCCGTCGGAAGCTGCGAGGTTTCCGGTTGGCGTATTTCAGGGTTCGTTGGTGGTCTTTTTCCGGTACTCTTCTTCTTGTCGCTGGCGTTAGGTGCTGATGAAGGGCTTGGGTCTTGAGTTTGTTGGAGGGTATCAATTAATTCACTCTGCATCTTTTGTTTGGTTCGAAACTGCTGGATTTCAGCTACAAGGTCCTCAATTGTTCCGTGATTTCTGATGAGGTTCAGTCGGTTCTGATTGCGGGTCGGGACAGCAGAGGTTAAGTGACCGTTGTGCGTTTCACCACGGTTAGAAGAAACGTTTGAGATTTGCTGGGATTTTCGTCCAAGTTCTACTTCCAGAGCAGCAATTTTGCGGTCCTTTTCGTCGATAATTGCTTCTTGGCGTTCAACAACCAACATTAAACGCTCAATTTGTTCGTTCTTCTTGTTGAGTTCAATGAGAACATTGTTCATTTTTGCCTCAAGTTCAGCGAAACGCTTGTCATTGCTATCGTTTATCACAGTTGCCATTGAGCGTTGGCTATATTTTTGCTCGTATGCTCGTCTGGCTGCGGGGTATCCGATCCCCAGGTCCACACGGATGTGTTGAATTTCATTATCCTTCTCATACATCGGACATTTCCGACTGGACACTGGATGGGTGTTATTCTTGCAGTGTTTGCAAAATGGCTTTTCATGGCAAGGCTGAGCTGAGGTACTGGTGTGATCACCTGAGCAGTTGCTACACGTTGGGATATTTTGTTGACATCGTGCACGTGTGTGTCCATACTCAAAGCAGCAAAAACAAAGCATTGGTGATGGGTAGTATGGTCGGGTGCGGCACCCCGTAATTTTCCCATATCCGTATGTCTCGGTTAAACATTCACTTGCTATTGATTCCAGCACCAATTGTTGATTCGATTAAAAAATTAGGCGTACACGTCAATTTCAGAGGAACGAAGATCTATTAAAAAAAAAAGAAGTAAAACGGCCAATCTGAAAGAGCAGATCGGTTCAAAAATGAACTCACTCCGAGGAGAAAATGTTCTTAAATATGTTGTCGAATAACGCATTCTCTCACCGCCCTACCCTTTGGTTAAAAAAAAAGGGTATGGGCACGTTCTCCCGACTTGGGCGCGGCAGATTGCATGTGTAAATAGGCTGCCACATCAACATTCAAAAGTGCCTGAACCAAACGGCAGGTTGTAATGATCACTTGCGATAGGGAATCATTGCCCTGATATTCCCAAATGTAGCACGTAAAATGTTTCTGCCACTTCTATTGGAGATTGAATTGAGTAAACTAGTGGAAACTCATCGAGGATGATCTCTCATATGCATCCATCGAACCATTCTGAACGGTCGTTGTGAGAATATCACCATGAAAATCTCACATGCGCCTTACATGTTACCAATTACTAATGTTTCTCTCCTTTCTCCTGTTCTTTTCCCTATACCATGACCACGAGCAGTACCACGTGACACATCGTGAGTGGATCTGCGCTACTAAAGACATCTCTTCAAAAGCAGCAACACTGAGACAACTATCTGGACCCTACATCATAAAGAAATTGATGCAGTAAGTATTAGGTGCGCAACTAAGTTCTCGCTGTTTTTTGGTGAAAAAGGAACTTTATTTTGAAAACAAAGGTTACAAACGAATTATTCAAAGTATTGCCCATCACTAGCTACGACTTTTTCCCATCTTTCTGGTAGAACGTGAATACCATTTCGATAGAACTGTTCGTCTTTTGATGCTATCCAATAATCAAGCCATTTTGAGATGTCATCATATGAGTGGAATTGCTGACCAGTGAGACCATGTGCCATCGAACGGAACAAGTAATAATCGGACGGTGCAATATCAGGAGAATATGGCGGGTAGGGTAGGACTTCCCATTTGAGCGTTTCCAAGTAGGTTTTCACGGGTTTCGCAACGTGAGGTCGGGCGTTGTCATGCTGAAGAATCACTTTTTCGTGTCTGTGCTCGTATTGTGGCCGTTTTTCGTGCACTGCTCGGCTCAATCGCATCAATTGAGTTCGATACCGTTCCCCGGTAATGGTTTCGTTTGGTTTCAACAGCTCATAATAAATAACACCAACTTGGTCCCACCAAATACACAGCAAAACCTTCGCAGCGTGAATATTCGGCCTAGGCGACGATGTTGAAGCATGCCCGGGCAGTCCCCATGAATGTTTCCGTTTTGGGTTACTGTAATGAATCCATTTTTCGTCACCCGTCACAATGCAAAACTCTTCCTTTTTTGCCGCTGGAGCAGTTGTTCACAGACGAAAAAACGACGCTCAACATCTCTTGGCTTCAAATCGTAAGGAACCCAAGTTCCTTGCTTTTGAATCAGTCCCAACGCATGCAATCGCTTAGAAACAGCTTGGCGGGAAACTCCTAATTCTGAACCAAGCTCTTCTTGCATTTGACACGGATCCTCATCGAGCAATGCCTCCAATTCAGAGTCTTCGAAGTTTTTCGGCCTTCCTTCACGCGGACGATCATCAACACTGAAATCACCGATTTTGAAGCGACGAAACCAATCACGACACGTTGTTTCACTCAGAGCAGCATCACCGTAAACTTTTTGGAGCTCTCGATGTGCTTCAGCCGCCGTTTTCTTCGAATGAAAGAAGAAAATCAACACTTCCCGCAAATGACGATTATTTGGCACGAAATCAGACATCTTCAAACAACCAAAATATATAACACTAAACCAAAATCACTGATTTGGTAAAGCGGTTTGTTTACCATATGTCTGAGCTTGGTTTATGACGCTTGAGATGTACAACATTCGACCAGCACTTATTACTGGCGCCATCTATTGCTAAACAGCGGGAACTTAGTTGCGCACCTAATAAAGAACAGTATTTAACCCTAACCAATTTTACTTTCAGCCAAATTTTCTAACACAAGCTTCAAGGTAAGATTATTTCAAAATCAAGCTAAGAAAATCATATTAATTTCTCTGAATTTTTCATATATTTATATAACACCATATGTTGGGATGAATGGAGGGACCAACAGAGCACCCGACTGAAGCGATTTGGATAGGAAGAGCGGGACTGCCAACTTCCTGTTGTTAACGTTTCGCGATAAAGGGCGGGCACTTCTCCCCATCTAGTGGAACGTTTTTCTAGGCGAGAGCTCAGTTTTGGTGTGGTTACTGCGAACTTGATTCTCTCTAGACCCCTGTAGCTTTGGGTTGCGCTTAAGTGTATCTGCTTACGGACCAACAATACATTTTTTTTTTTTTATAAAGTGGGGGGGGGGAAAAATGTTGTTTTTTTTTTGGGGGGGGAAAATAAATATATTTTGGGGTATTATAGTTTTGTATTTTTTTGTTTTTGTGTGTGTATTTTCTTTTATTGGGGGTGTGTTCTTTTTTATTGTTGTCTTTACTTTTTGGGCGCGCGGGGGGTGTGGGGGTTTTTAAAAAAAAGGGGGGGGGGGGGTGGGGTGGGGGGTGTGTGTGGGGGGGGTGCGTGCGGTCTGTGCTTTTTGTGTTTGTGTTTTGTGTGGTGTGTAGATGGGGGGGTGGGGTGGGGTGGGGGGGTAAGGGCACCTCCAATCCTGATGGGAAACTGGTATAGATCTAAATATTTAGATCTGCAGTGATCTAAATTCTTACACCGGGTCGTTCTATATTGGCTTTTATACCACAATCTGATTTAAATTTTTGCATCTTGCAAGAAAACTGATCCAAATGGTGTATGTTTTGGATCACTTTTTTGCCTTGATCTATTTTCTGTAGTAGTGCTGGCAACAATAGTATATAGAAAAAAAAAGAATCGTGTTTATCTGTCAAAGCCGTCCTGTCCTTTCCATTAGTCCGGAAAAACATTTAAGCTGCTCAAGGCAGTTTTCTGCTTTGCGATTCCTCAGCGAAGGGATTAGTTGAAGGTTTGAAGGTGAGACTTGGTGGTGTATTTTCCGAGGAGATTGTATTCTAAGATTTTTCCTTGAAACGCTCTGATGGAGCATTATTTTCAATGTTCGATTTATGGACCGAATAGTGAGAGCTGTGGCCTTGAGGAAATGAAACAAGCCGTAGATCAGTTGAGCGCTTCTGATTTGGAGAGCAACAGGCAGTCGCTGTTATTCCAACCGTTCATCGCATCATTGGACAATTCCCAAGCGGTGATTGATTTTCTCACCAAAGACCTACTATTTGGTTTTCTTTCATGCGAATTGGTTCGCGCTGAACACGCTTTTTTCTTGCATCACAGACACAAACTCTCAACGTAGCCAGTGTCTGCCTGTCATCACGAAGTCTATCTACAGTTGATTTCTGCGTAACCGTAGTCTTTTGTGCAAGAGAATTTATCATTGATGATGATTATTGGTAAAGACGATGATTGCTCTAGGATCAATCTAGGCAAGTAATATCTAGGAACAGGAGTCCTCCTAGCGTCTCTTCGTAGGTAACGTAAGAACACAGCGATGCATGAATCTTTGCATTGGTCAATGTTCATGTACCTATTTTGAGTTCAATTATCTGATTGTCTATAATAATTGCCCTCATAATCAACACATTCAATCTATGGGAGTCGAATGTGATTTCCTTTTAAATATCCGCCGCCGGGGAGTCGATGGCGTTATTGGTAACGCCTAAGATAGCAACAATTGTCCGGTGGAATCGTTGATGTCCTCTAGTTTCTGTATTGGTTAGATTCGGGTGGACCTTAGGGATGAAACGCTTGACAAAACCGACCAGTTCGATGATGGTTTTTTGATTGGCTGTATAAAGGGGGAACTATTTTCGTAGACATACGACTCGAAAGCATGGTTATTGGTGTAGATTTTCATCAATCTTATCGCTGTTGACGAAGACGATCTTGATCAACTCACCAAGTTGAGGCTGGTGTTTCTGTTTGAGGTGCACATGCTCAAAACGTGGCTTGCGAACTGAATTAAAAAAGCAGGTAAAACAAAGTAAAATGTACATGACTAAACCTTCTCTTCATCTACATGCAGGTAAACCATTATAAACGCTCATATTCACAAAGATTAGTTATAAAATACATTATTTTCTGACTAACTACCAGTAGAAGACAATGAAGAAGTTAAGAACATATTCTGCTAAATATACGCAAATGTTAAGGATAAGCAAACTTAATGGTTGGTGAAACAAATTAATCCCACTTTCACTAACAATTATAGTATCTATCCTACTGCAAACGCTCACAACCAGTGAAGTTCATTAGGGCTTCCTTGTGTAATTTAAAATCACAGATTATAATATTAGACTTACTTGTTAACGAGATGCCTGTCTGCAAGGATCCAGTAGTTATTGCTTAAAAATATAGGGCATATGATATAAAGCAATAACTCAGACGCAACTAATATATACAGCTTTTCGTGTAATATAGGGAGACTTTTGTGTAGACGTAACGGCAATGATCGATTTTCTCTTTTGTTTGTATTGTTATATTGTTTATATGTTAACGTTGCACGACTCAATCGTCCTTTATCGAACTGTATCGAAAAATATCGTAAACTTAATAAATCAGCCGTAACTAAGCAAAGAGAAAATTGATTGTTGCGGTTACGTTCTATGCGCGAAAAACAGTTCCTTCCATGTAAAATAATTTTCAGCTGCTTTTAAAACACAGTTCGATGAAGATGCTATTATTTAGCATCTTGCATAATAAACTTGTTGTTTTTGTAGCTAAGTTCTAGACAAAAACGGAAACCACTAAATGGCAATCATTCTAAACCGTCCATCTCGTCCACCAGC
Source organism: Aedes koreicus (assembly GCA_024533555.2). Lineage (NCBI taxonomy): Eukaryota > Metazoa > Arthropoda > Insecta > Diptera > Culicidae > Aedes > Aedes koreicus. Next base: position 208,809 of record JAHHFK020003279.1, read on the forward strand.
GTGTTTGTCATCTGTGCTGACAGATATTTTCGTGAACTATCACATCTAGCTCATCCCCGTCTTTAAAACACTCAATTCTTCGAGTCAACTCGATCCACACGGCGCGTGCAATAAGCACAATTAACATTTGAACGTTTAGCTTTCGGAAAATTTTAAATATAAACTCAAGCCCCCTCCCCCTTAAAATGTTAAATGAATATGAATAATGGGAAAAACGCTATCTGATGCTGACATGTTACCTACGTTTCTAAATATGCTTCATATTCATGTAAAAAAAATGACCAAGCGTTGGGATGTAGGGCTCGCTGTGATCCACGTCAGCCAGATCGTCACAGTAGGCATTCTGAACAAAGTCCAAGATGAAGCTGTGCACTTGGCAGAATATCCACTTGTTTTAGAATATCCAGATTGCGTTTCACCGGATAGTAACTTCGCACGAAGATCGGACACGAAAGAGTTTCGGTTAGAATGCAAGGGAACATTTCGGCTGATAGAAGACTAGCTTCCGGTTTTTATAGGATGGTTTCCAGCCAACAGCTCCAGCCGAACGAAGTTTCGGTACATACGGTATCTCTCGGTTGTCGCGACCGTAGACCAGTGGCAAGTCAGCAAAGGGATCGATACCAGATAGTTTTTGTAAACACTTTTTTTTTCGCATCAAATTTGCAGCGCTGGACGAGACCGGAGCTAAGCTAAACAAAACGCAGAAAAATAAGAAGATGGCTTATGACCGGATCGAGTTGCCATCTACATTTTTTTAAATACATCTATGCGATATAGATCAGCGGTAGGAAATTCCCTTTTTTGATCTAAAATTTACTGATCTAAATTTTTGAATCCGATTCATTTTCTCGAAAAATAGATCAGAATATCCATCAGGATTGGAGGGGCCCTAATGGTCAAGAAATGCTTTTAATGCCGGAATTTCTTACCTTGTGCAGCTGAAAAGGAGGGCAACTTCATAACGTTAGTAACGCCTGCCCATGTAATCTGAATAGGGCTGTCACTTTTCCTTGCGGAATAATATTCCGTTCGATTATTCCACAAGGAAAACTGACATTTTACCCATACTGGAGCAGTTGTCAAAATCACTTCGGTAGAAACGGTAGAAATGGCAAAAGTTTCTTCAGGTCTTTACTTGTCAGCTGCATACTAAGCTTTAACGAGCCATTAAACATGGGAGCAGCGGATGAACGCGACGTGTCTGTTCTCAGATTCGAGCTCAAGTGCAAAACTCGAGTTCGAGCGAACCGTATGCGTGCCTCTGCTCGATCACCGACGGGTGAAGGCAAAGGCTGATTGCGTTTTCTTCGACGGTCACATCTGCAAGCAGTCAAAACAAGTGTCCTGTTGCAAAATCTCTATTTTGATAACGCAACATAGTTAGCCAATTAGCGCAATTGGAAAAAGCTATTGATGCGTTAATTAATGTACCCTTTGCACGACTGTTTTACAGGTCAGTCTTCATGAATTATACCAATATAACAATTAAAGTAATAGATTTTCCAAAGAACTACCCAAGTAACCACAGGCATTATATTATTGCACTTATTTAACCCATAATCAACATCTCTCATGCGGGATCGCATCAATTCAACAGCTGTCAAGTTATGAAGTAATTAAGCTTTAAGAATATAGTGATGCATTACCAATGCAATAATTAGAAAATAAGAAGAATGATTAGTAATTTCCATTTAATTCCAACTATCTTTATTGCTTATCTTGACAAATACGCGTATTTCGTCTACAATGTGCAGACTTCTTCAGTGTCGTGTACTAATACTGGACTGTCGAGTTTTCAATTCAATGCAATAATGCTTTTTTTTTGTTTTTTTTTATCTCTTTATTAGTTCCAAATTTATCAATATTTACATTTCATGTTAATCTAGGTGCTCCAACTACTACCGTAACGTATTAACTTTACTAAGCCTAAGTAAATAAACGATAGTTTCGGATTACTTCCGGAATAAAAGATCTTGACTTGGTACTAGACTAGATGTTATTTTATTGCAAGTCAAATTACGAATCATGAATCATCAAGTGACAGTGGGTCTGTTTGTATAAAGCATACAATGGTTGCTGTGTTTGAAATAAGTGTATGATTGAATTTGGTTGATTCTATGGTGATCCTGTGACATGTGGGACCCAACAGTAAGTAAGTAAAATAATAACGAGAACTCGTTTTGAACTTCATAAATGAAATGTTAATCCTCCAGTGAGTGGATTGAGCCATTTTCAATCCCACACTGGTAGTCATTGCCGAGCGTGAAAAGCCGAATACATGAACACTCTGAAAGAAGCTTGATTCTGGATTTCTTCACATGTTTTCAACGTTCTTTATTGTCATATCCTTTCGAAAGCGAACTAAGAGCATCGTTTGCCAGTGATTTTACCTGTTTTATAATGCAATATCCAATATCACCATATCATACCGTCAGCAGAACCTTGCAAGTGTTGTTCAAGTAGAACCCTTCTTCAAAATAGATTCCCTTTTATAGTTTGCAAATTTAAAAAACCGTTTCATTTAAAATTTACAACTGAGGCAAGAATTGAGGGGATTGCAGATCCGGTTTTTTGCGGGTCTTTGTCCGGTTTTAACCCCTTTAGTGGATAGACATCCAGCAGCATCCCTTTTGTCTGTTAACTGTTGTGCAAACTCGTTTTTTTCTACGCGTATGAATGGGTCTTATATGGCTAGGGTAAGCTATTGCGCCCCTTCTATCACCCCTTCGTGGCGATCCTGAATGTCCTTATCACATGTCCATCCAGGCACATCCATCACTAGCGAAGAGAGTTGCAACGCGATGCTGGTCACGTGGAAGCTCCTGGATTGATCAACTTTGCGCAGTGGCGATATCGTAACCAATGAGGTTCAACCGAGGTGCGATTATTGCTAGTTGAAAACTAATACCAATACCCCGCCTTGGGGACGTGAAACACCGTCCACTTTGGCAATTTTTGACAACTCCGAAAGGGGTAATTGACTTTACAAAAAAATATATTTAGTTGCAAACGAAAAACATATTGTCGTTCGTTGGTTCCTAATAAGCGGGTCGTTTTCATTGAATGATTCGGAGGCTCTCTGTGCAAATCAAATGGAGCTCGACTCGTCAAGTGAGAGCGACTGGTTTCGACTCATTTGACTAGCAGAATAGACCGGAGTATATCGATAAGAAAAATTGTAAATTTGGAACTATTTAATCTTACTCGGATTTTTTGAAATTTTAAAAAAGAAAATACAAATTAATTCAGCTTTATCAAGTATTATCGTGAAAAATAAGACTGGACCCATTAAACAACAGTTTATTTAAACTAAATAAGAGTTTTTTTTAGCTTTTTTTTTTGCATGAATAAATAAGCTTTTGGTGAGATTCCAATGTTTGCTGGATAAGTCTTTTTGAATCTTCTTCGAATGACTTAATAGAAGAGCAAGTGTTTTAAACAATTTTTAGGAAAAAGTTTTAAAAATCGTTAAAATGAAGATTGACCAGAAATTCTGGTTTCTCTGAACTCAGAACAATTCCAATTCATAGAAAGCCAGCAATGAGGTTGACATTCTAGAAAACTTGAATGCTCGAATTTAGTTCGCTTCTTTTAACTGCCCTGGATGCTCTTTTCAACGAGCTTTCGGAATGTTGGTGAATTTAATATCTTAGGTGGTCTATTTTCTTCAGTTGACTGGTAAGACGGGTGGAGTAGCGGGGTATCAAATGAGATTTAGCAGTGGAGCGAAAGAGTAAGGAATACTCAATACTGTATTACGCACATAATGACAGTTGTTGATTGAATTTTTGCGTAAAAGTGAAGAGTTATATATTTATGTAAACGGTATGGGCTAAACGTTTTGTTTACACACATTAGCACGTGCACTTTTCCCCCGAAATATTGGTAAACAAACCTTTCAGCCTGACGCTTTATATCCCATGGCATAGAACATAGGCCTGGCAGTGTGAAACTAATCATCTCCTTTACTCTTTTGGTTTAAAATGGAACTGCGAGTTTGACATCACAGGCACTGTTGTATAGGTGTAAAGGAGACAACTTCAGTATGCCAGACCAGTATTTTACTTGATATGGATCGTATTAGCATGCATTTATGCCTTGTTCAGACTACGGAGTTTTAACATATTACAAGGCTATCTTGATGACATTTTGCTTGTTTATAATTTGTTGACAACCCTTGTAACATGTTACAACTCTGTAGTCTGGCGAGCACATTAAACATGGCTGAAATTCTCATATACAGTATTGAGACCACCTGAGATATTAAATTCACCTTGAAGTCGTATTGTCACACGAAAGGAGTGCGAGAGAGAGAGAGAGAGTTCTACCATTGCAAAGGGTTGACTGATATCATCTATCGAACTTCCGGAGCAATTTGCGATTAGGGCGAACATGCAGAATGTAAACAAAAGGGAAATGATGATTGTAATATTGCAAGTAGAATTTCAAACCGTAATTTTCAAATTAACTAATAAATTCAAATACAATCTAGCATACAGACAGAAAACAAAGCTTGCTTCTGATTCATATATAATACTGATAGAAATTCTTTCGTTATTCATTGAAATTTGCAATTTTTTAATATTCGCCTGTCAATACTAGGATGTTTGATTACGCCATTTTCAGTGTTGGCCCCACAAGTACTGGACATAAAAGTATCGCCCTATACTGTTCGCCTATTGTTGACATTTTGATAGGTTTCGCCCTCGACTTTTCGCCGTTGTTTTGGTTATTTTATCAGTATCGCCTTATACTTTTCGCCGTGGTTTTGATTTTTTGTCAGTATCGCCTTTTACTTTACGCCATGTTTATGTTTTCATTTAAATTACGCCTTTCACTTTGTCAACAATCAATATGGCGTAAATCGCAGAGTGAATTGTTTTGAATACGAAATAACTCTACGCCCTTTGCAAAAACAACATTCAATGAATAAAACTAAAGCACAACCAGAACAAAAAGGTCAAAACTCATGATTTAGTTGTAATAATTATGCATTGCATTGAAAAAAACATTTTGTTTATATTTTGCATGTACGCCCTAATCGCGAATTGCTCCGGACTTGTGGTTTCGCGAAGAATCGTCCGTGCCGGCACAGAATCTGGAAAAACTTTTCGCACGAACTTTAGGATTCATTGGTGCGAGTACTCTTCGCTCCAGTTGTTCGAAGTTTGGCTACGCAATCTTCGCGCCGTATTCCCAAGAGCGTTCATCGACGTTTCACGCGGTAACCCGTCCACAAATTGTCGCCAGTATTCGCGTTTCTTGGCCTTGATGAGGCTCTCAAATTTGCGTTCGAGTGCCTTGTATTCTTCGAAGTGCTCAAGTGTTCCACGTCTACGGAAAATAATCTATATAACGGGTTGAGGTGGATTTCGACGGATTGAACCCGACGGCAATCGAAATGTGTATGGGCAAGTGATCACTACCGTGGGGATCCTGAATAGCATTCCATGTGCAATCCAACGATAATTAATTCTAGCAAAGTGTAAGGTCTAATCTACACTGAACCCAAACATTCTCCTTTTATTGAATCAATCATCCGTCGGTTCATACCGAAACATTGAAATCGCTTTTTCGAATGATAGATGCAACCGGACGACGATTTTCTAGAAACCAGATGGGTTTCCTTCGAATACTGAACAAATAATAATACGCTAAGCGAATTGATCTCCCTTTCAAATTCGAATGCATGCTGTATGACAAATCGTCATCCCAAAGTGGAATGCGTTGCATTGCATTGGAAAAGTCCTAAAACGCAAATCATTCGAAATGAGGATGAAAACCTATGGCTGCAGGACTATTCTCAGCAGGTTGTTCCGAGAGAATAGCCTACGTGATGGCTTGTTGTGCAGGGTCAGTCGATCTCAGTGAGGACCTTCGGAAGACTATGGCCAGAAAGCTGCGTGTCTTCGCATGACAAGGGACTGGCGACTCCACGAACCCTTGTCCAGTCAACAAATCCTTCGACTGCCTTCGGCTAACGTGTCGTTCGCTGATCTTCCTGCTACTGCTTCATGTCATAAACACGCTATGGATTCGCGTAGTTTCCGACTGGAGCAAATGCTAGAAGACGTTGCGAAAAAACGATCGATTTGAAACCTTTAAGGCGTGGCAACTGAATGACTTGAAATAAATGTAAAACATTATATTTCCTTATTTATATCAAGCAAACTTGTACCTTTTTGAAATCCACAGCTAGTACTATTTCTTCCGGTTCAACTTTGTCGCCATCTGCGCGGTACTTATCGCGTGATTGCTTTACAAGTGTCATGTGGTTTTCATGTTTCTCACAAACAGAGCAACTGTGTTGTGAACTTATCCTTGTGCTCTAACAACTTTTGATGTTGAGTAGCAGCAACGCATGTTTCACATTCTTCGTGACCAAGTTTGACAATAGATATATTGAGTTCCTTCACAACTCTACAGAAAAAATGTGTAGCTCACTTTCATATCAGGATGCGTATCTTGATAGTGTTGGAACATTTGTTTTTCAGTTACATCTGATGGTAAGTTAAGCCTGATCAGTGCGTGCTCACGACGATAATGCGAAATAGTCTGATTGTACTGAGCTACGTGGGCTCTAACGGCATATCTACTGTGAGTGCTTCTCTGATATTTTCCACGCATTTTCGGTTTAGCTGATAGTTCGTCCTCATTAGAATAACGAGCCCAATAGATCATGTTGCTGTAAATAAAAAGACTAAGGTTAAAGTGAATTTTATAGGTACTCATTCATAATTTCTCATCCGTAATGTTCTCCGTAGCCAATTGTATTGGAAAGAATTTCCGGCAAACACACACAACTCGTTTGTCAGCCATCTCAAGTGAGAAATTATACGAGTGCTGTTTCCGGGGTGCCTCAAGATTATGATGTGTGATTCTCTTGTTGAGCACGATCAATTCAACCTCCAAAACTCTCGATGGATTATGATTCCGTCATCCTTGGATATATTATCCGGACAACCTTTCCGGCAGCCACTGGGTTCAAGTTTCAATGGGTGAGAAGTATGCCGTTTCCTTTCAACAACTGCTTTTCGTTGTTCTTTTTTTATTCTTTTACATTTTTTTCTGCGCTGCTCAGCAAAATAGCTACCTTCTGAATCAATAGTTACACTGATAGGCAAAATAAAGTGCCCACCTCATCGTTTTTTCAATTTCTCTCATTTACTTGGTTCAAATTAAAGTAAACACACTGTATTTTTCTTATTATCTTATTTTTTATATTCTTTTTAAGTTTCACTTATGCAATACTGAAAAAAAAGAAGTTTTACTTAAAGAAAAAAAAAATCAATTTGTGTTGAAAAAAAAAACAGTGACAAAATAAAGTGCCCACTTCATTTTGGCTACAGAAAACATAAATTAAAGTAAAATAAAAGCATTTCAATAATTGATGTGTCCTCCTTTGGCCTTCAGGACCTCCTGCAGGCGCTTCGACATGCTCTCGACCAGGTTCTTTAGGTGCTGTGGATCTAGCTCCTCCCAGGCGCGCTCCAGGGCTTCAAAATAGTTATTTTTATTGGTAACACCAGTTTTGTCAACCCTGGCATCGAGAATCGCCCACAAATTCTCGATGGGATTGAGGACCGGGCTTTGTGGAGGTCATTCCAGCGGTTTGATCCGACAAGACCGGAAGAAAGACTTGGTATTCTTGGCAGTATGCTGCGGGTCGTTGTCCTGCTGGAATACGAACTTCTCTTCAAGGCCCGTCTGGATCAGCGAAACATCCAGATTTTCTCGCAGGATGTTGATGTAAGAATCTGCCGTCATTATCCCGTCGATTTTCACAATGCTTCCCACTCCACCCCACGAAAAACACCCCCAGACCATCACATTTCCTCCTCCATGCTTCATCGTGCCTTGGATGTGGCGCTCCTGAAGCTCCTCTCCCGATCTGCACCAAACACGAACCCGCCGCTTTCGGTTAAACAGCTCGAATTTTGATTCGTCCGTCCAGAGAACCGTTTTCCAGAACTCTAGGGGCTTATCAGCATACTCCTTAGCAAACTTAAGCCGTTTGGCTTTGTTTGCCTTGCTGATAAATGGGCGCTTCCGGGCAAGTTTGCTATTCAACCCCTGTGCTACGAGACGGCGACGAACAGTTCAACCGGAAACTGGTAACTGAAGGGTTTCCTGGATCTCACAGACAGTTACCTTCGGGTTCTTCTTGACTTCGCGCATGATCTTGGTGTCCGTTCTCGCATCCGTTTTCCGCTTCCTGCCTCTGCCAGGGCGATCCACCACTGATCCAAACGTTTTAAGCTTCAGAAGAATTTTGCCAACCGCTGCTTTACTGATACTGTACTTCTTAGCGACAGCCCGGTGCGATTCACCGTTTTGCACATCACGAACGACCAATTTTCGGATACACAAGGGAATTGCTTTCGAAAGCACTACGTTCTCCATTTTTTTCAATTGAATCAAATGCGATCACGTATACAAATGCACCAGGTTGAGCAATATGTCAAAATATCAAAACATAAACAATCGAGGGGTCTTCCAATGGAAACTTATCGAAAACATATCGATTTTTGAAGTGTGCACTTTATTTTGTCACTGTTTTTTTTTTCAACACAAATTGATTTTTTTTTTCTTTAAGTAAAACTCCTTTTTTTTCAGTATTCCATAAGTGAAACTTAAAAAGAATATAAAAAATAAGATAATAAAAAAAAAATACAGGGTGTTTACTTTAATTTGAACCAAGTAAATGAGAGAAATTGAAAAAAACGAAGAGGTGGGCACTTTATTTTGCCTATCAGTGTACATCACCGGAATTTACAGCACTGTTATGTTTATCGTCATCAACATGACCAACAGGTTGCCCGGCTTCCACATTTCGGTGACTCAAAAATAGTGTAGCTGAGCGGGAAACTTCCTGCATGGAATTTGTTTTCGAATCAAATCCACAAAATTCACCTTCCGAACTCTCAAGGGTCACCCACAATTGATACGTTGCGGATGCGTTGACGTAAATTTGACAGAAAACCTATAGGAAAACTGTCAAATTCACGCAAACGCATCCGCAACGTATCAATTGTGGGCCAGCCATCACTGTCACCAGCGCACTATGGTACAAATAGTCAAATTTCACGACAAAAAACGATAACTCGAAAACCATTATCTTTAGACCTATGATGTCTTTGGATGATCTATCTTTTGGTTTGAGTGGTGACTAGGGTGGTCCGTTTATGTTCATAATAAAAATTCTAACTTTTTATTCTTATGATTTAGAGGAATTGTTGGTCCTACAGAATTGTACATAATTTTATTGATTAAAACTTTGCTGAAGAAATCTAACTTCTATCTCATCAATGTTTCGTTTTATAACAGTTTTTTTTATTGCAATTTGAATTTGAAAACTTTGGTGGCTAGTTATTGTATAAAAAAAAGTTACAGTGGTCGAAGTGTAAAAAAAGCACGTATTTTCAAGATATCTTACTCACTTATTTGCAAATATTTGCAAACACGGAATACGTGAACTGAAAGTAAAAACTTTCAAGTCCAAGACCTATGCAAAATCGTTTGTCCCCTTTTGTCCCCTTGTGGAGTAAAACTCATTTTAAAATTGATCGTTTTGCATTTTTTCTGCATAACTTTCGATCTGCAGCATCAACAATTATCATCAAAGTGCCAAACAACGTGAGATTTGTATGAAAATGTTTATATTTTTATATTAACCCATCTCCAATTATTAATTAACATTTTTTTACACTTCAACCACCATAACTTTTTTTATACAATAACTAGCAACCATCACGTATCTTTAAAATGTGCGTCCTTATATGTCCTAAAAGTCATGTAAACAAAGTCAGTTCAGTTCAAATTGAAATAAAAAAATTAGAGTAAAAAAACTGTTCTTTTAAGTCTTACCCTAAGTACGGTTAAAAAACTGTTATAAAACGAAACGTAGATGAGATAGAAGTTAGATTTTTTCAGCAAAGTTCCATTAAATTAAATTATCTACAATTCTGCAGGACCAACAATTCCTCTAAATAATAAGAATAAACAGTTAGAATTTGGATTATGAACATAAAAGGACCACCCTAGTCACCACTCAAACCAAAAGATAGATCTTTTTTTACCCTTCTTACACCAAAAGAAGGGTATTAAGATCGCTTGAAAATTCGAATTTTTATCCGAGGCCCAGAGGGCCGAGTGCAATATACCATTCGACTCAGCTCGACGAACTGAGCACATGTCTGTGTGTATGTTGTGTGTGTGTGTGTGTGTGTGTGTGTGTGTGTGTGTGTGTGTGTGTATGTGTGTGTGTATGTGTGTGTGTGCGTTACAAATAATGTCACATCGGTTTCTCAGCCATTTGTGAACCGATTTCAGTTCTGTTGACGGCAAATGAAAGCTACAACATTCCCATAGAACGCTATTGATTTTTTTTTTATTCGGACATTTCGTTACGAAGATATCAACGAAACAGTACTTGACGGCCTATTATAATAGTAATCAAACAGTGGTAGTCTCCGATTACATACTGAGCTATTTGTGTACCGATTTTAGTTTTGTTAGCGCCAAATTAAACTTATAAAATTTTAAATAATTGATCAAAATTTCATTAGGATTGGATAATCCTTCATGGAGATATGACCAAAACAATACCTGAGAGCACATAATTGTGAGATGAAAATATACTCGTTGCAGTTCAAAACCGAACAAGACCACTCACCCCAATCGATGCCGCTTGTATTCTATTGTTCTGCATCTGGTGCGTTGTATAGCACATTCAGCGGACTAGCCACACGATGCGACTCTATAGAATTAGAGTAGGATCGGTTGGCTCGAGTGGTCCGGTTTTGAACTGTAACGAGTATATTCGTAAATTACACAAAGTCTCCATTCACTATAACTACACAATTTTCAACGAACATGTACTTGTTAAGCATCTTGAATCCATATCGATATTCAAAATTGACGCTTAGGATTGTGTAATAATTCATTATATGGACTGATTATATGGAATTTCTAATATTTAAGTAATTTTTCCTTTTATATGCCTAATATAAACAGGTCGTTAAAGACTATTAATGGCAATATTTTAATCACATCGATGAACAATACGTTCAGGATTGACAAATAATTCATTTTATAAACTGAATGTATGACAAATCGAATTTACCTGGCTCTTCCTGGAATTTCTGATGAAAATATGTATACAGTACCATTTTGGCCACATTTCAGTTCGTAATTCAGGCGAAGTGTAAGAAGGGTTCAGTCTCACCATCGGTGGATTAATTCAGGTTTTTAAGATAAAATCTTACAAAGACATCATATGTCTAAAATTAATGGTTTTCGAGTTATCGATTTTTGTCGTGAAATTTGACTATTCGTACCATAGTGCAGCGGCTGGATAGTCATGTAGAAAATGATTATATTTTTTGGCTCAGGAAGTACTAGCACATCGGTCCCAAGCTTAATGATTCGCCCCTAATATCAGCGGGTGGATAGTCATGAAGAAACCGCATTTTTTTTTTGGTTCAGGAAGTACTAGCACACCAGTCCCAAGCTCGGTCCCAAGCTTAATGATTCGCCCCTAAGACCGTAACGCATACCATACATCCTCAAATATTCTGTCAAAATCAAAAGCGAATCAAAACAAAAACAAAGATACTTGTACCAAAAGGTACTGAAAAGCGCAAGAATGCATGGCAAGGTGCAGACTGCAAGGTGTACTTCGGAACATTTATTACCATTAGAAAACCGAAAAGTATCAATCGTCATCGGATTTAGAATATACCTCTTCCGTCAGATCTAAACAAATCAAGTGATAGCGATCAGTGGGAATGATATGCGGGTACTTTTACACTTGTCACAGAAAGTACTTGCAAATCTGTCCCATCAGATTTCGGCAAATTTTTTATGATGAAAGACCCGAAATTTCAATTATATGTTAGTTACAAAAAGTATAGTTACGTTGTAATGAAACTAATGTGAAGATAGTTGTTGCGCTCAATTAATAGAGACATTGGGAAAACAACGAAACATATGAATGACTAAAGACTCGTTTTTCTCAATATACTGTTTTTTTTTCAAATGGGACTGACATGTGGGTACCGGCAGTATAATAAGTGTGCAAAATTTCAGCTCGATCGTTGAAAATATATTTTAGCGCCGGCGGTTTTAATTTTACATAAAAAATTTCATAGGGAAACTTACTTTTACAGAGGAAACTCTGGTGAGGTGACCCGTTGTCCTCTAAAAATAAACTAATTCAATCATTCCTGGGGAAATTTTCCAAAACTTTTCTTTCAAGACTGCAAAGTGGTTCAACGATTGTGGAAAAAGTTATTTAGCTAAAGCTGATTGCTATCCACATGAACGGCTGACCCTATATTGATACCCGATCCAGGTTGGAACTGAATCAAAAACAAAAACAGTTTTAATGTATTTTATTGAATCATTGAAACACTGAAAACACTGAGCCATATACAGACCAAACGACTTGATTTTTTTCCTAGGTAAGTCTGTTTGAATACGGCTGAGTTCACACTCGAAGTAATTTCAAACGCTATTAGTTTTTGGTTAAAATAGAATTATTATTATTTTTTTAAATCCGCAAAATTTGAAGATTTTAAAAACTTCATCTTTTTCTAACGCCCGTTATAGAGCCCTGCACCCTATTGAGCACTCGTTCTATTCTACTTCACCCACACACAGGAGCACGTGGTCATTGTCGTCGTCGATCGTGCTGTTTTTGTTCGTCGCTGTTCGGCTATCAACAAACCATCGTTTACTGGTTTCGTACGCTTCATTCGGTTGTACGATGTCGTTGAGGCTGGACCGCTTTCGGCGTCGGGTTGTTTATTCTCAAGCATCCTAGAACATTAGAGGATATCATATCTACATAGCCACATAAACAGACGGCGAGAGCGCTATAGAAGTGAGAGCATTAAAAAAAAGTAAAACCGTGCAAAACTTTCTTCCGCAGAACCAATTGTTGAAAATGTGAGCCGAGAAATGTAGGGCGATATTTTTTTTCCATGAAAGGGATTAACCTCTTCCGGTGCTAGAAAGGGTTTTGCCCACAGTTTACGTAAGTATTGTTGCTTCAGAGGATCCCTATCGGACAGGAGATAGTTCGGATTGCGGATCGAAAAAATTCGCTACGCCAGACACGAGACACGGGAACATGGCAGAAGATTTATCGATCAATAAAAATAAGATGTGAGTATAGACATAAATAAGTGCGCCTTCACTTCTCAAGATAATTGCTGCCAGTGGCATATAGCGCAAGATTTTCTCGAGCACTGCCAGGGAGAGAGCAGAGCAAGATCAAAGATGGATGCCCAGCAAATGTTCTGAAGTTATTTTAATTAGTTTTGTTGCGGAGAAAAGTTTTGATGAGCTTTACAGTATTTTGATTTCGTGGGTTTGTTTACGTCGTGATTTACGATCGGTGTTCTAGGAATTTTGTTTTCATTCGATTCGATGTATGATTGGGGAATCGAGAATGTCGAATACTGAAGTAGAATTTTTGCTTGGTTTGTTTCGGAAGAGTCGAGGCAGCTCCCTTTTTAAATAGATTATGAATGTAGGTACCTACTTATGTAAATGTTCGTTTGATTGCCTTTCAGCTGTTCTTCGCGTTACAACAACAACGACATCTGTCGGTTGTGCTTGAAGAATGAGGCCCATATGGAGCCGCTGTTTTACGTGAATCTATTTCCGAACATTCTGCTCACCAAGAAGATTTACGACTGCACATCGATACAGGTATTATGAATAGCTTGAAATAATATACAGCCATGTCGTGATTAAGAGCGTTTTTTTTTTCTTTTTTCAATTAGATTATTTACGAGCGAAATCTGCCGATGTTTGTTTGCAAACTTTGCGCCAACAAGTTAGATGAGTATATTCGATTTCGCGAACGCTGTGTTGCAAACGATGAATTTCTTCGGAATGCCTTGGCATTCTTCGATGCAGGCCAAAATATTATAAAGACGGAACTGGAGGAGATTAAACAGGAACAGGTGTCCTCCATGTCTATTGCCATGTCCCAACACGTTGCCGTTCCGATTGATTTTCGTCAAGTGAAGAAAACAGCGGAATCGGAGGCGTTTGAACAGGAAATCGATGAAGATCATTTGAATCAGCGATTTTCTTGCGAAGATTGTAATTTCATCGCACAAGATGAGGATACCTTGCGGGAGCATAGGACACAACACGAAGATAAATCGTACGCGTGTTCTATATGTCCTAAAACGTTCAAAATTCGTCAACATCTGTTGATTCACAGTCACACGCATGTCGAATTGCAGCAGCAACGGATGGTACAGGCAGGCGACTCGAAGCCATCATATAGTTGTACAAAGTGCACCAAAGTGTTTATAAACAGGGGCAATCTACTGAACCATGCGGCTGAGTGCCATGGTAATGTGAAAAATTTTACCTGCGAAATCTGCTCCAAATCGTTCAAGTACAATGTTCAGCTGAGAATTCACATGCGAACACATTCCGGGGAACGTCCGCATACGTGTGAGATATGTCATCGCGGGTTTTCGCAGCTGTCCAATCTAAGATCCCACCGAAAGGTTTGCATCACGTCAAGCTGGTTTTGTCACAAGTTTATATTTAATATTGTCTTCTTGTAGGTTCACTCGAAAGTCAAACCGTACAAATGTCAGCTGTGTCTGAAAAGTTTCACCATGCTGGACAACCTTACAGCGCACAGTCTCAAGTGCGTCAAAGACAAATACCGATGCACACTTTGTGCGAAATCGTTTGCTAAAGAAGGAAACCTCATTTCTCATCTACAGTGCCACAGTGAAGGCGTCATGGAGAAGAATTTCAAATGTGAAATGTGCCCAAAAAGTTTTAAAAATAAAGAAGATTGGAAGCGGCATGTTCGGGTACATACGGGTATGTTCAAGGCTAATCTATTCTTTTAAATATTTCATAGTATTATTTTTTTTTCAGGAGAAAAGCCTTATGTGTGTGACATATGTCAGAAGGGGTTTGCACAGAAAGCAAACCTTCTATCGCACCGAAAAACCCATTTGAAGCCGGAGGTAATATTTAAATGTGAGAGATGTGACAAAATATGTCGCACCCAAAAATTGCTTGAAATGCACGTACAAAAATGTGGTATCACTGAACTGCAGCCAATAGTGCAGGAGCCAACGCCAACTCCACCTTCCCCAATGGTAACTCCACCACCGGCTCCTCTAACACCCACACTAGAAGTTCTGTCCGATTTGCTTCGGTACGAGATTGCAATGCGTACACCGACAAAACTGCAGGAGATTCTCATTGCAGCGATGGAGAAGCGAAAAGCCGTTGCTGCCGACATGCCGGTCGTAGGGAAGCCAGCAGTACAACCAGCTCCCGCAGGACGTCATTATCGGTGCGAGGTGTGCTTCAAAGTGTACTCTCAGTATCCCAGCTTGGTGAAACATAGAAAGCTGCACCTCAAATCACCTCGGATGCGTTCGAAATCGACCGAAGCGGATGATCGGCCGTACTATTGTGATATCTGCGGGAAAAATTTCAAGTTCAATCGAAATTTAAAAGTATGTTTATAACTACAACTAAATTAGATCTGATTGAACGCAACACTCACCGGCCTATTTAATTTCTCCTTTTAAGGTACACATGAAGCTGCACACCAAAGCAAACGGTTTCTTCAAGTGCGACAAGTGTAGCAGCACGTTTGAAGCGGCCGATCAATTGAAACGGCACCTGTTAGAACACCCCATCAATGTGGAGAAGATCTTCAACTGCGAATTCTGCTCCAATACGTTCAAGTCAAACGAGGATCTCAAGCGACACAGACGGTCGCATACTGGTAACTTTCCGGTTGACTCTTCGTGAGTTGTAATCAATACCTTTTCCATTCAAGGTGAACGGCCGTTCAAATGTGACACTTGTCCAAAGGCATTTACTCAACTATCAAACTTGCGCGCCCATACCAAGATCCATGAGAAGAGACGCACCTCCTACGGATGTAATATTTGTCTGTTGGAGCTCGATTCGTTGGAAGCGCTGAACATGCACCTGAAAACGCACCAGTATCAGTTATTTGAACTGTGCAAAGAGATGAAACAATAGAGTCTGTCCCTAGTGTACTAGTTGTTGGCCATACTTTAGTAGGAACCTGTGTTATACCCTTGTAATGTTCCGTACTATGCATTATATATATGCCAATATACAAAGGTGTTATTGAATGTTTGAAACATGTACCAATGTGATTGTGTTAGCGAAATAAATGTTGTTGTATGTAGTACACGTCAAAAACAATTGAACAAATCATCCTGTTTTCATTTCATAGATATAACAAAACTTTATTTCCTTTCTAAACTCAGATTAAATACACAGTTTTCTACAAACTAAGGCATATACAATATTCGCAATGTTTTGTATATACAGCATCATTTTCATTTTTGGTTGCGGCATGCCAGCAAAACATTCTGCTCGTCTATATCGAATCCAACAAGCTACAGTGGGACTAGAAAATTTAAGAATTCGAAACATTTGGCCGGTAAATACCGTATACCTAACATATATCACAATAGTAAACAGTTTCTTAGAGAAATAGTGCGTTGTGAAGTCCTACCGGGGAGCACTCATGCAAAAATATAATGTAATAAGTAAAATATAAAACTCGTAAACAATCCATTTTCTCCTCAAATATAACTCGGTAGAGTACGGCACGACGCTAATCCGATCTCCTAATCAACCTTACTGCTACTGGGAACGGCTTCCATGAGTGTGTTGGTAGCCGCAGGTTCGCTGTTTTCACCACCATTGCCTGGAGTTACACCTCCTGTACTGATTGCGTTGTTAAATCGTTGCAGGTTGACATTCCTTATGCATTGCATCTTGAATTGATAATGTTCGTCAATCTTTGCCTTGCATCCATCGCATATAAACGCCTTGCATTGAGGTGACGAGATGATCTACATATCAGAAGCAAGCTTGTAGACATTATGATTAATGGCAGAAGTCCAGTCTTACCTTCAGTGTCGTGCATTCGTATATTTTGTCCGATATTTGCTGATTAATTTTATTTAACTGATTACCTCTGATTTTGCATAACCTGCAGGCATTGTAGATACGCGGACAACTGAAAAATACATTGAAAGTTAGGTATACTCTTTTTAGAAATGAATTTTAAGTGAACTAATCCTAGAGTTGATCGACATGAAATTTACAGGCATATTTAATCATATTTGTCGTCAGCAATGCTCTTCCGGTTTTTCCTGGGGTTTTTCCAACAACAAAATTTGCTAAGAATGCGCCAACAACCATTTTGACCAAGCGCCATCTGCAATTTTTAACTTGGTTTGATCGCCAAAAGAATGCTAAACTTATCGCATTTATCACAAATTTGCCCTTTAAGCTTACATAAGTATACATTGTCATTTTTCATCAATTTTACCATCATCTCAAATATTTTTCCGGAACTGTATAAGTGAAGCAAGTTGTTCTTTTTTCATATTAATATGTAAATTGTTCGCCAATAAAATTTACGCTTAACTTTGATTTTAGATCATAAATTAATGTCTATAAATACAACTTATATATTGGCATACAATGCAATTAACTGTACAGTTTCCTACACAGGACAGGCACCTACTAGCCAGTTAAACAAAAATATGTTTATGTTATTCTCCAAAACCAACATCCTTAATATATGCCATAATGTAACGCACATAAATTCGAGGGTAATAAGAGAAAATAGAAAATGAAACGACATCTAAATTAACAGATAAGTTTCAAATAATATCAATTATGAAGTTTAATAAACTTGTTGCTATTGTAATAGATCATTCGCAAATTTTTCATGCTAATTTTATCATTCTCTATTTCACAGCTATCCATGAACAACGTTTCTCTGCTCTTGGTTATCTAATTTAGAACAAAATTATCTTAATTACGCACTGCAGAAAGTTTGTTGGCCGTCTCAAGGTATGTTTACGAAGGCCATTCATTTGCGTTTTCTTACCAGCAGAGTACATCCGGTCATCAATGAAACATACTTCTCTCGTTTACTTACATGAAATTAGTATCCTGAACCATCTTTGGCTGTTATTTTCTAGAATGAAGCAGATAGTTAATCATATCAAAATGATTCTTTGTTATTGTAGTCTCACCCTTGATTATATTATTTTTCTACGAGATACATGACATTAATTTCGGTGCACCATATATGCATGCATCAAACGCCTGATGAGAGGAGAGGAAAATGACATCCACTGGGCTGGATTGGTTGGCAGCCACGCACGCAAGTTTGAGGTTACTCAAATCTGAGTATTAAGGCTACGCGCAATGATTGACAATAATTTTACACTGAAATCCGCATGACTACCCCTCCTTATGACAGACATAAAACGATAGCAAAAAGAATATGGATATAGTTTTTGTCTCAGGGAGTACCAGCACATCGGTAGCAAGCTAAATGAAACATGATTTGGTTTTGGTTTCTTCATAAAACTCTGAGAACAATTCCATGGTTGTACCGTCAATTAATGCATGGTCAAGATGACTTGCATATTATGGTTACAATAAAACACTGGCCAGACTGAGCAGTTATAACACGTTATAAGCCTATCTTGATGACGAATTTCTCGTTGAAATTATTTGACAACCGTTATAACATGTCATAACTCTGTAGTCTGAACAAGACATAACCATGAAAATGGTCGAATTAACCACGTTCAAGATATTTTTGATTATGGTCATCGGCATAAGGACTACTTCGACATTATAGTTAATGTTGTATCAACTATTTTGATGTAATTTTGAACATGATCATAGTCGGTTCAAAACACTATACTGCCATAGTCATCCCAACCCCCAATAATGGTAAAATTGACTATTTATACTGAGAGAATGGTTTTTGGTACAACATTTGCTGATCACGGTAATTATTATTACTGATTTTTCTCTAAAATGTAATAAAATACAGACGTCAGTAATACGTATAACCGAATAACCCCAGTTTCAGAAAAAAATCGGTTCTTTTCGTAAACTCAGTAATTCTGTGAAACGAACATTCAGCAAAAAAAAAAACGGTATATCGAGCTATCGTCAATATATAAACTAAACTCCGAATGGCCTATTCAACGTTTTATATGACGCCATTTTTTATAAAGTTCAGTTACTAAGTGAACGCTGTCTAAACGCGTGTTTCGCTGAGTAGAAAGTCATACACATTGTGAAAGGAAGGTAATTTTAAAATCGCTGATTGAAGTGGACAACAGCATTGCATTTTCTGTACTTTTTTTTATTATACAACCGAAAATTATAGCAAAGTATGACGATTTCCTTCCAAATATACGAAACGGTAAATCTGTTTAATCATTTGAATTTCTTCATATTATTGATTACGTATGTTCCTAGACTTTCTTTGAACGTTGGCCATAATCCCAAAAAGCCGTCTTGCGGCGTCAAACGATCAAAGTGTGAAACAGCAATCAAGAAGTACCCTCTTGATGGTATTGTTGAAATGATTGAAGTACAGATAACACAAAATCCATATAGAAGATACCCCAAGTAACCACGACGCTATAATAGCATGCATATATAGGGCATATGCATTACGTCTAGTGCATCATTGAAGTTGGAATAAAAGGGCCCCACTAAGATCGAACTAATGCTATATCTTTTGTAATGCCACAAGACATTGCTAAAGTAGCATTATTGCATTGGCAATGCATCACTACATTCTTAAATCTAATCTAACGCTTCATTACTTGACAACTGTTGAATTAATGCGATCCCGCATTAATGATGTCGAATAAATGCGATACCGCATTAATGATGTTGATTTTGGGTTGAATAAGTGCAATAATATAATGCCTGTGGTTACTTGGGACCTGCTTTATTTGAATTTTGATCTTTTCTTCAGATGCATGGTTCCGCTGTGGGCACTAATACCACTAATACGCCTATGCATTGCCTAAAACTGAAGCCTGGATGAAATGATGAAGGTGTAATTGTTTGAATTCGGCCTTCATTAGGGCCTAACTGACAAACATAAACAATGGTTTCTTCAGTAGATTTCTCGTGGCACGAAGGCTACCCATGTAAGCCTCCAATTTTATCGGATAGATGAACTTTTCATCTTCGAAAAGACTGTGGTTGATTGATTAGGCGAGTTTTCAATGACGATAAATTCGCGTAAAAAGCCATTGTTTACGTTTAAGTTGGTATAAAAATCCAGACTGAGTGTTAATGTGTTAATGTAGAGGTTGTATGGTGAAAATGAGATTAAACTATTTGATAGCAATAACATAAAATGTGATAATATATCTTACATTCGAAATCAAGGGGAAAGACAACTTTCTCGTGAGTAACTTTTTCCTTCAAAATTACTCAGGATTCATCAAATGTGCATACCTTATGATTTTCTTCTCCCCCCAAGATATAGAGTGGTGGGAATGCCAAAAAATGTGTGCGAAAACGAAAAAAACAACTTCACTCATATTTGATCATAAAACTCACGTTTGCTCTGAATGCATCAGCTTCCATCAACTTGTATAATTGATAACTCGATCTAAAGTATTCTGGCAGCACTGGCTTGAATAAGACTATGGTGACGGGGGTAACCTTGGCAACCAATAACAGCAGTATGCTTATTGTTTGGGAAAATTATGTATTACCGTATCGTAAGAAGCTCTCATTTCAGCCAAGATTTGGAAGAGGAATTGAGCCCGGAAGTATATTGTTAAATATTGTTTCATTGTTTTTCTGGTAGAAAAAAAAAAACAGAAGGAATCACTTCCAAAAAGAGAACAAGCCGGATCGACCAACCATAAATATTGAAAACTCTAGTTTTGCGATTGGTTGATCCGGCTTGGTTTCTTTTTGGAGTTGATCCGTTTGGCAGTCATTAAATGCCACATATTCTTATAATTGACCCAACCAATTCGACAATGGCTTTGACTGCGGGAAATATTGCTGATGCAATGACGCAATTTCAATTTGAGGGAACAGGACAAACATTGCATAGAGTCGTTTTGATGAAGATTGCGTCGGTATGCGGACACTGATTTGGAGTCCAGAAGCGAAAGTTCTGTAGAATCATTTTAAGTTGCATACTTAAAGGGGGGGGGGGGGGGGGGTGGTGGTCTGATGATGGCACGACTGAACCATGTGAATAAGAGATGCTCATAATTGCTCAGAGTTACTCAGGATTGCTCAGTGTCTTGCCCCTATTTCGAAATATAGTTTTGACTATATAGCAAATTGTTTTTCGTTATACGGGTAACCATGGTACTGACACAAATTAGAAATAGAATGGAATACTCTTGTACGCAATCTTATATGTTCATTTATCGTATGTGAACGGTGTTCGTGTTAATAAAGAGCCAAAAAAAAAAAATGCATGTTTTGTTATTATGCTTTGCACGATTATTGCGAAAGTTGTGCCAAAACGCAAATAGAACTGCGCGTTTACGTTTTGATATCTTCTACAATAAGTGCGCAAATGACCCAAGGAATAACCGCACCGAAGACACCAACACGATTTAATGTAAACGCGCAGTTCTATTAGTGTTTTCGCTCTACTTTCGCGAGAAATTATCGCGGAATTGACTATTTTTTTTGACATTTTTACATGTTGCTACTCGTATAAAAAATCTAGTAAAAAATATTAGTTTTTTTGTAATGTCGATTTTCCTATGTGTAGAATGATTCAACCAAGGGAACGTCCATTAATTATGTCACGCAAAAAGTGAATTTTTATAACCCCCCCCCCCCCCTTTGTAACGTTTTTTGGATGGACCTTCAAAATTTTTTGTATGAATTGTCACGTTTTCCCAAACCACCCTCCCCCCTTACTGCGTGACATAATTAATGGACCTTCCCCAAGTTTAATTTTTGTTTTGCATTTTGCACTGAAAATAAACTTTTTTTTCCCTGCGGCCTCCTCGTCTCATTTACCTGTGTGAAAACATAGCTTTCCGCAAGATATCAAGTAGCATTAACCTAATAGACAGAACCACAGATTTGTTTTTATTGGTAAGGGAACATTGAGTTCTCAGTCAAACTGTCAGATTTGGGTAGCCATAAGTTGACTAGGTGGCGCTTCTGCGCAAGATGATTTTAACGTAACTAGATTTGAAATTTAACAAAACAATTTTGAATTGTTTTGTTCGAGCTTGAATGTCTGTCTCGACCTAACCTTATCTAACAATACGATTGGAATTAAAACGGTGTTTCCACTGATCTTTTGTTCTAGTATAGCTAGATCAAACCATCTTACATTTATTTTTCTTAACTGTGCTCAGTAATAAATCAGCTTTAATTGTTTCGGACATATCGTATCGTGTGCATTTTTTCAACAACATCTTTATTATGAGACACCGTCTGAGTATTTGACAGCCCGACAACTGCAGTTGCAGTTCAAGCAGTTCGTCTGTCATGTTTTTCATCTCTTTCATGTCGCCTGCAGTTCTTGCCGTCGCTTCCGCGGCATTCGCTGTCAGGCAAGCGTCAAGAAGGTCAAGCCTTCTTCCATCATCCGTATCTGTTTTTGCTTTGGGTATCGTAGCGTACGCGTTCATTATTTTCCCCACTGTTTGAGCTTCATGTCAACCGCAATTCTATAATTTTTATCTTCGCCATTGATATCGAGCAAAGTTGCACCGGATAAACTGATACATGTTGTGAAGCAAATAGTGGATTGTGCACCTACGGCCTAGCCGGTTTGTTGTTCTCCGATGGGTGGCCTGGATATAACGGGATGTTGTAGGCTTTGTTTGAAGGATGCTTCTAGTGCTACGGCGGTCCGAATCGATCTGGAGCAGGAGCAGATCGTTGCGGACCTGATTTATGAGCTATACGCAGTAAAAGTAAGTGAGATGGTGCTGAGAGTGGGCTGTGTAGAATAGGAAATGATTCTTTTATGCTTCTTGTAGATCAAATCTTCCGATCGGGGATCGAAATTCATTTGTATGCTATGTTATCGGAATGCCACCAGCTTGAAAAAGAATCTTGACAGTTATAAGACTACAGCTTCATTAGTTTCGACAAATCAAAAGATCTTGGAATCGCAGGCCGATGTCTTCCTGGAGGAGTCGGATGGTGAGTATGGATATGTGACGGGTTGATGGGCTGCTCCAAAATGGTGGCTAGTGGTGATAAAAACCTATAGTTTTTCGAATATGTCAGACCAGAACAGAAGTGACATCTCTGTTCGTCGAGTGGCACTAATGCACAGTGTATGACTTCTTATGTTTTGGCCAGTCGAATCGTAACCGTATCTGATTCCCAACTATCGCTTTCGACTCGATATTGATAGTTTTTTTTTTTTTGAATAAAATAGTTCATCGGCATTTAACATAACTGTGAATTTATGCTAAAGGTGAGACCATATTTTTCTATATAATAAATATGTGTTCTGAAAAATGATGAACAATCGACCCCCTAAAATCGAGATCGTTTTTGAGTTATTCAAATTTTAGGCAATCATTATCTTTTTATAAACCTATAGTCTTTGTAGTGGTTCCCTGAACTAGTTTAAAAGTTTTTCAACTATCTTGAAGCTGATAGTCTTTTATTATTCTAATTCATATTTTTACAAAATACTTTTTGTGGAGTTGCATATGATTTTTTTGGGGAATTCTTGCTAAAAAAAATCGTAAATGTATGCTTATCATCTGCTCAACATAAACTTCGCATTGATCTTTTTGGCATATTAAAATGTATGTTAGCTGGTAGGACTACCACCTGCAGCGCGCATGGTCCTTTGTCTTGCATTTGACGTTTAACGGCCACCATAATCCGCTCAACTGATGACAGTAGTTTTTTCGCAACGATGACTGCTAATTGTCCAATGTGCTGCGTCAATTTACCTGTGCTTTAGGTAAAGTTTGTTATAATCATAAAAAGTTAGTAATCAAATAATTATTTTTGTAATTGTTAATTTGTAATTGTAACATTAGAGAGGTTTGAAACAAAAAATAGCTTCAGCCGGCATCGGTGGTGTAGTGGTAAGCGTGACTGCTACTTGGCACCCCGGTGGATTTGGGTTCAATCCCAGTCGACGTCGGTGATTTTTCTGAGGCGAAAAAATCTGGTCACGTCTTCCTTCGGAAGGGAAGTAAAGCCGTTGGTCCCGGCTCATATTCATGAGTCGTTAGGTAGGGTCCAGCTGGTGGATTCGTCTTCCTGGCGTCGGTGATTGTCACCATGTGAGGAAATAGGCCGACGTAAAATAAAGAAGCGAAAAAAAATAGCTTCAATCCTTTGCGCCTTCCTCCTAGATTGACCGGGTGCAAAACAACATAATAATGCATGGACTCCTGCATGCGATTCAAGATTCACATGAGCAAATTTGGCTCACGATGCCTTGAATGGCATCATTGCGACAAAGATTTTTCATTAGGGCCTAACTGAAAAACGTAAACAATGGCTTCTTCCGTAAATTGCTCGTAACACAAAATCTACTCATGTAAGCTTCCAATTCTATAGAATAGAAGGACTCTTGTTCTTCGAAAAGGCAGTGGTAGATTTATGAGCCAAGTTTCCAAGATCGACAAACTCAAGGAAGAAGCCATTGTTTACGTTTGTCAGTTCGGCCCTAAAGGGCTATGCATAAACCACGTAAACTTTTTGGGGGGAGGGAGGGGTTTGACCAAAGTCTACGCTCCATACAAAATTTCAAAAAAATGTATGGAGAAAAGTCTACGAGGGGGGAGGGGGGGTCTAAGATTTTCAATAATGAGGCTACGTGGTTTATGAACAGGCCCTAATCAAAAATCTTTGTCGATTTGATTATTTTGTTTGGTTTTTGGATCACGAAAAATCATCTATCGAAGCATTCAAAAGCAAATGGATTATTGATTCCATCTTATCCAATGCGTGACGTTTATGTCTGGTGAAAAAAATGCCGCTACTACAAACAAAAATGTATTATTCCAAATGGTTTTTTTTTCTTGACTTGATATAAGGTGTATAACAAGTTATCGTTATAAATAAATAAACAAATTACAAATTACAACAAACGATCAACAACTGTATGATTCATTCTGATCATGATAAAGTCGAATTCATGTCAACCAAAAATGCAAGACAAACAGACATTTGCATCGATGAATTTTAGTACATGCCGTGATAAAAATGTGACATAAAAGCGGGGCTGTTTGTAAAAAATGAACACAGAATGTTCATTATTCATAAATCATGGATATTTAATGAACATTTGGTGTTCATTTTTAAAAAAACTACCGTTCTCGTGTCATTTTTTCGTCAGTGCATGAGTTTTAATCATTCAGTGCAAAGAGCAATGTTGCTTGATCATGAATCAAGAAAAAAATTGTACTCGTAAGGGAAGGTCCATTAATTATTTAATGCAGTATGGAGGGAGGGAGAGGGGGGGGGGGGGTGGAAGCGTGACAATCCATAAAATAAATTTTGAAGGTCCATGGAAAAATTCGACAAGGGGGGGGGGGGGGATTGGGGTCTAAAAAGTCACTTTTTTGGATGACATAATTAATGTATGTTCCCTAAGCAATATAGTTGCGATGAACCCGTATTTCAAAGCATCCAGAAAATTGATGCCTTAGAGTTGAATTAAGGCTCAGAACACGAAAATGCACAGAGGCATTCAATCACTGTCCATAGCGTCTTTTCCACATGATTGTTTTCGCATATTCCTAAACTAGTAATGATGACTATTGCTTCAAATTGTTACACTAACCATTACAATGGTCAAATTCACCACGTTCATGAAATTCTTGACTATGTTCATGGTAACAAGGACTATTCCGACATTATAGTAAATGTTGAATCAACTATTTCTAATGGCCATTTTGACCATGATCATTCAAAATCACTATACTAATAAGGTAAAATTAACTATCAAACTTTTCTTTGTGTACCGAAAAACTAATCTCGCATACATTCTTGGTCCTTTTTGACTTTGCAGACGTTGATACCTCATATTGAAAATTGGTGAAAATTGGACGCAAGTTTATTTCAAATTTATTGTCTTTGGTTGGTTGTTCAATGTGCTTTGTGGAATTGAATTAATAATGGGCGACGAAAAGTGAGATGGGAAATTGTTGATGTTGGCGTCAAATAAACAACTGACGGTTTCCAACAATTTTTTGGTCAGAGTAGTCTTCAAACTCAGGGAACATGGTTCCTTCCGGCCACCGGAATCAAACAAAGGTCATGTTACTGGTGTCAGTTCCTTTGGCCATCAGTTTGACAACTCCGGGTTCTGGGTCGTGTCAAGGTTTGCTCTCCTCATTAGTAACATCCGGTTGTATGCGAGACAGGTTAAGCCAAAATTTGTTCGCCGACTTTGCGCAAACTGGAACAGACTTTACATTGTTGTCTAGCTGTTGAGAACCAGATTGGCATTCGATTACTTTATGTGCCAAATCAGGTCCACGAAGTCGTTTGGCAGCTCGGATGGGACCGATATGGGGCCAGTTCTTAAGCGATGGCTGCTGAATACAAGGCCCAGGCTTATGTGACACTGCTTTATTTCAGTGTGCAGATTGCTTATTGCCTCAGTAAGAGACACCGGCGGTGATTTTTGTCGCCAATTTAGTAATGGAACGGAGATGCAAATTATTGTACAGTTCGGCAGCAAATTACACAGCACCGACAAATTAAAAGTCGAATTGTATTCGCGATTAGACACAAAAAAAAAACTTTATTCTGCAGGGACGAGCGATTTAATAATAAATTAAGCGCCACTGAACACGACAAAACAAATATGATTTAACACGGGTCAAAACACGAATAACTTGCACAACTCTGGCACTCACTTCGAACCGCGGTAGATACGTAAAGATCATTGAAAAACCTTATTTCAAAAAAAAAAAATCATGTCTATCCATCGCTCCATTGCTCATCTGTTTTTATACCAGTTGATGTTGCGGTAATGCCGCTTCAAAATCAGAACTTCTAGCTTTCTGGAAAATTCCCCCGATAACTACGAGCTCTATCTTCAGTGAGGGGGATTGCAGTCCACGAGAACCTGATTAACCCGGAGCTACCCCAAAACCAATCCTTCATGTTGGAAGCAGGTTTCAGCGATGGTATCCGAAGGTTCCTTTTCGTTTTTGGCGGAGGATGCGGCCTTTCAGTCGATCATCAAAACGTACATAGCTGCCAGTATTTGACATTTTCAACAGCCATCCAGACGCTGCCGAACACACATTTTAGATGTCTCGCAACATTCAGTAGAAAAACCAATAGCTTCAAATCAAATGATACATCCAACCATCGAATACAAAACGTCCTATTACATATAGGATATAAACAGTTTCGCTAACACTTTGCCGCAGAGTTGCGACTCATTGGACATAATTATTACTGTAGAACATATGATTTTTCCACAGTATCCAGGACCTTTATATAATTCCTTAGAGTATTTGCTTCATGTTCGTCGAAATGGCCTTATTAATGTTTCTAAAGGAAGATGGAACTTTCTTCAAAATCAAATCTGTTAAATTATTTACACATTCTTATTGTTTTCTTATTGTTATATTCCGGACCAAGGTTGTTAATCGTCGACGGCTAACTGTCTGTTCCGCTAATATTTTCGAAATAAATTTCCATAAAAGACGTTAACGCAGATTCACACAGGCTTTAACGGTTAACAACCCTATTCCGAAATAACCATAGTTGACTGCGCTTTCAGGGCACTGTTTAGAGATGGATCTATTATCGAATTCGTTTTTGAACCTGGGTTGGAACTAGTTCCCACCTGCGATACCCGAACTTATTATCAGTACAAACCTCAATCCGATAGGAGCTACAGAAAAATACATAACCTCTGATGTTTGACACACAACATATGTGTGATGGCAATGTTTCAAGCGGTATTTGTTTCGTTGCACATGTTGCATCATTGCGTTTGCTTACAATCAGACGTTAATGGTTATATTTGTAACGATTGCATTACGTATCTAATTTATTGCTCATCACGAATACAACTTTTTCCACACTAATCGTTACCTCTCAATTTCAGACGATGACGTTTACTGTGAATCGCAGACCGGTTATCGTCCACCGATATCTTCTCCGGTCGACGTATTACTCAATCTGAAAGACTGCATGCGGAGTAAACGTTTCCGGGATGCATTGAACGACCAGAGTGAATTGGGCTATATTCTGTTATCAGGTCCGGTCTATCAGAAGGCTACCGGCACCATGTTGGACGTGTGGCATCCGACTCAGCTGTTTTGCCTAAAATGCCGGCGGAAATTTGAGGACCAGACCAACTATAACGATCACATTATTTTTTGCAAGTTCAAATGCATTTTCTGTTGCCGAAATTATGCACACGAAGAGTCGCTTCGATTACATTCATGCCCTAAACGGGACAAGCATAAAAACAATAAGAAGCGCAAATCGAAGCCAGCACTTCCTGCTCTTCGAATGGCACCGGCTACTGTGGAGAAGCAAAAGACTGCAGCGGTTGATACTACGGAAGCAGATAAAGCAGACGCAACTGCACTGGCGATTTCCAAAACATT
Organism: Aedes koreicus; assembly: GCA_024533555.2. Classification (NCBI taxonomy): domain Eukaryota; kingdom Metazoa; phylum Arthropoda; class Insecta; order Diptera; family Culicidae; genus Aedes; species Aedes koreicus. The sequence continues at coordinate 237,260 of JAHHFK020003279.1, forward strand.
ACCTGCTCGTAGCGATGCTCCACGTATCGAAGGAGAGGCAAGTTTGGACGCAGAATTAACCAATCTACTGGAGAGGTGGTATGGTCAAGGAGAGGAAATTGAAGAACTCAGTCATCTCAGCGTAGGAGCGATCGATGCGCCACAGGACAATGGTGCTTTCACAAATTCCGAACTATACAGTAGGATCATCGAGACTAGTTTTCAGAACAATTCTGCAGTACTAAGACCCGCTATCTCGGTCAAACCCATGAGCCAATTGATTGGAACACCTGTAGAACAGATGCTGCCTTCCACAGTGCCAGAAATGGCGCCCACTTGTAATCCTCCAGTAGATGTGATAGAAATCGATGACGACGATGACGTTAGTCCCTCTACAAGTGCTGCAGTGGCAAATAAAGCTGAGCAAGCGCTCAGCGAAAAAGATATCCTGAGCATTGTTAAACATTTCCGAGGTATTGATGAAAACGAATCATACTTGGTAAAAGCCAAGATCAATGGAACGCAAAAATTGATCTGCATCAGTAAACGGAAGAATGATGGCGGTATACAAAGTTCTATAGTGAGCACTGTTTCCAATAGTAATTCAGCTCTCCAGACAGGCAATAGAAAAGTTCCACAGAATCAAATTGCGATATCACCCACACTAAAACAACCATCAACCCATACCGTAATGCAACCGGCATCTTCGAAACCTGCGTTGATTGTCAAAAACGTTTCCGATATTAACGGGGGTCCCATTCCGCCAACGGCCACTACTTCAAGAGGTCCTCAATTGAAAATTTCGCATGTGCAGTCTCTGGTACAGAATCATGGGTTACCTCAAAACTCTAGGCCGAATAATCAACAAAAATTACTGAACGGGATTCCTCCGCACAATGTGGCTGGGACAACCGTGACGGCTACAAGGAGAGTACCGACTGCATCGTTCACTATAAGGCCTGCTGTACCGAAGCAGCAATCTGGCATTGTCAACAAAGCTGCTCCGCAAAGAATTATAGTCGGCAGTAATTCCCTAAAGTATGCTGGTGTCAGTTCTCCCAGGCGTTTTGTACCCATTGCTCCGAAGACAAGTATCAGGCCAAGTCCACCAAGGAATTCTGGTCAACAGCGAATAATCGTACAGAGGAAACAAGTTCAAACGATTATTCAATCATCGACGGTGACTCGCACGAATAGTGAAGGTAGTATTCAATCTACTACGAGCAGTAGTTGTACCACCGATATTAACAATTCAATGTTGAGATCACAACTTCTGCAGCATCCACCGATAATGTATCCGACAACAAGCGGAGCTGCTCAGAATGGAAGTCGATCCGCTGGATCCAAAGCATTAGATGGACTTACTGGCGCAACTCAACAGTTCACGGTGAACAATACGACTATAAAGCGGTTGAATTAATCAATCTCTGGTAAGCCAACTCCTATTCCTAGCAAAGCATGCGCAGGACTATTGAATAGGTATTTATACTGGTAACACATTATAACATTCTCCTTAACACGATTGAATTGGTATTGTGCGATACATTGTACGTTTAAATTATATCGGTATAATAAAGCACTAAAGTATGAGTAAGTGTACTTTGGCTGTAGGGGTTTATTCTCATATCACAGATCCTTTTGTAGGAATTTCTCAGTTAGCAGTCATACTGTATGGATGAGTGAATTTTCTGTAAGATATCCAAAATACTAAGGAGACTACTAGAACAATAATCACGCATATCTTTTGGTGTCTCTTGGCAAGATACCTGTTCACTTGACTAATACCGTTATCGTTTTCGAACCAAGATTGGAACCAGTTCAAATCTGCGGCACCCGAACTTTATTTGATACGTGTTACTAATAAAGACAAACACACCGAAGTTCGAAACTTAACAAGCCAAACTGAACTGAATCACAAACGAAAACGCTATTACACAAAAAGGCGTATTCTTGCGGCGTGGGAGAGGAGAGCGAGTCGTCTTAATTTTTTTTTCTTTGTGGTGTCCTGGACGGCTAAGACCGCTCACGGTCCATCTCGCCATCGTCTTAATTTATCGCCTCGGGTGGTATGACTCAATGACGTTTATGCAGCATACACACGCTAAAACTGGGTTGAACAACACTGACTCCCCTTTCAAGTCACTCCAATCATTTGATCAACAGCCAAAATTGGTTTGGCACATTGCATATACTGTAGTCAGTCTATCAAAGAACTGCAAAAATTGGTGTTTCCGCAACAACGTAGCCATGTTGGAGCGTGTGTATGCCAAACAACATTAAATTCATTATCGTCAACCGAAAATTCGATTAAACGAACTGTTAAATTAGTTCGTTAGACTGCCTCGTGATTTCGCATCGCGAACGGTTCACTGGCTGTCACAAGTGAGGTAACAAAATAGTAAGGTGAAATCGAGGTGACTGTGCAAATTAAATGGAAAATCACTTGGAGTGACTTTAGTCATCTCGTCAGTGATAGCAAGTCACTTTACCTCTCTTGCGGCGGGAAGTAAGGGAGTGCATCGAACATAGTAACAACTCGATCAAATTCGTGAGGGCGTAGTTACGGTTAGCAAAACATGCTTGAGCCAATGCATTCTTATGAACAGAGATCGAAATTCTCACTCAGCTGGGTGAAAACCATGCTCTCTCTCAAGCAGGTTGTCGATGAGTAGCGAACCGTTCAAATTTTCATCTCTCCTTTTTCGCCGATAATTCATTATACTCTCTCTTGCATATGCGAAAATATCTCTCTCCAAAATTCAACGAAAATATTTTCTCATGTCACATTTTTCACTGAAAACATGCTACCTAGATCGTATACGAGGAGCAAAAACCGAAAACAAGGCCAAGCCGGTGCACACTGTTACCGCCATGAACCATAAATGAAAAACTGGTGCATGGAACGGAAGTAAGTGAAAAATAATTATCGGCATCTAGGATTCATCGAAAAAGAAACGATTTATCAGCTACTCATGCTCTCCGAAAATTATAAATCGCCGTTGCTTTTCTCGCGAAAACTGCTGTGAGCGTATAATAGTTTCTCGCTTCTCACATTCTCATCTGTTTCTCCAAGCGGGTGAAAAAGTACGTTTCTCTTCTCAAGTGGCCGAAAATTTCGGTCTCTGGTTAATAACCTCCACCTTCAATACAATTTACAAGATTTTGTATCCATTTTTTTTAAATATCCAAGCAAGCATTTGTATTTTGGAATGCAAATGACACTCAAAGACCCTTAACGTCACATTGCAATCGACCATGGAAGAAGTAGAACATCTAGATCAAGCACTGGATCTATGTGCCGATTTGGAGCAGGAACTTCAAGACACGCTGGACTACCTCAACCACCTGCAAAAGCTACATCCGGAAGGAGCTGAACCCAATCTGACCTGCTGCAGCATGGAATATGAATATGAATATGAATTTCGAAAGATTATTCTGCTGAGTAAGAAACTTATGAATAGATTTTTTGGTAAGCTTATTCATTGAGAAATACAGGAAATAATGTCTCTGTCCAAAAAGGAAGTAAGCTGAGTCATTCTTGAATTTCATGACTGATAAAAAAAATCTCTGAATCTGACCACATAAAATTTATATTTGATACATTGTGTCTGCTTTAGTTATTATTTGTTCTGAACAGTACCATCTTTGAAAATGTTGTGGACCAATTTCGATGTTAGGTTAGTGTCCTCGCTAAAATAATTTGTGTTCTAACCTCTAAATCGTCTTTATTTCTCAAATCAATCAAGAGTGAGAAGTCCAGAAACACGAAGATCACCTTAATGTTCGATTTATTTTCTCCACATAAAATTAAACATATACAACCTTAAACCTAAGCACGAACAAAACCTTATTTTTCCAGCGGGGCATAATTCAGCAATTTTTCGATCAGATCGACGTGTCCTAGCAACATACGGCGACAGCAGTACCGCTTCAAACCCAGGGCATCCAAAGCGTCACTGCAATCGAAGAAAATAGATAGAAAGTTAGTCAATACATTATTCTTTTCTTCCACGCAGAAGGCATGTGGTGGATCTTACCCTTCCGTGTATTCCGCTTGCAGCAATCCGAGATAGGCCTCCCATTTGTTGCCGATTACTTTGCCGCATGTGAAACATCGTACCGGGATAATCATCTTAAGATTGACCCACTTGCTGTAGTTTTTCTGTAATAATAATTATTTCCAAATGAATCTTATTATTATTGATGAAAACAAGGCGTAGGGTTCAACAAGTTCCTTACAGGATAGTGAAAATTAGGACTTTTGTCCGCAAAACTCCTGCAAACACGATGATGCCCTTTTTGTTGTGAGTTTCGTACTACTTTTGGTTGCGAACTAAACAAGACCCTCGCTGAGTTTGACGTTTGCTTGTTGAACCCATTGTTAATTCTATGAGATCGATATGAATATACGCTAGTTCAAAACTACTCATATTTTTGGGGGGGTGGGTTTTTTGTGGGTGGTTGTGTAACTAGAAAATAAGAAGAATGACTAGTAATTTCCATTTAATTCCAACTTCCTTTATGCTTTTGGAGAGATACGCGTTTTTTTTCAGTGCGATTTTTTTTTTTCCTTCCGTTTTTTCTTTCCACTTGTACCTACAGCTAACATTTCTTGTACCTAACCTATCCTGAGTCCAAAACAAATATTATGCTTGATATCTACCTCGCCTTTTCCTTATACCTAACCTGATTATTCCGTAGCAGCGGGTGTTCCACTGCGTCGGTTTTGATGTCGTTTAGGTATTAAGTTAAAGAGCCATGTGTGCCCGTTACCTTGGTCTTTGTTTAGTAGATTTGTGTAACGGGTACACATGGCTCTTTAACTTAATACCTAAACGACATCAAAACCGACGCAGTGGAACACCCGCTGCTACGGAATAATCAGGTTAGGTATAAGGAAAAGGCGAGGTAGATATCAAGCATAATATTTGTTTTGGACTCAGGATAGGTTAGGTACAAGAAATGTTAGCTGTAGGTACAAGTGTTTGTATTTAGAAAATAGGATAAATACGGCAGGTGGCGAAGGTTTTCTTTCAGTCGAGTATTAGTACACGACACTGAAGAAGTCTGCACATTGTAGACGAAATATGCGTATCTGTCAAGATAAGCAATAAAGGTAGTTGGAATTAAATGGAAATTACTAATCATTCTTCTTATTTTCAAGTAACTCAATATAGCCTAAAATTGAATTAATCTTCATCGCTTCTTATTGGCTGCCAGGGTTTCAAAAAGTTTTACTTTCTTTTTGTTGGGGGATTTTGGGGGTTTCTTGGTGGGGGCGGGGGAGAGGGAAAAACGGGGGGCCCCTTTCCCCGACCATTGGGATTTTTGGGTTTTTTTATTTGGTGGGCGGTTATACGGACTGTTTCTCGGAAGTCCATTGGTCAGGTTTCATAACGTTGTTTTTGCGTGGTTTTTTTGTTAAACTTCGTTTCTGGGCACCCCGGGGGGTTGGGGGGGGGGGCGGGGTTTTTCTCTCCCCCCTTCCTTATCCCCAGCGCCCGGTGGGAGGGCGGGCCGGGGGGGGGAAATATATTTACACGGAGAAAAACAAATATACTAAAAAGCATAAATTCTATGCTAAAACCATATTCGATCTATCCAGTCATTGGAATGAATAAAACAGGTTTATACATTGATAGAAATAAATCAAACATATGCATTACAATGCATTTATCAAATTTATGCATTCCAATGCATACTTTAAATATATACATTGCAATGCATATTTGTGCCTATAAATATATGCATTCCAATGCAAAAATCAAATTTATGCATTGCAATGCATATTTGTATAAATATATGCATTCCAATGCATAAATCAATAAAATAATAAAATATATGAAAATCACAAACAACTGATTAAGGCACACAAATAACTATCCATTTCGATAGACCCCAGTAACCCAGTAATGTATGTCGCGACAAAATGATGCAAAAATTTGGAATCTGTGTGTTTAAAATTGTACATAATGAACAGGCTTAATGAAACATCAAACTATTTTTATTATTATTATAAATTATCAAGCATAAAAGATAGTCACTAGACATAGACATATTTAACAAAAATATAATCTATACAACTCACAGAAAAAAAGGACTTTGTTTCACTTCAGGATTGCGATTTTCAATTTTTCAATAAAAAATATTCGAACCAATTCTTCAATAAAATATCAACACATTCCTCTAACAAAATATAATTCGTCTACTTCCGCGAACCACATTCCGAAGCTAGTTCGCACAGCCTTTTCACGTGCAATTGGTTCAAGGCTTCTTCCTGCCGTAAAACTTTCCTAATATTAACAATCCTTCCGTTTTTATTCGCATATAGATAGGCTGTCTTGAGCTTTTAAAGTAGCACCGCGGAAAATAATAACTATCGAAAATGTATTGCAATGCATAAAATATATTCATTCAATGCATTCTTTTTATGCATTGCAATGATTTAAAAGGAATAAAGCGTAGAAAGTAATATATAATATGCTTTTCAGCATTTTCGATTTTCTCCGTGTAGAATAGCAAATAGCAGGTCAAGCCGAACCTGCTGGGTTTATTCAGACATTGAAATAACTTCTTAACCAAAAAGATCACACGAATACCCTGATAAAAATTACCTTAAACAAACGATATCACAATTCCTCCAACCGTTTTTCGTGGGTTGGTGATACCCCAAATCGGTGGTTAAAAAAAAAAAACAATAAAAATTTTGTTAGGTAGTAGATGGAAAAAAAAGAAATATTATTTTTATGTGGCCAATGTTTGTTTTTGGGATGGGTAACGTTGGTAGGTTTTTCACCCACATTGTTGGTTGGGGCTGTTTCGCGTTGGTGGGTATTCTTTTTTTTTTTTTTTCATTTATTTTTTTTGGTTTTTTTTGGGGTTTGTGTTTTGTGTGAAATGGGTTTTCGTGGGTTTTTGGGTGTGTTTTTGGTATATGTTTTGTGGGTTTTTTGCGGTTATGGTTAATTAGAGGTGGTTGTGGGTTGGGGGATAGTTATTATAAATTTAATTAAAAAAAAAAAAAAAAAAAGTAGAGAGAGGTCGATTTCTTTTTTCTGTGTAAAGGGTTCGGGTGGGGAAAAAAAGGGGGGGGGGGGGGGTTTTATTAGGCTTAGTGACGTTTTACGCACGCAAACTACAGCGCCATTTAGATCAAAGGAGTGCAAGTAAGAAGGAAAATCATTTGGAGGAAAACAAACCATAATTCCTCTGCATGTGCCAGAAAGGGAAAGTTGATTAAACGTCAAAAAGCCTAATTGGTAAGGAAAAAGTGGGTTGCCAGTCAAACTGACAGATTCAATGTAGCAATAAGTTGACTAGGCGGTGCTAGCAACGGCTGGATAGTCCTGAAGAAAATGAATGTATTTTTTGGCTCAGGAAGTATTAGCGCACCGGTCCCAAGCTTAATGATTCGCCCCTAATAACGTAACTCGCACCAACACACCCTCAAATGTTCTGTCAAAATAACATAGCGAATCAAAACAAAGCTAAAGATACTAGTACCGGAAGGTACTGAAAAGCGCAAGAGTGTATAGCAAGGTTCAGACTGCAAGGTGTACTTCGGACCTAGGGGTTCTACAACAGTGAACCAATTTCAAATCGCTAGTTTCATATTGATTGTTGGTGCTAGTGTGTAAGATGATTCCAACGTAATTAGATTTGCAATTTTACATAACAACTTTGAATTGTTTTGTTCCAGTTTGAACGTCTGTCTGCGATAAAAACATTTAAAATTGCTTAAGTTCAATTGTTCATAGACGAGAGCTCATGTAATAGCGTGCGGTTTGTTTGACAGCTGCTGCGCAAAAACAGAGAAAACAATTGACAGTGCTCGCTTTTTGAGTAACGTGAGTTACTTGAGGTACCTCAAAAGCAACTTTGAAAATGCTCGCGACAAGGAGCTTCCCTATTAAATGATAATGATTAGGAATATGTTTTCAACGATATTTAAACCTTAGTTACTAACAGCAACCATAACATAACGTAATCGAAAATGGTTAGTCTTCCACCTCTTAACGTCGCCTGTAATGGTTATGTAACTTTACACAAACGACTGTATGGTAAAGTTTTAACTTCATTTCATATGGTTCCGCAGGCCTGGATGTTAAAATCAATGTGTTGTTACCATTACCATTCAAACTTTTTGATTTCTCCATATAGTTTCAGAATGAAAACAACAATAGAACCTCATAAATTGTGGTTCAAATTCAAACATAATAGATTATAGTTTGTGAATGTTTTGGTAAAGTTTTTTTTAAACTATATTGAATGAAGTTTGAAAACAGTTATAATTTAAAATAATAACCTTATTTATTTTAATTTGGATATAGTTTTTAAACACAAATTAAAACATTCTTTGTATGATATATTGTTATTATACCCATAGAAAGCGTGTTTAGGATTCTGATCCTTATCCATTATTTTCTTTCGTTATTGGAATCGGAACAATTGATGGTTTGTAGAAACCAAAACACTTTTTAGTTTCGATGGCAATATCAACTTTACCAATTTACTAATTTACCCGAATATATTGTTGATCACATAGTTCTTATGCAAATTAACAAACATGTATGATATCAGGAATTGTTTAACCACATCGGAACGTTATCAAATATTGTTCATAATTACACTGATAGGAAAAATAAAGTGCCCACCTCATCGTTTTTTCAATTTCTCTCATTCACTTGGTTCAAATTAAAGTAAACACACTGTATTTTTTTTTATTATCTTATTTTTTATATTCTTTTTAAGTTTCACTTATGGAATACTGAAAAAAAAGGAGTTTTACTTAAAGAAAAAAAAAATCAATTTGTGTTGAAAAAAAAAACAGTGACAAAATAAAGTGCCCACTCCATTTCGGCTACAGAAAACATAAATTAAAGTAAAATAAAAGTATTTCAATAATTGATGTGTCCTCCTTTGGCCTTCAGGACCTCCTGCAGACGCTTCGACATGCTCTCGACCAGGTTCTTTAGGTGCTGTGGATCTAGCTCTTCCCAGGCGCGCTCCAGGGCTTCAAAATAGTTATTTTTATTGGTAACACCAGTTTTGTCAACCCTGTCATCGAGAATCGCCCACAAATTCTCGATGGGATTGAGGTCCGGACTTTGTGGAGGCCATTCCAGCGGTTTGATCCGACAAGACCGGAAGAAAGACTTGGTCTTCTTGGCAGTATGCTTCGGGTCGTTGTCCTGCTGGAATACGAACTTCTCTTCAAGGCCCGTCTGGATCAGCGAAACCTCCAGATTTTCTCGCTTGATGTTGATGTAAGAATCTGCCGTCATTATCCCGTCGATTTTCACAATGCTTCCCACTCCACCCCACGAAAAACACCCCCAGTCCATCACATTTCCTCCTCCATGCTTCATCGTGCCTTGGATGTGGCGCTCTTGAAGCTCCTCTCCCGATCTGCACCAAACACGAACCCGCCGCTTTCGGTTAAACAGCTCGAATTTTGATTCGTCCGTCCAGAGAACCGTTTTCCAGAACTCTAGGGGCTTATCAGCATGCTCCTTAGCAAACTTAAGCCGCTTGGCTTTGTTTGCCTTGCTGATAAATGGGCGCTTCCGGGCAAGTTTGCTATTCAACCCCTGTGCTACGAGACGGCGACGAACAGTTCGACCGGAAACTGATAACTGAAGGGTTTCCTGGATCTCACGGATAGTTACCTTCGGGTTCTTCTTGACTTCGCGCATGATCTAGGTGTCCTTTTTGCATCCGTTTTCCGCTTCCTGCCTCTGCCAGGGCGATCCACCACTGATCCAAACGTTTTAAGCTTCAGAAGAATTTTGCCAACCGCTGCCTTACTGATACTGTACTTCTTAGCGACAGCCCGGTGCGATTCACCGTTTTGCACATCACGAACGACCAATTTTCGGATACACAAGGGAATTGCTTTCGAAAGCACTGCGTTCTCCATTTTTTTCAATTGAATCAAATGCGATCACGTATACAAATGCACCAGGTTGAGCCGTTTGCTTCAAAACATGTCAAAATATCAAAACATAAACAATCGAGGGGTCTTCCAATGGAAACTTATCGAAAGCATATCGATTTTTGAAGTGGGCACTTTATTTTGTCACTTTTTTTTTCAACACAAATTGATTTTTTTTTTCTTTAAGTAAAACTCCTTTTTTTCAGTATTCCATAAGTTAAACTTAAAAAGAATATAAAAAATAAGATAATAAAAAAAATACAGTGTGTTTACTTTAATTTGAACCAAGTAAATGAGAGAAATTGAAAAAACGAAGAGGTGGGCACTTTATTTTGCCTATCAGTGTATTTTCAATGAACGTTGTTAGATGTTCGAGCAATATTTTCACAGTTTGAGTCTATCCTGATGTTTTTATAATATCAATAGTATGTTTTAACTATAACTAATCCTACACGAACATTTTTTTTCATATTCATTATTCTAAACATTCAATTATATTTCAACTATTCAACTTAAACCATTTTTGAATGATTATTGATGAAGTTATCATAGTAACTAAGGTTTAAATATCGTTGAAACCATATACCTAATCATTATCATTTATTAGAGTAACTTTCGGTCAAATTAAAACCTAGCCTTCGGAAATCTTATCTTAGCGTGCGATTAGAATGCGCATATTTTTTCATAGGGGTGTACATAGGAAACTGTTAATGGCAACATTGGACCTGCGATGCGTTTTCGTTTCTGCATAATGCATGTGCATTAAACAAACAACCATAACAAAAATAAATATGAGGGGCTGTCCATATACCACTTGGATGATATTTATGAGATTTTAATCCCCGGTTTCTGATTACATCAGTAATCCTTGTATCATGAAATAATTTGTAGGTGCGTGCGTAGCCAAAAGTTATGAATATTAATCTTATTTATCCTGTCGTATCAATTATTGATGGAAATACTTCCTCAGCATCAGGTTATAAACTTCACGATATTTTGTGTGGACATTCTTTTCCCTTCCAAGTTTCCACATGGTATATGGACAGTACCAAATGAAGTTTGTTTTTTTTATCACTTCATCCAGCTATTTGTAGGTAGTGTTGAAATTGATAAAACGCTGTGAATCAAAATCAACGCAAAGTGACATTCGTTTAGGTTTTCTACCAACGCCTTACACAATATTGGCACTTCAGGACCAATTGCAACGTCCGCCGCAGGAATCGTAGAGCAAAATTGCAAACGCTACAACCAGAAAAAAGATCCAACCTTAGGAATGATAGAAAGGTGAGTAATCAATAGTGTTAATCTTTTCTGATTCAATTATCAAATTAATTTAATTGAATTAATTCTAGCGCCTATGTTGAAATTTTTTGAACTATCGTTCTGATCAGCGGCTAATGCTAACGAAGAAAATTTCAGTTTTTGTTTTTGACTGAAAAAGGAAATTCAGTAGAAGGATTCTGCGTATTGATATCATTAAAAAGGGTGAGATGGGTTGGTTCGTTTCGCTTTGCGGAGTAAATAAATTTGAATCTTGTTTCTAGTCAATTGCGTAACTTGGCCGCCCAATGCGAAGGTTGGTTGAAATGTCTTGTTTACAAGTGGTGCTGGCGCTGCTGTTCTACATGGGGTCAGGAATTCCACAGGTAGAAGCTTACGACGATTTACCGGTGAGCAACATTCCTATCTACGAGGATGGGATTTACTTCGAGAATTTGAAACCAGTGAAAATCCAGATCAGCACGTGGACTCTACAATCAGAGTATGAATTGAAAGAATTTATTGACGATATTTCGGTAGCCAATACTAGTGTGAATAAGTTGATAAAGGCTTGCAACGAAATGATGACCAAGTTTCCAGGAAGCTGCGAAAGTATTGGAAACATTGTGGAGTTGACCCGCGAATTGAACGACTTCCAGAGCCTGTTGAAAAGTCTGTGTGAGGATAAACGTCGCAGCAAGAGAGGCATTTTAAAGTCCTGGTTCGGTGTGATGGATGAAGAAGATAGAGAAGAAATTCATGGTAACATGTGGAAATTTAAACAAGAGTTAGCGAACCAATCAACAAAAGTTGAGCATTTCTTCGACAGCACAAATAAGGCGGTGTCAGTTCTGAGTGGAAATATGTTTCATTTGGATCCGAAGAAACCGGGAACGATCGATTACAGCCGTGAAGGCCAGCTACTCATGATGGATATTCTGTTGAACAAAATTGTAAGAAAAAAGGAGCTGTTTATGAAGTTTCTTCAATCGTCCAGCTCGGTTCTGTTGAGTGACGATATTGTTAGTCCCATCCGTTTATTGAAGGAACTGGAAAAACTACAAAAAATCCTTCCGGAAGATTTTACCTTCCCGGTGCAGCTTACACTGCGTGATGTTATCAAGATGTATCCTCTTTCCAAGGTAGTTGCTTTTGTAGAAGATTGCAAAATGAAGGTGAGTATCTTCTTGCCGCTTTGCAACAAAATTGATTATATAACTGTCAAAGGAACAAGCGTTCCAATGACGGTGAACGGTATCCTCAAGATGTTCCCCCTGGAAAATGACGTAATGGTATACAATAACAAACAGCACCTTGGAATGATCATGAAATACGATGAATATAATAACTGTAATCACTTGATCGACTTTGCCCTATGCAACACCCACCACTTGATTAAAAATCTTTCTGCTGCAGAAGATTGCATCGCTACATCGTTTTTCAAACGTACTGGTGATGATTCGGATTGCCGAGTCAGCCGTCTTCAGCTGCGTCATCAAATCTGGATCCAACTGGCCGATCCCAATCGCTGGATCTACGCTGTTCCGAATCGTACAACGATCGATGTCAACTTTGGCGTTGGAAATAAAAATAAGAAGTCTATCGAGCTCAGTGGAGTTGGCATGCTCAAACTAACCCGTATGTGCCATGTTCGTTCCCAGGATATCGTTCTCCAATACATACCGCTTTTACGAGGATCGATGGATTCAAACTCCATCGGCTTCCAGGTCCCGGCCATAGTTACACGTGATCAACCGCTGGTAATTTCCACCAGCGACAACAACAAGGTAATCCTTGCCGGTCAAAATACTGAAAACGCCTTGCAGGACCGGACTCATCCAGCTGGAATTTACTACGAACCGTCAGCATTTTCCCCTTGGGCCATTGTCGGTATCGTTTGTGGAGTGTTCATCGTGATTGCATTGGTCGTCCAGGTTTACTTGAAAATGAAGACATATAAACAGATGCGACAACAGGGCCTCAACTTCATCGATCCTAATGAGAGTTTGGCAAGCAACGGATCACCGAATAATACACAGCAGGTGTTCATCCCCGTCGAACGCCATCCAACGGCACCTTCGTTCGATGTCTAGATTTAAGCGCCTAATACATTGGAGTGCCTTTGATTTTTTATTGTTTTCATTTAGAACTGATTGTTTTTGTTTTGTCTAATAGGCTGTGTCGCATTATTTCTATAAAAACAAGTAATCACTTTATAATTAAGGAAAAATAACTAAGTAAAATAAGGATTTTTTTTATCAACTTATTAAATTTAAGATGGTAGCATACGATTGGTTGAAGACAGAGCACGTTAAAACTGAGAAATATGTGGCTTTCAATCAGCAAAGATGTACAAGACAAGAAAAGATGTTATGCCGAAGAACAGCATAATATTTGGATTTGAGAAATGTGTGAATGTACATTAAAAGACGAATAAATTTATTGTAAAATCAAAAGTTGTTTTTGTGGGGGTAAGTCACTCGGCCACCATTTGTTAACACGCTCAGAAACACACTCAGCCACACTTAAAACACCTCGCCATCACATGAAAGATCAATTTCTATTATTTCTAGCAGACTTCGGATAATCTCTTCATGTTTTCTTCTTTCTCTTGTAAACTACCAGGTATGTCAGTGGTGCTCAGCCTAATACAGGTCGCGGGCCGAATTCAACTTTGTCAGTAATATCACGGGCCACACTGTTTTTCTTTGGTATTTTATTTTTTTACATGGGTTTTTTACCCATAAGGTTTTGTTTGATAAACAGTTGTTCGTTAATTAGTCGCTAAACATTTTGTACCCAATGATATTAAAACAGATCAATGAAACATTTTTAAATCATGGCATTTTATAGAATACATCACTTTATACATCACTGTGTAGTTAGCAAACAAACACTACCTCAATGTGAGATTTGCTTAAATTTATCTTCTGCTAACTTACCTAAGTTCGCTTTGATATCTCACGATGCAATACGAAGCTGGTTCTCCAAGTGTTCATCAGATAGCTTATTTCTGGATTTTGACTTAACGGTTTTCACGAGAGAAAATAGTTGTTCACAAATATACGTTGAGCCAAAGCAAGAAGTTATAAAAAGAGCATGGTTTCGCAACTCAGGAAAATATTCTTCCGAAACGTATTTCGAGTAGAACGTTATAATGTCGTTCTCCTTGAATTTTTCATTCAACTCGATGTCGCATTGCAGTTGTATAAGCTCCATTTGAAAAAAATTCTGAGCACTTTTTAGCATCAACACTGAACGGTGTACAACAAATTTTAAATGGCCGTTCGTTCGCTTTGAAATCTTTTTGACGGGTTTCGCCCCAAATCGTATTCGGAGTTGGCAGCACCTTCTCAGATTACAACGAAACTTTCTGGGTGTGTAGAACATGACTAGATAAGCCACTTTGCATAAATACTTAGTTTCTTCAAGTTTTTTTCTAGACTGTATTTTGAAAAGGGCTAAACTTTTTTTTATCGATTTTTTTCAAATGTGTTTAATAAAAAAATGACCTCCTACAAAAAAGTGTTGTATGGGTGACAAGGGGAAAGACAACTTTGGGAACGTCCATTAATTACGTCACGCAAAAATTGACTTTTTGTAACCCCCCCCCCCCCCATGGGGGATGTCACGTTTTTTGTATGGACCTTCCAATTTTTTTGTATGGATCGTCACGTTTTCTCGAACACCCCCTCCCCCCCTTCTGCGTGACATAATTAATGGACCTTCCCTTTCTCGTGAGTAACTTTTTTCTTCAAAATTACTCAGGATTCATCAAATGTGCACACCTTATGATTTTCTTCTCCCCCCAAGATATAGAGTGGTGGGAATGCCAAAAAATGTGTGCGAAAACGAAAAAAACAACTTCACTCATATTTGATCATAAAACTCACGTTTGCTCAGAATGCATCAGCTTCCATCAACTTGTATAATTGATAACTCGATCTAAAGTATTCTGGCAGCACTGGCTTGAATAAGACTGTGGTGACGGGGGTAACCTTGGCAACCAATAACAGCAGTATGTTTATTGTTTGGGAAAATTATTTATTATCGTATCGTAAGAAGCTCTCATTTCAGGCAAGATTTGGAAGAGGAATTGGGCCCGGAAGTATATTGTTAAATATTGTTTCATTGTTTTTCTGGTAGAAAGACAAAAAAAAAAATTACAGATGGAATCACCTCCAAAAAGAGAACAAGCCGGATCGACCAACCGCAAATATTGAAAACTCTAGTTTTGCGATTGGTTGATCCGGCTGGGTTTCTTTTTGGAGTTGATCCGTTTGGCAGTCATTAAATGCCACATATTCTTATTATTGACCCAACCAATTCGACAATGGCTTTGACTGCGGGAAATATAGCTGATGCAATGACGCAATTTCAATTTGAGGGAACAGGACAAACATTGCATAGAGTCGTTTTGATGAAGATTGCGTCGGTATGCGGACACTGATTTGGAGTCCAGAAGCGAAAGTTCTGTAGAATCATTTTAAGTTGCATACTTATTGGGGGGGGGGGGGGGGGGGGGGGTCTGATGATGGCACGACTAATTGATTTTCATACGGGGTGGTCCGCTTCAGGTGAATAGTAAATGGGGGCTGGCAATGAGCTGTGCTTTGGCTGGGGGACAGACACAAGTTTCAACCAAGCTAAAAACAACACAATTTACACAAATTATTATTAAAAACATATTAATTTAAAGACTAGCGGATGAGGATTACCACAACGTTGATACGGTAACCCTTCACGACAGAACTTTCTTGTTTTGATTATGCAATTTCACTGTCAATACTAAGCTTTACAAAAGGTAGGAATGTTGAATAGCACAATATGAACCATGTGAATAAGAGATGCTCATAATTGCTTAGAGTTACTCAGGATTGCTCAGTGTCTTGCCCCTAGATGGGTGATTATCACAAAATAAGTCAAGTTTTAAGAAAAATGTATTGAAAAAAAAAACCAAAATGAGCCCTACACTGAAAAAAATCATAAAAAAAATCAAAGTCGGTTTAAAAAAAAACGCCATTATTGATTTCGATGAAATTTTGTTTCAAGACAGGTAATTATGTTCCCTACTAACCGTTCATACATCACAAGATGGGCACTTTTAAGGAAACAAAGTTTTTCTAACAAAAACTTTTTCATTTCCCATTGATTATTTTTTCCAGTGTATTTTGTTATCAAAAACTAGACCAGTGAAGGTTATACGACTAGTCATCTCCCAAGTAACCACAAGCATTATATTATTGCACTTATTCAACCCAAAATCAACATCGGTAATGCAGGATCGCATCAATTCAACAGTTGTCAAGTAATGAAGCGTTAGATTAGCTTAAGAATGTAGTGATGCATTACCAATGCAATAATGCTACTTTAGCAATGTCTTATGGCATTACAAAAGATATTGCATTAGTTCGATCTTAGTGGGGCCCTTTTCAGCTTTAATCAAACTTCAATGATGCACTAGACGTAATACATATGCCCTATATATGCATGCTATTACAGCCTCGTGGTTACTTGGGATGTAGTCATCTCAAAAATGCAATGAAACTTAATTTGTGATGTGAGACAAAGCAAAGCACGCATATTCACGCAGCAGCACTCAAGAAGTACGACTCAATATACAATAATAATATAATTGCCCAACGTCCCCCAGCTGCGTCCCATCGAGAATTTCTAGGCCAACCGGAAGCGTGAGATCTACTCCAACAATTTTGTCGCGAAAACTGAGAAGGAATTGATAAATAAAACGAAGAAAGAACTCAAAACAAAAAAATCTCAAATGTAACTAGGCAGCATTTGACGACTCCTCCTTGTTCGAATCTCAGATAGCATGTAGCGGCCATCCCGTTTTCGCTGGAGTCTATGAATGTATGTAGTTGAGCATCGCACTCTCCTGATGCAAGCTGATACCGGAAACATCTTGGAAGTCTAAGGCAGAACTTATAGCCAACTCCGCCATTTAGTTAAGGCGTCATCGTCGATCTTACTGTCCCACTGGATGCCACTGCGTGAGATTCCTTGCAGCAAGATTTAGGAACATTAGGAACTATACGATGAGCCCAAGAGGATCGAAAGTCGTCATTAGAACCGGTAGAATTTCTCGTTTTGTGGGGTGGCAACTACCGTCCCACAGATTACGGTCGTAACGGTCCCAACCGACTTCAA
Organism: Aedes koreicus; assembly: GCA_024533555.2. Lineage (NCBI taxonomy): Eukaryota > Metazoa > Arthropoda > Insecta > Diptera > Culicidae > Aedes > Aedes koreicus. The sequence continues at coordinate 254,598 of JAHHFK020003279.1, forward strand.
GGGTGAAAGCATCGACAGCCGTACTCCACCACATCCCAAGCTCCTTTCTGTTGCCATTTCTGATAAAAGATCCAGGTTCTTGTCTTCTACATTATTTCCGCGCAAGACTTCAAAGACGAGCTGAGAGTTGCTGGTCCAATTACGGATTTCGAACCCGCCCTGCGCATGTACGAACTTACCTAACGTCTTGGGCGAGCTTCATGGCTTCCTCTTCTGTTTCCGTACTGAGAAACATGTCGTCCACCTAGTGTCGCTTTCCAATAACTTCTACCGCCGCTGGATACTATTGAATGACGCGCGAAGCCCGGTTGAAATTCATTACATACTGGGCACTGCTAAGAGAACAACAGGCTCTGAATGTCGTAACGCAAATCTCATACACTGCAATATGTTCATTCTCGTCTCTCCAATGCGATTCTATTGACACTGTTGGTCTTCCTCTCGTATTAGCCTTGGTGGAACATCCATGCCACCTGTCAGGACAACGGGATGCTACTGTGATGGATAACAGTTTCAATCACGGGTTGCTTGTACTCCTTCAATCCTCCTCAAGCAGCAGTGGTTGAAGTCTCATCTGGGTCCCTCAACAATGGTTTGGTCAAGGAATCAGTGATCATCGATTCGGTGGGGCAGTAGATAACCTTGATGACGTCACTGATCACCAAGTCTCGGATGAAATTGAACCGCGTGTCGATGTGCTTGGTCCTCCTTCGGCTCGCAGCATTGCTATGCAGCTCTGGTTGTCCCCTCGTACTACGATTGGTCCGGTAGGCTTCTCACCAACGTCCTTCATCAATTTCTGCAACCACAGTGGCTCTTGGCAGGCCTCAGCTAATGCTATTCCGCTTTGGTTGAAGAAAGGGTAACGCACTGCTGTTTCCGAGCAGCCCACGAAATCGGTCCACCTAATAAAAAGATAAATCCAGAATTTGACTTACGGTCTTGGTGGTCTCCAGCCCAGTCTGCATCAACGTATCCTTCAAGTTAACCTGGTCCGCCAAGCTTCATCGTCAAGTCGGCGGTCGATATCAGGTAACGGAGCGTCCTTTTGGCCTCCGTCTAATCAGCTTAGGTAGGATTGCTCACCTTTATATCTGAATTCCGAGATAGTTGCTAACGTCTCCTAGACAAGTTATCTTGAAGTGCACTTTCAAAATAGCCTCAATCCTGTTGCACTCCGCTTCGTCATGGGCAGCGATCAGCATAGCCATGATGGTTCCATACTCGTCCTGCTTGCTTCAGTCCGTATAGACTTTTCCGCAGTAGGCACACGTCGCCCTTCGGTTCCGTTTCGAAACCAATCGGCTGTCACATGTAGATCGTCTCGGGTAGTTTGCTTTGCAACGGGGCGAAGACTTCGTCGTAATCGGTTCCGTATCTCTGGCTGAATCCTTGGGCGACCAGCCTGGCCTTGTATCGGGTGACTTCATCTGGTGAATCATGCAGCGCGCCATCTCCACCAGTGAACGATGTGCTGTGGTGAACTGCTGGCTGATACCCTCGTTGCAGCAGAAACGCTTTGTGAAGAAATGATTCTTCACAAACTGCACATACCCCTTGATCCGTTTAGTTCCGACTTCTTTTTCAGAAAGTATACCACGGTATAGCGAGAGTGGTCATCGATCATCGTCAGAAAGTAGCGACAACCCCCTGGTGTTGGCGTGTTCATTGGCCCACACACGTATGGATTAGGTCCATCGGCTGCTTCGACTTCTTCTTGGATTGCTTTGGGAATGGCAGACGTGCCAATTTCCCTTCGACGCAACACTCACATGTCACGTAGCACCCGCAGTTCTTTCGTTCGAAAATACGATTTCAATGTTTCGATATCAACCGACGGAGGATTCATCCGATAAAAGGAGGATGTTTGGGTTCAGTGTACGTCTGAAAACAGTGGACCAGACCAGGGGGTGCGACTCTATCTCAGATGCAGGATATTTTTTGTTATGCTTTTGTGCGATGTGCGCACGCTTAGTAGATAGAAAGAAGATTTTAAAGATTTTGATTAAGATTTTAAAGATTTACTGCATAAAGATGCAGCACGATGCAAGTAGATGGATTAAGATTCACAAGCTGAAACAAGATTTTTCAAAGATTGATTCGCTAGCGTGAGATTTTTCGATCATCTTGAATCTGGATTTAGATGTGTCGCACCCCCAGGACCAGACAGGGGCACAAAAAGGGGTTGCTGCAGTTGTTTCAACCGAACTGTCAACAAGGCTGACAAGAATAAGTACACTCAGAAAAAAATCTAAACTAACTAGTTTAAAGTTCACTCTAAATCGATATTCGCCTGGTTGACGCTTAGCTCCGTATAAACAGCAACAATACTCGCTTAGTATAAACTTGAAATATAAGGGGCGTAGTATAATGTTGAAATATATGTGCGTAGTTTAAACGAGATTTTTTAGAAACCCAGAATAAATTGTTTTCCCGCCCTGGATTTGTTTTTATCTTGTAAAACTAACCTAAAAATAAATGAAATCGATCCTTATTAAATCTATCGGTGGGAATAAAAACCGTACAATCGAACACTTTCTGGTCGAGTGGATGTTTTTGGGGTGGAAATGTGGAACTTGTGCAGAAATTTAACCAATCGGAACTCTTTTTCTGCGTGGTAATATTTCGATTCATATGACGTTCTACTAAGGGAAAAGAGAGATCCGATTTTCTGCCATGGAGAAAATCGAACAACGAGAGGTGGTGTGGGGGGGTGGGAGATCTCTGTGAGAAAAAAGGGAGAATAGAGGAAAAAAATCGGCGGAAGGGCGGGAGAGTGGTTTTTTTCACGGAGAAACCAAAGTACCCAAAATCAAGTGTGATAGTACTCAAAACTAAGTACTCTGATAGGACTACCATTTTGGATATAATTTTGTTCTCGCTGGTAGGTAGTTTTAACTCAATCTTGAAGTTAAATGGAAAAAGTCAATTTTACACAGAGCTACGTATTTTAGGAGTACTAAGTTTTCAGTAGACGTGCGAGGCGATTTTCGTGAAACTATCCAAATCCGAGTGTTGGGCTGTCACTTTGCTTTGGCTGAAAATTTTTGATAGCCATTTAATTACCAACGGTGCTGTTAGGCGAAACAGTTTGTTTTTTATGCGTACCGTGTCTAGTGTCCGTTTTAAAATTTAACGCGACCGAGGTGGCAGAAGTGATATGGAGCAATTAAAGAAAAAAATTGACTCGGGAAGCTCCAAAAAATTAACCGGTTAGTATACTTATACATAATTATTCCACTTATTTGATTGCGTTTTTGAGTTTTCTTTTAAATAAATTCCAAAAACATTTCCTGTCGCATATTGTCTCAGCGCTATGGAATACTACATCAAAAGTTCTTCCGGATTTGAACCCTCCTAATGGTTTAATGCCTTCTTCTGTACCAATTGAAGATGTTCCATGGCAAAACTATCAGTGAAAATCCAGTATTTCATGAGGATCTGCGTAATTTCGATGTGTTGTGTCACTTCCTGAAAAAAAGGCCAGAAGTTTCTTTCAGGAATTTTTTTCTTGATCATTAATTGGAGTCAACGGCATGCCATGTCCCAAGAAAAGCGTTTCTTGACAAACGAAAAGTATTCATTTTAACATGAACTTTCAGTAGATTCTATCAAATTGCTAATGGAATGTTTCAATGTACCCGTGAATTTCGTCAATAAATCAAATACATTTGGTTTTATTTGAATTTATAGTTTACTTTTATTGAATTTGGTGAAAGAAAATTCACTAAAGCACAATATTTTCAAAAAAAAAACACAATTTTGGATTATTTTTACTGCCATTTCGCTGTTGTTAAAACAGTTAATTTCACTCAGCATTGAGTCTTTTCGAAATACTCAAAATTGGATACTTTGTAAATAACTCAATTATGACTGGTTTTACTTTGCTGTCAAGATGGGTGAAATGACTTAATTTTGGGTTGTTTGGTATCTCTGTGTAGAGAAAAATATCACACTGAACACAACAAGCAATTTTGATATCTTAAAAAAACAAAAAAATTGCGACAATACTGCTATGTAGAATTTTCTCACAAAAAATAAAATAAATTTTAAATTTTTAAAAAATTGGGGTATTTTTTTTTATTTTGGGACTTGTATATTCAAAAAAATAAAAAAATTATTATTTTTTTAATTATAAGAAAAACCATAAGGGACAGCCCTATGGGGTTGTACGCAAACTTGACGTAGGACTACGCAGCAATCGAATTCCCATACTCGTCAGGGCCATCCGCTAATTGATTTAAGTCAGTTCTGAAAAGGGCCAAGAAAATTCTATTGTACACTCTTTAGAAAGCATTTGGTGGCTCTTAATTATGATACAGCCCGGTTGTATTTTCTACGATGGTTGATAGGGCCACTATCTCTAACGCGTAGAAGACAGTTATGGATCTGTTGGTTCATTGGTTGTTCAACGCGCTTTGCTATTTATTCCGGGACGCGGCGTTTAAAGCAATGCCATGTTCAGCCGGGCGCGGCAATGGAAATTTCAAACAGCCCAAGAGAAAATGTTAACCAAATAAACTCTTTAATTGGAAAATTGATTTGGTCGTCCTGAAAAGGACGGATTTAGTTGACGGGGGAGAAACAGTTCGCGATTGAACTTGGGCTTTCTTTCTTGGTTCATCTCGTGGGATGATTGATTCTTGTCTCGTTGTCACGGGCGACTTTTTCCCGCCAACTCGTAGGCTTCAGCAGCCATGTTTCTCACAGCGAGGTTGACGGAAGCATCGGCAACAACAGCCAACTGCAACAACGTCTCTCTGGGCAACGACTGCTCGCCGCCGCCAACTGCGATCCTAAGACCACTGCGCAGCTTAACGACTGTCGTAAGACTGAATCAAAATGTACTGCTAAAAGCTATGAGGTAAAGGGGTCGGATGCTAGTGCACGAAAGAAGGCGGTACCAACGAAGGCAATGTGATACAAATTGCACCAAAGGGGACGAAATTCAGTTATTGCGCCACAATAATTAGTTTTAATTACTGCACGCTAGACGGATGATTTTCTTAACAGAAATATGCCTTAATTATTTGCTATCACCAGCAACTAATCCGCTATGCACAACTAGGAACTACAACGAACTCAACCACATGGTCGGTCTGAAGTGTCGCAGTTCGGTTCGAATTATCCGTTCTAGAATTGCGTTCGTTGGTTGTTCAACGTTCTTTATCATTTACTCTGGGACGCGGCGTTTAATTAATGCTATGTTCAGCCGGGGCGCGGTGATTGAAATTAATTTGAAACAGCACTAGAGAAAATTTTAACCAAATAAACTCTTTAATTGGAAAATTGATTTGGTCGTCCTGAAAAGGACGGATTTAGTTGATGGGGGAGAAACATGGTTCGCGATTGAACTTGGGCTTTCTTCTTGGTATTCTTGGTTCAGCTACTCGTCGTTGCGGATGGCCATCTTCAGGTGACGTGGGATAGTTGTTTCTTGTCTCGTTGTCACGGGCGGCTTTTTCCCGCCAACTAGTAGGCTTCAGCAGCCATCTTTCTCGCAGCGAAGTTGACGGGAGCATCGGCAACAACAGCCAACTGCACCAACGCCTCTCTGGGCAGTGACTGCTCGTCCAACTGCAGATCCTACTCTGCACAGCTCCACGACCGCCGGAAAACTAAATCAAAATGCGAAGGTGTACCCGTTATATAACATTCATGGCTGCCTAGGAGACGTTCGTTACTTAAATATGAAATCTGTGCTAGAAAAGTACTGTGTATTTGGTAAATTTACTCTGAAAAAATCGACATTATAAGACATTACCTTATATTTGCGTTAATTTCAATAGTTGAATGTTATAAATCAATAGATTTAAATATTGGAATCGAAGCGTAGAAAATGTCCCGATCGATTGGTGAAAACATTTTGTAAATCGATCGTGAAATGACTTAGTTATTAACGTTCAAAACCTATATATTTTTCGTGACGCTCCAAATTTTCGCAATTCGAACGTGTACCCCAGTATTGAAAACACAGACGTAGTCCTACGTCTAAAATCTCAGAGTGTAGGCGCCTCAACAGCAGCAGAAAAAGAAGAAGAATAAGTAGAGTCAAGCAAACAGAATTTACTTGATAAACCCAGTTCGCAGCAAGCGGAAGTACGTGACAACCCGATTCTACGGTCACACCGATCATCACCGAGCATAATTGGAATTGGACAACAGCCATTACATGAGTCGGAAACTTGGATTAAATGACGGAAACTTCAACATCAACATCAGATCAATTCTCTCTATCTCCGCTAGTTTGATTTCCCGCTGAATTAATTCATCTGGGGCATTGCAGTTTCGGAATAATCTGAAGCAAGATAAATCCAGCGGAAAGCATCGGTGTCAAAAAATCCGAAAGAGGTTCTGAAAAACCGCTTTTTTATGGCCATACCAGGTCAAGTCATTCATTCTCATTTAGCTTACCCTTCGCGGTGCACTTGCCGGTAAATTTTGGCCAATGCCACAGCGAGCAATAAGGGTGGCCGTGTCAGGCGAGCGGGTGGTTCCACGGCAACAATCATTAATCTTCATCAGCCGAGCCACCAGCCGACGGATTTAGCGGGGCGAGGGATGACCGTATTGTTTGGAGCTATTTTTGATGATGCCGTGAGCAAATTTGGGATGAAATAGACAATCATGTTTCCAGCATGATTTGATCCAAGCCGGCACGTGTCTAGTCCTTGAATGAGAATACTTACACGAGCATCCGATGGTAAGAGCCAAAATTCGTGGTTCAAGTAAACTTGCCTCAACTCAGCCGGCCTCCGTTCTCGTGTTTGCGATGAATTGAATTTCCAGCGAACAGAGCATTTCCATCATCAACCAATGAGCTGGAGGATTATTTCGCAGCTCAAGTCTGTGTCCCATCGGTCGTCAACCCTGGTGTGTTCACTTGTAGAGCCCATCTTACAAGTCCACCTACTACTACTACTGTGACATAAGGATTCAATGGTTGATTAATTACTTCCCCCATGTGGGACCAATTACCATGTGTAGCAGGTGTTAGGTTAGTGAAGCGGATATAAAATGATTCTGTCACATCTTTGTCGTGCTCAATTAATTTTGTTCCGTGTTGGGCGTATTATAAAATGAAAAGAAAAGTAATGTCATCGACCCTGCGCCCCCACATTTTTCAGATGTATGCATAGTAAGATTTATATGGATTAAAGGTCATAAGATGCGAACGCATGGTTGGTTGTGGACTAGACAGTCAATATTGTATCGCTTTGGTAAACGACCTATTTTTGATGATTGATTCTCTTTATCGATTTTCTGTTGACAACGATATTGAATTCGTTCCAATTTTCTAAGACTTTTTCTTGCCGGAAGAAAGCATACTCTAGAACAAAGAGAATCGTTGTTTTATAATAAGTTATCAGGTCTCCCGGATGAGCACCATACCATGTGCCACAAATCGAACGAAGAAAGTTGATCCTTCTTTGTCATTTTTGCTTTAAATACTTAATGTGGGCATTCCAAGTGCATTTTGAATCAATCCAGACCCCAAGGTTTTTGAAAGACTACGATTTAGTGTTGTTTTAGTTCATTTGCTTCTGACAACAAATTGTACAAAATATTATTCAAAATGTTATTTTCTCCAACGATTTCCTTGTTCTCGAAAGCATAGCAATAGGAAGGTATAAATTATGACTAGACGCTGGCTTATCAGGTTTTGAACAGTTGAACACAGTTGAAAATGATCACCAAAAAATCATTTTAAATCGGATACTTCTCAAATTTTCAGGGATTAAATAACTATATATTAGCTATGTTTTGGCATAATTTATTTATTGAATTTCCTCCCCCAAGCTGAATGCTCGTACATTTCTCTTAACACTGCTCATGAGATCTTGGGCGAGGCTTTGTCCATCTTCCTTACACAATTTCTCCCAGTTTTTCTTCAAAGCTTCATCGGTTTTGAATGTTTTTCCGCTTTTCTTCAACTTCTTCTTCATTATCGCCCAAAACTTTTCGATCGGACGAAGTTCTGGAGTACTCGGCGGGTTCGCCTCCTTCGGGACCACATTAACGCCCTTCGCTTCGTACCAATCCATTACAGGCTTGGCGTAATGACACGAAGCGAGATCCGGCTTGAACAGCGTGGGACCACGGTGAGAGCGGAGGAAGGGCAGCAAGCGCTTCTGCAAGCATTCCTCTCGATAAATCTGCCCGTTTATGGTGCCGGTTGTAACGAACGGCTTGCTGTACCGTCCGCACTCGCAGATCGCCTGCCACAACAGGTACTTCTTCGTGAATTTATCCATCTTTCCCTTCCGGAACTTTTCCGGAACCTCCATGCGGGACGTACCGACAAAAACTCGAGGCCGGGGATTTGTTTGGTGTCCGCCTTGATATATGTCTCGTCGTCCATGACGAGACAGTCTGGCTTGACCAGCCACTCACGGTACAGCTTCCGCGCACGCAATTTGGCCACCGTGTTTTGCTTGTCAGTCCGGTTTGGCGCCTTCCTGACCTTAAAAACACGTAGCCCAGCCCGCTTCATGGTCTGCTGGACGAACCACTTCGACGAATTGACCTTTTTGGCCACGTCTCGGGTGGAAAGGTTCGGGTTATTCTTAAAGTACTGCCTTATCTTCCGTGCCTTCTCTGGGTATTCCGTTTTCGGTCTTCGGCCGCTTCCAGCGCGCCGCTCGATGGTCTTTGTCTCCTGGAACATCTTCACAACGCAGAACACGGTGGAATGGTGGATTCCAAGCCTTTTGCCGATCCATCTGTGCGACTGACCAGAATTATCGATCACCGCGCCCAAGATTTGCTGGCGTAGCTCTTCTTGCTTCGAATTCATCTTGAAAACTACTTGATAGATCGCGATAATTAAATTTTGCACACATAAACATAACACTCTAAACTAGTATTACCCAAAATTTCATTAATTTTTACCCACGCGATAAAAAGTTACACCCAAAACAAAGTGTCGCATTTTTTCCGAGTCCAATCTTTACTTTGACCTGTCTCTACTCAGGCTGTACAATGTTGATTCGAAGTAAGGAAATAAATAAGTCCAGCAACCGTCTCTTTACGGTATCTGGGAGATTTTTCAGAAGATTGAATTTTATTATGAGACAAACCAGCCACTGGCTGGTCCATGCCAAATGACCGATAAAAGTCGAAGTATTGATATGATTATCTCCTATTGGGATAAAATATTGCATAGACTTTTGGTGTGGAAGACTGATCATTTTCCACTGATGGAAAAAACATGATTCTCGAGTAAGTTTTGAAAAGGTCGTTCCAGTTAGTTCCTTGACCCAGATGGTTGTGGTTCTTCAACTAGTTGTGCATCGTTATAGATGTTAATGTTCACATTGTTGAATAACCGACACGAATCACAAATTTACATAGACGTGTCTAAACGAGATTTGCACCCCATTGAGTTCAGTACATCGATCACTTTTTCGGTAAGTTTACGGATGTTTTTATAGCACTGTGTGCCAGGAAATGGTACTTCTACCTCAGGTATGCATAACTAGGGTGCCAATCCAATGTATGGGAAAAATTTGACCATCAAGTTTCAAAAAAAGAGTAGTGCTCAAAAGTTTTGTCTCCTCAAAAGAAGTCCCCATGCAAAATTTGAGCTCAATCGGACTTCGTTAAGTGGACCCCCAAAGCGGTCAAAGTTTGACTTTTTTGACCCATGCAAATTTTCCCAAGGTACATGGAATTTCCGAAATGGGATTTTTTTTTAATGCCAAAGGTCTTAGAAATGCATAAAACGTCGAGAACTGGTGTTAGCTCGAAAAATTTTTTTTTTGAAAAAATCGACTTTCTGGGACTTAGCCAATTTTTGAGATGGGGGAGTGAATTCAATTTTACTTAAATGATTTGAATTCAACTGCTGAGATATTCATGACTATTGAAACATAACTTATATCATCGTTGGCAACTGCTAACATATTATATGTGATATTTCATTAGGGTGGCACACTTAATTTCCATTAACCTTCCTAATGCATTAGGAAAAAGTTACACATAGTGCATTCAGGGTCAAAAAAGACCCAAGACTTTGCTTCGCTCAAAAATGTTTATTTTTGAATCGATTTTTGATATTTTGATCTCAAATAAAAGGTAAAGATTCTTAAAACAACATGCTGACCTGTTTTGTTTTTTGATTGGCCATTCTGGACACATAGGTACCCAGAACCGGTTGCGGTATGCATCCGAAGTGGACAATGTTGAAACCTCAAGTATTTGTATGGGGGGGGGTAAAATTGTTTGAAGTTTAAAAAAGAGAAAGGGGTGGGGGGGTGGGGGGGGGGGGGGGGGGGGGGGATGGGGGGGGGGGGGAAAGGAAAAAAGGGGGGGGGGTGGGGGGGGGGGGGAATTTTAAAACCGTAATTGCCTGTCAATTTGACCACGGTATGACTTTTATAAACTCGCATCTACCCTGAAGTGTACAATAAATATGTTAAAAATGTATCAATTCGTTATTTTTACTCAAAAAAAAAGAAGGAAAACGGACGTTATCTTTGTTTATGAATGTGGTATACAAGTTAGTGGGTACAAGAGTGTTCCAAATTGGGTCCATTCCGGGTTTTAGTTCATGACATGATGGATGTCTTCGGACATACAGATGGCATGACGTTTTCATCAAGATGACAAACCATTAAAATCATCATGATATCAGTATTTAAAATCATGAACAAATTACAATCATGAACAAATTTAAAATCATCATCAAATGGTACAATAACTTGGGGTATCCATAATTGGTCCCCGGATGAATATCCGGATGTGGTCTCCTGGTAGATCTATGGTATGAACGGTACAACTACTTGAGGTTTCAAAATTGGCCTCTTTGGACCCAACCGGAAACGGTTGCAGAGTATCCGGATGTGGCCAAATTCACAGGTAGGTCTATGGCACGATGTTTTCGGATATCTGTATTCAAAACCATACATTTTGAACCGTCGAACGGTACAAATACTTGGGGTTCAAAATTGTCCTCGGTGGGCCCTACCGGATTCGGTTCCAGAGTATCCGGATGTGACCAAATGTCCTGGTTGATCTATGGTATGATGTTTTTGGATATCAGTATTCAAAATCATGAATTTTGAACCGTCGAACGGTACAAACAGTTGAGTTTTCAAAGTTGTCCACTTTGGAACCGACCGAAACCGGTACCAGAGTATCCGGATGTGGCCAAATTCACTGGTAGGTCTATGGCATGATGTTTTTGAAGATCGGTGTTCAAAATCGTGAATTTTGAACCGTCTAACGGTACAAATACTTGAGGTTCCAAAATTGTCCACTTCGGATGCATACCGCAACCGGTTCTGGGTACCTATGTGTCCAGAATGGCCAATCAAAAAACAAAACAGGTCAGCATGTTGTTTTAAGAAACTATACCTTTCATTTGAGGCCAAGATATCAAAAATCGGTTCAGAAATAAATATTTGGGAGCGAAGCAAAGTCTTGAGTCTTTTTTGACCCTGAATGCACTATGTGTAACTTTTTTTGTAGCGTCACTTCTAGAGGTCGCTGAAAACTGTAACTGCTCAACATATATTCCTTTTCAAAAATTAGGAAAAGTCAGAAAATTTCAGATTCTTAGTTTATTTCGTTTAGACATAAGAGCTTTTTTGAGATGTTGATCGGTGAAAAACGACTCCAATGCACAAGGATGAAAAATTAAAAAAAAAAAATTAAAAAAAATTGAATTTGAAAGAAACGTAAAAGACAATAGTATTGAAACATCTCTTAAATCATCATTAGCCACTGTCAACATGTAATATGTGATATTGCGTTAAGATGGCCCACTTATTTTCCATAAGAGTGGTCCCTTTTGTCGAAAATAAAAAATAAATAAAAAAATCAGAATTTGAATGGTATATTGAGAACAATATTATTTTAACACCTCTTTCATAATCGTAGGTCATTTTCTCAACTAGATTCATGATATTTCATTAGGGTTTGCTCATTTTTATTCCATTAGGGCGGTCTTTTGAAAAATAATTGAGAATATGAATGGAATAGTAAAGACAATAGTATTTACACATCTCTTGTGTCATCGTAGATCATAGTTAACATTTAATATGTGATATTTCATTAGGGTCGTTTAATTGTTGTAAAGTCTTTTTTGTAGAAAAATTAAAAACAAAAACAAAAAAATTAGAACTTGAATGAGATATTAAGGACATATGTATTTAAACATCTCGTATACTATCATAGGATACTGTTAACATATAATATGTGATATTTCACTAGGGCAATTTCCTCATTATGCATCAGGGTGACCTTTCGCATGCAACACTTCGTTAAGATATTTTCATTAATGTTTTCTGTTGAATAGTCGAAATAGAACGTACCAATACGATAACATATAACACAAACTGCCGTGATCAATATATGGATGAAAATAAAATATTTTTTGACGTAACTAAATAATGAAAATTTCTTGATACCGGGATAGGCGACAAGGAAGTGCTAAACAAGTTTTTTGTACATATTTCTTTAAAAAAATTCTCAGCCTTGAGCTGCTTCATTTCTGAAATATAAAAATACGTGGCTATCTGCTTGCTGTGATACATGCGCTTCGGTTGTGGAAGAAAAAAGTACGTTTATACATAAAACTCACAAAAAACAATATATTTTCATAATGTAATTCATTACATAATCAAAAAAAAAAAAACCAAGAGCAATATACAGAATCACCTACGACATTTACAGAAACATAACCTCAACATAAGACAACCGTAACAATTATAATACAAAATGGATTGAAAAAAAAATATGTTTCCTTTAAAAGGTTCCTTAACCGAAACACTTGTGTGTTACCTAAAGGATAAATAAACATCATTTAGCACGATTAAATGTATTCATAGTGAAAGAATATTTAAGAAACCGGTTTCTTTCTTCATGTGCTCAAATGTGCAATGCAATGGTAAAACTAGGAAAAACCTGAATTAATCCACCGATGGTGACACTGAACCCTTCTTACACTTCACCAGAATTACGAACTCAAATGTGGCCAATATGGTACTGTATACATATTTTAATCAGAAATTCCAGGAAGAACCAGGAATATTCGATATGTCATACATTCAGTTTATAAAGTGAATTATTTGTCAATCCTGAACGTATTGTTCATCGATGTGATTAAAATATTGCCATTAATAGTCTTCAACGACCTGTTTATGTTAGTTATATAAAAGGGAAATTTACATGAATATTAGAAATTCCATATAATCAGTCCATAGAATGAATTATTACACAATCCTTAGCGTCAATTTTGATTATTGATATGGATTCAAGATGCTTAACAAGTACATGTTCGTTGAAAATTGTGTAGTTATAGTAAATAGAGACTTTGTGTAATTTTTGAATATACTCGTTGCAGTTCAAAGCCGGACCACTCGAGCGAATCGATCCTGCTCTAATTCTATAGAGTCGCATAGTGTGGCTAATCCGCTGTATGTGCTATACAACGCACCAGATGCAGAACAATAGAATACAAGCTGCATCGATTGGGGTGAGTGGTCTTGTTCGGTTTTGAACTGCAACGAGTATATTTTCATCTCACAATTATGTGCTCTCAGGTATTGTTTTGGTCATATCTCCATGAAGGATTATCCAATCCTAATGAAATTTTGATCAACTATTTAAAAATTTTATAAGTTTAATTTGGCGCTAACAAAACTAAAATCGGTACACAAATAGCTCAGTATGTAATCGGAGACTACCACTGTTTGATTACTATTATAATAGGCCGTCAAGTACTGTTTCGTTGATATCTTCGTAACGAAATGTCCGAATAAAAAAAAAATCAATAGCGTTCTATGGGAATGTTGTAGCTTTCATTTGCCGTCAACAGAACTGAAATCGGTTCACAAATGGCTGAGAAACCGATGTGACATTATTTGTAACGCACACACACACACACACACACACACACACACACACACACACACACACACACACACACATACATACACACAGACATGTGCTCAGTTCGTCGAGCTGAGTCGAATGGTATATGACACTCGGCCCTCTGGGCCTCGGATAAAAAGTCGAATTTTCAAGCGATCTTAATACCCTTCTTTTGGTGTAAGAAGGGTAAAAAGAGAAGTTGTAGAAATATACTATGTTTCAAATATTCAATATATAAAATGAAGTATTAGACAATTTTTAACCGTCAGTTCTGACTATCTCATGCGTCATAAAACGTAACAGATGCGACACTATAGAATGCAAACAGGATCGATTAGTGCGAATTGTGTTTTCCGGTTTTGAACTGCAACGAATTATGTGCAATTATATGCTCTCAGGTATTGTTTTGGTCATATCTCCATGAAGGATTATCCAATCCTAATGAAATTTTGATCAACTATTTAAAAATTTTATAAGTTTAATTTGGCGCTAACAAAACTAAAATCGGTACACAAATAGCTCAGTATGTAATCGGAGACTACCACTGTTTGATTACTATTATAATAGGCCGTCAAGTACTGTTTCGTTGATATCTTCGTAACGAAATGTCCGAATAAAAAAAAAATCAATAGCGTTCTATGGGAATGTTGTAGCTTTCATTTGCCGTCAACAGAACTGAAATCGGTTCACAAATGGCTGAGAAACCGATGTGACATTATTTGTAACGCACACACACACACACACACACACACACACACACACACACACACACACACACACACACACACACACACACATACATACACACAGACATGTGCTCAGTTCGTCGAGCTGAGTCGAATGGTATATGACACTCGGCCCTCTGGGCCTCGGATAAAAAGTCGAATTTTCAAGCGATCTTAATACCCTTCTTTTGGTGTAAGAAGGGTAAAAAGAGATATTGTAATATGTTTCAAATATTCAATATATAAAATGAAGTATTAGACAATTTTTAACCGTCAGTTCTGACTATCTCATGCGTCATAAAACGTAACAGATGCGACACTATAGAATGCAAACAGGATCGATTAGTGCGAATTGTGTTTTCCGGTTTTGAACTGCAACGAATTATGTGCAATTATATGCTCTCAGGTATTGTTTTGGTCATATCTCCATGAAGGATTATCCAATCCTAATGAAATTTTGATCAACTATTTAAAAATTTTATAAGTTTAATTTGGCGCTAACAAAACTAAAATCGGTACACAAATAGCTCAGTATGTAATCGGAGACTACCACTGTTTGATTACTATTATAATAGGCCGTCAAGTACTGTTTCGTTGATATCTTCGTAACGAAATGTCCGAATAAAAAAAAATCAATAGCGTTCTATGGGAATGTTGTAGCTTTCATTTGCCGTCAACAGAACTGAAATCGGTTCACAAATGGCTGAGAAACCGATGTGACATTATTTGTAACGCACACACACACACACACACACACACACACACACACACACACACACACACACACACACACACACACACATACATACACACAGACATGTGCTCAGTTCGTCGAGCTGAGTCGAATGGTATATGACACTCGGCCCTCTGGGCCTCGGATAAAAAGTCGAATTTTCAAGCGATCTTAATACCCTTCTTTTGGTGTAAGAAGGGTAAAAAAAAGCACTTCCTTATCGCCTATACCGGTAATAAGCAATTTTCATTATTTATTTACGTCAAAAAATATTGTATTTTCATCCATATTTTGATCACGGCAGTTTGCGTTATATGTTATCGTATTGGTACGTTCTATTTCGACTATTCAACAGAAAACATTAATGAAAATATCTCAACGAAGTGTTGCATGTCAATTTTTTATTTCAAATTTCTAACTTAAAGGGTCACCCTGATGCAAAATGAGGAAATTGCCCTAGTGAAATATCACATATTATATGTTAACAGTGTCCTATGATAGTATACGAGATGTTTAAATACATATGTCCTTAATATCTCATTCAAGTTCTAATTTTTTGTTTTTGTTTTTAATTTTTCTACAAAAAAGACTTTACAACAATTAAACGACCCTAATGAAATATCACATATTAAATGTTAACAACGATCTACGATGACACAAGAGATGTGTAAATACTATTGTCTTCACTATTCCATTCAAATTCTCAATTATTTTTCAAAAGACCACCTTAATGGAATAAAAATGAGCAAACCCTAATGAAATATCATGAATCTAGTTGAGAAAATGACCTACGATTATGAAAGAGGTGTTAAAATAATATTGCTCTCAATATACCATTCAAATTCTAATTTTTCGATTTTTTTTTTAATTTTCGACAAAAGGGACACTCGTATGGAAAATATTTGGGCCATCTTAACGCAATGTCACATATTACATGTTGAAAGTGGCTAATGATGATTTAAGAGATGTTTCAATACTATTGTCTTCTACGTTTCTTTCAAATTCATCTTTTTTTAAATTTTTCATCAAAAAGGACCACCCTAATGGAAATTAATTGAGCCGCCTCAATGAAATATAACATACAATATGTTAGCAGTTGCCAACGATGATATAAGTTATGTTTCAATACAATTGCCATGAATATCTCATCAGTTGAATTCAAATCATTTAAGTAAAATGAAATTCACTCTCCTAACTCAAAAATTGGCTAAGTCCCAGAAAGTCGATTTTTTTAAATGAAATTTTTCCAATTTTGATGTTTATGCAAAGGTGTTTCTTTTACGCCCAGTCCCTTGCGCTGAACTGGTCGGCTTACCGTGCCGCAAGTGCTCAGGGATTCTTTGCCAAGACTCGAAGCTAAAAGTCAGTTCCATTGTGGTTCTATCACATTAATTAGTTTTTCTACTGTAGTTATCTACACATTTTTTTCAGCATTACAGCATGGAGAAGCGGGTTGGCGTAGCCTGGGCAATGTTGTCAACTTGACAATAGAGAAGTGAGTGGCTGTGACTGAAGATCGTGTTCAAGCAGGCTATATTTTCCATTTTCATTTAATTAATAATTTCAGCACGCTTTGGGACATATTTGCATTTCATATTACTTTTGCATTTCAGAGTGTGGAGCAGCATGACAATTTAATGCTTTTTATGCTCAATATTTTTTCAAGCTTGTCAGCATAACATTTTCATTAAAATTTTATTTCTGAACTTCAACTACTATTCCATCTCGTTCATTCGTAAAAAGAAAAATTTTCAACGTTGATTCGTAAATAATTTCATGCACTCGCGACAAAATAAGCGCTAACATTAATGTTGCTGAACCGCCTGTAAGATATGCAAACTGCATAACAAAACTCTGTGGACCACGGGGGGATGCATCTGAATTTTGTGGCGGCTTTCGCGTTGTCTTCGTTTGTTGCTTCTGACCAGCAAATGGCCGTTTTCTACATTGCACTGATCTTCTTTTCTTTTTCACTCCACACACTGCACATAATCAAAATCCCCGCTATGAGCCGACTCTATAACGAACTTCAAAACTGCTAATAATCATCGATTCACTCGCGACAAAGCGAAAAAACGCTCTAACTTAATAATTTATGTCCGGGTGTCACAATACTACCACTAATAAACAAAACTAAGCTGATGTAAGTCTTCTTCTGGGTGCGGGGGCGAGGCACAAAAAAAAAAACAAAAAAATGGGGATATACAGGGTGCGGCAGAAAATAATGCGAAAATGTTCAAACTTGAGTATTGGGTTAATTCGTGTAGCTAGTGACTAATTTCTGTCGAAAGTGTATTTGTTTATGTTTACTTTCAAGTGCTGCATCCAAACATTCTATTTGTTTTATTGCAAATTCGTCAAAATGTTCGCGAAAGAAGTGATCACCAGTTTGTTGCTCGCCCAGAAGAAGCCGAAAGAGATTGCCAAGGTGGTAGGGTGCCATTTGGCAACAGTTTACCGCATAAAAAAGTCCCTGCCGGATGGTCCTAAGCAGCGGAAGCCGGGAAGCGGACGTCCGCGCTTTGCACGCACGCCGAACGTGATCAAATCGGTCCGTGCAAAAATTGCTCGCAACCCGGTGCGTTCCATAAGAAAACTTGCAAAGGAAGCCAATATTTCGGAGAAATCCATGCGGAGAATCATCAAAGAAGACCTGCGTGCATCTTCCAGAGCCAGAGTGAAACGCCACTTGATTACGGACCGGGTCAAGGAATTACGAGTGACTCGTTCCAAGAGATTGCTTTCCTTGTTGAAGAAGGAAAAATGATAATCCTGTTCTCCGACGAAAAGCTTTTCAGCATCGATGCTGTGGCCAACAGCCGCACGGACCGGTTCATTTCACCGCAGAAAATGGAGAACGTTCCGGAAAAAGTGAAATTCAAATTTCAAACCAAACATCCGGCTTGGTGGCGTCCAACGGTTTGAAAATGCCGCCTGTTTTCATTGATGCTGGAGTTAAAATCAATACTGAAGTGTATATCGGTATTTTAAAAGACCAAGTGCTTCCCTGGGTGAAGGCCAACTTCTCCGAGGACCAAAACGTTGTCCTACAGCAGGATGGAGCGCCGTGTCACAAGTCCAATCGAACCCAACAATGGTTGAACGATAACATGAAGTTTTGGCCGAAGGATTTGTGGCCCCCTAGCAGTCCAGATCTTAATCCGTTGGATTGTTCGATTTGGGCATATGTTGAAGCACGAGCCTGCAAAACATCACACCCTAGTGTGAAAACCCTGAAGTCAACCATAACACGCACATGGCAGTCAATGTCGGAGGACTACGTCCGAAAGGCATGCTCTCTCTTCCGGCGTCGGCTCGAGGATGTTATTAATATTATTATTTGTTTTCTTATTTGTTTAAAAGGACTTTATAAAGATAACTGCACTGGAAAATGTTGATATTATTGCTTGAATTAGTTGAAAATGGGATTTGAAAGAAGTAGAACAAATGTTCGCATTATTTTCTGCCGCACCCTGTATTACCGGGCATCACTCATTTTGGGAGGGAATCGATTGTATTCACTACGTCTAACACAAAGCATACGGGATTCCATTTATTTTAGAAATCATCAAACCGGGCTCTTCGATCACTAAAACTGCTTTCTTCTACCTATAGAATAGTCAATTGATTCTCAAAAAAAAAAACAAATCAAATAGCTTTTCATTGAAATTTTATCTTCGGTGGATGGACTGATCTACTCTGCTTTTCAGCTTTTTCAGGACTATTAGGATATTAATACATATCCAATTTTAATTTTGGAGTAACAGTCCAGTGGCTGAAAGTTATATTTTGTAAAAACATATATTATATTCTGTAACGTACATATCATACATACATTCATTAAAAAGAGTAAGGAGGGAATACAGGGTGCCAGACGAAGTGTAGGCTGGATGACGGATTCGTGGATATCTGGCCCTAGTCATGGATGACAATTATGCCTTCCTTGATGGAAATCGTCAGATCGAGATCAGCGAAGGTCTAATTGTCTTCCGACAGTCTACAGTGAGTTTGCAAACCCTATTTTCAACAAACCACCAGACGGAAATCCTAATGTGTATTGCTTACCGTTCATTTCCTTTTATAAGAGCGTTTCGTTGGAAGGAGGCTCTCTATCCTTTCCGTGGGCTTCGTGTAAGTGCTTCTGCTTACGGGTCCACACCCCCGTTTTTTGCCCTTCATACAACGGAATAGTGAGGATTACAGGTATGTACAGTTTTATCTTGCCATTAGGAGGAACTGTACGCCATGGCAAGTCCTGCACTGGTGATGTTTCTCTTACGCTCAGTGTTGAGTCCGGTCGGTTGAGGCTAGAAATGATCATCAATGATAGAGGTATTCAACAACCAAGTTGAAGAACCTATTTTTAAAACCCATAGGTCGAGGGAACAACTGAACTTAGTGTTGATTAGTAAATATATCAATTAGCAACGATGTTCGGCATTCATGGAGGACGCACTCAAGAAAGGCATGTTCGAAGAATTCTTTTGTTAGTTGAGAATAGGAACTGTGTTATTTGTTTCTTTTATCTTTATTTCATAAATGACCACATCCTCCGAAGGAAATCCCGGAAACGGTAAACTCTTATCGAAAAACACTGTCTTTCTGTCTTTTCTGATCACTCGGATTTCTTCCGCACTAATATGTTTATGTATGCAATGTATTTTCAGTATGTGTGTTATCAGTGCTGTTAAAAATCAACTTTTTTTTTAACCTACTTCCTCTACGGATTAATGTTATCTTTTACCACAATGTCTTCTTCCGGATTCGATCTGTTACTACCGCAATTTGATTTCTATCCTACCGATTCTTTCCTATACCCATGTATCGTATGCGTAATCTTCCCTTGCCGCCTGTTTTCTGGTTATAAGCATCTACCTCGTTTCATTCCGTAAGTTTTTGTGTATTTTTTTTAGTATGGGTTAATTTTTGTTTTTATTAAAATGCGGTTTTATTGTTGTTAGGATTAACTGCTGCATGTTTCCTCTACCGATGTGTTTGCATTTGTGTTTGTTGGGGCGTGTCTTGTCTAATTTGTTATTCTAGTGGGATTTTCTCTCTCTTATAATTGTGTTGAACGTGATTGTATTACTTTAATTTACTTAGTTTGAGTTACTATAAAATTGATTTTATGTTATTTTTTTGATGATAGGGTGAATCCATGGATGCGGGGTAAATTACTACAAAAATGTCAAAGATTAGGCATATGTAGGTTTGCTCGTGTATTTTTATTTTATTTCTAGGGTTGTGGAGGGGCTCCAGATTCTACGGGATCTCTATATTGTTTGAACCTTCGAACGCTTTCCGAATTGCGCACTCTAACCATTTATGTAACGTCGTGTTTTTCTTTTCTAATTAAAATTGTTTCTTTTTCTCTAAAAAATTTGCTTCATTTTGTAATAAAACTGTACCAAAAATGTTATACGCTTGTTCGATTTTGTTTATAAATTTAATTCTCAGTCAGTCTACCGAAAAACGAATAACTGTTGCCTTTTCGTTTATGTATATCAAAACATGGCTAAGGAACACCAATTAAATGCACTCGAATTTCATGTGTAGCAAGCCCACCACAGATTGGGTTTCACTCAGAAACAGCCGTGTTTGGTGGATATATGATGGATCCATCTCATTTGCATATATTGAAAGTGTTGTTTCGTGTGGTGAAGAGGAAAGGGTACTCCATAGCAGAATATTGAACGATTTGGATCGAAACTGGTGCGCTTCACAGCTTGTAGCTGCCCTTTCAATTGCCATTAATTGGATTATGAATTGAGATAACCGCATTTTCGGAATGATTTCAATTTTTGATTGCAATTATGCACCTTTGCATTCGAAAAGCCATTGGATTTTGATATGATAGTAAATTTGTAGATTATAATTGACAGAATTCTGAACTAACAATGCCAGTTAGAATATCACATATATACGGATCGACGTAGTGGTTGATAATATGTTGAATTGAAAATGACGACATCCACATAAGAATACAGATTCCGTAGCGTTTGATTATTCCACAACCCTCAGTCTATCCTACAAACATCAGTTTGCTATCTTATCAACCCAACCTTTTGCTTTGTACGTCGTATAATCAGCGCATTCTCGGAATCAGCACCATTGGGAAAAGCTCTCAACAAATAGAGGAAACCAATTTTACCCCCTGCTCATCATCATCATCATCATCATCGTCGTCAAAAGGTCGAGGCAAAACACGTAGACTGTAGCGCGGCGGGTAACAACCGCCGGCCAGCTTGCGTGCTTCCAAGAAACCCGGTAAAAGGACAGGTCAAACGCACTGGGTGGGTTAACAACCGCCGAGTTTGTCTCTAGCTTCGGTGGCACATGTGCTCGACCTTCTGGAAAATTGAAAAATAAACATACGAACCAAATGAAAACACAACCGTCCCAAAAGTAAATGGTAAGGCTCCAATAGCCGCCCTCCGGTATTATATGTACTATGGTAGACCATTTCGAAACACGTAAACCTGCATTTATCGCATCACTGCGGTGAGGTTTTGGTGCGCATCAAAGCGTTTTTAACGAATTTTCTTCGGAAATTCACATTTCAGTTCATCCCTACTGGTGTAATGGGTCCAAATGTTCGATGCCAAATAGAAAATAAAGTTGAATTCCCAATATTATCGTCATTGTTCTTCTTCCTACAAACATAATAATTCCACACAGTTTTCCATTCTTTTTGTCACCCAGTGGTAAAATGTCGGTAGGAGAGGATGGCTTTCAGGAATACCCAACGATGCAGGCCACCCTCAAATGTAAACTCCCAAAATCCCACAAGGCTGGGCCAGAATGTGTAAAGTTAATGTTACTGTTTCTGTGGCATAAATCGCCGACGACAAATGGAAGGCAACGGCATCCATACGGAGGGTTGACAATTTCCCTTACTCCTTTAACAAAACAAAACAAAATTGTATTTATCTTAACGGCTCCTAACACGCATTACTATATTGATATGTATTAGGGCTGGTGGTGGGTTCATCACAAAACAATTAGTGACTTTTTTTTACTACAATAATGCAAATAGTGACCAAATAGTGACTTCAAAGCACCAAAAAAATGACCAACAGTGACGTTGATTGAAAGTTGGTAATTAATCAGCCATATCAATCTTTACTTAAATCGATTTCCTGTTTCAATGAAATCAAGTTCAATCAGTTGATAAAGTCTAAATTTTCAGGTGATTCATATTTCAACAATCTTTTATTTTTTATCTTTTAATGATTTTATCGTTTTCATTACATACAAACTAGGGAAGGAACAAATTCTAAAAAATAGAAAGAGTTGTAAAATAAATTCAAAAAATTCAATCTCGTGTCTCGTGATCGAAAGTTCAACCTGTTCAAGTACTCATAGACGAGTTAAGACATGTTCAAGGTTTGGTCCAGTTTGTCCCATTTTGCATTTGTGTTGTGTCATTGTGTTTTCCGAGGCAAATTTATGAAATGCATACTGATTTCTTATTTCGCAAATCGATAAAGTAATCATATGAAAACTGAAAGTTTATTCCGCTAAAAGAAGATATTATTGTGGATGATGAAATACTCTTTTATTGATATCAAAGATTTTAATCAGGTCGGATCTCTAAAAGCAAAACTTATGTTGGTCATTCGAGGAGGCGAATTACACTTGCATTGCATCAGTTGGCTAGAGAATCTTGGGCGAAACACTTCAATATATACCATTTATGTTGTGCAATTGTTCACTAAATACAGGGAACATATCAAAACTTAATAAACGGATATTTGCTTGGACTTTAAGAAATCTTCGCGCAACTGTGCACATCCATCCCCATATCCTGTTTGTCTTCTCTTAGAAGCCTTAATTTCAATAACAAAGTACTCTCCCCGGAGCAAGCTGTTTTGAAATTCAAATAGACTTTTTCAATGCATAGGTACATCTTCTCAACACTCGAGGAGGGACCGATGATGGTAGCTGCAGAAATATTGCAATGTATGTCGCTCCGAGTTTGAGCCCGTCCTTCACCAGGTGATACTGCTGTTGCTGCAGCTGCGCACACACATAAGTTATGGAAATTGCATCTTCATGTCAGAACACTGTTTATTCCTAGCACGATCGACGTTCTTCTATATATGCTCCCAACTTCTTGGAAATGTTGTGGGTGAATAATGCTCATTGTGCTATTCATACAAATAGTTGTGGTTTTATACGCCATGGTTTGATCGTGTGAACAGCATTTCCAGCTTATTGCTTATAACAATTCCCTAGTAATATTTGATTGGGGCGTAACTGATTTTGTAAACAAACGGTTCAGTTGGTTTGATGGAACAAATCACAAACGAACTACGCTGAAGCTCGTAGAGGAAGCATTCCTGCAACTGATTGTAATTTTTGTTTTCGAAAATACTTACTCAACAATTAAGAGTTTAACGATGCTTTCTCCGAGCACGAGTTTTGAAAAAAAAAAATCCAGTTGTGTAGGTGCCACTGAAAGCTCCAAGGTGTAAAAATAGGGAGAGGTGCCGTTGGTGTTGAATGTTACACCCGTTCGATTGGGAAAATCTGATGATTGCTTGGATTTTGTTTTTCGAATTGCTCGTCGCTATGATACACCTGGTGGCCGTCGGAATTTTGCGATGCGTTGATTGAAGCAAAATATTTTCATTTCAAACAACAAAGTACGGTTTGATATGCAGCGGTCCGTTGCATTCAGCATCGTAACACGTAAAATAATTGAGCTGCAAACGACATTCAACTGGCTAAAGATTGCTCCAGAAAATATTGATGCAGTCAGAAATCGCTGCCATTTTGCAATAATAGATTACTAGTTCATTTTTTAGTCTGCCTCCTGTTGTTTACCTTTATCGCTCAGAACTTGTGTAGCGGTTCGATCGTTTCCAACAGTTTGTTTCAAAATGCGTGGACTTTCAGCGATACAACGTCGAAATATTTCTAACAAATGGTGTACAGAACCCAGAATGTCACTGGTGCAGTTGGCAAAAATGGAAGGAGTAAGTGAGAAGCCGTGCGAACAGCGATCAAAAAGTTCAGTGAGGATTATACGTTTGAGGAAGGGAAATAAAGCCGTTGGTCCAGGCTCATGTGTAGATGAGTACGATATGTAGGGTCCAGGTGGTGAAGTCGTCTTCCTGGCGTCGGTGGTTGTCGCCACGTTGTGAGGAAATAGGCCGACGGAAAATAAACGAGTAAAAAAAAACCCTTGTTTGGATAAACCTATGATGTAGGCATTCAAGCACAAAAGGTAGGTTTCTGAGCGGGATGTGGCTTAAGAGTTAGCAGTTCGAAGTTCAATGTTCATCGTGCAAAGAACGTTTGAATCTTCGAACCTATGAGAAGCAGAAGCAGCCGAAACTGAGTCGAAACAACAAGCATCGATCAGGCGATACGATACGATGCTTGCTGGGAATTCTAACTGTAATTCATGGATGACGAAACCTACGTGAAACTCGATTACAAATCCTTGCCGGGGTCACAATATTAAACGGTGCGTGAAGAGGAGGTATTGAACCAGTCTGAGACATCCATTCAAATTGAAAAGTTTGGTAAAAAAGCTATGGTCTGGCAAGCTGTGGCTGTGGTAAGATTTCGCAACCTTTCATCACAACTGCTTCGATGAACAGTGAAAAATTCATCAAAGAGTGTTTACAAAAACGAATTCTACCCATGATTCGAAGGCACAAGTATCCTGTTGTCTTCTGGACAGATCTTGCGCTTTGCCATGACGCGAAATTAACGGTAAAATGGTACACCGCCAAGAATGTTTCATTCGCTCCAGAGAACATGAACCCTCCTAATTGCCCGCAAGTTAGACCAATTGAAGACTTTTGGGCATTGATGAAGGCACATCTTAGGGAACATGTCTCGACAGCAGATATCATTCAACAGTTTGAAAAAGATTTGGAAGAAAGTGTCAAAACTTGTCGCTAACAAGTCTGTGTTCAATCTTATAAAGACTGTTCGGAAGAAGGTGCACCAGCTAGCATACAATCGCTAAATTGCAAATATTGAGAACACTAACCAGATGTGCTGCTCTAATGTTAACAGTATATTTAATAAAAATTGAATTTCCATTACTTGTGTAAATTTTTTACTGCAAATTGGGTGTGTCCATACTTTCTGGGGCAGTCTTTACTTGTCTGCGGAGGTATAGAAAGATAATCAACTAACTTTATTCAAGCCTGTCCACGTTAAATTTCGGACACTTTTCATTCAGTGTAGATTTTAAATTATTTCACGGACAGCTGACACGTTTCAACTATATGACAGCTGAAACTCTCCACTTTATTTCGTGGTATAACATGTTTAAATTCTTGTAACATTCAGTAAAATGGCGTCGAATTAAGTGGAAGTGCACAAACGCATTTTGTACGAACGGCAGCAAAATCCGAATTTATCGGTACGCGATCTTACCAAGAAACTAAAACTACCGAAAAATACCAAGTTTTGTGTTTGCAAATGATTTGACCAGCGCATGACTGTAGATCGGAAGGTTGGAAGTGGAACAAATTGAAAAGTATGCTCCCGACAAATGGACAAGAAGGTGGTAGCCATTATTGAGAAAAATCCCAATCTTTCTGTGTGAAATGTGGCGAAATGAAGCAGAGACAAGGACTGAACGCGTACAAAGTAAAAAAGGTGCCCAACCGTGATAAAAAGCAAAATTTCACTGCAAAAAGTCGTGCTAAGGAGCTTTACACCAATTTTTTGCAAACGTTTTCTTGTATCATAATGGATGACGAAACATACGTACTCGAAGACTTTAAACAGCTTCCGGGTCTGGTTTTTTACACCGCAATGCAAAGGAACGCCTTTGCCGAGCATTTCAGGACAAAGAAGGTGTCCAAATTCCCGAGGAAGTATTTCATTTGGCAGGCCATATGTAGTTGTGGTCGAAAATCTAAAAGTTTCTTCTCTACCGGCACTATCAATAATGATGTGTTCGAGAAAGAATGTCTGCAAAAGCGGTTGGTACCGTTTATCAAAAGCCACAACTCTCCAGCTTTGTTTAGGCTTAATTTGGCCTCTTGAAACTATGCGAAATCCGTCCTGGAATGGTATAAGGTAAAAGAGGTCAAATACGTGCCAAAAACATCCAATCTACCAAACTGTCCAGAACTTCGCCCAATAGAGAAGTACTGGGCTCAAGTTAAGCGGAAACTCTTCGAAACTAAGAAGAAAGCAAATGATTTCAAGAGAAACTGGAGAATCGTCACGGCGGCCGTATCTGAGGATACCGTACGGAACCTGATGTCTAGTGTACCACAGAAAGTTTGAGAATTTTGCAGAAAGAAGGAACTGTTTCTAATGTAGATATAACTCTATTATTGTGAAATAAACAATCGGTTTTGTTGAACTATGTGTAAATTTTTTTTGCTGCTATTATTTTGGTGTCCGAAATTTAACGTGGACAGGCTTTAAGACGAAAACATTCGAGACATATGGATATAATGCCGGTCTATAAGCATTGGGTCTCTTTGTTGATACAACTTCATCTCATCCCCTATGTTTCTTTTTAAATTTAACCATAGGAAGGACCTTTCTGTATTATTTCTGTAACGGGTGTTCAATAAAAAATGAGAATGATTTCAATACCTTTCTGTAATTAAAGTAAAGAGCGTACATTTTTTTTTCTCTAAGAGAATTGCTCTCTGGACTCTCTAGAAATGGGTGGCATGTTTCTTTTCGCTCGGGTGCTGTCAGTTCAATCAAGATGGCGTCGAAACAGCAAGCATTCTGCGAGCGTGTTGTACGGTTTTACGAAACGCATGGTCATCGTGGAAAAAAGTTTACGGTAGACCACTTTCGAGACGAAATTTTTTTTTTAATATACGACTGAAAAAAATCTCATTTTTTATTGAACACCCGTTAGATATATGCTCTAAAGCTATATCTCTCTTCATCTAGCAGAAAATGTAACAGTTCAAATGAGACTAATGGTTTTCTCTACCCGGGTCCGGGTCACTCTATATTGCACGTCGGGGCATCAAGGCTCCTGGATCGCTACCGTTCATCCACATTGTAGCAAATCAATTTCATAACCAACGATAACAGTCGCTGTTTGGGATCTTTACTTCGTCAGCGTACAAGATGTCGCTCCAATAATTTCGATTGCTTCCTCGCCGTTGGTCGAACAAATAAAGCATCATCCTCCATTACTCCTGACGTTCAAGGATCGCCATTCAAACGAAACGAAAACTGTTGTTCCTGTTTCGTAAGGCTTTCGGAATGCTGATGATCATTGATACATTGATTGGCACCACAGCTGGTTGAATACCGTTCACAGGACGACTAGTCGGTTTCTTTTGACAACACCAGCTTAACTTTCAGCGATAACAGAAAACCAGACCGAAATCGTTCTAAAGGTACCTCAATGACCAGCGTAAGGAGTCTGGTCTCACTGCTACCATGACTATCGACGACGAAGTTGTTTCTGAGCTTCAAGAAGTCTGTAAACTTTTTGCCTTCAAGTTTGTGAACACTTTTAGCGATGCAGTTACCCAAGTAAAGTCTAACATCATAATGATAGCAATTCAAAAACTAGTTTTGATGTCAACATCAAATGAAAATCAATATTTGTTTTAACTAAGCGATCACCAAATTCGATATAAAATTTAGTTTTATTCTTGCTGTAATTTTGAGTTCACTTTTCTTAGAGAAAATAGGAAAAATAGCAATAGAAACATGCTTTTACAGAATATCAAGTGGAATACTCACTTTGCTATGAACAGGAAAAAATGTACAGCAAATTGACTTTTCATTTTGCTCTCACTGATAGCAGGATCAGTTTTGAAATTGATGTCACAGGAATAAATTACCGCTATCAATTTGGATCTTTCAACCGCTAAAGGGACCAAAACGACAGCAACCTGAGTAATCATTATCAGCAACATCACAACAACATATTTAGTTTTCTATTTGATCTCAGACTCTTCTCGGGTATTCCCGACGACCAAGTTATCCAGGCCGTTTCCAATATTCCATTAATGGTCGGTAACACTCTTGGTACACTCAACATCGACGAGGTAATGCTGTCTAGAGCTGCATTACTGTTAAAACCATCGATGAACCCCGGCCCAGAAGGGATTCCGTCCGTTTTTGTAAAACGACACATTGAAGATCTGCTTGTTCCATTTTAGTACCGCAATTTGGAGTGTCCATTTCAAACGGAGAGTTGCCGTCCATTTTTCTGCCATAATGCCATAAGAAAGGTGATCGCAACAATATAAATAACTACCAAGGAATTTCGTCTTTGAGTACGATTTCTAAGCTGTTCGAATTTGTGATTATGGAACCGCTCACACTGTCACACTGCAAACAATACTTCGGTGACGATCCATCTCAGGAAGATCAACCACCACAAAACTGCTGTGCCTTTCCGCACATATTGCGGAAAGGGTTCAAATGGACGTCGTCTATACAGACCTGTCCGCGGCTTTCGACAAAATTAATCATGCTGCTAACGATAGCCAAGTTGGGGTGATTTGGGTTAAGCGGCAGGGTATTGAGCTGATTCAACTCATACCTCGACGGCCGCCAGCTGATTGTGACAGTCAAAGGTTTCCATTCCAGTGAGTTTTTGGCCCCTTCAGGAATTCCACTAGGCAGCTATCTGGGACCGTTAATTTTCCAACTGTACTTCAACGATGCGAACCACACACGGCAGGGCCCACCGTTCGCCGATGATTTGAAGACTTTAATGAGGATTAGCTCTAAAGTTCCCAAATCTTGCTTCAACAGGAGCTTGACACTCTCATGAACTGGTGTACATTGAATTGCCTGGTTGTTAATCCTAATAAATGCTTCATAATTTCATTCGCCCGAATTTACCAACTCATCATGTTCAATCATGCAAATTTAAACTTTGCTGAATTTCTGCTAATTATTCTTAAGCTTTTCGTGAACTTCGTTGATATTTTACTTACTTTTCTGATACTTTGTGAACTTTTCTGTGAAAAAATCTGTTAACTTTACAAATATGTTGCTAGCTTTGAACATCTTTCTTCTATGGGCAGGTCCATGGACATCTTCAGTTAGTTCTATAGACTACTTGAGAAAGTTTCAATTACTTTTTTGAGTTGAAGGTCTGCCAACTGTTTTGAAGTTCTGTAAGCTTTAATGAAGTTCCTTGAAGTTCTAAGAAGTTTGCAAAAGTTTGGATTTTATGAAACTCTGCAAACATTGTTACATTTCTACTAACTTCACTAACGTTACTGGGATATATTCCAAAAAATGGATGCAAGTCCGAGTTGCACTTATACCAAAGGCAAATAAAAAAGATAAATCTTCACCAAAATCATACAGACCAATTAGTCTGTCATCAATATTTTTGAAATTAATGGAAAAACTCATAGATGAATACATAAAATCAGAATTTCTTTTTAAAAAACCATTATGTAAAACACAATTTGCCTATCAATCAGGAAAATCAACAGTAACAGCTCTTCACACTCTGGTTACTAAAATAGAAAAATCATTTGCTCCTAACGAAATTCTCTTAGCAACGTTTCTTTATATTGAAGGTGCATTTGACCATGTATACTTCACATCCATGATAAATGCAATGAGAAATCATGGTTTTAATGAAAACATAGTAAACTGGATAGTAGACATGTTATTCAAAAGAGAATTATCAGCTAACCTAGGAGATTCAGAAATGAGAGTAGCAGCAGTTAAAGGCTGCCCTCAAGGGGGTGTTCTATCTCCGCTTCTGTGGTCCCTGGTTGTTGATGATCTCCTTCTAAAAATAAAGCATCAAGGTATCGAGGTAATTTGGTTTTGCGGATGACATAGTCATTATAGTCATTATAGATGAAACGCTTTCTGACCGAAGGCCAAAACGCATTAAATCTCACACTATCGTGGTGTAAACGTGAGGGATTGAATATAAATCCTACAAAAACCACTATTGTAACTTTTACTAAAATACGTACCATTTCAATAGCTAACCTTAAATTATGTGATGTAAAACATTCAATGTCCACGGAAGTTAAGTATTTGGGGGTAACTTTAGATAACAAACTCTTCTGGAACAAACACACTGAACAACAAATAGCGAAAGCGACAAGTGCTTTCTGGATCTGTAAAAGAACTTTTGGAAAACAATGGAGTCTAAAGCCGAATATGATTCATTGGATCTGCCACCATTTCTATAACTGGAGCAATGCGTAGCGCTCCATCCATAGCTCTAGAATCTCTACTTAATCTTCTTCCTCTAAATCAATTTATTGAATTGGATGCATTTAAAAGTGCTCTAAGGCTCAAAAGGTCCATGAATTTCTTCGATGGGGATCTTATTGGACACCTGAGTATCACAAAAGAGTTTCAACCAAGTCCACTAATAATGTTGAATGAGGACTGTATGCAGAGAATAAACTACTTTAACCACAATTTCCATGTTCATGACGTGACTCGTTTGGATTGGCATGCAGGAGGGCCGAATATTCCGCCCGGATCATTAGTCTTTTATACAGATGGCTCAAAACAAGACAGTATGGTAGGTGCTGGAATAACTTGCCCTGGATTTAACTTTTCGGTGTCCATGGGAACATGGCCCACGGTATTTTAGGCTGAAATATATGCTATCCTAGAATGTGCAGCAATCTGTATTAGAAGGAATTACAAAAATGCAAATATATGCATCTGTTCAGTCGAGCAGCGCTAAATGCTTTACAATCAAAAATTTATATGTCAAAACTGGTTTGGGAATGCTCAAAATTGTTGCAACAACTGTCCTGTCGCAACACTGTTAACCTATACTGGGTTCCTGGGCATTGCGGAATCGACGGAAATGAAAAAGCTGACGAATTGGCAAACAAAGAATCTACCACGAAATTCATTGGTCTCGAGCCCTTTTTTGGCTTATCTCCTTGTGCTCTTAAAGTGGAGCTTAAGTTCTGGGAGAAAACGAAGGTACAATACAACTGGAACAAGACCTTAAATGCCCGGCAATCAAAACGTTTTATAAAGCCAAACGCTTGTCATACATATAGGTTACTAAATCTATCGAAACGTGATCTGAGCCTATACAAAGGTTTAATAACAGGACACTGTCCTAGTAAATATCACCTAAAGCTCATTGGTAAGCTAAATGAAGAAAAATGTCGAGTGAAAGCTCTGAACATTTACTGTGCGACTGCGTTGCACTATTTCATAAAAGATGCAGATTTCTTGACAAAGGTCTTATGGAGCCTTGGGAAATCTGGGTTGTTAACCCCAAAAGGATAATAAATCTCATAAGGAATATATTACCTAGTTGGGATCATTGCCTATAATAGTAGTGGTAGTTACTCAGAATAGTGACTCATCACTGCAATTTGGCATACATAAAAAGAGGATTCACCACCATAGAACAATTGATGGTCGCGGTGATATCATGTCCCCAACACAGGAAAAAAAAACTTCACAGAAGTTCTGCAAAATTTGCTGCAGTTTTACGGATTTTGCTTATGGTTCTGTTAACTTGAAAAAAAAAATCGAACAAACAAAAGTTTGCCGAACTTCTGTAAACTTTGCTTTAATTGTGTAGACTTTTCTGAAGTTCTGCAAGTTTTGCTAAAACTACGCTACAGTTCTGAGAAATCAGCTGAAATTCTGCGAAGTTCTGAGTTTTCTGAGGTTCTGTTAACTATACTAAAACTCAAACTTTTTTTTTACAATGATAAAGTTCTGTGACATTCATAGAACTTCTGTGCTGATGCTGATTCTATGATAGAGTTTTTTTTTCTTTAGTTCTATTAAATTTACTAAAGTTCTGCGAACAAATATCCCTGAATTTTTTGACTTGCGAAATTTGGAAACTGTTTAGGATTATTTTGAAAAGTCGAATGAGCTGAATTAACACCAACCAAATCGAAACGATGTAAGCGAAGTTCCAATACAGAAAAAAGGCGGACATCAACATAAGAAAATTAGAACAATGGCGGTGTAAGTGGAAAAAAATTGTCCCATTGTTTGTGGTCTATATTTTTGGAACTGTTATAAAACTTGAACAAAATAATAGAACATCGCTGAAAATTGCACTGTTATGAAATGTGCATCTGAAAATTTAAATGAACTGTTTTAACGAAGGCAACGAAGGCGTTCCAGTTAGATTTTCTTTTTCTTCCTTTACGTACTATAGAGATTTTTAGCCTCGTGATGGTGTATCTCCCATCGTTATAACACACCTTTTTTGGGTATTTTTTGTCACTTGTATGGGGGTGACATTTGAACACGAGACATTGGCGTGAGAGGTATGGATAACTACTACGCCGGGGTCCTCCCGGCCCCGTTAGATAATCTCAAAATCTCAAAATTTGTAATGGGAGTACTGCGTTGTTGTAGTTGTGTTCAATTTTACAACAAGATTCATCCAAATTATACATATTCTTCTTGGTTATTTAAGTAGTTTCTTCAGATAGAAATAATCGCCAAACATTGTTGAATATTCTTGCAATTTTGATTTCCCATTCAAGCCCCGATTTCAAATTTTGTATGCCACATGAAACGGCTACTTAAGAGAGGGTCTTATATTTTTTTATATTTTTGTATATTTTTTCCATTTAATAAGGTATTACTAATGTAAAACAGGATTTGGAACCATTACTCTTCAGGAAATGTCCTGATTTGCAGGTCTTCGGGGGTTCGGATCGAAGCTACAAGTTTTGCGAGCTGAAGCATTCCAAATGTCTCGCTTCAGAGCTTGCGTAACCCTCAAAAGTTTCCAAGTACCGTCTCCATTTCGATTTCGATGGTATTTCCACCGAGAAAGCTATTAACGACGTGTCTACCAGTTCGATTCCTTAAATTAGGGGTTCAATCTTTATCTCGTTCTTCCGACACTACCAGCACTACCTAAAGCTTGGCTATCAAATACATATTTTCAACTAAACACCAGACCGGAAGCCAACTAAACTAGGGGTGTGACTCTCTCTTAGAAGCAGCAAATGTTGCAATCTACTGTTGTGAGGTGACCTCATGCTTAAAAGGTAAAAAGAAGATATGATTTGCAGCAAAAAGAGTGAGGGTGATGGAAGTCACTCTTTTCAGATGCAAGGGATGCAAGAAGATCAGATGCGCTATACAGCGAATAACTTCCTATGTAAGGTTTAACGAAGAGAACGGGAGTAAAATAGATTATCGCTAGTTGAATTTTCCAGTTTTGAACTGCAAAGGGAATTATTACTGCTCTTGTTGCATGTTTGGCTTAAGAAGGCTACTTTCACTCACCTTGTACTCTTAGGCTCAATAGCTACGACATTTCGCCATGTTTTTATTTCCATAAGCGAGTTAACTGATAAACGTAAACAATGACTTATTCTGTAAATTTCTCGTAATGAAAAGTCTATCCAGGTAAGCCACCAATTCTATCGGACAGGAAAACTCTTCCTATACGTGGGGGATTAATCCCAAGTAACCATACGCATTATATCATAACACTAATTCGACCGATTATCAGCAACAGTAATGCCATTACATTTACATTAAAATGTTTACATTAAAAATGTGATGGTGCATTAAAATGAATCTAAAACAACTTAACATTAACTAAGCATTCAATGATGCATTATTGCATTATCTCAAAAATGCTTCATTGCTAGTTAAAAAGTAGCATTGGTGCAGTATCATCTGGATGCCATTTTCGAACTTGACTTTGGAAATGAAAAACAAATGAGCTGGCTGCCTCTCAGATCCAGAATTGTCATCTTCATTCTTCTAAACTTTGGCATTTGAAGCTGCAGGTTTGGTTCTTAAAATTTCGGGAAAAAATATGGCTACATTATGGAGAGCCACAGGTTTATTTTTTATTTTTGTTGATTTTCAGAAGGCTGAGCTTTTTTTCCAACGAGCAATCTTCATTCTCATATAGTTTTCTTTTTTTTATCGAGTTTAAACCTGGTCCGGGTATCAAAATTGTGTCGGCTTGTTGTGTAATGAACGTCGGTGTCTATGCTTTCATGTGTAGCTCATATCGGGTTGAGGTTTGCACTGATAAAAAGTTCAGATATCGCTGTCTGTGCATTGTGCATTGTGCATTGTACATGTTTTTCTAGAACGACAAAGAGAGCAGAGAGTATGCTTCCTTAATATTATGCAGTTGTCCTTCGTAATTCTATTGCTCTCTTAGCTCAGAGCGTTAACGCAACCGGCACTCAGCGTTCTGTCGTGAGAAATGTTGGTTCGAATTCCGATGGAAGGTGAAACACATTTGCGCATATAATAAAATATAAAATAATAGTATGAAATAACATCCTCTAATAAAGAATAACAATGAAAAGATCTCTAAACTCGATTAGAAATTTTAAACATTTTCGATGTTTTTTTCATAATATCCCAAGCTCTATGTATGCTTTTAAAAATGCAATGAAACATTTCAGTAGAAGCAGTAATTCAACTGCTGAAAAAGTAACTATGCCCTAAATATACATGTTTTAGGGTTTCAATAAAGCATGTGCGCTAGCTTTAATTTGACAGGAGTGGGGCCCTTTTAGACTTTAATTCTATTTTCATGGTGCATGTAAGAATAAACTGCTTTATACCATAAACATATATCGTAATATAATGCAAAATTCATGGTTACTTGGGATGAGGCGATTTTTCAAAGTCGCGAAATTTACGGAAGAAGCCAATGTTTGCGTTTGTTTGTTACGCCCTTAAGAAAATTCTTTGCTAATTTGACGTTCAGAATCATGAGAGCCTAACTGGCATTCAATATGACCCGCAGAAGACGCGCTTAGGCATCACTAGCATGGAAGCTTACAAATCTTTTATAGTGATGCAATTTGATTCCGTACACCCTTTAAATTTTGTGGTACAGGAAAAAGGTCAATCCATTTGGTTCCCTCATATAGCATGTCTTATCAAGTTGATCTTAGAACGGTAAAGTGATACCCATTCGCAGAATATTAAACGCAGAGAGAGGTTTTCATAGAATATTTGTTTAAACTCCGATCTCCGGTTGTTAAGGTCTCTCAGGACCGGACACGACTTAACCATGCAGCCGCATATCATTTCTATCGAGAACGAACAGCAGTAAATTGAATGCCACGATAATTTGCCCGGGCGTAATATGTAAACACTCTAATTGCAAGAAAGACACGTCTCGGCCCCACTGTCATCATGTCTTCCTTCGATTCGAGAACCGAGGGCTCATGTTTCATTCAGTCAGCATTTTTTTTTTTACATTCACTACGAAAGGTAAAGAGCAACTCGACAGGGTCGTAAAACATGGCCGAGGAAATTGCTGGCGACCAACTATGGAGTACCTCCTTTGGAGATGGAACTGGTGGTGTTGGGACGTTGGTGGTTGGCTAAATGATTCATGAGATGCATGGGAAAACGGAACGAACACGTCAAGTTTTACGATGGATCATCGTTGGGCTGCTGCCACCGTTACCGTTGACGGCTATTTGGACAAACTAATGAGCTCATCATTCCGGGATGAAAATGTGTCCTTTGGGTTTGCGGTAGTACATAATGTTTCATTCACTCTACTAGCGTATCCATTTTGGCTATCGGTGAACTGCTTCCGAGCTGAGTGGGCTTGAATAAACACATTCGTTTCGTCGTCTCATCTAAATCGTTTACGCAACTAAATTAAGGCAATCCGTATGGGCAGAGATATTTTTTACAGTGTTATGTGTGTTCTCCTTCTACTTTTTTTTTTTTTAAATCCTGAACTTTATCTCTATCGTACAGGTCTAATAAAACGTTTTGATTTTCGTCGATTAACATCATAGAGTCTTATCGATTTGTTTTGCAAAAAAAATTAAGAAAAAAATGGTTATTGACCTTTTGGCGGATCAACTGACCAACAACAATTTGTACAACATGGTTTGCCTGTGTGTGTTTTTGATTGAAATTGTGCAAAAATTGAAACAATCTTACTTGTGACAAAAATTGATCTGATAAACCAAATATCAAATGTTTGACGTTTCACCGCGGTTGGCAGCACTGTCCCTGGAAGCGCTCGTAAGATCCGCTACTGCCGTGGCCGTTGCGGTGACCAGGGGCTGCTGTAGGTTTGAAGCGTTCGCACAAAGCTGATCTCGCTGCTGGTGTTGCTGGTACTGATGGAAGGTGGCTAGTGTTCGGGGATCCAGTTCAAGGGTGATTTGCTTACCACTGTTGATGCTGCTGGTGCTGCTCCTCCTATGGTTGTGACTTCCGTCGACATCGTCCGGTGGTGGTGGCAGTGGATGACCACTGACGCCACCCAGGATAATTCTGTTGCTGCAACCCTCCACGTAATTGTCATCGTCACCATAGTCGTCCTCGTCGTCATCGTTCGCTGGCTCACCACCCGGGATGTTGTGCACGATACTTGGGATGGTGGCTTTCTGCTTGGCGATCAGCTTTAGCAGCTCAATTGCGTCAAGAGCCTGTCGCTTTTCATGCAGGATTCTGTATTATTCGGTGAGAGAAAAATATCGAAAAAAGGGTGGAGAGAAAGTTCGAATTTGGATGAATTTGTTAGGATGTTTGTTGATTGTAATGGTATGGGAAAACTTTTTTTTTACAAGCGTTTCTACATTGTTAGCAATGATAACAAAGTTCTATCTACAGTATGCGGGAAGCGACATTGTTTTTGTTAAATACAGTTTCAATCTACTGGTGCGGAGAAAAACAGCTTTGATTTGGGTGAGTTTCCAATCATTATTGTGATTCATCAGAATTACAATGAAGAACATTTGAAGGTATATGGTAAACATATTTCAGATAAGAACGGAAAAAAAAAACTCAAAGAAATATAGTCAATGAAAACTGTAAAATTTCCACGTCATATTTTTATGGAAATAATGATAGATTTCTGTGTTTCAATTATATCTTTGTGGTATATTGAAGGTGTTGCGTTGAAGGGTGGCAGCAAAGCGCGTTGTTGCTACGCAATCATGGGTTTGTGATGAAAGCAAACATAACTATTTGTTAATTAAATTTTTAATTAATGACGTCATGGCGTTATCAACTCTCAATAAGGATAGAATCAAATCTCCAAACTATATGCTTTCAGTAGTTTAAGTATTAGGCGACAAGAACAGAAGGATTTTATGTTCAATTAATTTTTTCAAGCCACCAGAACTAAATCTCGGAAATTCTTGGTTTCTCTGAAGGGTGTTACGATCAAAGTTTAGCTCTCTTAACCTTTCTAATCCCTTTGAGTGAATATGACCCAGGGATGCCAGATATTTTTTTCAAATGTCTGCGATAAAAAGTTTAAATGTCCGGGAATGTCTAAAAAAGTCTGTAAATATTTTTTTTGCAAAATTAGACTTCTTTCAACGAAAAAACGTAATAAGAGAGCGTTGGCGCGGGATCCGGCAGGAAGCCGTAAGCTATCGTGACATGGGGAACAGGAACGACCCTGGGGTAGTCACTCACAGACGTTCTAACTCCGGTCCTGGCCCAGGCTTTCTCGATAGGAGGAAGGACCATGTGACGCGCGGTTCGGCAGGTACCGTAAGTGGTCGGGCAGGGAGATCGCGGACGATATGGCTCGGACATCCAGAACCCTGCTTGGATCCAGGAGCATCTCGATCGAATCAGCGTCAGGTTGGCGAAGCTAACTACTAAAGACCTATGTAGTTAGACATAGTGCGTGCGTAAAGCACAGTAGCCCCCTCCCTGAAGTAATACCGAAAGGTGGTTCCGGGGAGGGCCGGGGCTCGAGGCACGGGTGGGTTTATAGTGGGTCGAGGAGTTGGCACCCTCATCCCCACACCCTGAGTTCTTCAGGAGTCTGTTTGCAGATTTTCCATCCCGTCTAAAAAAAACACAATTATTGGCAAAAATCCATGGAAAATTCCTCATAATACTGATGAGATCACACATAAACCCTCTGAGAAACACAAATGAAGTTTATGTGACAAATAAAAAGTATGTGTGGCCACACATAGTGGTTATGTGTAAACATAGGAAGTATGTACAAATAGCTATCATTTGTCACATAGATAATATCTTTGCTTTTTTATCAGTGTATTACCAACGCTTTGACAGTAATGACTGGCCCATAATTGATACGTTGCGGATGCGTTTGCGTGAACTTGATAGTTTTCCCATAGCTTTTCTGTCAAATTTACGTCAACGGAACGCAAACGTACCTTTTGGTGACAATAGCAGTGAAGATTATTGTTTTTTTTTGTGGTAGTTGGATGGATAAGAAAATTGCATTTATAAACCCCATCTCTTACGCATGGGATCGAACACTACCATAAGTAGGGATTCCATGTAACCCTCGCAAAGTGCCTATACGCTGCTTATGCTGGGTTCACTGTATCTCCAAGTGGCCCACCGCTTTCGTTTCCTCAAGGATTACTACGTTGAAAATAAATGATACCTACGCTATTTTAAAATACTTCAACAAAGCTTCTTACCGTATCTACTATGGAGAAATCCAGGTAACGCAAAAGTGAGGTTAAACGTCGTAGATGGTACTCGTTAAAAATGTTTTTTTGAGCTGTCTCAGCAAAATAATTGTTGATAAACAGATAAGAAAATCGACGATAATGACGATACTGACCAATTCAATACAGTTTGAAAAATAGCTAGAAAGTTATTATCAATTTCGGTTTTAGATACTACGATGTTTAACCTCACTTTAGCTTTCCTTGGTTTTCTCAATACTGTTCAGATCCTCGTACGTTTTAAATCCAAACTTCAGAGAATACCTTTATTTGAAATTTAAAAAATATTTTAAATGTCTGTAAAATCTGCAACATAAAAAAGTCTGCTCAAAAAATTAAAAGTCTGCAAATTTACAGACATGTCTGTAAATATGGCATCCCGATATGACCTGAAAAACACGTTAAAAATGCGATAACTTTTGAAAGTAACAACCAACATGTCTAAAATTTAATGACTTTTCTTGTTTCTAGAAGACGTTTATTTTAGGGTAATAGGTATTTTATTTTTTTCGTACATTTTTTGAAGGGCTCCATAAAAAAGTAACGAATAATCCATTCGGGTCAGACCCGGATGCGATCCAACGATTTCTCAATCATTTTTCAACCAAATTCTAATTTTGTATGTACTCAAATTATCGTTGGTGTTTGAATTTTATGACTACGGTTATGTTTGATTGGACCAAATCGACCGATCATTATATGTGCCGGCGGATCGTATGTTGACCGGATCGTCGCCAAATTGAGCTAATTTGACTTATTCACTGCTAAATATCTTTGAGTATGTAACAGAATAATTGATAAGATACCATGTAATCAGGACATCCAAAGAAATAGGAAGTCAGGTTCGGATGCCCCGTAAAAGTGGCCAAATTATAATTTCAAGAGAACCTAGTCGTGCGACATATGAAAATTAATAGAATTTCATTGGCAAATTATCATAAACCATATCAATTGTACAGAGTGCCCGAAATAATATGGTTCAATAGAGTGAGATATCAAATTATGGTTCCCAATTGCCTATGATATTCTGCAAAGTTTGACGTGTCGCACGACTAGGTTCTGTTGAAATCATAATATAGCCACTTCCTGTCTTCCTATGTCTTCGGATGCCCAATACGATCCTGATATTGTTAATCAATAATCCCGTTGCATAGTTAGATAGTTGCCAGTTGAGAAAATTAGTTCTATTCGGTAACGATTTTCTTAGATGGCACACTCATAAATGAATGGTCTACATACGATCAGCCGTAACCGATTCTAAGCGGACAATTCTGTCCAATCACGGACAGTTAGCCATATTCATAAACTTCATACTTCAACGATGATTTTGAGTATACAAAAATTGAAACTCGGATATAAAATGACTGAGAATCGTTGTAGCAAATCCGGGTCAATAAGGCACGAATGTATTATTCGTGACTATGTTTTAATGCATTAGGATGGTATACCAAACATTCTAAGATGGAACAGTAGGCTTCCATTCTAAGATGGAACAGCAGGCTTAATTTTTTTTCATTTCAGTGTCCTTTTCAAAAATTTATAACGGGCCCTTTCGAATGAGCACTTTCCCGTAAAAGGGGTGCAAGATCTTTTTATGCTCATGCCGTTCCCTTGTTGTTTGCTAAATCAGCCGCACACTAAGAGGAGAATACCTAAAATTTGGTTTTTATTTTACCGAAAATTAGATAAAGTTGACAATACCCAAAATACTGGTAAAATTAAACGATAATAAACAGTAATTTTTACTGATGTTTGGGTAATGTTCATTTTCCAATATTGGACGTTAATATTCACCCAAAATTGAATAAATTTCTTGAAACTGATCGAGGACAGAAGCAACGGGGTCGCCACATTTTTCAAAGCGAAAACGTAATTATTTTTCTTATTAAACATTCAATAAATAGTTTATTCATGTCCCAATATTTAAAGCAATCACTGTTGCATTCTTTTATTTGAGTCTTGCATCGACAATTCGGCAAATTTGCAATTTGTTCAGAATTGTTCATAGATATTTGGTGTACCGCGTGATATCAATCTAAACATTCGTAAATGGATTCCGGTATATTTCTATAATACTTTTGAACAGTTGTTTCTGCTTAAGTGCAGAATTTTGAATACTTATCCGAATAGATAAATTGTAAAATTGCATGTCTTTCTAAAGCATTCTAAGCATTCTAAAATGTAAAACTACAAAAAATACCCAATAATCATTAAAAAGTAACAATAAAAAATCGGTAATTTTTAACGTTTATCTTCCTTTAATTTCCTATATTAGGAAATCTGTGTTTACGAACAATTGAGGGTATGTGCACTTTTAAGCGATTATCGGTACTTTTTACGGATCTTTAGGTATTCTCATCTTAGCGTGCGCAATTATAATAACAATTCAAGATGTGTTCAAAAATTATGATACAAATTGAAAGGGCCCGAGGGTCAATCACAAATAACGTTTGCGATTCCTGAAAAACTCACGAGCATGTAATCGGTTATCGTTGGTTATACTTCATGTATTTCATTTAACCGTGCATTCAAGGAAAACCTAAACACCCTTATTTTGTAGGTGTAAACATTCAGAATGATGCATCTATTTTGATTTTGAAATTTGCTCTTCAGTTATCAAAATGAAGTCTAAGCAAATGTTGGTCTAGCATCACGACAATCTGAAACACTCGCACGCCGATTTAGCAAAATCGTTAAAAGTGACCAAATTAACTGTCACCTACGTAATAAAAGTTTTCGGGAAACGTTCCTGACTGTCATGACTGCCCGCTCAAGGTAAAATCGAAAGTCGGAGCCATTTCAGGCGGAGCTCCAACCTGTCCGTCCGAGATGTCGCAAACAGTT
This sequence comes from Aedes koreicus, assembly GCA_024533555.2. Classification (NCBI taxonomy): domain Eukaryota; kingdom Metazoa; phylum Arthropoda; class Insecta; order Diptera; family Culicidae; genus Aedes; species Aedes koreicus. Next base: position 296,147 of record JAHHFK020003279.1, read on the forward strand.
CGATTGCGTTACAATGGACGACGAACACTTACAATGGACGACGAACACTTACAAGGCAGACTTCAAACAGCTTCCCGAGCAGAGGTTTTATACGAAAACCGGGAGGAATCAGGTGGCAGATATTTTCAAGCAAATGAAACTGTAGAAGTTCATTAAGATCTGAGTTGACAGGATATCTGTACTTGTAGAAATTTAAAGGTGGAAGGTGGTAGCTGTAAAAATGTTTGCTATATTTCCTGTATCAACACGTTTACACCAACAGATCAGGTGCTCCGCCTAACCACAACATATTGGGCCATCGCCAAGCGGAACGAAATGGCTGCATATACTTTGATAGCAGCAGAAATGCCCGGTAATTCGGATTCGGTTACCCGGAAGCTTAGCGGAATACTTAAACTATATTCTATACTAATTCAGCTTAAAAAAAGATTTTTTAGCAACACAATTTATAAAATTATACGCATTCTCGTTTGACCCAATTTTGATCGTACCACACTTTGAGAAAAACGTCTGAGGTCAAGGGTTAGAAATGATGAAAAGTTCAAAATTGAGTTAAAGGACGATCACGAAATTATAGCAACACAAACAATGTACTATAAAATCTAATGTATTTATCGGATAAAAACCAAACTTGCAGAGCAGTTTTATGCATGTATTAGTTTACATACATTGGATAAATTATTGAAGGTTGTTTGGTAAAATCCTCGAAACTTTCGCTTCAAGCCATCCATAAGAGCTTGTACAGTCGTATCGGTACATTTTTCTTATTTTATCCACTTTCTACGCATGTAATTTGCATCCTTTACCTACTTTCTCCTTGGTATTTTTGAGTTCTCGCTTCATCATGGTCCAATATATTCGATTGTACATTGTTCTGGACACTTCGATGGATTCATGTCCTTGGGGACAAAATGCACCGAATAAGTCTCATACTATTCCAGCACGCTTCTTGAATAGTGACATAAAGTTAAATCCTGCCAAAATAGTGGTTTTTCATTGTGCTGCTCCAAAAATAGCAAAAGACGTTTTTGAGGCATTCAGTCTTGAAAGGTGCAGATAGTCAAATAAGGTATTTTGATGCGAATATCGACATTTTCTTCTTTTTGAAACGATCATCCGCTTTGAATTAACCTTTTCCGGTGTTAAACTCCTGTCCTGACAGTTGTTGGAGGTCAGCTTTGACGTATGTTTCGTCATCCACAGCAAATGTATCTCGTCAACATCTCTGAGTGTAGAGCTTGCTAGCATGCACACTAACAAAATGTTATGTAAATCTCGGTGACCTGCAGGCGATACATGCAAGCGTTCTCTAGAACATAAGAATGAGTTGGAAGAGATGAGAAAATAAATTCAATCCAACACTTTTTTTTGTTGACTTGCGTATGTGTCAGTTTTAGGAGACGCAATTTAACACGAAATCCTTGTTTATGTCCCCGACTTTTCACAAACATGAATGAACATGAACGTCTCGTGTAAAGTTCCTAATTTCTAAGTGTGTGGGTTTTGGCAACAGTTTGCTGCCGCGAATGATGGTTTGGGAAGTTTTGAACCTTCTATGCTTGTAATTCAGCTCTTGCATTGATCTTTTGGGCGTAACTTTGCGAAACACCGATTTGTCAACATCACGTGTTGAAATATTGGTATTTCGTGTGAAATTACCCTCAACCTTTCCCTCCTTCTTCCTAAATGTTGCTCCCGGTTTTCTTCCTGCTCCGCGCTTGTGATCCAAAGTCAACCGGTAGTTGAACCGGTTATAGTAGTCTTGAGAATTACTGATTTGCAGCATTTTCCCCAAAGCACGATGGGACAGCTCCAGACTTTTCATGTGATCGTTTAATTTTTTTTCACGCGTCTCCACTTGACTCACTCTCATCTTGGCCGTAACAATCCACACAACTACGCAATTCACAAGATGTAAACAATACACTTCAAAGAAGAACTGTGCAAAATTTGGTTGGTAGTGTTTCAATAATTTCATGTTCATCCTTTAGGTATGCCAAAGCTTCGACCTAGTCATATGCGTTGCAAATTTCATTATCATGAGCCATTTTACAGAAAACGGAAACATCATTTGTTTTGAATGTGCCATGTTATTTTTATTGGATAGAAAAATACACACAAGCGCTGCCTACAACTTACTCTCCAAAATGCTGAGTCGTCTTCCATCATCAATTGCAAAGGAGTTCGTTTGGAAATACCACGCAGGATTCATGGGTGCTCGCGCTACCACGAACCAGATTTTCGCAATTCTGACAAGTTTCGCAGATATGTTGAGAATATAACATGTCCACACATCGCCTATTAATGGATTTCAAATCAGATTTCCAGATAAACTGACATGGTTACTCAAGGCAACGATGGATCGTGTGATCTTCGTCCTTCGAGTTTCTGGGACAATCTCCAGATCTATTTAATCTCGAAAACGAATTCGTGTATCGTGTATCGCTCATCGGTGACCTCCGAAAACGACGCACCAGCAGAGGTACCGTGCCTTCTTTGAATTCCAAATCCTAATTTGGACTGGGATCTAACAGAGTTTGCCTCTCTACAAAGTTGACCATCTACAAAACATTAAATCGACCCGTATTCCTCTACAGCCAGGAAGTATGGACTATACTCTTGTTTGATCAACGCGCACTTGGCTACGATCTACGGTGGAGTGCAGATGGAAGACGGAACGGGAATAAGGCGAATGAACTACAGTTGCTAGGACAACATTCCATCGTCCATACAAAAATCGGTCGACTACGATCGGCTGGGCACGTCGTTAGTATGTCGGACGACAGCTCGGTGAAAATGACTGGTACAAGGAGAACGGGCGCGCAAGTAATCAAGTGAAAAGTGATCTATGGACCCTCCGTAGACTGGGTGGTTGGCAAAATGCAGCCATGGACCGTGTGAACTAGAGACGACATTTGTATACAGCCGAGGACACCTAGACCTTAGTCTGACAAGTAAGGTAAGTCTCTATGACTGTATGATGGAATGGTTCACATGATTGAATACTCTAGTTGCCATTTGCAAATTATTGCAAATTTGATCGGATCTGGACACTTTCACCAATTATTTGTTGGTGGCCCGATTCTGAAAACTGCGCGTGAAGAAGAAGCAACTTCTACCTACAATGCTCTGCTGGAGATCGCATTGAAGAAGGAATCAACCTTATAACAGACCGGCGTTTTGAACGTCTACAACACTCAAATAGGACCGGACAAGAAGCAATACAGAGGTGAATTGAAGTGCTTTGCTTGCGATAGTCCCAAGCTTTATGGCAAGAAGGACACATAGCAAATGTTTGTCCCACGACGACATCGGAGAAACCGAGGGAGAAGAGCAAGTTTTCTGGAGCAGAGAAAACCCCTTGGAAACCAACGAATTATAAGTTCCTTCAACGGTTATGGCACGTATCAAGTCAACGGACTTTCGAATTTGACCCAGAAAGTTCGATGGATGGTGTTACCATGAACCTTTATGGTACGTTGTTTTCTAAATGTTTGTACACCGACTGCAAGGACGAGGCACATCCAACGAGAAGATCTAGGACAACAGGTTGGAAGAGCAGGTTGTCTACAAAAAGCATCTTGTGTAGTTGTTGAAAATTAAGCAGTTGGAGCTGCGGTTTTCGAAGGTGAGTTGAACTGTTTCAAGCATAGAAATGTGCTGAACGAGGAAGCAGTTCAAAAATTTTGCCTGCCTAGAAAAGTTTCATTCGCATTGAAGGAGACGGTGGAAGCGGAACTGGACCGGATGTAAGAATCAGGAATAATTTCGAGGTTCTCATGAAGGATTCGTCGATTCGACCGTCAACTCGTTTCTGCCGGATAATCATGTATGAATGTGTATTATGTTTATCAGTTAGAAGTGAATGATGAAACGAAGATATGTTTGACCTGGAGTACAAACAGAGATGTGTACTGGAGGAATCGACTTCAATGCAGAATGAAGCCATATTGTTTCATTTAGTCGAGTAACATTGGAGGGCTGTCAGCGGTGCCGTGGTACTGTGATCTACCTGGACAATATTATGGTGTTAGACAGAATCGTAGAGGAGCATTGGAAGCGGTATTGAATCGACTCGCAGTGAAGATTGGGTTGAAGTTAAATACGTCCAAAACGAAGTACATGCTGGAACCGAGCACATCAGAGCATGAATAGGCAGCCTGTATCCTATATAAAACTCTGATGAGACCGGTTGTTTTCTACGGGCATGATACGTGTGCAACGCTAGAGGAGGACTTGCGAGCAGTCGGAGTTCTTGAGCGAAGAGTGTTAAGAACCATCTTTGGCGGAGTGCAGGAGAACGGAGTCTGGAAGCGGAGGATGAATCATGAGCTTGCGCAACTCGCTGACGAACCCAGTATTCGTAAGTTGACAGTTGACAAATACGCTGGGCAGGGGCATGTTGCGAGAATGCCGGACAACTATCATGTGAAAATTGTGTACGATGGGAATCCGGTTGGCACAAGACGACGCGGGGCGCAACGAGCAGGCTCGTTAGATCACGTGGAGCAAATTCTAGGGAGTACAAGCTGCCCACGGGATTGAAGAGGAGCAGCCATGAACAGATAACGTTCGAGGGAAATTAAGAATCAGGTTATGTGATAAACGACGTTATACCAAGAAAATAAATAAATATGAACCGAGGAACGTAAACAAAGGTCTCATGTAAAATTATGGCTTTCATCATCGATTTGACTTTTTTCTTCTATTGACTGATTCATATGTCTCAAAAGCTCATGTCCCGAAATTTACATGACTTTTGGTAGTGTTTGACATTATGAAAAGCAAAATAATATTTACAGTATATGTTATATGCAGGTAAGCCCAGCTTCTAATGTTGTTTAGCAATAAACATCCCAGCGTCAGAACTCAGCGTTCCAATCAATACAATTTCTAAATATTACCCCAATGCAAAACCACCGAACCAAATAAAGTAAACACAACTAAACCACAAAACCAAAACTAAACGAACACAAACCGTCAAAACCTAGAACACAATGGCCAAATTTAATCTACCATTTTCCCAGACATAACACAAAACAAACATAAACCGGAACCGAAACCGTGAGAAAACAAAATTTGCTTCAGAGAGACGCATGTAGATGATGGGGGGTTTCTAGAAACCAGAACCACATCCGGTCTCCTGGCCCCCTAACCTGCCTGATGCTTCCTTGAGCTGCTCGATAAAGTCTCGCCCGGTGATGTCAGCCACCGAGTTCGGGTCCATGTTGGACAGCAGCTCCAGGTCCGGTTCACTCAGCACGGACACGTTGCACAGGTTCGACTTCATCTGGGCGACCAGCTTCTTCAGGTGTATCCGTTCCACCTCGGGGCTGTCGGTCGTGTCACCGGTATCCTTGTGGGTCGTTATTGTCACGTAGTGCGTTGGCTGTGACGAGAGAGAGAGAGAAAAGGGAGTTTTTTAATCAAGGTTATAAATAAACAAAAAACTTAATTCTAACAATTATTTTAATTTGACTCCGACTCCATTAACGAAACAACAATTAGTTAAAGAAGAATCGAAACTTTCTGCACGTTCTCAGCGAGGAACCTAAAACAGTACGTTTTACCGCTGGATGATCTCAGCGTGGTGGATTCGTTATCATAAACATTTATATTGTATCTTAAAAGCCCCTCCTCGAGGACGAAGGAAAGCGAAGAATAGGAATAAGAGTAGCAAGCCATCTACCGGAACACTTTGTGGCCGAAAATGGGTCCGTGGAAAAACTCTAGTGGAAACTTTTTCACCTCGGCCGACCGATGCTGCGCCGTGTCGGACCGTGGCGACGGGTGGCGACAGAACATTGGAATTGCTAAACAGTTATTTTGTGCAAAAGTGGAGTAGAGAAAAATGATGCAAAACTTATGGCACCTTGCTCCGCTTCCTCTGGAGGGACGAAAATGGCGGTGAGCAGTTGAATTGTTGAGAGGTCATCAACGACAAATTACCGGTTTGCGGCTTGACTGAGAAAGGAGGTCAACATTGTTCATGTTGGGAAATAAAAAGTTGTGAAAGCCATCTATTTTATTGAGAATTTTTTGGGGTGAAAATTAGAACGAACTGTATTTCATAACGGTGGCTTGGGTTGGACTCGCATTTCAGATAATTGTGTAACGTTGTGTACAAATAACCTGTAAGCTGAATGAACATTTCAAAAAGCCTTATCTGCAGGGCTCCATTAACTGTAACATGTTTATTTATATTTTATTTTATAACCGCCCGGGAAACGCAAAAGATACTGGAGCAAAGGCTGGTTGTCCGTTTTCAACAGACTCATAATTCTTTCGAAAATCGTTCAACTTAAATAGGGATTATGGGATGGTGAGGACCAACAATTCAACACCGGCAACTCGTAATTTTAACCGTTCATTTCGAAGGGGATTGAAGTGCTATAAATAAGCTATCTGATTGCACCTCTGCATAATTCTCGTAACATTATGGAGACACTTTCATGATTGTCCAGTCCTGGGGTTTCAGTCCAATTCGTGGAATGCAATCACTTATTGCACTAAAAGCATCAACCTACTGCATTTTCCCATCAACATTTTCCGTATTTCTAGTAGACAGCAAATAACAACGCCCACATTTAGTAGTACGAAAGCAGTCAGACCAAGTCCAATTCTGAATTTAATTATATTTCCACATAATCTTTCCAGAAGTGGTAAACATTGTTTTGAATTGATACCTTACACCTGATACTTGTATGAAAAATCAATACCATATTCCCTGGACAGCAATGTCATTTACCTTGGCTGGAAAGTTTTCAACAAAATATGTCCCCTGATAGAAAGAAATGATGGTAAACCGTCCCGGTCTTATCGAAAAGTTTTTGACGTAGGACTACGTCTGTGTTTTCAATGTTGGGGTACACGTTGCGAGAGCGAAAAGTTGGAGCGACACGAAATATGTTCAGATTTCAGGCATTTCACGATCGATTTTTAAATTTTTTATACCATTCGATTGAGACATTTACGTCAATTGCAATAAGGTCTGTATCCGCAATAATCCGGACACCTCAAAACATGAATAAAAACATAAATTTCGCATCATATTTCCGTTGTAGTTGTTTATTTCAGATTCATGGGATGTGTTTTAACAATTCGTGAAGACAAAACATAGTTATTCGGTATTTGCATAACATTTTCGAACTTTGCGCTTAACTCCGTCCATTAGGAATTGTACAGACTCTTCAGAAATCGTAGAAGCCGTCTTTGTCCAAATTTGCTGGAAGTGTTTGATGTCTTTGATTCCTTGCTTCTTTCCAGAAAGCTTCCGCTTCATCAGAGCCCAATATCTCTCGATTGGTCGTAGCTCTGGGCAATTTGGCGGGTTTGAGGTTTTTGGTACAATGTTCACTTGATTTGCTTGGTACCACTCCATCACAGTTTTAGCATAGTGGCATGATGCCAAATCGGGCCAGAACAAAGGTTTTTCTTTGTGACTTTTGATGAAGGGTAGCAATCGCTTCTGCAGACACTCTTTCTGATAGATCTCCTTGTTGATTGTGCCTGTAGTGACGAAAGATTTACTCTTTTTGCCACACGTGCAAATTGCTTGCCACACAAGGTATTTTTGGGAAATTTCGATGCCTTCTTCGTTCTGAAATGCTCAGCTGTAGCATTTCTGGCCATAACAGAATAAAAAGCCAGCCCTGGAAGCTGCTTGAAATCCTCCAGGACATAAGTTTCATCGTCCACAACAACGCATGAAAACTTCGTCAAATATTCGCAGTACAAACGTCGAGCCCGTGATTTTGCTACCAAGTTCTGTTTGTCGTTGCGATTTGGAACTGTTTTTACTTTATACGACTTAAGTCCCAAACGTTGTTTTGATTTTTGGACAAAACCAGGCGACATCCCTATTTTACGAGCCACCGTTCGAATGGAGAGATTTGGGTTTTTCGTTAATATCCTTTTCACCTTTCGGTCCACGACAGGATCAGCGCGTCCAATGTTTTTGTCACTTCTCGGTTTCCTCTCCACCGTCAAACGTTCCGAAAATGATTTGAGCACATCGTGAACAGTGGATTTAGGCAAATCCAATGTTTTTGCAAGGTCCCGTATTGACAAGTCAGGATTTGCCGTACGCCCGTACAAAATTCGCTCGCGCACATGTTTTTCTTTCGTCGCCATCTTGAATACTAAACATGAAATGTAAACATCAATCATAGTCTTTTTCACCATAGACTCTCAGCTATACCACAGCCAAATTTCATTCCTACGTGCAATACTTCAAAAGTTACAATGATTTGAAGGTGTCCGGATTAAAGTGGATACAGACCTTATTGAGAACTTTTGATTTTAAACATTTAACTATTGACAAATTAATAAATGTGAAGAGCTGTCAAAACAAGAATCAACCAATCACGTGCCTCTGATCGGTTGTTTCCCAACCCGGACGACAGAATCATAAACTAACCGGTTTGGGTGTTTATGTTTGCATATGCGCCGAAGCCGCAATGTTTGACATTTGCACAATTGACAGCGTTGTTCTGGTTAAATGCTAAAGCACTCACGAAAACCTACAATAACGAACGAATTAATAATAGAACAATTTCCAACTCCAAATGCTCAACAGGAAGAAGTTTAACGTCATGGAGTACTAGATACCTACACACTGCTGTTGGTGTGAGAGCAAATGATTAGTCGTATTTCGCCAGTTGACAAACCACAAAGTAATGCAACCAATGAACCGACTCAAACAAGAATTTTACTAAACTTTGACGAAAGTTAGGTTTACTGAGTGATTATTTATATTTATGTCTCTTTAAACTGTTCGTCTGCTGTAGACGTTTTAGTTCATTCGAGACGGCATAAGGACCGCAAGCACCTGAGCGCGATTGCGTGCCCCCAATTCCCTCTTTTTCCATAAGTCCGCTCCTTTCCTTTTTTTTCCTTCGTCGAAACCTACAAGACTTTCGACATATCATCATTGACCTTGTCGGTGACTGTGTTCAGTAGTCACTACTTTATTTTGAAGTTCGACCTCTATTTGCTGGCTTATATATGGTCATATAAGTCCAGCGCCCTTAGATACTTCATTACAGATAACTCTGCACTACGGTCGTTATATAATAATTCGCGTATTGAGCCTAAGGAGTGTATCGAATATAAGCTATCCACATACATTTGCGTTGTACGCATGTATTTGTGATGGTTTTTTATGCTCTGAACACTGCATGCTGTGCGTTTGACTGTCAGCTTTCTTTTGTTTACTTGTTTATGCGGTTAAAATTCTGCGTTTTCAAAATGTCGCGTATTGAAAAGGAAGTGAAAATTAAGGTTCTGGACACATGGCTAAGTGAGAAGGGTATTACTATGCGAAAATTGGCGAAGCGGTTTGGAATTCATCATGCGAGTGTTAAAACCATCATTAATAAGTTTGGGGAACACTATTCTTTGGATGAGCTACCAGGAAGAGGCAGAAAACCCGGTTCTTCCAACCCGAAACTGGAGCAGAAAGTCTAATCATGAAGAACAAATCAATGTCAATACGTGATTTGGCCAAAAAAAGCAGGAACGAGTGTTGGAATGATCCAGCGTATCAAGAGGCGAAACCACCTGAAGACCTACAAGAAGCAGAAAATCTCGAGACAAAGTGCAGAACAGAAGAAGCGAGCAGCAACAAGGGCCCGGAAATTGTATTCGCGTCTTTTGCAGCGTCCGGATGCATGCGTTTTGATGGACGATGAGACCTATGTAAAGGAGGACTCAAAAACCCTTCCAGGTCCACAATACTTTACTGCCGTCGTTGGGGAGGATGTGAGCGATGCGGACAGGTCGATTCAAGTGGAGAAATTCGGTCGAAAGGTACTGGTATGGCAAGCAATATGTTCTTGTGGTTTGAAGTCAACCATTTTTTACACTATCGGAACTATAAATGCGGAAATCTATCGATCTGAGTGTCTCCAGAAGAGATTGTTGCCTTTATATAAGAAGCATAGTACACCTCCACTGTTTTGGCCGGATTTAGCGTCGGCTCACTATGCCAAAACCACTCTCAATTGGCTTGCGGAAAAGGGTATAGATTTCGTTGAGAAAAATATCAATCCACCAAATTGCCCTCAGCTTCGACCCATCGAACGTTACTGGGCAATCGTGAAGAGAGTCTTCAAGAAGACTGGTAAGGCAGCTGGGAACATGCAGGAGTTCAAAAACATTTGGGCTCAAGCGTCCAAAAAATGCGATGCAACACTTGTCCGGAACTTGATGAAGAGCATTCGATCCAAAGTTCGAAAATTTGTGAAGGAATAACCCAGGTTTGCTTGTCTATCAGCGGCCTAATTACCAGGTATACCTGCGCACCCAGGTACCCAGACAAAGGTTACGTTACAGTACCGTTGCACCTCTAACAACCACAAGTGTTTAATCTGCCCCTGCTCAATAGCAGATAGACAACTCACAGAGTCGGAGAAAACAACAGTCTGAGTCCCATTTGACAACTTGCATGCCTGCAAGAGCGCATAGACGACACCGCAGAGACCGGATAACTGGCCGCAATGGCTTATGGCCTTTCCAGACACCTCGTAACCAACATCATCCTCAATTGACGAACCGTCCGTAAATAACAGGTTCTCGCCTTCATATGTGCAAGCAATTTTCCCGTAGGCAGCTTTCGCCACCTCAAGGATACACCAATCCACTTTGGGGTGCGTAGAGTCCCATGCCAGTTGCCACAGCCTAGGAAGCTGACACAACGTGGGTATCTCTACTCCCGTTAGGTCTTGCCACCACTCTCTCGCTCTACAGACGGTAGGTCTGTACTCGAGAATAGGGTCCCCGTGTAGTAACCGAATGGCTTTAGTAGCCATGTCTTCGGTTACTACATGTGCCAAAGGAACCTTACCACATTCCACCAATAGGGAAGCTATTAGTGAGGTCCGAAAAGCTCCGTTACAAATCCTATCGGCCTCGTTGTATTGAGGTTCTAGGATTTTAAGTAGGAACATGGCGCCCCTGCTCCAAAGCTCCGATCCATAGAGTATGCACGGTACAATCATAGCCCTTGCAATCTTGGTCAAAAAACAGTGCGAAGCTTCAGAGAAGCGGCCATAGGGACCGGAGAACGTTCAACTTAACGTTGACGTTGCACTTCACTGACTTGGCGTGCTTCACAAACCGCATTTTGAGATCAGTCGTCACACCGAGAAGCGCGTCCTGTCTTTACCTCTAGCTCGTCGATACTAACGTGTGGTTGTCTTGGCCTATGGGTATGACCAAAGCAGACGTTTATGGTCTTAGACTTGTCGGGGGAAGTCATAAAGCCAACACCATTTGCCCAGCCAACCACATCATCAACTGCTCTTTGCATACGACTTCTGACTGCCCTCGCGTATTTACCAAATACAACAAGGAATATGTCATCTGCGTACACGATAATGTGTAAATTCTCGGGGATCCGTTCAAACACTGAGTTCACCGCAATGAGAAACAGTGTGACATATTTTGAGCGAGATAAGGCGCTATAAACTTGGCAAATTATTGCCAGACATTTGGCCAAAAGTCCACCCACAGGCAAAAGGAGCATAAACTAAAGGGTGTCCACAGTTAAATTGTATCATTTTAAACTCGTCCTCAAAAACAAGTTTCTCTACCGAGTGTCATGAAATATTCAGGGAATAAATAAAATGTATAATCTTGGTTTAGGTATTTTTATTGAACTGTATTTCTTCACCAAATCCAAAAGCCAGAACTTTCTTTTTAATACCACGCATAAGATTTTGTACAACGCTTGAACCGACATTTTTTCCGCTTTCAACCATGACTTCAACATTTCCTGTTCTGTAGTGACAACTATAGGATGCTTACGAAGTTCGTGCTTCATTATAGCCGAATATCGTTTGCATTAAAAAAAAGGACTTTTTTCGGATCGTGATAAAAAAAAAGCTAAGACAGATAATTGCTTTTGATAACTTTCCCATGGAAGGTAATTATTTAAGCTTACTTGCAAAAAAATTCTACGCCCTTGCAAGCGGCCTTCCGGCAGTTAACCGGAACCATCATCATGGCGGACGAAAACATGCGTGTAGGCATGTCTTTGAGTTTTTTCTTCGTTTTATTTATCAATTCTTCCTCAGTTTTCGCGACAAAATTGTTAGAGTAAATCATACGCTTTAGGTTAGCCCCTAAATTATCGATGAGACGCAGCAGAGGGACGTTGGGCGGGTTCGCCGACTTGGGTACCACTTCGATATTCAGCCGCGCCATCTCCTCCAACGATCGCTTCGAGTAGTGGGCCGACGCCAGATCCGGCCAGAACACCGCCATCTTCGCCCTTATGGTATTTCTTGATGAACGACGCAACTTCCGGCAGGCATTTCGTACTATAAATTTCCCCGTTCACGGTCAGTCCGGAGCGATAGAAGAGCGGCTTTGACATCCCCTTCTCGCTGATTGACAGCCACAGCAGCTTTGGGAACTTGGTGTGTGAAATGAACTTCACCTCGGAGCTCACTTCCTTCGTGGGGGAAGTAAAGTACGAAGTGCCCTGCCAGTCGTTGCTATCCAGGGTGAGATAGGTATCGTCGTCCATCACCACCGCCACGTCGCGATTCGCCGGGAAAATCGAGTTGACCATCTTATTCAGCCGCTGCCGCTGCGTCATTGCCTGCAGCTCCGAAACCAGTGGACGCGACTTCCGCTTCCTGACATGTATGTTCATGTTCGCCAGGTACCATGAATGCCAAATCATGAATTTCTTGGGAAACTTTGACACTTGCTGTTTCCTGAGAGACTCTGGAACATCGAACTTGTCTTTCGCAGTCACATTCTGGTTGCCGGGAATTTGTTTAAAGTCCGCTTTTACGTGTGTTTCATCGTCCATGATGCAGTAGTGTGGTTTCGTCAACATTTGTCTGTACAGCGCACTTGTTTTAGCTGCCCTATTCTGGTTTTCATAGCGGTTTGGAGCTTTCTGAACTTTGAATGAACGGAGCCCGGCTCGTTTCTTGGCTTTCTGCACGAAAATTTTGGTCAAGTGCAGCTTTTTCGCGACATCCCGAACGGAACAGTTGGGTTTGCGTTTAAAGGCAGCAACCACTCGCTTGTTTTCCTTCACATAGTACGGAACTTTTTCTACCACTCACCTTCTTCCAATCGACAGTTTAACGTTCCCCAAAACGATTTATGACACGAGACACTGTAGACTGGTGAATTTTCAACATCTTTCCGATGGCTCGGTGCGAAAGAAGTGGGTTGTCGAGGTGCGTGTGCAAAATGTTCTCGCGCACTTCCTGTTCCTTCGACTCCATTTTCGAAACTACGACACATTTCACAATGAAACTCACGCTGAGGTCATTTCACCAAAATTTCGGTGAAATCAACCCAAAGGGCGAAATGTTACAGCTTATTGAAAGTGATGCAATTTAACTGTGGACACCCTTTAATTTTTCTAGCATCTATGCTTTCAACGATAAAATACAAATTATCACATGATTTAACTCTATATGGAAGCGTTTGGTACGGGAGGTCCTACCCTTGATTCGAAGTAGTAGAGCGGTTTTAGACACTCTTCCTGGAATCGCTCTATTTCTTGGATACCTCTCTGCGGTACATGCTACGGAGTTGGCCCGGTCGGTGACAAGAAAAATGATTTATTCAAGAAGCCGCCATTTTCCAGGATGCTTTCAAGAATTGAATGTGTTAGTGTTAGATTAGGTTGGATTAGATGAGAAACAGTGTGACAGATTTGAAAAACTCTTGCGGGATGCCATTCTCTAGCAATCTCGGTACAGAGGTTGCGCCGGCGTTCAAGATTCGAAACATCCTATTGTGTAGGAAGTTTTCCTCCATTAGCCCTTGGATGTTCCCTTCTAGATAGGAAGCCTCCATGTCATATCATATGCCTTGGACAAATCGAGGGACACTACATCAACATGTAGGTCCTCCGTCTTGGCCTTGTACAAAAAATGATCGAGCTCGGAGAAGAACGTCTCCGACCCATAGTCGCATCGAAATGCGTGTTGCTGTGGGTGGATCCGCCCATGCCTATCCAGCTCAATTGACAGACAACGGTTAACCATCCGCTCGAGTGTTTTTTTCCCCATGCAACTCAACAGCGTGATAGGTCTATAACCATCCGTTAGAGTCTTATCCTTCCCAGGTTTGGGAATAGGAATGACCATCCCTTCTTTCCACATATCTGGAATCAGGCCGGATTGCCAGACTTCGTTCATCGTGTCAAGAAGAGCCAACCGACCGATAAGTGGCAGTTTCCTCAGGAGAGGATAGCCAATATCGTTGGACCCTGCTGCCTTGCCGACACCACGGCGCAGGGCCCTCTTGAGCTCATCAATCCTGATCATCCAGTTCCATCCAGATGCTGAACAAAGAGAGAAACAAAGCCACCACGACTCCTCGTGCTGATCTGCTGGCAGCATTGCTGATCGCCAGCGTGATTGTGAAGATGCTGGACCGAACGGAATGGGATCTCGAGTCAATTAATTTCGCAAGTGACTTGCATGTAACGAGAATGTAACTCACGTACTGCACAATAACGTTTCAATAATGATAAGTGAGATAAGAAACTATCCAATCCAAATCCAAATCCAATCCAAATCCAATCCAAATCCAATCCAAATCCAATCCAAATCCAATCCAAATCCAATCCAAATCCAAATCCAATCCAAATCCAATCCAAATCCAATCCGAATCCAATCCAAATCCAATCCAAATCCAATCCAAATCCAATCCAAATCCAAATCCAAATCCAATCCAACTCCAATCCAAATCCAATCCAAATCCAATCCAAATCCAATCCAAATCCAATCCAAATCCAATCCAAATCCAATCCAAATCCAATCCAAATCCAATCCAAATCCAAATCCAATCCAAATCCAATCCAAATCCAATCCAAATCCATTCCAAATCCAATCTAAATCCAATCCGAATCCATTGTTTTGAACGGCCCAAATTTTACTTATTCCAATACTGCACATATGAAGTAATCGTTTTGGTATCTATTAAGGAAGAAAACGAATTTAAAGGCAGCCCTAAGTTTGCACCTTTAAACTGAAGGAATGATCCATGAAAAATTGAAATTCGTTCCATAAAAAACGTATTTCTGACCCATATAGCTCTGATGAAAATCCATAACAAAATTAAAATGATCCATAAAATACAGCAATGTGATCCATACTTTTTGTAAGTTTTAGCATGATCCATAAAAGGTTCAATAACTTTCCTTAAACTTGTAAAACTGATCCTTAGAATGTAACGTTTGTGAACTAAAATATATGCACATGATAAATAATTTATTGAAAATATTCCATAAATAAATCGCCAATGATCCATAATAGGTTTGAAAATGAACCATGAACTTCTAAATACGGTCCATAGCAAATCAATTTTGTGCATTTATAATAATATAAATGATCCATTAATTGTGCCGGAATTATTCCAATTTTGGGTTTAAATTTTTTTTAAATTTAACTACGGGAAAATCGATCCTTGACTGCGCTACTACTCAAATTTATTAAAATGTCCGTTCCTTTATATATGAGGCTTAAATATTGCTGTAAAAGAAGGATCACTTTGGAGAAAATTTTTAATTTTCAGAAAGCTGACTTACTTTTGAGATCTCACGTTCTTTTACGACCGCAACTGTGACATTTGTTTCCCAATAAATTTGGTAAAGAGCACTCGTGCACATAAAGAACTACGGCAGCCCTATTTTTGCACCTATAAAACTGAAGAAATGATCCATAAAAAATTGAAAATCGTTCTATAAAAAACGCATTCTTGACCCATAAGACTCTGGTGAAAACCCACAAAAAAAATAAAATAGAAATGATCCGTAAAATTCATCAATTTGATCCATACTTTTAACAAAATTTAGCAATAGAATATCAAAAATTAACCGTTTTATATCAAGGGAAAAATATATCAAATTTTTCGGATTTCCCGTTAACACATTGCAAATGATACTTAAAAGGTTCAATATTTTTCCTTAAACTTGCAAAATTGATCTACAGAATGTAACATATGTGCGTATCATCTATTAATTAATGTAAATGTTCCATAAATAAATTGCCAGGGACCCCTAATAGTTTGTAAAACAAATCATAGTCTTCAAAAAATGATTCATAACAAACCAACTTTGTGAACTTAACATTATTTGATCTCCCCGCAAATGCGACACATGTTTGTCAAGACATTTGGTAAAGAGCTCTCCTGCACAAAAAGAACTTCAGGTCAAATTTATGACTTGATTAAACTGTTGTTTCAGAAAATTTGATTTAAATTATGCCGGGCAGACGCTTGCTGTCCAACTCGCTGTCGCTCGTCGGACCAAACTAAAAAAAACATCCTCTGTTTGCATAATACCGGGCAAATGCTTGAATCAGCCGTTTGCCTGGAATCTAATCTACTCTATTTTAACACTTCGGATGTCGGAAACATCGACCGTTTAGTTCATCAATCCTCAACACGGCTACGCAAAAACTCCGCAATCCTTCTTTAGTAGTAATACTATATCCGGACACCTGAAAGAACGGACATGTAACTAAATTTGAGTAGTAACGCAGTTGGAGTTCAATTTTACAATCTTTAAGGATCAAAATTTAAAAAAAAGTGCCCCAACCTGGAAAAATGCAGGCATAATTTATGGATCATACCATATGGCTTAGCGAACAAAACTGATTTACTATGTATCATTATTATAAGCTTATGGTTCATTATTCATCATTCTATGGATCATTGGCAATTTATTTATGGAAAATTTCAAATAATTTATGGAACATGCGAATATATTTTATTGCACAAAGGTTACATTCTATGGATCAATTTTACAAGTTTAAGGAAAGTTATTGAACTTTTTATGGATAATCTGCAATATGTTTATGGGTAATCCGTACACTTTTAACGACCATGCCCTAGATATAAAACGGTACATTTTTTATATTTTATTGCTAAATTTGTTATAAAGTATGGATCATATTGCTGTATTTTATTGATCATTTCAATTTTTTATGGATATTCACCAGAGTTTTATGGGTCAAAAATGCGTTTTTCATGGCACGATTTTCAATTTTTTATGGATCGTTTATTACTTTTTATATGCAAAAGTACGTTTGCCGAATTCAAACTAATAGGCCTGATGTTATTATTACACCAAAGACAATGATCATGTAAATTCAAGCTTTTCGCGGTGTCAGTCTAGTGGCTATTTTTTAACGCTTTACGGATTTAAGGTAACCAAATATGTCTTATGCCCAAAACGCCGTGTATAATGCTATGAGCGGATCCATTTGATATGTTGAGCTCATCAGCTATTTCTCTCTCGGTCACACGGCGATTTTGCAGCACAATTTTCTTCACTTTTTCGATGTTTTCTTCGTTTATTGATGTTGCTGGAGGCAGATTTTCAACTGATGTACGTCCCTCCTTGAAAGACTTATACCAATCAAACACACGTGCACGCGATAGAGCAGATTCCCCATAGGCTTTCTACAACATTTTCAATGCATCCGAAGCACTTATTCCGTTGGAATAAGACAATTTCAAACTAATTCTTTGCTCAACGTTTGATTCCATAGTAAAATTCGAAAAACACACTGTTTATAGTGCTGTAAAAAAAGCTTCGTGACAGATCGTGCTCAAATTTGACATGTAAACGTATAACAGTCCTACCAATCTAAGATTTTTTTTTTACGATATGTCATCCGCGGACCGTTTTATTCATATATCTTGTTCATATTTGAGCAGAAGGTATGTTCAAGCAGCTGTTGTAAATATAGCACCCTGAACGTAACTTTTAGTGAGTCAGTATTTATTATTTTTGGTTCAAATAATAGTTTGATGTATTATCAAATGAAGCATACAATTGAATCATATTTATCTTTGAGGCTCAAAGTATTTATGTGCAGCAAAGATTTCATCACTACTAATATTCATCATTTTTTTTAAGAGTAAACCCTAAGCATGTCCGACGTCTCTCCGGTTATGTCCTCAACATTACCAACCCGTTTTTTTTTTAAACAACAGCCTTCCCCTGTAGTGTATTTCGCTCCAATCAATAAGGTTTCAGTACATTACTTCAGATACCATACAAATTTAGGTACATTGAAACATGGACTTGTTCAGTCGTTAGTTTCGATAATTTCATTATTGATTCATTTCAACAATTAGTACGAACTAACTACTTCCACTACCTCGATTAGTGCTCTCAACTTGTGCCAATAACGCTATTCCTTGTCTGCATCTGTCGAGCACTTCACAAATTGCAAGATGCCTCCTCAGCGCAAGCATGAATAGTTAGATCAAGTTTGTGTAAACACGTTCCTCTCACGAAAGGATCTCTTCTTGCCTGTCTGAGTCCCCTTCCATACTTTATCATTTTCCAACTGACTTTTGACAGGTTGTGTGCTCTGTAATGGAGTGAAGTTTTATACCTTCGCAAAGTAAAACTCGGCTTACAACGCGCGCGAATTACAGATGCAACTGGTACGTTTAACAAATGGCAAGCCTGTGGTAAATCTGAACAACTAAAGGGAGCGATAAGACTTAACCATCATGGCTATAAGACTTCAGGCCCTTGCCAACGGATGATGGCAGAAGATCTGCTGTGTGACTAAGAGATAACTTTGTGCTTCGGAAAGTTAAGTTGTTGAGTGCTGAGGAGGGACGTCGATGGTTATTCACAGGAATTGCTTCTTTCGTCGCGAGGAATGTGTGCTGATACAACGTAGAAAGAGGTGAGCCAAACATAGGATTCTGCTGAAATTCATAGGAATAAAGCAACCCTTGTAAATTCTGTCATTCACGATAAAAATAAACCGCGTGAGTACAGAAATGTCGTAAAAACCAATTCCACTCAAGTAATCATGTAACACTTTAAATAGAAAACAACAACACTTACATCGATCCACTGTTCACCGGGAAAGACGACTATCAGTTCAGCATTTGGCTCCAGCGTTTGGAAATAGTCTTCGTCGTCCACCTCGGTCCCATCAGAGTCCAGGTGGATGTTGGGCAGTTCAGGACGTCCGAATTTTTCAGCTGCTTTTGAGCGAACTTCGTCCAATGAGCCGGCAACGACTGCCTTCTTGATGGCGCGGGTGATGTCTTTGATCTGGAAATAATTCAAACGAAAGAGGAGAAATGTGAGATTTGGCATGGCATGCTGAAAGCAAACTCAACCATACAAAACAGGATTTCCATTCACAGCAAAAGATGTATTCTGGATGCTGTGTGGCAACCATGTGGAAACCTAATATTTTATTTAAATTCATCGCTTCAATGACAACCAGAGTATGTATATATATAAAAGTCAGCTTCTGCCGAATAGACAGGGCGAAACATCTGTTCCCACACAGGTCCGTAGGCTGTCGCTATATGTATGCGGCCGAAAGCTCGGCTGATAGAGGTGTCGATCCTAGTGGGACCAAGCATTCGTTCCGAAATGCATAACCTAATTTTCCGACTAAATGAGTTTCGGAGAGAACGCAGTGGGTGGGTGAAGTTTTCCCCAATGACTCTATTTTATCTTACCGTCCGAAATTCCAGCCCGTACCGTTTGGCGTTCTACCGGCTTCCGGGTCCGATGTGTTATGTGCATTTGTTCGGTGCTGTGTTCCAGGAGCTGCTGAAGCAGCAGCAGCAGCAGCTGTCGCAAATAATAAATAGTTTTAAGCCATCAGCAATTTTTCGAATTTTCACTTGTCACGTTCTTGCGTTGTGGTGCGGCGAGACTTTCTGCACGTACTTTCAGCTTAGCAAGGTGGATGAGCTGAGTAAGTTTAGCTGTCAGAAACTTGGACCCGATAATGAATGAGGTAGAAGAGCTCAGTGTCATAAAGTCCAATATGTCGTGGCATAAATGAAGCCATCTATCGGTTAAGTATTCCCATTGGGAAAAGTCAAAACCGCACTTTCAGATGACTTACCGAATTACACATGATTATGTATCGCAGTAATGTTGATTGGTGTGTCGTTGGCAGGCATTGGTTATTCATGAGGATATGGGGAAAAAAAAGAACAATGCTGATGGTAATAACACCGCTATGAGAAACCCCAGTACGATTGCCATCATAGGATAGACAGTAGCATACATTTGTATTCGATTTGAGTCAGTGAGGTTCGCAACGAGCTTGTTGAATGGTGTGGTGAATGTGAGTATGACGCAGGGGGATGTTGTTGTTTTATTAACCATACGTTTGATGCGACATGATGGGGGATGGAGATTTTTGTTGTTTCGATGATTATGAGATTAAATCATGTCATGTGTATAAAGTCATATTAAAATATTTGTTTTCCAACAGCATTTTTTTTCGAACGATTTAACATTGATTGATTCGCAAATATTCGGACGATAAATAATCTGCGAAAAACAGCTTCGTTGCGATAGGAGCTGAAGTTTTCATTGTTGGCATTGGAGAAGAGTTTATTTAAATATTTAAAAACCATGTGGTTTATACGAAGCTTTCAGAGTTGTAACACTTGAACGTTTTTTTTTCCTTACAACCCTCAGATCGGCATGAATAATCGTTGATCTTTTCAACAATTTATGCTTTTCACATCGGAGTTATTTAAGTCTAAAGGACAAGAAGTTTCGCTTACATCACACGCACACTGTTGTAACTTTAAAACTTCTGGGTTTCATTTATGAGGATTTTGAGAAAAAAAAAGCTCAATGTGTTTTGTTTACGATGTGTGAGTTTCATAATCTGTTGAGTAAATGTAACAAAAATGAAGTCGAAAGAACAGAAAAAGACCTGGCTCCTAAATTGACGTGTTGTGCAATTTTGCTCGTGAATTATTTCGCAAAGTAAACTTTACAATTAAAATGCTCTTCACTGTATGCCCAGAAGATGTTTCGAACCAAACCATGGAAACGCAGTTTATGTATAAGAACTCAATTACGAATTTATCCCTTGCGCTGAACTGGCCCGGCTTACTTGGTGAAAGAGCTAGAGAGGTAAAAGATTATGCGCCCGATTGTATACTACCTTCATATGCCCTACGCTCGTTTTCAACTTGTATCTTTCAATTTTCATAACCGGCCGTTACTCTAAACAGAACTATAAATTACTGTCCACTCCTAGAGCCTCTCATGTTGATGGGAAATTATCTGTTTCTGACCAATTTCATCATTAACACAATTTTGTCAAAGTGTATAAAAGATTTAGTGAAGAACAATATAGAAATTCATATTCCATGGGGTATTAGGGTAAAACGGGCCAAAGTTATTAATTTTTTTATCCTTTCGAATCGGTTTCCCCAGTGTGCTCTGCCTGCCACCAGACGAGAATATGTTACGGTCAAATAACGGTCTAGAGACATTCCAATCAAATAAACTCTCGAGCTGGGAAAATCGAATTTGATGTCCTGAAATGGACTGATTTCAGATGGTGAGCTCAGATTAAGCTTTTTGCACGGTCTTGTGCGGGAGCAGTTTATTTAACTCCTCGTCGATGCACCTTACCGGCTAGCACCGGTTGCTAGGCTGCCAACAGACTCACACCAGACCGCAGATTTTTCAACACCTCGTCGTTGTGACCTCCCAGCTGCTTAGTCACAGCTGGCTGCCAACTGCCGATAATATGCAAGCAACGGTGAGTTAGAAAAATTCCAGTCAAACAAACTTTTTTGTAGTAAAAATCGAATAGGTCGTCCTGAAAAAGACGGATTGTAGATCATGAGCATGGTTCACGATTGAATTTAAGCTTTTTGGAAGCTGGTTATTTCACTGCGCGCCTTACCGACTGGATGAAAACTCACTGCTGGCTGCTTAAGGCTCATTCACATCTTTGCTTATATTGTTCCACAGTGCATTAGCTGGCAGTATTCGCGGCACACCCACAACAGTTAATGGCAGGTAAATGAAAAAAAAAACCTGCTAATAGATTCGTTCATGCTAATGTATGTCTGGAAATCTTAGCGAAAGTGTGACCCAGCATTAGCAACCGACTGGCTCACATCGTACAGCAGTTTTTTCACTCATCGTTGCATGCACCCTACCGGATGATGACTGTCAACCGGATCACACAGGACTGCCGTTTATTTTGCCTCTTATCGCGTTGTGCCTTTTCGGCTGGCTGTAAATCCACCACTGGCTCCGAAGCCACGGGGAAACCTTCGCCGCCGGTTCCACCGTTGTCCCCCCGGGGGGGGGGGTTTGGGGGGGGGTGTTTCGTGGTGTGGGTTAAATGTGCGCGCGTGTGTGTGTTTAAATTGTGTGTTTAGTTTTTAGAAAGTTTTAAATGGGGCGTTGTTGGGGGTATATTTATTATTTTAATGGAGAAAATATTTGTTGTTTTTTTATATTTTTTTTTTTTTTTTTTTTTTAAAAAAAAAAAAAAAAAAAAGGGGGGGGGGGGAAGAATTAAAAAAAAAACTTTGTTACAGGGGATGATCAAAAAGGAGAAGACTAGCAAAATTTTGTCCAGATTCAAAGTGATACAGTTCGGTGAATAATAAACCGTTTTTGATGAAACTAGAAGCGTTCGACGGGGAATTTATTCTAGTTTCAGCATGTTTATTCAAAATTTGATTTGACTTCCGGGCACCGGAGATAGCACGGATACTTTGAGGTTATGTCAAATGTGCTAATTTTCTGCAGCTCGTTATTTTTTATGTTACTTGAAAATCGGAAATATTATATTTTTCTCAGAAACTAGAATTCATAACAAGTCTGTCAGTGGTTAAAGATCGTGAATCGGCCCATAAACAACCGAGATATGGCCATTTCCGTAAAATGTAGTTTTTTACCCTATTGCCTGACACTTCTTATGTTGAAAAACTCCTTTTTAATTTATCTGTAACTCTGCGTACCCTTAACCAAATTAGATGCAACTTTTTCCATACGATTACAAATTTATCCTAGTTTTTGGAAGAGTAGCGGACATTTCGTTATTTTCCGTAGTTCCGGATTCATTATCGGGAATCGTGAAGGAAGTACCCTACCAGTGTAATGGCCAGAGTTAGAACTGTATCAAACCTGGCTTGCGACATATCAAACTTCATGATTTTACAAACCAATACCACTGGTAGTCAACCTGAGAGTATTCTTTCACATTGGCCACACCTGGTGACGTTCCGGATTCCGGGTTCCCCCAGGGAAGTGGCCAGATTTCGAATGATGTCAAACCCTGGCTTGCGACACATCAAACTTCATGATTTTACAAAACAATACCTAAACTAAAAATAACTCAAAATTAATAACTCAAAATTAATTGAAAAATAACTCAAAATTAATTTGGCGTACGGAACCATCGACCTGGCGGAATAGAACTCAAATTGGGTATTATTTTTTATCCGTGTACATGTTTGCATAGAAGAAGACAAAAGGTGACAGGATTGAGTGCTTGCGCATGGGACAAATCAAGGTTAAGTGCTGAAGTGTGCAGTTCGAAATGCCATTAGAGCTTACGGAATTTCAACGGGGCCGTATAGTCGGTGCTCGAGAAGCCGGTGCTTCGATCGCTGAAACATGCAAACTGGTTGGTGTTGCCAGGGCCACAGTTTGCCGGATAATGTCGGAATATAAAAAACATGGAAAAACATCGCCTGATAAAAGTAGCTGTGGACGGAAGCAGAAGATGGATGACCGGCAGCAACGTTCGTTGAAGCGCATAGTCAAAGCAGACAGACGCATTAGTGCTGTTAAAGCAACTGCTGCTTTGAACAATGCGCTTCAAGAACCAGTTTCTACATCAACTGTCCGAAGGGAGCTGCACGACATGAATCTTTACGCTCGTGCGGCCATTTCTAAACCGCTAATATAACCGCAAAACGCGGAAACAGGAAGCGCTGGTGCAAGGATCATAAGGAATGGACGCCAGATCAAGGACCCCATGTTGTGATTTCTGTCTGTGAAAAAAAAAAAATTTCCCTTTTCAAAAAAAAAAAAAACTGCAGAAAATTAGCACATTTGACATAACCTCAAAGTATCCGTGATATCTCCGGTGCCCGGAAGTCAAATCGAATTTTGAATAAACATGCTGAAACTAGAATAAATTCCCCGTCGAACGCTTCTAGTTTCATCGAAATCGGTTAATTATTCACCGAACTGTATCACTTTGAATCTGGACAAAATTTTGCTAGTCTTCTCCTTTTTGATCATCCCCTGTATGGATTAAATTTATGAATGTGATGGGAACTTCTCTGATCTGTAGACGCGTCGATTCCAATATTTCTTAAGGCTTTTGAAAACAATGCCATCTGCTCATTAAATAATTATATTTGCTTATAGAAGTACAGTCTTTTTTTAATTTTTTAAATTTTTGTAGGTGGGAAAAAGAAAAAAATAATAATTTATAGAATGTGTGTGTTTTTGGGGAAAAGGTGTGATGTTCAGATTATTTTTTTTTTTTTATATAAAAAAAAGTTTTGTAAATCAGTTTCACGTTAAAGGAATTAATATGAATGATGCTTAGTTAGGCTTGTGATACTGTTTTTCTTTTCTTTAAAATTGAAAAGTTCTGTAGTTAATGTACTTAGAAAAAAGCACAAAATGTTCTTCTTAAAACAACGTTAACGCACTTTAGCGCGAATCTTACCCGCTCTCAACTTAATTGAGAGCTGTTGATGCCAACAACCAACGCATAAATTTCTGTGCTTGGGTGGAAAACGAAATGGCTAATGAAGTCAACAAAATCTCCAATCCGAACGATCGAACAGTGAATGCCATTCGGGTTGGCAGTACCGTACCATTCACTACTAGGCCCCAAAATGTCACAAAATGTGTTCGCCACTATATCCTGCAATCGTAAACATCACGAAGTGCTCATAACTGCCATCCATATTCCCAAATGAACCTAAACGTTGTGGCTGGTACACACCACGTGTGAACGTGACTGGTGCGTCGCATTCTACGAACCGAATACGAAAGCAGATAAATCCTGATTGTGACAAAGCAAGGAATCGGCATGATACATACCGACAGAAGGCAATTCTGTACGATCAGGAATAGATATTCTGAAGCAAAAAAAGAAACAAACCATTTTGTTGCATCCTTGCTCGGGAGTTTTCATTGAAACCAGTCTGCCCGGACTGGGACTGGGATGGTTCCTACGTGACAGTAGGATGCTTGCATTTGTTCAACTCACCCGTTCTGACAAACAAAAATAGCGCAATCTATTTTTCAACTGACTCGTGGTAGATTCCATCTTTAGCAAGGAAATTGAAATTCAGAATACAGCTAACTGTTATCGTGCTTCGCTTGTGGGGATTGAATTTTCTTTCCTAATGGAGACGAATGGTGTGCACCTTAAAGTCCGCCCAGACTTCGTGGAAAAGTGCGAACAAAAGACTAATTAAAATCAGCCGCACAATAGCTACCAATTTCTATTAGTGCCAAGATAAATAGACCAACTTTTCTGTACGACTTTGGGGTTGAATTTATTCAGTTTGAATCGATGCAAAGGGGTAAAGGTTCTGGAAGCTACAGATGGTTCAACTTGGTTCAATAGAATCTGGCCGTAGACATCCTGTTATTTCTTGAGGATGGTTTCGTGATGAAGTTGAGCCAGCCTGCTCACAAATATCGGGAAGGTTGTAGGTGACATTATTATAAGGATGGCGGCATAGGGTTTCGGTCTAGGCAAGATTAGATCGCTCGGGAAATATGGCTCGAATGCTTTATGAAGGGAAGAAGCGCTGGAAAGGGTTAGCATAATGGTGATACTTCTCCGTAGAATAGTTTTAATAATCTTTGCGGTCGTAAACCGTGAGGTTGAGTGAAACTGTTTTGCTCAGCCATGTCTGCTTATATTCTGAGAGAATTGCATGTCTACTCCCATAGTCAAGATGAAGTATTCTAACGGTACGGTGATACAGAAGCGGCATTCAACATTTTCTAGGTTAGTTCCACTTTTATCAGCCGTGTTTAAGTTTCCTCAGCATACGGGTGATGGTATACCACCTCTTTGTGTGCACAATATGTGTTTTCCTCAGTAGCCAGCTAAACCGTAGAAAATAAAGCAATACAACAACATTGCCGTAATGAAAGTTGAGGCACGCGCTTCCAGCTCTATGGATAGAGATATATATTTAAAGAACCAACCGTGCCTCTAGCAATTGCTTCTCTCGTTGGCGAAGAAGCTGCCATGGAAAAAGGAAGTTTATGGCAACAATATTTATTTTATGCATGATTTAAATTAGGAAAAGTTTAAATTAATGGATATGGGCTACCGAGAAAAGAGAGCAACGAACTAGATTACACTGGATGCTGCCGTCTTATTGAGCTGCATTTGAATAATTCAGTAGTCGTCGTCTTCCAACGACGTAAGTTTTTGTAGATCACAGCTAGTAATTGTTATTGTCAGTGTAATACAAATTTATGTATTGATTGGTTTAGGAAGTATTCAATTAATTACACTACAATGAGTACCCGACGTAAGAGTGGGCAAAATTCACGTAGACACTTGTTACACGAACGAAAGATTAACAAAGGACCGCACCTTCAGTAGAAAAAGTTGCCACTGAGCCTCAAATTACACCTCTTGTTTCTGTTTACTTTGCGGGGACGTCAGAAATCTTTATTCTCGGTGGGTTATAAAACACAGTATGCGACGCCTTGAAACTGATGTATTTTGATTGTGCTGCTGTTTAATTTCTTGAAATTATCTCTGAAAATAACATGCAAAGACAATGAAAAAATCCAATTTTGAGTTTGTACTAAGCGTATCAATAATGCGATAAAATTCATTTATTTTTTCCGTCGTAGTGCGAAAAACGGAAAGTAATTATGCAGACAAAGAAAGCGATTTTTTGGAGCCGTTAACTGAAAGAGATGAAGTCGGACGTTATTAACATCATCACATATTGAATAATAATTAGGTAAGATCTATCGATTATTTTTTTTTTTTTATTTTTTTTTTTTATTAAATCATTTATTTGTACAGGCTCAATCGAATCAACTTTACAGAGTCAAATTTTCTACAATTATACATCAGGTATCTTAAAACTAAAGTTAGAAGAACAGAACCGATTACTCACGGCCGTCTCGAGGTTAGTAGGAATAACAATTTAAAGGATGGGAAGATGGGCGGGAATTTTAAGTATGGTTTACATTTATTTATTTATTTTTTTAATTTGTTTAAAAACTAATAACTATACAATTTATGGTTTTCTTTCGAATTGAACATTTTTTGAAAAAAAAAACACATACACACATACACAGATAAAAAAAAACTTAAAGTAAACATACAGGTTAAACTAACTACAACCTAAGGCTAATGTTAGTCAAAAACACATAAATGAGCTTCATAAACTCCAGATCACGTACCGCCAAAATATCTCGAACCGATACATTGGGTTGTCTTCCTCGAGCCCGAAGGGAATCATAAAGCTCAGATCTGACTCCACGATGCTCAGCACATGACCAAATAATGTGATCTGCGTCCTGGTAACCTTGTAGCTCTATCGATTATATGTTCTCTCATTTTCAGAGAGCGAGCTATGACGCCATAACAACTAGCTACATAGGATTAGGAGAATAGAGGCTCACTCAACCATTAATTGGTAATTAACAGCTTCGTTCTGTACATCAAACAGAACATATACATCTGTTCGCTTCCTGCTTCTTTTTAAGGTAAATACATAATCCTTCCTATCTTCTCCCTCTCGCGGGTCAAATTTGTCACCTTGTCGATGGTGAGAGGGCTTATCTCATGCTATAAACATGCATGTGAGACCAAGAATTTGACCAGTAGTGAAAGTATCACATTTTCTTATCATTTATTTCACTGCCACGTCGTAGAACGTTTATATAAAGGCACTAACATCAGGTGTGATACTGGCCGCAATTCACTCTTAGACTTTTTACTTTCAATAAAAGGGAAACGACTAAAAGTACACTTTTCATTTTCGTGGCAACTTATGTTGTTGTTTATCCATTTGTTTCATGGCATGAATAACCAAAATACCTGGTTTACCCATGGTGTAATAAGTGAAAGTAATTGCAAATTTTTCGAAAAGGGTGAATGTTTTGATCATGGTAAATATCTGACTGTTCGAAATGAAGCACAAAGCCACAGAGTGTTACTTTATACTGGCGATTACAAGCATGTTTATTAGAGATAGGACGCGGAGGGCCCGCTTAGGAAACACGAGTAGTAGATTTAACCTTTCCAAGTAGTTTATTTTAGCAACAGTGCGGAGGGTCCGCTCAGTGAGGGTCTAGTGTTTGACTTACTATTGAAGAGGGGTGTTAATCACAGTAGTTCCATTTCACTTCTGGTTCAGCTCCATATCGGTTTCGTTTCGATTCCGTTTCGTCTCCATTTCGGTTCTATTTCGGGTCCGCTTTGGTTTCGTTTCGATTCCATTTCAATTCCATTACAATTCCATTTCGGTTCTATTCCGGTTCCGTTTCGAATCCGTTTTGCATCCATTTCAATTTAATTTCGATTCCGTTTCGGTTCCATTTCAGTGTAATTTCGATTCCATTTCAATTTCTGCTCAAGAATAAGTGTTTAAAGTAAAGACCCTCTCGTAGGTCAAATTTGTCACCTTGTCGATGGTGAGAGGGCTTATCTCATGCTATAAACATGCATGTGAGACCAAGAATTTGACCAGTAGTGAAAGTATCACATTTTCTTATCATTTATTTCACTGCCACGTCGTAGAACGTTTATATAAAGGCACTAACATCAGGTGTGATACTAGCGGGCTATGCCGCAATTCACTCTTAGACTTCTTACAATCAATCTAAGGGAAACGACTAAAAGTACACTTTTCATTTTATTGTCAACTTATGTTGTTACTCATCCATTTTTTTTATGGAATGAATAACCGAAATACCTGTTTGCTCATGGTATAATAACTAAATGTAATTGCAACATTTTCGAAATGGGTGAATGATTTGATCAGGGTATTTATCTGATTGTTCGAAATGAAGCACATAGTCATAGAAAAGTGTTACTTGAGACTGACAAAGACAAGCATGTATATTAGAGATAGGACGCGGAGGGCCCGCTTAGGGAACACCATTGGAACAATAGAATGAACCTTTCCATGTATGAATCCTGGAAAGTGTGAGCTTTTTAGTGGAATACCTGTAACTGGAAAATTAGAGGAGGAATTGGTAGTTTCCGTTTGATCTCAGCTACATTTGTTGCTTGTCTTGCAGGATACGCGTGTTTCGTCTACAGTGTGCGGACTTCTTCAGTCCCGTGTACTAATGTCGACTCTCGAGTATTAGTGCATGGCACTGGGGGGGTCTGCGCATTGTGGACGGGATGCGCGTGTCTGTTGGGACGGGCGATGGAGGTGGTTGGGGTTGGATGGGGGTTGCTAGTCGTTCTTCTTATTTTATCGTTACCTTTCCATGCAGTTTATAGCATGTGTCCTCCACACCAGATAATAAATAAATAGAAAAAAAGAAACTAGATAGGAAATAGAACTGTTCTTTTCCAAGTGTCAGATTAGTTAGTCAGTGATTTGAAATATTGTTAAGTTTGGGATGGGGATGGTTACTAGATCCAAAGCTAGGCTAGAATTTAAAATGTTGTTGTCTAAATTTAATCCAGTATTTTTTTTTTTTAAATCCTTTTTGGTTCAAACATCATTACTTCTGGTTCATGCTGTTCAAGTTTTGTTAGGTTAGGAATTCGGAATTCTTAGTCAGAGAAACGAAAATATCGTCGTGAAAATATCACCAATAATCTCTCACCTACGCCCTGCATACTATGAAACACTAACACCCTCTTCGCTCTTATTTTCTTATTGATTTCATGATCGAGAACGGCTGTGAAATGGATCGATTGAAGTGCGAAGGACCTGCTCAGCCCTAGGCTACATGCGGTTTTGACAAGGAAGTGATCATATCTATTTCAAGAAAAAGTACATGTGAAGCATCCTCGAAAAAATCAAAGACAGCACACAAAGATAAGTATATGCGAAATCAAAACTGTCAAACTATCAAAAACATTCATCTTACTTAAGATGAAAAAGTTATATTACAGTCACTACTAGTTTCAAATCACAAACAAATTAAACATTTCAGATCATTTTGTAGCAACGCGGCCATCTCAATCCAAAAAACACTACAAACCCCTTACCCCAACCTAATCCTTATCACCTCCCATGGCGTTCAAGTAGTCCGCATAGACCAGTTCGCCATTACCCCTCCCTAACCCTCGGCTTTGGATTGACTTGCGCTCTCATTGCCCCACCAAACGCTGCAAAATGAAAAAAAATGAAAAATGGAAATACATAATCCTTCCTATCTTCTATGATTGCATGGACATGGCCAGCTCGACGTTTGAGGAGTCTGTGGAGATGATTGCGGTTCCGTTTTTTGGGGTGAAAAAAATTTTTTGGGGGTTGTTGTTCTTAGTGGTGGCCTCGTGGGAGGGGGGCAAAAACCCAAAATGTTTTTGAAAAAATCCATTCTCAATCCGCAAAATTTCCGGCACAAAGTTTAGTATTGTATGACAAGATGTCACATCCGTAACGCAGGAAAAGAAAAAAACATTTTTTTTAAGTCCTAACCGAGTTTGGAGACATGCCCAAGATTCTTCTAGGGCATGAAAATTAGAGTTTGTTTTCACCGCAGTATAGATGCATTGTTCTGCCAGGAGCACCGATCGCGGTGAAATCGCTGCTACGCTGACCCGTCTACGGTTCAGATGGAAGTGAGCAAGTGAAGATGGAATTGTGAAGTTGTCGTTGCAGCTGTTCCTGCTCTGGACCGTGCTCTGAGGTAACGGGTGGTGACGATTTCGACAGTTTGCGAAATTACATCGGATTCTAGAACGGCATCTCCATTCGCTATGGTCAAACAAAGAAAGCCCAGTTGCTGAAATCGTTCAAAATTTCGAATGCGGTGATCAGTTTTACCGCATATCGGAGAAGGTAAACTTTCTTCACTGCGGTTACTTCTTCGTGAATATACACATATCCCTTCTCTTTCGATTTTTATTTTGCGGGTCTTGTAACTCCCACCTTCTGCTGAATAGGCAACGTAACTTTAGAGGCATCGTACACTAACTCTTCCATGAAAGTTCCAAAGTGTTTTAGGGTCGGTTCTGCGTTCGCTAGCTTGAATCTCGCCCACTCAAGCCGGCAATTTTTTCATGACCTTCAAATGATCGCATAACTGATGCACCGTTAAACCGAAGTTGACCAGTGACCACAAGAAGCCACCACAATCGCCGTAGTGTATCGTGTCCGATGATTTTTTCGATGATCGAATGCTTCGCCAGCAGCAGCATTTGGTGACGGCTGGGAATAAAAGCTCGCTCGACTCTCCCTCCACTCTATGCGAGTCTTTTGACCGATTAGTCGGCTCGAAATCCCATTCCGTGGCGTTCAACAGCTTAACGGTCACTCTGGCGAGTAGCAAAGCTGCCAGCAGTTCAGCACGATTAGTCGTGACGCCTTGGTTTCTTGCCTTCTTCTTCTGTAGTATGCGAGACTTGCTGCAAATCATCCGCATCTGGAACGATCCACCAGAACAGATAGCTCACTCAGACAAAGACCCTCCAAGTAACAATTTTAGTTTTATTCCAGCCGTAACCAATTTATCTTCGAAATGACTAGTATAAAACTATTTGGTCATGATTTTTGCCGTTTTAAAACCACATGACTTATTTCCATGCATTTACTGGAGGCAAAATGTTTAAAAAATGCTTTTTCAACTGACCATAGTAAGATAATATGGATGAGTCCTAGAACGGCATTTCAAAACAGTATTTTACGAGTTCATAAAGTCGAAATAAAACCTTTGATAGGAGTAAAAGGAATTTGAGAAAACAAGGTTTTAAGATCGTTTTAAACAAGTTGTGTTGGTTCTTATGAACCTGACGAAAATATAAAACTTATTGGCAACTCTTGGTAAGAATAAAACCATAATAAAACCAAATTTATTTCTAGTGGCTTTCATAAAACTTTAATAAAACTTAATAAAGCTGGATGGTTTTGGCAATGTTACTTGGGCCGTTCTTGAAGCCGATGCTTTCGAAGATCCGTGCCGTTCCTTGATCTGTGCTTGAGCTGACTTTCCAAGAAGACTCATCTTGGCAACCGGATCTTGTTCAATACTTCGCTTTCTCTCTTTGAGTGACGGCGCCGGTGATGTAGTGGTAAGCGTTATTGCCTCTTACCCCAGTCAGTCTGGTATCAATTCCAGTCGGCGCCGTTGGGATTTTCTGAGAAGAAAAATCTCTGCCGTTGGTCCCGGCCCATGTGTTGGTGGGTTCGATATGTAGGGTTCAGGTCGTCTCCTTGGCGTGATGAACCAGTGTTAGGCTGAAAGTCACGTAAATACGAAACAACACAACAACAATTTTTTTGGCGTTTAGAGATACATAATTGCTTATCACAATAAGCTTTTTCCACTTCTTAACTTGTCTTCTAACAAAATGTGTTCTAAATGCACTTCCAAAATTATTAATTGATTGTTTTCGATGCCAGGCACCGTTTTGGCATTTGTATGATGGTGCGACAAGTACAATTAAAAGATCGAACCTAGAATCGAACCCATCCACCTCCAGCATGATGTGGCTTTTATCTGTACCTTAGAGAGGACCCGGCATTGTTCAAGACAACTATTTTGATTCGGAAGTCTGCTATTTAGAGCCAACGTTGGGAGGAGGGACTCGATCGTTCCAATCATTCTGCAAGTCATCAATCTCTTGCAGAATCAGGTTTGCAGTTGCTAACATCGGACCAAAGAACCCCAACGGATTAAATATTTGACTCAGAGGCGTGTCAATTCCTGCTAGTCGTCGTAGTCCAGAACTGATACAGAAAACTAGTGTTAAACGAGAAATTGAGAAGAAACATTAGTAATTTCCATTTAATTACGCGTATTTAGTCTACAATGTGCAGACTTCTTCAGTGTAGTGCACTAAAACTCGACTTGAAGAGAACCTTCACAACCTGTCGTATATAAACCACTTTTTTAAATAAAAATACAGCTACCTACAGCTAACGTTTTTACCTAACCTGTCCTGAGACAAGTAAAAAAATATACTTAATACCTACCTGGTCTTTTTTTAACCCTCTTATACCTAACCTAGTTATTCTGTAGCAGCGGGTGCTCTACTACGTCGTCTTTGTTGTTGTCTAGTCAGTAAGTTAAAAAGCCATGTGTACCCGGTACCTTGGACTTTGTTTAGTAGATTTGTGTTCTGTTATTTGTTGTTTTCTAAGCGTCTAATTTCCAGGGTGTAGAGGTAGTCCGTAAGATTGTAATGCCATTTATCGTTATGTCGTGATTCTCCGTGAAGATGTGCTCTGCAACTGTCGATTTGAAGTTATGTGAAACTCCTTTGTCATTCTGTTTGACGGCCTTAGTAACCTACGCTAGATGTTCTTTGAGCTTTGTTGCCAAGGTTCTCTTTGTTTGACTCACATATATTTTGCTGCGGTGTTTACACTTGATTTTGTATAGCCCTGCTTTGCCTAATAACATCTACTGAATCTTCAGGGAAGCCCAATAACGATGTCAATTGATGGTGCCTGCTAGAGAAACTAAGTCCAAGCCAAATTCCCTAAGTCGTGGTTTAAGCTTTTGCGTAATGTCTTTATCGAAGGGGACGGATACACATTTCAGGGGTTCAGGTGAATTTGAGAGGGTTGTTTGCAATTTCCTATGAATATGTTTTTCCTTTTTGTTGATGGTAGCTTGAATTGTCCTCCTAACCATTGAGTCTGGCAGTTTCAAAGATATATGCTAATTCTTTGGCTTTTGCGGTTTCATTGAGAGGAAGGGTCAAAATTTGGTGGATCATATGGTGGAAGGTGGCCATTTTATTCTGAAAAGAGTGGTTTGAAGTGTAAGGGATGACTCTTTGGGTATTTGTGGGTTTTTTGAAGATTTCAAATTCTTAAGACGATGATGACAACGGTTTTTTTTCACTACTAGAAGGTCGAGGAATGCAAGTTTCCCATCTTTTTCTACTTCATGAGTGAACTTAATGTCTTTGTGGAACATTTTGATTTCATAAAGAACTGAGGGGAGATCCTCCTGTTTCACTACGTGTTAAACGTCATTTCCATGTCAGTTCCATGTCACTCTCAAAGTCGTTACAGTAGTCTTACAATTTTGTTCGGAAGCTAAGAATAAATTTCCCAGTAGTTCTTCATGGACATCTTGCAAAGAAGCATTACATCACCAGCTATCCTGTTACTATGGAGCTGGTATGCTACAGCCATCGTATCGGAAATTCTCCTTATATTCGACAACAGTTTGCTTGAGCGCCCTGGCTGCGAAGAACGTCGTCAATCCCATACCATACATCACGGTTTGCTATTCTCGGACGGTCCGAAAATCGTTTCGATAGCACCTCCAGAATATGCGTTTTTCCTCCGTATATCACAAGATAAATGACCGCTAATTTGGAAAAACACCTTACGTATGTAAAGGCGAACTGGTATTTTCGGTGTTAGCGGTGAAATGAACATTCTGGATTGTTGACGATGATTTCCATCAAATAAGAATGTGAGTTTAGTAGTTATACTGATGAGTGTAAGCACGCATTGGTGTGGCTATTATTACACCGATTTTGGGTCCTCGTTTGGCTCTTCTTTTATACACACAGGTCAAGGCTTGGGTGGCCTATACTGTACACAGAAGTCGTCTCCAAATTATACGGTCCATGACTGCAATTCGCCAGCCTCGCAGTCTGCGAAGGAACTGCAGGTCGCTTTATTCTTTATCGATCCATCTTTCCGTAGTGCGTCTCTTCTCCTTGTACCAGCCGGTCTATTATTGAGAACTGTTTTCACCGGGCTCATGCCCAGTCCGTCGTATTCGACCGATTTTTGCGATGTAGACGATTCTAGATTCTTCCATCAACTCATGCATTCCATGGTTCATTCACCTTCTCCACTTTCCATCTTCCATCTGCACTCCAGCTTAGATGCGTTGGTCCTCCGCATGCATAGTCCATCTTGTGTGGCCGTAGAGGACTACCGGTCGATTCAATGTTTTGGAGATGGTCAACTGTGTAGTACGGTGAACTCTGGTCGATCGAAGCGTCCCTTGGAGTCCAGAGAAGGCATGCTATAATGCGTCATTGTATCTTTCTGCTGGTGACGTTGTCAGCGGTCAGTAATGAGCCCCGATTCACGGATTTGTCTACATTCTCGATTTTATCACCGTCAATCTGAACCCGTTATGGGAGGCTAATAGTGTCGTCTTGTGAACCTCCTTTCGTATACTTTGTTTAAGACGCATTAATGTCAAATCCAATCCTGCTAGTGTCGACCTTTAGTCTAATGTACATTTCCGTGCTAGCGCTCCCCCATGAATCCCGCTTGGTATTTTCTCACGAACTCCTTTGCAGGCAGCGATCAGCAAAGTGATCCCACGATTATTACAGCAATCCAGCTTGTTGTTATTCGGGTCCTCCCTTAGCTCAGTCGGTAAAGGCGCAGCTACAAAACAATACCATGCTGAAGGTGATTGGGTTCGATTCCCGGTCTGGTCTAGGAATTTTTCGTTAAGGAAAATTTGTCGGCTCCCTGGACATAGGGTATGATTGTACTTGCCACACAATCATACTAATGCAAAAATGGTACTTGGCATCGAAAGCTCTTAAGGTTGAAGAAGTCGTAATTAATTTGGGCAATGATGATGATTGTCTGCTTCTTTTTCTTCTTCTTCCTGTCAAAATTTATTTTTTGCCATTTTCGGTAATATATCATGACTTAAATTTTTTTGTGCACGTTCACTGAGTAGAATTGTTTTTTTCTCACTTTTAAAAAAACATTTTATCAAACAATACACTATGAATTCACTTTAATCTGGTAGTTTTTAAAAACTTGGTTCGCTACCACAATACACCAACACAAACTCGCCATTTGCTTCTCAAACTAACACTATTACAAGGACCTATCACTTATTTTTTCCATACATCATTCTGGTCGATTTCCATATTTTCACAGCTTTTAAAGGGATTCACAGCTCTTGTGCTGGATTTTTCTTCCTAAGAATGAAAAAATGAGAAAACTGCTTCCGAAATTTCCAAACGAGAAACAAGCCAGGCCACTGTATTGTCAATGTAGCAGAACAGCGCAACTCGTAAAATCACTCGCGCCCCAAGTTAAAATTCACAATCCATTTGAGCGCATTGTAACTTCGAGATTCTCAACAATATAAGCCACACTTTCGACAGCACACACACTACGCTTCAAGCGAGCCAGAGAATCATCGATCATCGACAGTTGCCAGATTTACATCTTGATATTTTTAACTGATAGGTTTTGGCATGTTCAAAAACTGAGATACATCTGTACAAAACATGTTGTTTCAGATGTTTTTCGATGTCTTATGAAATATTTATTGAGTTGGAAGCAACATATTCGCTAATTTGCTATGTAATATAATCTACCATGAGCAACAATTTTGAAAGAAATAATATTCTTCCCTGAGTTGGCAACTATGCTCGTCAGCTGATATTTGTAAACAATCTTTGCAAAGACCGAGCGTAACTTTGTCAATAATTGAAATTAATACCGGGGAGCAGTTATGTCGCAGAAAAAGAAAGCACAACGGGTGATGTTAATTTTCGAAGCAACGAAGCAACGAAGAAATGTTTCTATGGTGGTTTGAGACTCCTCCGCCTTATAGAAGAGTACATCCCCAGTAGGGTTGTTTGTTCAGTGCATTATGGAAGATGTTTGTTCATGCAAGTAAGGGTACAACAAAATTTGAAAATTTTCGATGCTTTTTTCAGACCTTTTCCTTCTTCCTTGACTGCTCAAGCTTATTGCTTTCACAATTCGATTATTGCCTACTCACAACTTAATGTTCTAGATGCACTTTCACAGTTGTTAATTGAGAGCTTTCGATACCAACACAATTCATGAATTTGTATATTGTGTGATAAGCACAATAATACTCTATGCCCAAGGAAATTGAGAAAATTTCCAACCCGAAAGATTTTCTCAACCGGACCGTGTATGGATTCCCGCTCTTCAGCATAATGAAGAATACAGCTGGTATAACAAATATATGCCCCCGTATGCTGGGTGTGGTCCTGGAGCTTTACTGAGCAATTTTGTTGCTGATCGCGAACAAATAAAATTAGCACAAGAAAAAATCAAGCTTCGACCGGACTTCTGCAGAAAGGCAGCCAAACCGACGTTTGAGTAAAGAGACTAGGGAGAAGCAGCACTGGCTATAAACGAAACGATTTTTGATTTTGATAATGACATACCAGCAAAGATTCAAAGGTTCTGTAAGAATTATTTCAAAATATTCATGCTGGTTCAAACACTTTGATCCATACTTCAATTATTTATTCTAGCTTTCCGAAGAAACTAGGAGAAAAATTAACACGATGATAACAACGGCAGAGAAGGAAGAGTTTGTCAAAGGGAGCATACTCTCATACTCAAGCTTCACAGCTGATGTGATTGATTCTACAGACAAGACATTGAAAAAAAAATGTAATTTGATTTTACTTACGACCACAACATGGAACCACATCTAACAGAACAATCATATCGTCAGAACACTTCTACAGCACGTAAAAAATGTAACCGGATACGATTTTAATTTAACGAATATTTTTATTGACCAATGTCATAATTTCTTTTGTTGTATACCCGATGGTTTGTATAATAGACTACTGCAGTCCATGTTAAATTTTATTATTGAATTAATTTTTCAGCATATGTGACATGAAAACCCACTTATCGAAAAGCGATACGCAAGCATTTTCACCTCGTGAGTTATTAAAATAAATAGATGTTGCAGGAAATTTCAATACTTCCCACGAAAACACATGTCTCAAACACGGATACACGTGTAGTGGTAAGCTTAAGACAAGATTTTGATTTTCATTTCCTCACACATATGTTCAAGGGCAAGGGCAATGCAATCATTGATTTCGAAAAATAATTACGAAGTCTTCAACCTTAATTAATAACTGTGGATGTGCATTTAGAACACTAAGTTGAGAGCAAACAATAAGCTAATTGCGAAAGCAATAAGCTTGAAACGCTAAGGAAGAAGCTTGTTGTCATTTCTATAGAATGGACACACGATACCTTCCATCTGTTTATCCGGTAAACACTCTTACTATAAAATCTTGGTAATTATCTAGTGTAGCGCTTCAACCAGTGGTTCAACATCTTATTTTCACACTGCAAAGTACTGCTTCCTCCTTTCGATCAGCTGACACTCGTTCGTGGCTCTTCTTATATTTCTCGCATGTTCCATGCCACTGCTTGTCCAGCTTCCGCTCCATGTTCAGAAAACATATCTCTCACGAATCGCCCAAATCGCGCTTGCGTTTGTTGAAAGGGTGTTCCGCAGCGTACCTCACCTCATCAATTAGTTGATGTCTCTGTCAGAAATGCCCCAGATACATCCTGTTATCCTCCAGGCACAGGTAGATCTCGCCACAGGCCTCAACCTTATAGAAGCGTCTCAGCAGCACGATCAACGCTCGTCATCAGCAATTTGGAATCAAGAGTACGAAACGACCGGTGCGCCGTCAGTTTTCCAGCACTCCACCCCAGCTGGATGTTTTTCAGTGCTGCCAGGTTAGGGCCGGGTTCCGATTGGTCATCATCCTATAATAGGTCCCAGAAGTATTCGGCCCCGATGAATCTTTAATTGTTGGAGGTCGGATCGGCCAGCACCTGCCCCTCGAGATGGACAAGTCCGAGTATCGAAGGATTTTAGCTGCAAATCATTAGATTCGGGTCGTCACCACCGAAGTCTCCGTGACGATGACTGTGTGGTCGGCACGAGTTGGAAGTGCTGCGCAAGCCATGGGCCTATTTGTATTGCGTGTGTCGTGAAATGAGAGCTGACATTTTTTAATGAATCAAAATAATAATGTTGTTTTTTTTTTTAATTCCTTGTCGGGTATTTTCATCACTGCGACCATTTTTCAGATCTATTGTGATATATCCCTTTTTTTTAGCTCTGTCCAAGTGACGTATCACTATTATTAGGAGTGGTCGTCAATGCTTGACTTGGACCATTATCCCAGCACGGTATTGCGCTTCGAATTAATTGCACTACTGTACTTGTTCTCCAAATATCAAAGGGTTCTTTTAGCCCTTTGTCGAAGAACTGACTTATTTTAATGAAAATTGCCGGACAGTGGCATAACAAATGTTCCGAGTCTTCTTTTTCCATACCATAAAAGCAACATGAATCATCTTGAAGTTTTCCAAGCACCTTCAAGTGATAGCGGCTTGGACGATGGCCTGTTAAAAGACCAGTAAAGGGTGTCCACGATGAAATAGCCACACTATGAAATTGTCTAATTTTTAGGGGGGGGGATTTTATGAAAATTGGGGGGGTTTGTTGTGGTTTTTCGGGAGGGGGGGGGGAGAGGAGGAAAGTCAAAAAGGGGGGAGGGGGGGGGGGGAGAAGGGGGGGAGGGGGGGGACGGGGAGGGGGAGGGGAGAGGGGCCACGGTGGGGGAGGGGGGCAGAGGAAGGGAGGGTGGGGGGGGGGGGGGAGGGGAAGGAGAGAGGCAGGCCCGGGCGGAGGGGGGGGGGGGGGGGGAAGGGAGCCCCGGGGGGGGGGGGAGGAGGGGGAGGGGGAGGAAGGGGAGGTTGGTGTAAGGACAAGGTGCGGGCATTTGCATATGGACTGTAAATAAAATACGAGTAAAATGGTAAAATGAAGTTTAATAGTTATTTCTCAATCCCTGAAAATTTGATGGCAATCGGATGAAAACTCGAATTTTGCGAATCAATTTTGTGTGTGGCAATTTCATCGTGGACACTTTATATATGCTGAGATCTTTTTTAGAAAGATCAAGTATTTTGCGAGTCATAGAAATATTTGGAGCAATGAACCGCTTTGATTGCCTAGCTGTGAAAGTGTTGTTCCAGTTTTCATTTACTTTCGAAGATTCCCAGGGTTTGAGCTCCATTCTAAGAGAAGAAGCAGATAAACTACAAAAGGGCTCAGGTGCATGTTGCTGACTTTAAAGCATTTAGACCTGCTTGACTGTCTGACATAATACATATATTTGCATGTCTATAGTTTCTACGCAAGCATATAATAGAACATTCCAGAATTGCTTGAATTTTAGCTTGGAACACAGTAGGCCACCTGCCCATCGGAATCGACATGTCTATCCCTGGACCAGTTACTCCTGCTTCAACTTGATTGTTCATTCTTGAACCATCTGTAAAGGAAACTATCGATCCTAGACGAAGATTCGGACCACCGCATTCCCACGAATCACACCCAGGATCAAATACTTGATATGCACGGTCGAATGTTGGTTTAATGGGTCTAGTAAGCATCCGCAAACTATTGCCTTTCCTCCTGAATGCAGTGGAACTAGCTGTTTTTTACTTGCTACTCTCAAAGCATCGTAATTTGCTAGCACTCCTTATGGAACCACTCAGTTAATCTAACTTTCGTAAAAGTTTAATTAAATTTATAGTTTGCACAATTATTGTTTAGGCCGGTTCATTGGTTGCATTAGTTTGTGGTTTGTCAGCTGACAAAGTAAGACTAATCATTTTCTCAAACGCCAACAGCAAGGTATCTAGTACTCCATGGCGTTGAACTTCTTGCTGTCGAGTAGTAATTCGTTCATTATTGTCGGTCATCGTGAGTAGTTTACCATTCCGACAGGACAGGCTGCATCACAGGAATCATCCACTCAAAAAACAACGAGAAGGCTGCTTTCTACCCAAGGTTATAGACCATCGCCATCGTGGGCACTATTGTGACTGAAATTTAATTGCCGTTAAATTTACAGCCTCGTTAAAATTTATGACGGCACTGCATGATGATTTTTGTGCAAGAAGGAGTTTTTTTGTTGAACTCAGCTGGAAAACAGTATGATATGCTGTGCACCAACAGAGGTTGCAAACGAGAATCAGGTATGTTCTTGCACTTACCGACGGAACGGGTGCTATGGGCTGTGTTTAATAGTCTCGAAATCCCAGAGAGCGAACAGCCGAGCGAACCGAAGCAATATATTTCAATTAGAAGTTATATGACTCGCTGCTAGAGAATAAAAAACACCTTATCAATAAATTGTATTTAGTTTCATATGAATGACCACACAGACCTAAGTAGTATTTAAAACTATTTTCACAGAGAGCTCCTATTTCCGTTTTTTTAGTT
This sequence comes from Aedes koreicus, assembly GCA_024533555.2. Taxonomy (NCBI): domain Eukaryota; kingdom Metazoa; phylum Arthropoda; class Insecta; order Diptera; family Culicidae; genus Aedes; species Aedes koreicus. Next base: position 337,158 of record JAHHFK020003279.1, read on the forward strand.
GCATTCAGTGTAATCGTTTTTGAAAATACCATCGGAATATTGCCTTCTTAAAATGGGTTCTACTGTAGATCTGTCACATTCTTACTCCTGAATTCAAAGGGCCTCAAACTGTAAACACTCTCACAATATGTTCTTTTTGAAACTTTGAACGAACACTAAAACACTAAATTAATATTCAAATCGTTGCTTCCAAAATTTTCGAACCGAGCTTTGCAACCGCTAAAAGGGCCAAAAATGACTTCAAGTTTTGTTCCCAAACGGAGAAGGAATTTTTTGTTCCCGAAAACAGAAAAACACCACCAGAAAACGGAGATTGCCTTTGGGAGTTTTGTCGGGCTCTTTGATGTGAGTTTGTGCTTGCTTATTTGGTACGATGCACAGTGGGACGAAATAAGAAATAGTGGGACATTGGTATTTGTGTCGTAAGTTTCAAGTTTAGATTTTTTATGTCTTTTACAATGTTTCTTCATTTGTTTAGTACTTCATTTGTGTTTTGGTTTTATAAGGGGGGTATACACTAAGATACAAAATTTAACTTTTTTGTTTCTTGTTAAATTGTGTTCGCTTTAGCGAACGTACGTCACATATCGTTCCTGAAATCAACCGTCATCACTAATCATCGAACAAGTAACTACCAAACAGCGAGCAAGTTGTATAGCCGATGGAGAGAACGCCAAAATAACGTTTCTGCAAAGCGGTGCTGGTTGGCTAACCAATAACAGAAGATTTATTTTTCTTTGCCGTTGAAAAACTTGCATAAAAGGAACCGAACCGACGAGTTCGGAATCTGTCACAATAAATACATAGTGAAAACGAAAGGAAGTGCTTTTTTCTTGAATGACGACTCCCGATGGTCATCCCGTAGCTGAAAGAAGCTATTTCCGGCGTGGCTATTGCGTCCGTGGTTTCTTACTTGACATTACTACTGGCTTTGTTTAAAGAGTTGTTATTTAAGAAAAATTTGCATAAGCCCAATTCCATTCCACGCAGCAATGCCGGGGACGAAGAAGTGGCGGCCAGAATACTGGGGCAATGAGCAACTCAGCATCCTTCGCGCTAGTTGTCTCAGAGCCAGAAGACGTGTCCAGAGAGCTAAAACCACAGCAGACACGTAGGTGCATAGGGTGGTGTTCCGAGCGGCCAGGGCCGAAATAAAACGAGAGATAAAGCTATGTCCATTTAGAATCCGGAATAATAAAATCATCTGTATCTCGGTAACGGATTGACGTACAAATAAGTTTAATACATCAAAACAAAGGTAATCCACTGTAATTTAAAGAAAAAATATCAATACAAATCATTTCCCTTCGTTTCTAATGAAAATTCGCACTTTCTTCTTTATTCCTCCCATCAAACGCTGCACACCTCCGGAGTCAACTTCCTTGGCACATTTGTTCCACATTTTGGTCATCTGATTCGCGTTCCGAGCCATTTTCTTAAGCTCCCGCTTCATTATTGCCCAAAATCTCTCGATGGGCCGGAACTGCGGGCAGTTGGGTGGATTTATGTTTTTATCGATGAAATCTACGTTATTATCGCGGTACCACTGGATGGCTTCCCGGCTGTAGTGGCAACTCGCCAAATCTGGCCAAAACTTCACGGGACCTTTATGGGCCTTAATGAAAGGTTTTACGCGGTTTTTGAGGCATTCTTCCTTGTACAGCTTCAATTCATCGTCTTATTCGTCACGAACACTTTGGTCTTTGCTCCGCAGCTGCATATCCCTTGCCAAATCATCAGCTTTTTGGCAAATTTGTTAAACTTCACAGGAACATCTCCTTGTGCCGTCGCCATGTAGAAATTTTGGCCAGGAAGCTGTCCGAAATCCATTTTGACGTAGGTTTCATCGTCAATGAGCAGACATCCTTGGTATTTCGTCTAAACCTGCTGGTACAATTTCTGAGCTCGAGTTTTGGTGACGGAACTTTGCTTCAACGTTCTGTTTGGTTGCTTGCTGGCTCGATAAGAACGATATCCTGCTCCCAAACGAATTCTTCGAACGGTACTGCGAGCAGCAGCGTATTTTTGTGTGATTTCTTTATCTGATAGTCCAGGGTTTGCTCTGACGGTTCTCAACACCTTCTGGTTCAGCTTGCGGTCATATGTTCCACTACGACGCTTACCTTGAGGCGCTCGGTCCACGCTCTTTTGCTCCCTGAAACGTTTGAGCACATCATACACGGTTGATTTGGCGATTTTCAACGTTTTTGAGATTTTTATTGCGGACCACTTCGGATTATCAACGTGGGTGTGCAGAATTTTTCTCTCCTCTCGGCTTCCATCTGGAATAGGCTCCGTCCTTGGCACAACACTTTGGAATGGGATGTACAACGGAGTGCTGATGCTGAAGCTTCCCAAAGGCGTAGTGATCGTTAGCTTTGTGGATGACAACGTATTGTCAGTGTCAGGCGAAACACTGGAGGAAGTGGAATAGCTGGCGACCGAAGCAATCTGCATAATTGAAAACTGGCTGCAGGGGTCGAAGCTGCAGATAGCCCACCACAAAACGGAGGTGCTGTAAGCGGTGCAGCGAGCAGAAATCGTCATAGCCTCTAAGCGCGTGTTGAAGTATCTGGGTGTGAGGAGCGACGACCGGCTGATCTTCAACAGCCACGTAGAATATGCCCGTGAGAAGGCCATCAATGCGGTAGCCTGAATCATGCCGAATAGCTCCGGACCTAGCAGTAGTAAGCGCCGTCTACTGGCTAGTATATGATCTTCGATACTGAGATACGGAGGTCCAGCCTGGGTCCCAGCGCTTTTAACCAAGCGAAACCGGGCGAAGTTGAACAGTACGTTCAGGCTCATGGCCATGCGAGTCGTGAGTGCGTACAGAACTATTTCATCGGAGGCAGTATGCGTCATTGCCGGAATGATCCCGATTGGCATTACTCTCGCGGAGGACAGTGAGTGATATCAGTGAAGAAAAAACAACGGAGTTCGGAAGCTGGTGAGAGCGGAGTCAATGGAGGAGAATTTGGTTTTGCGAAGAAGACTTTTCATGTAAGTTAAGAAACTAGTGTGTTTATGATTAATAAACAAATTAATTCATACAGTTTTGAGCTGCTGAAACCTCAAAAAGAGCTGCTACAATAAAATAGTGACCAACACGAGCTAAGGGCTTTCACGGAACTTGAACATGTATGTTTCTTCGAAGCGGGGTTCCGAAGGAGTGACTGTGGAACTCTTAAACAGCTTGTTTGAAGCTTAAGAGTACCACATGGAACTCATTCCGAACTTCAAATTTCTAAGACTACTATTGGAAAATTTTTGGAGCCTTAAGTTCCATTTTTGTTTTTTCAAGCAGCAAAAAAGTTCAAGATTTTTATTAAGAAAAGCTTAAATTATGGTACTTGGAAAATAACATTTGAAATTTAATTTCTCACAATAACTTTTTTATTAGAAGGGTATAAAGATCGCTTGGAAACTCGACTTTTAATCCGAGACTAGGAGAGCCGAGTGTCATATACCATTCGACTCAGTTCGACGCATTGAGCACATGCCGCTTTGTATGTATGTGTGTGTATGTGTGTATATATGTGTGCATGTGTATGTATGTGTGCGTGCGTTACAAATCATGCCACACCGCGTTTTCTCAGCCGTTTGTGAACCGATATTTCCTATAGAACGCTATCAATGTTTTTTTTTCATCCGGACATTTAGTTACGGAGATATGAACGAGAGTTACCCAAGAAAAAAAAGTTTGATTAAAAATATTTCAAAACAAAAATAAAGCACTCAACAAATGGAGAAACATTGTAGAATACATTAAAAAGCAAAACTTAATTGTTTCGTCACTAAATAATACGAATGTCCCACAATTTATGATTTCGTCCCACTGTGCGATGGAGCGTGGAAGGAGACAAGTTTATTAGATTTCGCACCTTACAAATTGCGTACAGCGGCGGCCGCACAAATCGCAAAACAGCGCGCGTGTAGGTGCTGGTTGCCGCTCGTTCAAATTTACGAGAAATTAAAAGGCAGTGCTCGTGAAGGAACTGGAAACAACCATTTTGATACTACTCTCTAGAGATCAAACGCAATTGCCTGGACTCAAATTAAGTTTGCGCGTGGGTTTCAGTTTTGGGTCGTTGTGTATTTTTCATATTTCATTATCTTTCTTTATTGCGGTTGCTTTTTCGCAATTTACATTTTGCAGATGATGCGAATTCAATTTATGTTGTTGATTTCGCCGATCACTTTTGATTGTACGCACTGTATTTCTGTACTTCTCGAATCGAAGCAGTCGGTGCTTTGCAACTGACGTGTTTGGTCTTACAACTACGTAAATAATCAAACATTTTGTAGAAGTCGAGAAAGTTTCTTCTAAAGATTGTACTAGAAAAAAAAGCAATCGACAAAAATGATCACCAAAAATTCATTGTAAGTCGGATATTTTCGAAACTCTCAGGGAATAAATTAACACATATTAACTGTGTTTTTGCAAAGTTGGCTTATTCATCCTCCTCTCCTAGGCAAAATGCTCACACCTTGTACTTAACGCTTCCCATCAAATCCTGTGCAACACTTGCGCCATCTTTCTTCTTACACACTTTCATTCACTCTTCCTTCAAATACTTTTCGTTTTTGAAGACCTTCCCTGTTTACCAGAGCTGGCCCTTCATAATCGTCCAGAATTCTTCTATTGGGCGAAGTTCTGGTGAGTTAGGTGGATTTGCCTCCTTCTGCACAAAAACAACATCGTTGGCTTCGTACCACTTAATCACGCCATTACCGTTTCACGTAATGGCACGAAGTCAGATCCGGCCAAAAGAGAGTGTCACCTTCGTGGGACCGGAAGAAGGGCAGATGGTGCTTCCTGAGGCATTTTTCTTTGTATATATTGATGTTGGTGGTGTCGGTCGTTATGTACGGCTTGCTGAATTTGCCACACCCAGTTCTTCTTGTCAACCTTCTTCTTCCGGAACTTCACCGGAACATCCAGACGGGACTTGCCGTCGAAAAACTCCAGGTCGGGGATCTGCTGGGCGTCCGCTTTAATTTTCGTCTCGTCGTCCATTACGATGCATTTCGGCTGCACCAACCACTCGCGGTGCAGCTTCCTGGCACGGGATTTGGCCACCGTATTCTGTTAATCGGTTCGGTTAGGCGCTTTCCTTACCTTGAAGACATGAAGTCCGGCCTGCTTCATTGTCTGCTGGACAAACCAGATGGAAGGATTGAAATTCTTGGCCTCGTCCCGAATCGAATGGTTCGGATTGCGCTTGAAGTAATCCCTCACCTTCTTTGCGTTCACGGGGTCGGTCGTCTTAGCTTTTCATTCGCTGCCGGTTGATTTGTCGGTTCTCAACTGTTTCGCGATCCACCTGTGGGACTGGTCTGGATATTCCACGATCGCGCATATAATTTTTTGTCGAAACACATTTTGCTTGGCAGACATCTCATAAACACTTTACAGATTGTGACGAAATTTTGCACATGTGAACATAACACTCTAAACTAGTTTTACCCAAAATATCATTTTTACCCATGCAATAGAAAGTTATACACAAAAGAAAGTGTTGCATGTTTTTCGAGTACAATCTTTAGTCCAGAGTTTTTCAGGAATTTCCGTACAGAAGTTTCGTTTAAGGTCAAAGGCGAGAACAATCTGAGCATGTGGTAAACCTTGGGTAATTAGTATTAAAGAAAGTTTGTGTTATCTAATCTATACATTATCTAGGTATGATAAAAAGTATTAGAGCATCACGAGTGAAGATCGAACCTGGAGTACGGGAGAAGTTGGTAGATATGCAGATAGATATGACAGCTTAAGGATTTGTTGGAAGTAGTGCATCACACGAAAGATTGGGTCTTCGTTGGATGAGGTAAACGCTAAACCAACGGTTGGAAAGGATTTTCTAGTGAAAATTGTAATTGGTGGGGGTGTTTTTTTAAGATCACTTTATCTGTGATCACCCCGCCCAAGTAACATTTTCCAAAACCTTCCTGCTTTATTAAGTTTTATTATGGTTTTATCAAAGCCACTAGAAATCAATTTGGTTTTATTATGACACTAAGAGCTGCCAATAGGTTTCATATTTTAGTCAGGTTTATGAGAACCTATACAGCTTGTCTAAAACGATCTTAAAACCTCGTTTTCTCAAATTCCTTTTATTCCTATCAATGGTTTTATTTCGACTTTATGAACTCATAAAATGCTGTTTTGAAATGCCGTTTTAGGACTCATTCATATTATCTAATTATGGTCAGTTGAAAATGCATTTTAAAACTATTTTGCTTCCAGTAAATGCATTAAACGGCAAATTGGCATTGGGGGAAGCCACCAAATAACCAAATAGTTTTAAAGTAGTCATTGCGAAGATAACTTGGCTTTATGGCAGAAAGGTGATTTTTTTTCCGATCGCCATATTGAAATATACGAAATAATTGAAATGTGGAAAAATAAATGCACCAAATTCAGTAGATCAGAGACCAATTTCTGCATTTTTTTAGATAACCTTATTGAACTCCATCAATTTTCAAGAAATTCATGATTAATTTATCGAATATATTTATTTTAATTTTGTGTTTGTTGTTGTGAACTCGCATAATTTCCGAGGCGCATTAATTTTTGGCTCTTATCGTGCCTATATAAACCATAAAATTAAATGCGTATATGATTTGGAGCATGATACGGTGAAAAAAACTTAATTTGTTTTGGACATTTTCATCAAACAAAATTTCCCCCAACACTAGACCTTTTTTCTTCGATATTATTTACTGCTAAATAAATCAGAAGAGCAGAAAATCGAACAAAAACCAACCACAATATCACAGTTAAGTTTGACAGCTGTGGCCATTTGGCCGCGTGCTGGTTTTCATGGCAGCCAAAAGGTTTTATGAAGGTTCTCAAATGGTCATAGCATCAATCACTGGAATATTTTCAAAATCTTTATGTTCTTATAAAGGTTTTATTAACTTGTTTTCACAACCGTCAATAGAGTGGGCCACTTTGTACAAATTTTGGTTTTAAAGAAGCATAGAGGAGGTGTTGGCAGACACGGTGAGTCGGTGGCCTCTCGCTAAGCAGAAATCATATAGTTATTATCATTAATTCCTCGTAACGGAGAAGATGACGTGTTGGGTAACGGAAATATTCATACTCATCTACTCTGATCTCTGATTGGAGAGCTGTTCTTTCCCAAATAACTGTCCAGGATTCCTACACTGAAAAAATATTTCACTGAGCTACTACTGGAAACACATTTAGATATTTTCCAACACTAAAATAACACTACTTTTACATGAATATCACATAGAAAAAGAAATTCTACTGAGGGGGCGACTCCGGCGTAGTGGTCAACATCCATACCTCTCTCGCCAAAGTCACGAGTTCGAATCTCACCCCGAAAAAAAAAACCCCAAAAAGTTGGGGGCACGACGGGGGGCCCACCGGAAAAAAGTTTTTTTTTTTCCGTCGGCCTATTTCCTCACATGGTGACAATCACTGACGCCAGGAAGACGACTCCACCGCCTGGACCCTACCTATCGACTCATGAATATGAGCCGGGACTAACGGCTTTATTTCCCTTCCGAAGGAAGACGTGACCAGATTTTTTCGCCTCAGAAAAACCACCGACGTCGACTGGGATTGAACCCAGACCCACTGGGATGCCAAGTAGCAGTCACGCTTACCACTACACCACCGACGCCGGCTGATTTTTTTTGGGTGTAGGTTTTCTACAGGTTTGTAATGTCGTGTTAAAGCTCAATTTACTTTCAGAATATACCAAGTTATACTAATGACAGGAGCTCATGGCAATCTTAGGAAATGAATTGTTAAAAATTGATCTTTTGATCTTTAAACTGGTTTCAAATTGGAATCTGGAAAAGTTTCAGGAATTCTATTGGAAAAACCGAAAGTTGTTCTTACGGCGAAGCTTGTATCCGGTCCCGACAGCGATGAATAACGATTGCGTATCTCGGTGTTTTGGAGGAGTCAAAAACATTTCCACGAAAACGATTACATATCCTCGAACAAAAAGGACGAGATTAAGCAGAGAGATTGCAAAGAAATCATGTCTGCGAAGGAAATTTCTGCAAGCGAACTTGGTTCAGTGTGTATCACCGGTTGGGAAAGGTTGTCTCTGTGGAGGGAAAACTCGTTCGAAGAAACCGATAATGGCACAGGCACGCGAGACTTCATGCCAGGCAGGCAACTGTCATTATTTATCCTTCCGAGACGAGCTGAATAAGTGCGTAATCAAATCAGACATCCTTCCTCGCTCACAGCAGCCTTTCGGTTGCCAACGTGAAGTGGGAGCAGATTCTGAGTGGGACTGAGTTGTTCCATTTTGGAGATCATATTTACTCACTTATTTCCAAGAAAGCAGAATGGGGAAAAGGGAAATCAATAGACGTTAGAAGATTCAATCAATCATGCTCTGTGTGAGAACGGCAATGGCACATGTTTAATATTATTTCTTCCTTGCATAGTTGAAGTGAATGATGGCTTTACAAACAGTATTGTGACTTTATCGTTTTCATGGGGGGAATTGGTAATGGGACAGTTGTCATCAAATTGATTGATTCGATGGACGATTGTTTGTAGGAAACGCAAGTATGAGCATTGTAAGCCTGAAATCTTCGACTAGAATCAGATGGGAATCATGTTTAAAGCAACCCAATTTATTAGTAAAGAGTTGATTGATGCGATTTGACGTCAAATCATATCAAACATTTTGCTAAATGTTCGCAAAAATAGCACGACAGACAAAAGCAAACAAGATTGGAATGTTTAGATTTAGGCCGGTCGGCAAAACAACACCATGCTGAAGGTGGCAAGGTTCGATTTTCGGTTTGGTCTAGGCATTTTTAATAATTTAAGAACAATGCAAAAGTAGTACATGAATATAAAATTCTCAATTAATAACACCGGAAGCACATTAAAAACTCTAAACTGAGAGCAGGCAATAAGCCATTTATGATAAGCAATAAGCTTGAACTGCCGAGAAAGAAGAAGCAGAAGCTTCGCAAAATGACACAATCGGTTGGTACCCGGCGAAGCTGTCAATTCTTCGAAGCCCATTTATTCAATTTGATCCCGTCCGAGCCGTTTTTCATCTTCTGTTTTTAGCAGATTTAAAGTACAAAGGAGAAAAGTCGACAGTTATGAATTCTCAAGTACTAGTACATACTACCGTTGTGAAATCTGAAGGTCCTCCTCGAAAGGTATTTGAATGATTTACAATCATAAATTCTTAAACGTGCTGCGGAATAATCGAATAAAAATTTTGCTTTGAAAAATGATTGGCAGGAATTTTAATTGAATAGTGAGACCGGCATACCACGAAGAAAGTAGCGAAGGCTGGGGCAAGAGTACTTCACTTAGTATTAAAATTCAACCAACTCGAGAATGAAGGTGAAGGCGGCAAACTTTTTTTTTCTAGGGTGGTCTCACCTCTCCTAACTTCTTCAAATTTGATGGTGCTTCAAACCGCTACTTCATTTTGCCCCATATTTCTGCGCTGGCTATCCGGCGATGTTGGTTGCGGCTTGAAAACAACGGAATGGATGAATAACTACCACCACCCTGTCCAACACCCCGTCACACAACATTTCTGGGTCAGAAAATCCATTATTCATTACCTCTGATAACCGATCCCAGACCGCGATCTCGTCTCGTTGCTAGTTAGTGGTTTCACCGTCCCCTGCGCGAGATGAAGTGTACCGTAGAAGCAGTAGAATAGAAGCAAGAAATCCTAGTCGGTTGCATAGGTTACATATACCTCAATGGTACGGTTGTTCAAGAGAGACTCCAGTCCAGTCAGTCGAGTCAGTGGGAATCAAGAGGAAAAGCAATTTCCGGACACTGAGACTGACGATGAACTATGTGTATGTGCCTACAGGAAGTAGTTGAGACGACGAAGGAAGAGATGTCTGACAAATAGTGCAATGCATTAGGCATACCGGTATCAACTAACATCAGGAAGATAATGAAGGCGATGACGGTGATCATCATCACTGTCAGCGTCTTCCTAGTTATGTCTTATTACAGCCTACATAGAATTGAGATTCACACAACCCCCGTGGAGACAGACGGAAAAGGGCTAATGGAAGCAACTTTTCTTCAGTTAATGCCGATGGAAAAGTCTGCGAAGGTGGTTCTTCGAATCGTTTTAATTCGTTGACTGATAGGAAGGAATGAAAAGTACAGCGAAAAGCAATGAATCATTGATAGCATCATGTCAGTTGATTGAGCCGGATTGAGCTTTAGCTTTGGTACCAACTTAGTTGAACATCGGTCGGCATTCCGAATCAGATCGGATTAAACATTGAAACAAACTTGCTTGGTAGGAATTTTAGTGCTGCGTGATTGGCAGTTCAATTGGGGGATTCTGCAGTTATGGGACATTTTGAAACGGAAAGGGGATTACGATAGAATTTAGTGTCAACATGGATTATGAATTGTGGTGATGGTGAACAGTGTAGTTTATTTAACCCATTGCTGCTCAGCGTATGAAATTATACACGCAAAAATAACCCTTTTTGAAAAGGTTCTTATTATCAAACTAAACTATTCAGCGTATTTGAAATGATACCACATGAAAATTTAGGAGTGCTTTTTGTGTCAGTGTCACTTCATCTGTCATTTTGTGTGTGTTTTTGTTGTATCTTCAAGCGTGCAATGCTCGGGATAAATGGAACTGCATCAAAATCAAGCATCACCATCCTCAAAGTTTTGTCTCTTAAAGGATTCTGAATTATTCAAATTTGTGACAAAACGCAACTAGACAAGTTTAAAAAAAGATATCCAGTACAAGATCCGAAGAAAATTACGAAACCGCAAAAACTGGTGTTAACTTTCGAGCGTAGGAAGTTTCATACCCTGAGCGACTACGGTATATTTTTTTCTTTAAATATAGTGTACATCAGCTTTCGGATAATCCGGAGCAGCTGTACAACTAACGTATCTGATAGATTTGACGAGGACGCTTTCGTAAATCTGGTGACATCAACAAATGCGGTGGACAGACAGCGACGTGGATGCCGGAGATAGTGACTAGGAGGACGGCCCTTCCGGATTCGGCGAACGAATGAATGTTGTGTACAGATGCGGTTGGCAAGAAGTGGACAGCCAGACACTGGGGAAAAATGGCCCTGTCTTCGGATGTGGATCGAAGGACATTCGCCTCAGCTCGAAACATAAATTATCTGCCGTTCAAATGTTCCGTTATTTGTTTGACGCAGATTTCTGTGGCCTAATCACCACGGAAACAAATATGTGTGCACTGATAAAAGCACTACATATGTACATATGTTGTGGGATTGTTCTCGCTTCCGGATAAGGTGTGTGTGTGTGTGTGTGTGTGTGTGTGTGTGTGTGTGTGTGTGTGTGTGTGTGTGTGTGTGTGTGTGTGTGTGTGTGCATTGCACATCCGATGTCTGGAAAGTCACGCCCATTCCGAGGTTACTTTCACAAACAATAGGGCCCTTCCAGATTGGGAAATTTATCATTTCCAAACCATTACTTAAAAGTTGGTTTTTACAATATATTAATAATCAGATAGATCTCACCAGAGGCCGCCTCAAAAAAAACCTAGCTTGTTCTGTCGTAAACATGATTTTTTTTATGTGGATTCATAATTATGTACATGCACTTGCGATGAAATAAATTCAATCAATAATTGAAGTTAACGCTGCTAAACCACCTCGTTAAATATGCACCCGTCATTACGAAAATAGAGCTGTGTGTGTGCACTTAAACATTTGTGCAAGCCTCGCACGCGTGTATGCATGTTTGCTTCGTTCGTTCCTTCTATATTCTATATTTCACTGATGCATTTCGCATTACAATCCCCTCATACCACACTCTACCGAAAATTAAAATTCTCCAATCTGAATCGAACTGTCTCTTTTAAGCAGAATGGCAATAACAATCATTAATTCACTCGCGACAAAAGCGGAAAACAACATTTCTTGCCATCTTCTGTCACGGAAGCTCATCCGAAAATCGACCGAGAATGCACCGACTCTTTCCAAATCAGTGAGCAAACCCTGTTCAAAAGCACTTTGATATACTTTCAATATCAGTTTCGGTCGAAAACACGACACTTTCCCACCTTAACAAAAAAAATTAACTATGACAGAGAATAAAAGCGTCCTCTTCACTCAAAAGCACAGCCTACTCCAGTTCAATTAGTTATAAGCATTCAAAAATTGAAATAGAACGAAAGATAATTTACAGATTTTCTTACTACATGTTTATCATTGACTAAACTAAAAAATTGGTCCTCCCTTAGCTCAGTCAGTTAAGGCGCAGCTACAAAGAAACACCATGCTGGAGGTGGCTGGGTTCGATTCCCGGTCTGATCTTTAATTGTGGTCATGAATATATTTTGTTCAAATAAACAAATACTTAACTCCATTTTAAGGTTTTTTTTTTGAAAATGAGTGTAAAATCCAGCTAAATGATAAATAATTTTAATATGAAATTTGTCATTCATAAACGGAAATCAAGTTATGATTTGTTGTTAGGCTTTACTCCGGTAACGATTTAAGGTAGGAATCGATTCTGAGGTAAAATTACAGAAGCACTTGTGGAATGATCATGACCTAAAATGATATATTAGGCCGTACTTCTCACTTTGTCTCTCCCACTTTAGTTTCTATTATCCACCAGCAACGACCACTCTCTGGTGGGAGGTAGCTCATCGAATCTTCCGCACCGCATCTAAGCATCTTGCCTATGAGGTGCCAGGTGGTTACACACCGATTGCCTGTCGATTTTCCAAATTTGAACGACGTCTTTATCGGTTTCAGTAGTAAAATAGTTTGTAGAATGTCGTTGTACAAATTGACAAGGATCATAATAACTGTGATCCATATTATTTGTTCGCCATTCTCACCGTGCCACCATATCACCACTATCCCATTTTGAGAGTAGCTCCAACAGCATCCGTACTGGTGGTATAAATCGATCCCAATTCGCTCTTTAGCTTTAATATAAATTACCTTGTTTTCCTAATGAAAACCCACCATCACACTTAGTGAATGGCCCCAATAGAATCCTTACTGTTGGTATAAATCGGTTCAAATCGGAAAATCGGTACTAATATTGAAATATTTCACTAGACAGCTTATCGTTTAGCAAAACGAACCATGCTGCCACCAAATCCTGTTATCCAACATCCCAGTGATTTTTCGTGGAAGTGCAGAGGACTCCTCGGCTTCCAATAAAGCGAGAATTACGTCAACATACTCCTACCGTTTCCTTATTTGACCTGCATTCGGGTGGGACCGGCGCCGGTATTGCCTTAGTTTGAGATCACCAGTTACACAGTGAGGACATTGAGGATGTATGTTAGTCCTAAGCATCATCTGTTGGTTCTCTATGTAATTACAGGTGATCTGCAAATGACGGAGAAGCAACCTGGGGCGGTCAATCATGCTCATGCTTATGCTCTTCTCTTCATTCGACTGTTCAATTCAATTCATTTCAATTCATTAAAACTTTTGTAGTTTCGCCCTTCTGCCCATTCGACCTTTTGTCACACAGTCAATTTAGGCCAGGTTCTCATTCAAAATGCTGGAAAAATCGATTTTTTTAATTGCATTTTTTGATAGGTATATGTGCCTAAGATGTTGGGTCAGAAAGGTTTTTCGATCCGGGAAGTACAAAAGATTCTACAGCGCATTGTTCGAAGCAGTGTCATGGCTCCAAAACTGCGTGCACGATTACAAAAAAACGGCTCGACTAATTAACTTCTACTTTTGACCATGGAAAAGTATACACTTTTTATTGGAGCTTGTCGATCTTATAAATGTATTTTTTTGATAACAAATATTTTTTGTACAGTCTTAAACATTGAAAATAACACGAAAAACGATACCCAAACTTCAACATAGCACCCAAATTTTCAATTTGAAAGCTATTCAAATTTCGGCTACGTCAGACTCCGCCAAATTTAATGCAAAATCGACTGATGAAAACGATTTTTGATCCCAGCAAACATGTGATCAGTCACAATGCACGCAGCTGGAGAACTACCATCCAGCTCCAAGTGACATTGCGGGCGCCATTTTGTTTTTTTTTTGTAAAAAAATTATGAAAAAAAATCAAAATTATATCCAATCGAAAAACCTAAACAGATTTTTGTATCTTTCCTTCGCCTAAAAAAAAAACAAAATTACAAACTTTGCCAATTATTACCTCATTTTAATGAGAACCTGTCCTTAAATATCATGTGATCGGACAACGGTAAGCTGTTTCGGTCCCGGTAACATAATGTGCTTCATGGATCTTGAAATCCTAAAGTGACGCAAACAATTTGATCCCAGTAAAATCAAAGTGAAGTTAAAAATTACACTCGGTAAAAGAAGAAAATTGGCGCAACCGAACCTAAGTTGATAAAATGACCTGATAATTGTACATATAGACTGTTCCAGAAAGAATAAGCACGCTTTCAAAATAACAAAAGAGACATGTTTTTTTTAGTTTTAATAATTTTATTTGGCAAATCCTATTTGTATTTGTGTTTTATATGATATTTTACTCTCGTTTAATCAAAATATTTAATCATAGCCAAGACTCCTAACTTTTCCTCGACCATGACCCATTAGCTTCTGCACAGTGGTACTTCCCACCATTTTGACCACTTTTGGCCAATCTTTTTTAAATTTTTGGATGTCGTCCGCTGGTTTTATGAATTTTCGAAGCTTTGCTTTGGTTAAAGCCCAAAAAGTCTCGATTGGCCGTGCCTCCGGGCAGTTCGGCGGATTCATGTCTTTCGGCACAAAACATACATTTTGACTTTTGTACCATTCTAAAGTGTCCTTTGCGTAATGACATGACGCCAAATCAGGCCAAAACACTACTTGACCTTCGTGCTGCCTGATCATCGGCCATAATCGCTTCTGGAGACACGTATTCCTTAACGTATTTCTGAGTGTTCATCGTCTCCGTTATGATGTACGGACTAGATGTTTTACCACACTCGCATATAGCCTGCCAATTCATAACCTTCTTACCGAATTTTTCGGTAAAAATTGCCTTCTCCGTTTCGGGGATGTCTTTGTCTTCGCTTACAGTATAGAATTGTGGTCCGGGAAGCGTTTTGTAATCTAGTTTCACATCCGTTTCATCGTCCATTATTATACACCCAGAATTTCTACACAATAACGAATCGTAGAGTTTGCGGGCCCGTGGTTTCGCGGACGCGGCCTGTTTTGGGTTTCTTTTGGGTTTTTTCTGCTTCCGGTATGTTTTTAGCCCAAGTCTTTCTTTGGCACGCATGGCGTTACTCGACGAGGTCCCTAGTTTTTTCGCAACATCCCGAACGGAAGTCGCTGGTTTTCGCTTGTAGGCATCCCTGATCTTTTTATCGATATCCGGACTAACAGGGCCGGATTTCCGACCACTCTTCGGCGCACCTTCAAACGTACACTGTTCTCTATATTTTCGAATCGCAGATCGTACCGCTCCGACGCTTACACCCTCTTCCTGGGGCCAATTTTCTCAAGGAGAGTCCGCTCACAGTGCACCATTTGTGCACGATACTTTTTGGTTGTTCCGGAGTAAGACCGCGTATTTTGATAGGTAACACAAAACTGAGCACTTTTTTGATGCTATGTCATCCAGAAATGTGCAAACAAAAGGACGCAGCCAAATCATGTTAAAATATTTCATTATATTCAAAGTGACCGTTAAAATAAGGTGTGCTTATACTTTCTGGAACAGTCGTTAGTATGTTCATCGTTCATGAAGGGTGAGTCGATAATCGTTGTGACACTTTGGATTCATTGACATATCGACTATAGTTATCGAAATTACATTTTAGGATGAATTTGAGTCAAATGCTCGTCATTTGCGATTGACGCCCTCCATCAGAGCCTGTACCGTCATTCCTGGTAACAGTTTTTTCCACTTCCTCATAAGTTCCTTTTCGCCCTTTGCCTAATCCTTTGATCTTCCGAAGTTTACGCTTTATCATGGCCCAATAAGTTTCGATCGGACGGAGTGCAGGACAGTTTGGTAGGTGCATGGCTTTCGGTACAAAATCCACATAATAAGGCGCATACCACTCCTGTACGGTTTTGAAGTAGTAGAAAGAAATCAAATTGAGCTCAAACAACGGTTTTTGATCGTGCTATCTCGAAAACGACATAAGCCGTTTTTGGAGGCATTCATTTTCGTAAATCTCACTGTTTGAAGCTTGATCCACTTTGTGACAAAATGAGACATTTCTTCGCCAAAATAGTACATAAAAAAGCGGTTAAGATTTCATTCTAATGGGAATTTATTGAACTTTCAAAGGAAGAAATCTCGAATACTTTTTCAAACTGACGTAGATAACATTTGGACGAAAATGGGAAAATAAACATTGAACTTTTCTGAGTTTATTTTTATTCCTATTTGAAAACGGGACATGTTAATCCCAATTGAATTCCACTGAACGGCTCATTGGTAAAATTTATTACATCACTGTGTTTAAAAACTACACTTGGATTGGAAATTCAAGTTTCATATAAAAAATGTTTTTTACAACGGTCTGCAATAGAAAAAGATTATACGCCATTTTGATAAGTCAGTATGATAGATGACATGTTACTTTCGTCAAAATGATACGCCATTCTGCGAATGACAATGTTGTTATGTCGAAATGTTACGTCAAGTTGTCATATTTCACACAGATACGTTGAACTTATCAGAATGACGTATTATTTTTTTCTGCAACAAAACGTTGTAAACATGTTTTTCTAAAAAAAATCCATTTTTACTAAAAAAAAAACTAGATTGTCAACCTTGTGGTATAAAGCCTTCTACTAACGCGTCGTTTAGAGGTATTCAAATGATGTAACAATATTTCGCCATTTGCTTTTCAACACAAGCGACGTATCTATATTATTCCCAAAAAGTGCAAAAGTGATGTTACACCGTTTTTAAAAAAGTTAGTTAAAACTTTCAAGAATAATCTATCAAAAAGTTCATCAAATATGGGTATATATACATGATTTTGCAATAACATGCCATGAACAACGCGTTTGTTTACATTTTGAGACCTACGTCCTTTTGAAAAAGTACTCGAGAGAAAACATTATTCAATCGCATTCACCCTTCACTTAATACCACCCATCATTTTTTGCACTGTATAGCTATTAACTTGATATGACATCTTTTAACACCAATTTGCAGATCAGCTAGTTTTTTTTTATTGTTTTGCCTCATTTCTTCAGTTTGGTGTATTTTCAAAGGGACGATAATTGGGACAATTTGGTGGGTTGAGAGTTTTTTCAATAACTGCAGCTGACTAAGTCAGGTCAGACTTCACCGGATCGTCGTGCGAATGAATAAATGACAAAATTCGCTTCTGTAGATACTCCTGCCCATTATTAGTCGCTCCAGTGATGATAACCTTCGTTTCCACAACTGCAGATGCCTTGCCATATCATCAACTTGCGAGTAAATTTGTCTACATACACAAATTTGAGTCTGCCTGAAGCATCACTCCCCAAGTAACATTGCGAAAACCAGCTTTATTAAGTTTTATTAAAGTTTTATGAAAGCCACTAGAAATCAATTTGGTTTTATTATGGCACCAGGAGATGCCAACAGGTTACATATTTTAGTCAGGTTTATAAGAACCTACACTGCTTGTTTACAACGATTTTAAAACCTTGTTTTCCAAAATGCTTTTTACTCTTATCAAAGGTTTTATTTCGACTTTATGAACTAGTAAAATGCTGTTTTGAAATGCCTTTTTAGGACTCATTCATATTATCTTATTATGGTCAGTTGAAAAAGCATTTTAAAACCATTTTGCCTCCAGTAAACGCATTAAAGCACAAATTGGCCTTGAGGGAAGTCATCAAACGACCAAATAGTTTTATAGTAGTCATTGCGAAGATAAATTGGCAAAACTGTGATTTTTTTTCCAATCGAATTCTATCAATTCTCAGGATATTCATGATTAATTCATCGAATATATTTGTTTTAATTTTGTTTTTGTTGTTGTTAACTCGCATAATTTCCGAGGTGCATTAATTTTTGGCTCTCACTGTGCCAATATTCACGATCAAATTGAATGCGCATATAATTTGGAGCATGATACGCTGTAAAAAACTCAATTTGTTTTGAGTATTTTGCTATCAAACAAACTTTCCCGCGACACTAGAACTTTTTTCTTAGATATTATTTACTGCTAAATGAATCAGCAGACTAGAGAATCGAACAAAGCAGAACACCAACAACTAACCACGATATCACAGTGAAGCTTGACAGCTGTGGCCATTTGGCCGTATCCTGATTTTCATGGCAGCCAATAGGTTTTATGAAGATTCTCAAATGGTCATAACATTTTTCACAAGAACATTTTCAAATTTTTTATGGTCATATAAAGGATTTATTAACTTGTTTTCACAACCGTCTATAGAGTGGGCCACTTTGTACAAATTTCGACTTAAAAGAAGCATAAAGGTGGTGTTGGTAGGCAAAACAGTTTTGAATGTAGTTTTATCAACAAAGCCGGGAGGAGTGCTATACGGCTCGAATAAAACTAAAAATTTTACTTTGTGTTAAATTTGTGTCCCGGAAGTTGTACAGTTGATTCATCGTCCATCAAAATGCATCCGTTGTATTTCGTCAGACCTTGCTCGTACAGCATTTTTGCGTGGCGTTCAGGTTCTGTTTCAGGGACCTGTTGGGGTGCTTGCTGACATTATACTACCGAAAACCTTCACATCGACAGATTCGTCGATCTGTACTGTACGGCACTGAGAGCCTTTTCACCAATTCACGCGAGGAGATCCCAGGATTGTCCCACACTGCCCTCCGGACTTTCACTTGTAGTTTCAACACGGTATTTACAGTCGATTTTGGGAATTTAAGATACTTTGTGATCATTCCTCCTGACCACATAGGATTTTCAACGTGAGTGCAACATTTGTCCCCGTTACATCTTTGATAACTTTTGAACGTGAGTATCAATACTGATGAAAGTTTCATCACAAAGAAATAAACAAACCTTCCGAATCACTGCGATGTCATTGGCTTCTCGTTATGGTCACTAGAGGCACCGGAATAGTTAAAAAGATGCAGTTTCTTCCGTTTGAAAGGTTCATCCACAGAAAACTTGTTCTTACCCTGTGAAATATTCCTGTCACGGCAACTACTCAAAATCCGATTTGATGAAGGTCTCGTCATCATTGACGCCGCACAGGTCGTAATAATTATCGATAATTATCACCTTTTGCAGAACTCATTGCAGAACGTAATTCAATTCATTTTTTCATTTTCCTATACCTAACCTAACCTTTGATTTGTCAAGAGTGAAATCTTTTGTTCTCTTCAATTTTCGTTTCAAAACGAAAGGCGAGGAGAGTTTTCTGCTTGATATGACAGACATGTGATCATCGCACTCTTTTAAATTTCTGGAGAAATCCAATGTCATTAGATACTGGCAACCTTTTTCTTCAACTTCTGCATGACATATTGCCATAATTAAATAAATATCGAATCGAAACGAAGATATCAGATATCACCTCACAGTATGTGCTCAACGAAGAGGTCTCTTGGCATCTCGACACACGACAGCCGTGCTGTGATTCCGAGTGTACAATACGTACAAAGCATACACAATCTGACAATGCACACAGTGAATCAAGCAGGGGATGTAGCAAGACAAAATTCCTTCATTGTAATCTCTAAACGATTTTCCTTTTCGCCGTAGAAAAATTGGGTGATTTTCTTCTTTTTTTTTCTTTTTTTTACGTCGGCCTATTTCCTCACATGGTGACAATCACCGACGCCAGGAAGACGACTCCACCACCTGGACCCTACCTAACGACTCATGAATATGAGCCGGGACCAACGGCTTTTTACTTCCCTTCCGAAGGAAGACGTGACCAGATTTTTTCGCCTCAGAAAAACCACCTACGTCGACTGAGATTGAACCCAGACCCACTGGGGTGCCAAGTAACAGTCACGCTTACCACTATACCACCGACGCCGGCAAGATTTTCTATTTAAAGGTGCTTATTTTTCAAACAAACATTCATCAATTATATTTCTGAAGATTGGGGTCGCTTGTGTTGTGATATACACCAAGTTCGGCACTTGTTCTGAATTTGTTCAAATGATGATAAAAAAAGATTAAGTCTTGCCAAATTCCAACCACTGCCACTGTGCCATTTCAGCAAAACACGCAATGGTTTTTGGAGAATCCGGATTTTTTTTCCATCTTGTGCCCGTTCCTGTCCTGGCGGATATCTACCAACTATCTCATCAAAGAAAAATGAGAAAAAATTGTACGGCAAGATGAAAGCATCCGGCTTTGTGCTTATTAAATTATTTTTCATTATCTGGTGCCGCACGCTCCGTTCGGCACGAACACTAGCTACAAGTAAAAAACGTTCTGGGAAACGTAGCTTGAACTAGAGCGTGAAAATATCCCCATAGAAGATTGTTCAAGTCTGGAACAAACTGCAATTACAGCATGATATCAAGCTGAACAATGCATTAGGTCCTAAAGCTATTATCACACTGTTTGACAATACGCCAAATATTTGTCTCGTTAAGTTTTGCCAAATAATGCTGTTTGCAAAGTTGTTTGTTCACACTATCACACTTTGATTATTTTTGGCAAATATTTGACTAAAAATTGTTTGGCCAAATATGGAAATCGAAACGTTCATCAAATTTATTTGATGAGGTATTACACTGTTTGCAAATGATTGCAATTACACACGCTACGATCAGTTTACCCAAATATGAGTAAACTTTACCCATAATCGCGGAAAAGTGCACATACTCATTTTATGGGTAAAGTCGCTTTACCCATATTTGAGTAAAAATGGTGAACTAACAATATAGGTAACATGAAATTTTGGTCACATAAGATCTATACATTAGTTATAGTGTTGTCAAATTTTCAGCCAAAAATAATGAGAATTGACAAAGTTACAGACGGTTGACATTGGCGTTTTTTGGAAGCAAAATTTTGCTTGGCTTTTTTTTTGCTACTGAGTGTAACCATGAAAATGGACGAATTCACCACGTTCATGGCATTCTTGACTATGATCATGGCAACAAGGACTATTTTGACATTATGGTAAATGTTGAATCAACTAATTTTAATGGTCGTTTTGCCCATGACCATAGTCGGTTCAATAGTCATCCTAACCCCCAATAATGGTAAAATTTACTATCAAATTTGTCTCTGTGTTTTTTGGAGCTAGTGGTTGGTGAAGATGTGTCGCAACATTTGATTATTTGTATTATCCGCAGCGGTTGCGTTTTCGCTTGAATTTGTGCGAATTTGATTAGTGTTTGTTTTCATAATGTGTGAATTAAATCTATCATCTTTAGATGCCAATTGCCTGTTCGTTATGGAAAACTTGCATTTTTCCCAAGTTATAAATTTCCCGATGTACATATTCATTTTATTCCTTGGTGCATGATCATCGGAATAGTCAAATAGTCAATATTTTCAATGTTTTTTTTTCAACCTGTGATATTTTGAGGTAACATGAGCAAATCATGAGCATTACCCAAGTAACCATGAAGCTCTATATAGATACATCAATTTTGCATTATATTACGATATAAGTTTATGGTATAAAGCAGTCTAATCATACATGCGTACTTAAAGTAGAACTAAAGTCGAAAAGGACCCCCTTTCTTCCCTCCTGTCAAATTAAAGCTAGCGCACATGCTTTATTGAAGCCCGAGAACTAGTATAATTAGGGCAAAGTAACCTTTTCAGCAGTTGAATTACTGCTTCTACTGAAATGTTTTATTGCATTTTAAAAAGCAAATATAGAGCTTGGGATATTTTGGGAAAAAAAACATCAAAAATGTATTTAATTTTCATCTATTTGAATTCATTTCCTCTGTTACGTTTTATTTAGTGATATTAATTCCTATTTTTTTACGGCATCTTCGCATTACATTGATGGGATTTATTTTTTATGTGTGTGTGTGTGTCCAATCTAACACCCATCGGCCGGCAATGGTATTATGGAAGAAATCTGTTTACAACAATCATTCAAGTGACCATTGGAAGCAGCTTTAATCCGCGAGCTAGAAAGTGATAGCTCTACTGCAGATCCAGCAACCCATTTCAGAATGTCTGGAGAGTCACGCCCATTCCGAGGTTACTTTCACATACAATAAGCCCCGCATGTAAACATTACCGATATCATTTGGATTTCCAAACCAGGCACGTATGTAGTATTATTTGAAAATAAGATTATTGTTATATAGTTATAATTAGACAGATCTCACCCATGGCCGCATCCTTCATCACACTATCTTGTTCATTCATAAAAAAAAAAAATTTCGACGTTGATCGTAATTAACTTCATGCACTCGTGATTAAATAAGCACAAAAATTAACGTTTCTAAACAGCCCGCTAGATATGCAACCTGCATAACAAAACTCTGTACACCCCGTGGTGAATGCACCTAAAACTATGTGCAAGCTTTTCACCCGCCCATGCGCGTTGTTTTCGTTTGCCGCTTCTGACCAGCAAATGGCCGTTCTCCACATTGCACTAGTCTTCTTTTTTTCACTCCACACTCTGCTAATAATGCAAATTCCCGCTATGAGGCGACTCTATATCGAGCTTCAAAACTGCTAATAATCATCGATTCACTCGCGACAAAGTGGAAAAACACTCTAAACTAGTAATTTATGCCCGAGTGTCACAATATTATCACTAATAATCAAAACTAAGCTGATGTAACTCTTCTTCCAGGTGCGGGGGCGAAGCATAAAAACAAAACAAAAAACGGGGAAATACTACCGACACTCAAATATTTTGATAGGCAATCGATTGTATTCGCGACGGCTTACACAATGCTCGCGGAGATTTTATGATTTCACTGTTAGTTCAAGTTATATTACGAATTATTGTTTGATTTTTTTTTTTGCGAAAACGACGCAGCAAAAACAAAACACGTCAGTTTCGAAGCACGGCTTGCTGCCATCCATTGATGGGATTTATTTTTTATAAACTCAAATGTGTTTCCTTCATCGGGATTCGAACCAACGCTTCTCACGACTGATCGATAAATGCCGGTTGCGTTAACACTCTTAGCCAAGAGAGCAATGGAATTGTACAAGACAACTGCATAATATAAACGAAGCATACCCTAAGCATACCCTCTTTGTCGTTCTATAAAAACATATTTCATGCAGCTATTTTTAGATTCTGGCTAAACACGTCGTTGAGACTGCGGTACCCGAACCTTTTATCAGTGCAAACCTCAACCCGATACGAGTTACAAATGAAATCATACCCACCGCCGTTCATCACACAACAAGCCGACACAATTTTGATACCCGGTGCAGGTTGAAACTGGATCATAAATGTAAATGATATATCATATATATAAGAATGAAGATTCCTCGTTGTAAAACAGCTCAGTCCTCTGAATACCAACAACCAGAAAAACCTGCGGCTCCCCATAATGCAGCCATATTCCAAACCAAATTTACTGCTGCTAAGTCCAAGGTGAAGAAGAATGAAGATGACGATTCTGGATCTGACAGGCAGCTCGGCTCGATCATATGTTTCTCATTTCTAAAGTCAAATTGGAAAACGTCATCCAGATGATACTGCACCAATGCAGCTTTTTAGCTAGCGATGAAGCATTTATTGAGATAATGCAATAATGCATAATTTAATGCGTATTTAACGTTAAGTTGTTTGTAGATATATGGTAATGCATCATAACATTTTTAATGTAAAGATAATGCTACATTGCATGGGAGTTGTTGAAAAAATGTCATATGGGATAACTGTTGCTGATAGTCAGTCGAATTAGTATTATGATATAATGCTTCTGGTTACTTGGGTAATCACGTTAAGGTGAATTGCTGCTCCATGTATTTTTTGCTATCTTTTATCTCTCTCTCGCAAACTTACCTCGCTAGTTGATAAATCTCGAATGTTAGTGAATAAACATCGAATCGAACTCTATCACCTTGCTCACAGCGAGTAAGCATACAAACTGATATGATTAAATATTCAATATCTAGTACAGATTATAAGTTATATCAATTCAAAATTTTGAGCTAATGACTGCCGTCGAAAATGCTTCACCATAAGCCCTTAATGGGAACTTAATTTTTTATTTCTAGAACAAAGTTTTCGTTTCCTAGACGATTGGTGTATTCGCTACTTAGAGCATCGTTACGCAGACGTTATCATTTGCTTTAGCGAACAATGTTCACGTTTCCATGACTTTTGTTCATGGTATATATTCGTAAAGGAAAAAAATACCTGTTCCTGAATTCGTGACACGACGTTGACGAATTTCAGAACGGACTTTTTTCTGTGTATGAATTTGCTCGTTTTTTTTTTCTGTGTATGAATTTGCTCATGTTTGCCACTCAAGAATTTCCAGAGTGTCAAATAAATTGTTTGCTAGTATTGAGCAAACATATTTGACAAAGAGCATCACACTATTTGACAAATTGTCTAATAATTGGAACGACAAACACAAACCAAATATTTGCCATTGATATATTTGGTCAAATATATTTGGCGATCACACGTTGGTTAAATATATTTGCCAAAATTTGCCAAATATTTGGCGTTTCGTCAAACAGTGTGATCTCAGCTTAAGTAACATTGAGAGATTCTCTTTGTCCACTTTCTCTTTCGTTAATAGTTTGTCTATTAAATGATTTTTCGATGTTTTTGACGTATTGGATCCTTAATTATTTGAACATTTTTTTTTTACATACACAGAAAAAAAAGAGTTCCCGAAAATGAAAACGTCCCGTCAACTGGTTCACGTTTTCAGGATTTTTCTCTTTAAACGTTATTTAGTTCATGATTACGTGATACAGTTCACGGTGTATTTTCGCTTGTTCTCGAATTCATGACTGCAGTTCACGGATCTGGGCTAGATTTTTTCCCGTGTAGCTGTACGAACGCAAAGAGAAAGTCAACGAAGAGAGTCTCCCAATGTTACTTAGGACCTAATGCATTGTTCAGCTTCATATTATGAGCGATACAACATTGTTTCTGAAACATTCGTTCGTTGTGAATTTTTCGAGCCGAAATCTTGCCGCATCGGGTGGTAAGGACCTGCAAAGTTGTAACATCGGTAATTAGAAACACGTGCATGAATAATGGGCGAATTTCCATCAACATTAAAATCAGAAGATTGAAGATCATCATCGTCAGAGGTTTATGGGCATTAACGCTAAAAAAGAAAGAAATGTGAAGGATAGGAATTAATCCTGCCTAACATGCCAGCGTGCGAACAATAGAAGTTGCGATGGAATGGAATTAGTAGAAAAGTAGATGATTGATAAGCAGAATTAAACTTCACGCCACGGATAAAAGGGAAGCTTTCGTGGATTGTGAATGTAAGGGATTTATCAGTTCTGTGCTTTTCAGAGCATTTTTGATGATTGGTCTGTTGGTGATTCCTCTTAATTGTGAAATGAAATGAATAATGAAACATTTCACAGCTGAACAAAACAAGCAGCAGTATCATTTTGAAAACAAGTATCATTATAATGATTTCTCTGCTTTTTTTTCCAATTTGTACTTTTGAACCTATCTGTCTGTCTATCAGTCCTGGCTGCTGATGCTGTGGAAACAAAACGCCCAACAACCATAACCATAAGAACTGCATTTCCTATCTCATTAAACTGAGCAAACGAGTGAACAACACTGAACTGGTAGATGACAAAATCAGATGAAAATCTGTTCATTGGCCCATTATGCATGCCATCCAATGCAGTACTCGATAGCAGCAGGAGAACTGGACAGTAAACGAAAAAAAAAACACCCGAAATCGACTCAAAAGCCGTTTTATTTTTTGTTCTTATAGTCAGTTGCACATTTCACTTCCAGGCAGAGCCAAAAATACATTTTTGGCAATCAAGGGATTATGCCAAGTTTGTTGGGGGGTGTTGGCATGGCGAGGCATCCTTTTTATCCTGTGTCAAAGGAGTAAAGGTTCTTGTTGTTGCGCTCATCGACATGCGGAGTGTTTTTCGGCCCCGTGGCTGCCATGAGCAGGGAAATTGAGTTTTCTAGTTTCCTTGTGAGTACGAACATGATAGAAGAAGGGGGAAATTGATTTGGTTGCGCCAGAACGGAGTAAGTGAACACAGACTACGGTCGGAGGCTGGTTATATCCTAGCATCTTTGATCTACTTGTGATGGATAATATTCAGCAGGAAAACTGAACCAATGTTTATTTAGTTTATTTAGTTTGTTGATCAACTTTTTCTTTTTACTTTTTGTTGTAACTTATTTGTAACGATGATGGTTGATGATTACCCTAAAAAAGATTTCCTAGCACCCCAAACCATTATAACAAAGTAACTTTCTCACCTTCAACCTCATATTCCATGTTCCATCTAGGAACAATCACTCCTCATCACCGTAATTGACCTCCAACCTCGTTACCGGGTAAAAAGGGGTCAAATTTAACCCCTCTCTTCCTACTCCTCATTGTATGAACGTAATAGTACTCCCATGCATACACTTTTTTTAGGTGGAAAGAAGGCTGGGGTTGCCTCATCTCTGAAGTGCTTTTCGGCTGTTGGCGTGTAGCTGGCATTTTTCAAGCCTCAGTGGTCCATTAAATTTATGATCTTTACCTGAGTCAGCGGGTTTTTGCAGCAAGCGATTTTTTTCTGGTCTATCGCGGTTGCTCTACTCTTTATATTTACCACCAACAAAAGCAAATGACATGGAAAAGTGAACATACCCTCCTCTCCCCCGGCCCTTATCCTTCGTCCTTGCTCTGGTTAATAAGGTTGGATTTTCGTATGATGAAAAAATGATAGCGATTTTTTAAATTGTGCCGCCTTCATGCATCCTTTAATTAGTGGAGAGTGAAAGTTCTTAAAACCCTTGCTACTTAGGATACAGAATGGTGGGAATCAAAATAAAGACATTTGAGGTTAGAAGTTAAAAGTCAAGGGATGGAAGTGACCAAATAACCGAAATTAAGTAAAGAATGTCAAAAGATTGCAGAGGACTCTATGCAAATTTTGTGCCGATTTGATGACGGTATTCAGCGCACCTTCCGTCATTTACCATGGTCGGTACTTTTGCAAGTGGATTCTGCAACAGCACTGACAGGTTGGCATATTGAGCAAGTAAAGACTGGACTCGGAAAAAATGAGACACACAAAAATGATCACCAAAAATCACCAATTTTAAATCGGATACTTTTCAAATTTTCAAGGATTAAATAACTATATATTAGCTATGTTTTGGCATAATTTATTTATTGAATTTCCTCCCCCAACTGAATGCTCGTACATTTCTCTTAACACTGCTCATGAGATCTTGGACGAGGCTTTGTCCATCTTCCTTACACAATTTCTCCCAGTTTTTCTTCAAAGCTTCATCGGTTTTGAATGTTTTTCCGCTTTTCTTCAACTTCTTCTTCATTATCGCCCAAAACTTTTCGATCGGACGAAGTTCTGGAGTATTTGGAGGGTTCGCCTCCTTCGTGACCACATTAACGCCCTTCGCTTCGTACCAATCCATTACAGGCTTGGCGTAATGGCACGAAGCGAGATCCGGCCAGAACAGCGTGGGACCACGGTGAGAGCGGAGGAAGGGCAGCAAGCGCTTCTGCAAGCATTCCTCTCGATAAATCTGCCCGTTTATGGTGCCGGTTGTAACGAACGGCTTGCTCGCAGATCGCCTGCCACAACAGGTACTTCTTCGCGAATTTGTCCATATTTCTCTTCCGGAACTTTTCCGGAACCTCCATGCGGGACGTACCGATAAAAAAAACTCGAGGCCGGGGATTTGTTTGGTGTCCGCCTTGATATATTTCTCGTCGTCCATGACGAGACAGCCTGGCTTGACCAGCCACTCACGGTACAGCTTCCGCGCACGGAATTTGGCCACCGTGTTTTGCTTGTCAGTCCGGTTTGGCGCCTTCCTGACCTTAAAAACAAATAGCTCAGCCCGCATCATGGTCTGCTGGACGAACCACTTCGACGAATTGACCTTTTTGGCCACGTCTCGGGTGGAAAGGTTCGGGTTATTCTTAAAGTACTGCCTTATCTTACCGAGTTTCAGACAATTTGGCCAACAAAACCCCCCAAGACGAAGAGAATCATTTTGTGCTCCTATACATTTTTGTATGGATCACGAGGGTCTCTAATACTCTCCTAAAACGTGAAGTTATTTAGAAACGCCTACTTGAGTAGTTGTTTATGATGACTTCCCCAAATGCCAATTTGCTGTTTTATTATTTACTGAATTCAAAATGGGTTAAAAATGGTTTTTCAACTGACAATAATAAGACAATATGAATGAGTCCTAAAACGGCATTTCAAAACAGCGTTTTACGAGTTTATAAAGTCGAAATAAAACCATTGATAGAGTAAAAGGAATTTGAGAAAACAAGGTTTTAAGATCATTGTAAACAAGCTGTTTAGGTTCTCATAAACCTGACTGAAATATGAAGCCTATTGGCACCT
Organism: Aedes koreicus; assembly: GCA_024533555.2. Taxonomy (NCBI): domain Eukaryota; kingdom Metazoa; phylum Arthropoda; class Insecta; order Diptera; family Culicidae; genus Aedes; species Aedes koreicus. The sequence continues at coordinate 365,579 of JAHHFK020003279.1, forward strand.
CTTAGTGCCATAATAAAACTAAGTTGATTTCTAGTGGTTTTCAGAAAACTTTAATAAAACTTAACTAAAGCTGGATGGTTTTGGCAATGTTACTTGGGACACACACATATATAACAAAAATGATGAACGCTTCACAATTTTACGTGTCATCCTTGCAGAGGGGTCATGCTTAACTTCTCTTTATTGTTCCAAATTTAATTTATGTCCAGCCGAAACTAGGACAAAACTTTCAAATATTTGTATGTATCTATATATAAATATTAAAATTTAAAAAGAACGTCCTCACCATTTCAATTACTAGATTTTCTGCGAGGTAAACCAACTCGTTGACGGTTTGCTTTCAAGAAGCCAACATTATCAGATCCAGTTCATTTGCTTCTGTTTTTACTTTCACTGTAAATCGAATAAAACCTTCGGCCAAATATTTTTGTTCTTCACTGTTATACTGAAGGATGTATGAAGCTGCATCTTCAATTCACCTCAGTAAAACACCATAGATCAATTTCCGTTTTTTCACTGTTCTACATTCACACCCACCAAATATATTAGTCTGAAGATCCACACAGCTTTTTCCAGATTTGGACATAATCGTACACTTTGCAACCCACTAGCGTTCAACTGGATTCTCCCAAAACCGAATCAAAGAAGTGGGTTGCAACCCATAAAAGATTTAAAACCGCTCCTCTAGGATTGCTTCATTTAGAATTGGAACAAACTTTTGCTCATATTGTGGCGTCCTGGGGAGGGGAAGTTCTTGGCGCCCACGTGTCGGGAATTTTGTCAGCTTCACGTATGTATTTTTGACATTCCGCAAATCGACTGTACTTTGTAAACAATCAACATGGAAGCCGCAAGAAGGGAAAAAATGGTGCACAGTTATTTGGAAAATCCATTGTGGTCTGCATCTAGGCTAGCTAAACAGCTGAAATTGCCCAGAAATACCGTATGGCGCGTTATCAAACGGTATAAGGAAACATTGACGACGATTCGGAAGCCTCAAGCCAATCGTCGGAGTGGAACTGTCGACCGGAAACTGCTGGTAAGATTTTGAAGACGATTAAGAGGAATCCCAATCTGTCGGACCGTGATTTGGCCAGAAAATTCGGTGCTGCCCATAGTACCGTGAGGAGAACTCGACTCCGGGAAGGAATCAAGTCGTATCGAGCTAGCGAACAGCCAAATCGGACCATAAAACAGAATATTGTGGCCAAAATCCGTGCTCGGAAGCTATACGACCAGGTGCTGACCAAGTTCGACCGGTGTCTTCTGATGGACGATGAAACCTATGTCAAGGCTGACTTCGGGCAAATCCCAGGTCAAAAATTTTACTTGGCAACGGCTCGGGGGGATGTTCCAGCCAAATTTAAATTTGTTTTTGCCGACAAATTTGCACGAAAATTCATGATTTGGCAGGGCATTTGCAGCTGTGGCAAAAAAAAACGAAAGTTTTCGTTACAAATAAGACAATGACGTCGGAACTATACCAAAAAGAGTGTCTCCAAAAACGAATTTTGCCGTTCATTCGATCCCACGACCATCCCGTAATGTTTTGGCCAGATTTGGCAAGCTGTCATTACAGCAAAGTCGTTCAAGAATGGTATGCAGAGAAAGGGGTCCAGGTTGTTCCGAAAAACCTTAACCCCCCCAACTGCCCCCAGTTCTGCCCTATTGAGAAATACCGGGCAATCATGAAGAGGAGACTCAAGGCAAAGGGAAAGGTTGTCAAAGACATCAATCAGATGAAGACCTGGTGGAATAAGATAGCTAAAACGATGGACAAAGAAGGTGTGCGCCGCCTAATGAGCCGTGTTACAGGAAAAATTCGAGAATTCCTTCGAAACCGTGACGAATAATTTTATCCGTATTTTTTCTTAAAAGTATGAAGAAAACGCTACATTTGTATAAAAAAAGATCTTGAATTCAATAATAAATAACTGAAATACAGGCAATTGTTTTTGTTCCCATTCTATCTGAAGCAAGCTTTATAATGCATACTCTTGTTGCAATACTTCTGGGGTTGACTTCAGTACTACTAGTTGTCAACATAGACATACATCAAAAGCCTGAATGTCGTCCCTAAGAATTATTGCTTGGCAATTTACATGTCTTTTTGAAATCTAGTTACTACTGAATACGGCCTGGAGATGACTTCAGCACTTAGACGGCACTTTGTCCCGGATTATCATCTCCAGGAAACATTAGAAATTATTAAACAAAGCTCGTGACATCTATAATAGGGTATTAATTTGAGCTTTCATTTTACGACTGCATAACAAAACATCATCGCGGGAAAATTGAAACTGAAATTTTGAAAAATACTACGGTCCAATACTAATTACTCTAACTAGTGCTCAAGCGGCCAGCATAGGCTAGTGCTTCTAAGGTATTGGTTGTAGTAGAGGTGACGTTGGGAAAGGGTCTAGTCTTTAAAACCAAGCTAGTTTTGACAAGAATAACAAACTGTCACGCAGCTCCAGCTAGATACCCTGAAAAAAAAAAAAAAAAATACGAGGCAACGGTGAATATCTATATAAAGACTGTATTCGATGAAATTTGGACACACGCAATTGTTCGTAACTTTTTAGCGTGTGGGTAAAAATTATTGAAATTTTAATTGAATGTATTTCATTTTGTTGTGTCAATTGTGTAATGAGTTTCGTGAAAATCGGTCGAGTGATTTCAGTGATGGCTTCGAATGAAGAAATAGTGCGCCAACAAATGTTGGGCACTCACTTCGAAAACCCAAACGCTTCTCATCGATGGATCGGAAAACAGCTCGGAATCGCACATTCAACCGTATCTCATGTGATCAAAACGTTCAAGGACCGTAAGACAACCAAGCGGAAAAATGGTAGTGGCAAAAAACGTGGCACATCAAATCCGGAGAAGGCCAGGATGGTATTGAACCAATTTAAGCGTTATCCCAACATTTCGATCAGGGATGTTGCGAAAAAGGCGAAAGTTTCAGTTTTTTGTGTGTAGAAAACAATGAAACGTTCTGGATTACATGTGTACAAGGTCCAGAAGGCACCGAACCGGAGCGATAAACAGAACTCGGTGGCCAAAACTCGTGCAAGAAAACTGTACAGGGAGTGGCTCACAAAACCGTTCTGCATTGTGATGGACGATGAGACCTACATTAAAGGGTGATACGGTCAAAATTTGGTCAAGGGAAAACGCGTGTAAATCGGTGAAATCGTTTATTTAAAAAATCAAATTAAATTTCTTTTTCAAGTTCAATTAGTATAAAATTCAGGAAAAATATTCAGTTAGGCTTCCGCTTTTCCAAATCCGAATTGCCAGGCCTTACGCTTGACCCCTGCCATCAGATTTTGTACAGCCACCTTGTCCACCTTCTTCGCCGCAGAAAGCCAGTTTGCCTTGAACTGCTGCTCGTCCTTAGCAGTTTTTTTGGTCTTCTTTAGGTTCCGCTTGACAATAGCCCAGTATTTCTCAATTGGGCGGAGCTCTGGCGTGTTGGGAGGGTTCTTGTCCTTGGGAACCACCTGCACGTTGTTGGCGGCGTACCACTCCATGGCCTTTTTACCGTAATGGCAAGATGCCAAATCCGGCCAAAACAGTACGGAACAACCGTGTTTCTTCAGGAAAGGCAGCAGACGTTTATTCAAACACTCTTTCACGTAAATTTCTTGGTTGACAGTCCCGGAAGCTATGAAAATGCTGCTTTTCATTCTACAGGTACAGATGGCTTGCTAAACCAGATATTTCTTTGCGAACTTTGACAGTTTCGTGTGCTTGAAAATATCTGCTACCTTTCCCCTTCCTTTTGCCGTATAAAACTCCTGTCCCGGAAGCTGCTTGTAGTCGGCTTTGACGTAGGTTTCGTCGTCCATTACCACGCAGTCAAACTTCGTCAGCATCGTCGTGTACAGCCTCCGGGATCGCGCTTTGGCCGTCCTATTTTGTTTATCATCGCGATTTGGAGTCACTACCTTCTTGTAAGTCGATAGTCCGGCTCGTTTTTTGGCTCGATGCACGGTTGTAGACGATACACCCAGCTTATTTGCGGCATCTCGGAGAGATAGGTTAGGGTTTCGCTTGAAACTACCGGCAACCCTCTTTGTCGTCTCAGCGGCTTCCGGTTTTCGATTTCCCCCCGATCCAGACTTCCTGGCTGTCGACAAACGTTCCCCAAACACTTTAATTACATTTGTAACGGTTGATTTGGCAACTTTTAGCGATTTTGCCAACTTTGCGTGCGAGTAGCTCGGATTTTCGCGATGCGCGAGCAAAATTTTGATACGCTGCTCTTCTTGCTTGGACGGCATTTTGACAACTGAAGAGTGAATTCCAAAATCAAAATAGGAGCAACTTTCTACACACACACACCTTCAAAATGAGGGGTGTTCAGGTTTTTTAAATGCAAAATTGAAAGAAATACGTCAAGTTGATATTGACCAAATTTTGACCGTATCGCCCTTTAAAGCCGACACCAAACAAATGCCAGGACAGGAACACTACGTCGCCATCTCTAAGTTGGCCGTTCCGGAGAGTGTACGGAAGAAGAAACTGTCGAAATTCGCCAAAAAATTCCTTGTCTGGAAAGCGATCTGCGGATGTGGCAAAATGAGTCAGCCCTTCATCACCTCTGGGACTGTCAACGGACAAATCTACAAGGACGAATGCCTCCAAAAACGACTTCTGCCCTTCTTGAGATCTCACGATGGCCCGACACTGTTTTGGCCGGATTTGGCATCTTGCCACTATGCCCGGCCCGTCTTAGACTGGTACAAAGATAATAATGTAGTTTTTGTACCAAAAGACGTCAACCCTCCAAACACTCCGGAACTTCGCCCAATTGAAAATTTTGGGCAATCATGAAGGCAAAGCTCGTTAAAACTCCAAAACTGATAGAAAAAGAACTTGAACTAAAGAAAGTGTGGTTAAAAGTAAGTAAGCAAGTCGGTCCTATCATTGCCCAAAATTTGATGAAAGGGGTCAAGGCAAAGGTGCGGGCATTTGGGTTGGGAGAAGAGGTTCAATAAACCAATGATGTCAAAACTTAACCATGTAGTAGTACTTTATTTCCAGAAAGTTTGAAAAGAATCGGGCTCAAGGAAAATTTTTGGTGACCTATTTTGTGTGTCCAAATATCATCGAATACAGTCTTTATATAAAAATGAATTTCTGCCGGTATGTCTGTCTGTCTGTCTGTCTGAACCTTATAGGATCGGACACTACTGAACCGATCGGCGTGAAATTTTGTATGGAGGAGTTTTTGGGGCTGGGGAAGGTTCTTAAGATAGTAAGAGACCCCTCCCTTCTCTGAAAAGGGGGGCTCCCATACAAATGAAACACATATTTCTGCATAACTCGAGAACTAATCAAGCAAAGGAAACCAAATTTGGCATGTAGGGGTTTTTTCAAAGACAAAAAATGTTTCAATGGTAGTTTGAGACCCCTCCTCAGTCTGAAAGGGGCGGCTCGCATACAAATGAAACACAATTTTTTGCATAAAGGGCGATACGGTCAAAATTTGGTCAATATCAACTTGACGTATTTCTTTCAATTTTGCATTTAAAAAACCTGAACACCCCTCATTTTGAAGGTGTGTGTGTGTAGAAAGTTGCTCCTATTTTGATTTTGGAATTCACTCTTCAGTTGTCAAAATGCCGTCCAAGCAAGAAGAGCAGCGTATCAAAATTTTGCTCGCGCATCGCGAAAATCCGAGCTACTCGCACGCAAAGTTGGCAAAATCGCTAAAAGTTGCCAAATCAACCGTTACAAATGTAATTAAAGTGTTTGGGGAACGTTTGTCGACAGCCAGGAAGTCTGGATCGGGGGGAAATCGAAAACCGGAAGCCGCTGAGACGACAAAGAGGGTTGCCGGTAGTTTCAAGCGAAACCCTAACCTATCTCTCCGAGATGCCGCAAATAAGCTGGGTGTATCGTCTACAACCGTGCATCGAGCCAAAAAACGAGCCGGACTATCGACTTACAAGAAGGTAGTGACTCCAAATCGCGATGATAAACAAAATAGGACGGCCAAAGCGCGATCCCGGAGGCTGTACACGACGATGCTGACGAAGTTTGACTGCGTGGTAATGGACGACGAAACCTACGTCAAAGCCGACTACAAGCAGCTTCCGGGACAGGAGTTTTATACGGCAAAAGGAAGGGGAAAGGTAGCAGATATTTTCAAGCACACGAAACTGTCAAAGTTTGCAAAGAAATATCTGGTTTGGCAAGCCATCTGTACCTGTGGCTTGAAAAGCAGCATTTTCATAGCTTCCGGGACTGTCAACCAAGAAATTTACGTGAAAGAGTGTTTGAATAAACGTCTGCTGCCTTTCCTGAAGAAACACGGTTGTTCCGTACTGTTTTGGCCGGATTTGGCATCTTGCCATTACGGTAAAAAGGCCATGGAGTGGTACGCCGCCAACAACGTGCAGGTGGTTCCCAAGGACAAGAACCCTCCCAACACGCCAGAGCTCCGCCCAATTGAGAAATACTGGGCTATTGTCAAGCGGAACCTAAAGAAGACCAAAAAAACTGCTAAGGACGAGCAGCAGTTCAAGGCAAACTGGCTTTCTGCGGCGAAGAAGGTGGACAAGGTGGCTGTACAAAATCTGATGGCAGGGGTCAAGCGTAAGGCCCGGCAATTCGGATTTGGAAAAGCGGAAGCCTAACTGAATATTTTTCCTGAATTTTATACTAATTGAACTTGAAAAAGAAATTTAATTTGATTTTTTAAATAAACGATTTCACCGATTTACACGCGTTTTCCCTTGACCAAATTTTGACCGTATCACCCTTTAACTCAAAAAAATCAAGCAAATGGAACCAAATTTGGAAGGTGTAGAGTTTTAAAAGCTAGAAATGTTTCTCAGATGACTCGAGACCCCTCCCTTTTCTATAAAGTGGGCTCCCATACAAATGAAACACAAATTTCTGCATAACTCGAGAACTGATCAAGCAAATAGAACCAAATTTGGCAGGTGGAGGTTTTTGAAGGCAAGAAATGTTTCTTTGTTGGATTGAGACCCCTTCGCCCTCTGGAAGAAGGTTCCCATACAAATGAATCACAGTTGTTTGTATAACTCAAGAACAAATCAAACAAATGGAACCAAATTTGGCATGTGTAGGTTTTTAGAGGCAAGAAATAATTCTAGTGTAGTTCAAGTTCTTTAAGAGGGGAGGGGGGTCTCTCATACTCTTGAAACAGAAATTTCTGCAGAACTAGAGAACTATTCCTGTAAATCAAAACCACATTTGGCATGTGGGGGTTTTAAGAGGCAGGATTTCTATATATATAAAAATGAATTTCTGTCTGTCTGTCTGACCCTTATAGACTTGGTAGCTACAGAACCGATCGGTGTAAACATTTGTATGGAGGGGTTTTTGGGGATGGGGAAAGTTCTTATGATTGTTTGAGTTGGTACTCTGGAAGGGGGGCTCTCATACAAATGAAATACAAATTTCAACCAAAAATGAGAATTATCCAGGTAACTGAAACACAAAATGTCTATTTCTCGGGTAAGAAGCATGTTCTGAAAGAAGTTAGAAACCCTTCTTAGTCAAGAAAAAAAAACTCATTCTGAAAACCAACCATAAAAGTGCCAGTTCTATTAAATTTGCATTAATTTAGTTGCAAGCGTAGCAGCGCACGCACCTTATTCAACAAGTAATACATAAAACCGTTTTTGAATGTTATTACTAATAAATAAAACATCTGCAAAACAATGAGTCCTCTTTATAAAATGAACAACATCCTTATAAACAAATAAAAAAGTACCAACAAGTTTGTAACAGTTCATATTTGATCATATACTAGAAGGATTTTTTTTTCTCACAATATAATGATCTTCTATAATTACCTGAAATAGTCTTAACACAACACCCTTGATAACTAGACCCTCACTACATCAATAGTCTATTAATAACCCTCGAAATGTCACAAAAACGCTAAGCCGAAGATGGCTACTTAAATTCTCGATACGATTGGAATGCTCATTACTGAGGTTTGTTCATAAAAACCATAATGTAAGAAATACTGAAAAGTATGATATATAATGGCCTAAATGTCACTCATATGTAGCTCATCTACAAATTTTAAACTATGTTTTAACCAGTAAATGCAGACCAACATCCTGGCTATACAGCCATTTCGAACGTTTCATTGCTGGTGGATTAAATCTTCTCTTGATTCGTTTGCATGCACTGCAAAAAAAAGCGGAACTTTCCGTAGATTCATCAGTCGAGTGTTGAAAAGGATTTGCATTCAAAATATACACAACCTAGGTCAATATCGCACTATTCAATGTTTCCACTCCATGAATAAGCAAGCGCAAACAACGTGACTTCGCCGCCACTCCATCACATCCAATTAGGTGGATGGCAATCACTTAACCTTTTGCTCACACAATTTTCACACAAACCACTGACCCTCTCCAACCAGCGAAAATAATAGCCATTCACCCATCGGTGTAGCACACTAGAGAACATCCTGCAACCCAGCAACATTTTCAACCTTTTTGCTTCCTTCTTTATCAAGGGGCTAGAAATGTAATTTTTCTCCACTCAACTTGTTCCGCTTTTATGCAGCACATAAATCATGCCATTGACGGACGGGACAAGCGAAGCATCACATCACAAATAAGAAATTATGTACAACGTTGTTTCTCGCTCACCAGTGGGGTTTACTGGTGGAGGAGTCCGTTTAGGCGACGTACGTTATGCCAGGAGGTAAGGAGTTCGGTGCCCAGTACGGGCTAAGTTGAAATTTCAAATCCTGGATAAAACTTTAAAAGAACATCCGGAAAAATCTTCAGTAAACAGTTTTAAATTAGTTTTGGAAGAGTTGAGGTAATTCGTTGTTACCTTTTTTCAGTTATGTAAGAATTGGAGCCCTACCGGCAGTTTAACTCAATGATTATGGCTACAAATTTCATCAATCGATATTGCTTAAGTTTCGCACTTAGCCACCACCATCGTCTGTCACCACGTGTGCTCATGACAGCAGCAATTAAGTTCCCATTTAGTAGGATATCCGTTGTGATAGACACTCTCGCAAATGCACTTCACTTACGACGGTCCTTTCCGAAGTGTTTGATGCATCCAGCCTGCACTTCTTGTTTCAATATTGTGCTATATCAGTGACAACAGCTGTTCTCCATGTCATCGCACACTCATACCACATGGCGTAGTATGGAACCACCAGCTTAGTTGATTAGATAACATTTTCATCTAGTTCGGCCGTGGATGGGAAGTTTTCCAAGCAGGAACCACGTTTCCAGGAAGCGTCATAGCCAAATTTCATTTTAATGACTTTACTCTTGCGCAGCGCACCACTTCTATCTCTGCTCCGGAAGCTGTTCTTACTACACTGAAAATGGAACGAGAATTAATTTAATCTGCTTCCCGGCGGCTACATTTTTCGGGGTTGAGTAAAAAGTTTTCTTTTTTCGTCATGCAACGGGACAGATGGGGAGGAAAAGGATCTATTGTACGATGGACAAAAGGGGCTTCGAAACTGATTTATGTGGATTTAATTTTTGGGGCGCCACCGACCCTGATTTAGCTGAATCAGTTCTTGTCCCGTCAGGGGAGGGAGCAGACAACCGCAGGGTGATGGGTGTTTTTCCGCTTGCTATGATTGTTGCTGATGAATGAAAACAGAGTGTCGGTCATTGACGGGAGGCAGGAAAGTATTCTCTTGTCAGAAATGGTGGATTAACCAACTTTGTTGCAAATCTCGTTTTCTTATTGAGAAATCCAAGCGAAGCTGAAGTGAGGTTAACCATCGTAGTATCTTAAACTGAAATTCATAATAACTTTCTAGCTATGTTTCAAACTGTTTGAAATTGGTCAGTATCGTCATTATCTTCGATTTTCTTATCTTTTTATCGCCAATTACTTTGCTTGGACAGCTCAAAAAACCATTTTGAAAGAGCGCCATCTACGACGTTTAACCTCACTTTTGCGTTACCTAGATTCCTCCATTAAACGTTACGAACATCATGCGTTCTCGAAAAGGGTTGGTTTTCAATATTCCTAAACTGAGATCGTTTTAATGTTGTGCGCTTTACATTCAAAATTATACTGGTTGGCAGTTTGGAGTGGCTATAATAGGGCTGGTAGCGGATTTATGGATAAATAATAGTGACTTTAGTGACTAAAATAATAAAAATAGTGACTAAATAGTGACCAAATGGTGACTAAAAAGTAATTTCCAAATTTTAGTATTTTTTTTAATCTTCCATACATTTGTTATATAAGCATAATAAAAATTAACTAAGTGATCACCCCCGTTTGCAAAAATGAATAATACTACGACACAGTGTCACTTTTTGGGGTTTTTTTTTTGTAAAGAAGCGACTTTTTTTCTCTACAACCTCCTGCATTTGGTCAGCAGCTCGTTTTTGCGAAGACGGGTCTATACGCACGGTTGAAACACCTTCCAGCATGGTCTATGCTAGAATTACTACTGATATATCTTGCTTCTCAATTCCTGGAGATGGATATAATGTTTGGCCGAATGGATGTTTGGCCGAATGGACGTTTGGCCGAAATTTGTCTATTCATAAATGTATTGCAGAGAAAATGAAATAAGAATCAAAAAAGTATTTTCAAACGCATTAGATCTAAGATTGCAAGAGTACAGCCGAACAATGAAATGATTAAATTACAGTGGCAGAATCATGGTTTGCAAAAGCATGGCACTCTTAGCAAGAACATTTTCGATCATTCAAAAGTCTACTTCATTCCAAACAATAACATGTTTCCATGACAACTATGAACTGTTGACGTAGTGAGAGCTCAAAATTTGGAATTTTCTAGAAATGAATAATCCACTAAAGCAACTCTCAAAAATATATCGAGAATATCTATATTCGACAGATATTCTCTTCACAGTTCAAGATTTTTGCAGTTCAGCCTACAAGGGGCCGAGATATCAAGAATATTATCGTATCCCGGACCTTTTGTAATGCGGAGAGAATCAAGCTTACAACCTTTTTTTTGGGTCAACGGATACCGGGATTGTGACGGTTGGCTCGAGTTTTTGGTGCGCATCTTTCAGTCGTTATGAACCAGAGCTGAAATCTCTTTCAGTTTACTATGCGCGAGGTGAAGTGCAGAAAAAATATTTCTCGTTTTGTCTAATGCTTGGAAGGTATGAGTTTTTAGATGGATATGATCGTGATATTGAAATAAAATAGGTCAATGTATATTTATGTGTATTCTTCATTCAAATTGTGAAATTCTCATATACTTGTCCCATTTATTTTGATTTAGATTGATCATATTATCTCTCACTATGTTTTGATAATCGTCAGTTATTTTGAGGCTAGATTTTTCTGAGAAAGTTTATTGTAACTATTGTTCAAAAGGACGAATAACTCATTTGAGAGAAGTCGAAAGTAAAATAAGAAAAATGCTATTTTATTAAAGCTCAAAATAATCAAATATTAGTTTCTCACAAAATTCACCAGTCGGTTCAAAATTTTTCAAATTGAAATACATGAAATCATGAGAATTACATTTGTTTGATCAGTGAAACTCCAAAGAACTGCCCATGTTTGAAAGAAGGAAAAATCTCACATAAGAGTTTTATACCGGGCAAGCGCTTGAATCATAAGTTCGCTTTTGGATACAGGAATATGCTTGGTCATTGATTGAATAGTTTGGAAGGCCAACAGACATAATGCGACAATCTTCGGATTTTCCAGGTACTCCAAACTGTCCTTAAGTTCAAAACATATTCAATGAATCTTTTGGAAGGTAAACAGTCATTATTTTATAACTTTGAGATCCGCTAGGTAATCCCAACCGTCCTGGAGTTCATAACATGAAATATACGATAGTAACAGTAGTTTTTTTGGGCTATACGAAGTTACGTCACGTATTCATGTATATTAGGTGAATATTTTCGAACGTAAAAATACATAAGAAGATAATCTTGGGATGGTCCAGGTCATCCAAATTGTATTGGCGTTCAGAACTTAAGATTTACGGTTGTAACAGTAAATTTTAGGCAATACAAAGCTACAATAAATATTCAAACATATTCAGTTAATATTCTTAAAGTAAAAAAAAAAACATTATAAAGCAATATGACATGTTCAAGGTAACCGAATCAGAACATATGACCTACAGTTGGAACAAAAGCTTTCTAGGTTACGCAAAGCTACGATGTGTATTGAACAACATTCATTGAATATTTTGGAAGAACAACAACCAGGACATTAATTGAATATGTTTGAATACATATCATAACATTGTATAGTGGATAAAGCTACTGTTCCAACTGTACACCTTTCTGATCTCCTGGGAAGTTTGGATGATTTCTTCATTTCTATGTTATTGAGAACCAAATCAATCCGAATTCACCAAATTGCTTGAATAAAATAGGCCTGAAATGGCAGGTAGCAAGTTCTCAATATTGTCGAAAATGTCCTCTGGATGTATGAATGGTTCTTCCCTCTAGAAGAAACCTTAGAAAATAGCATTGAAATAGATCAGTATGCTTATCAATAGCTCATAAACTTTATCAAAATGTTTTAGATCAAATTCTGCTTAACAAGTTTTACAACTTTGCCAAATAATATTCGGTTTAACAGCAGTCAAGCAAAGTCAGAATAAACTTAAATAATTGATGAATTATGAATTTATAAAATCTACTGTAGTAGTTGTGTATGTAGTTTCTTCATTGGACATTTTATTTGTATATTGGATAAACGTTTTAAGTTTTCACTGCTATCTCCTTCAATTCGTCATGGGGTTCACTGGGTTTATTTGAATAGAAATATGAAAAATTATTATGAAATAGCTAGAACATTGAAAACATAATGAAAGATGATGTAATATGGGACCACGTGCGTCGCATTCAAGCTAATCTAGAGTGCTGTGACCGACCAGCGCTCTGCATTTGACAAGTTCAATTGACGTAGAGGCGGGACAGCGTTCGCCAGGGCATCTAGTTTTTATTTCTCAACTTTTATGTAGTATGGCCAGATCGCTTAATTTAGTTGACTATTGTACAATAGGTACAAGTGATTTTTTTAAACTTTTTACAATCGGCGGTGCGAAAATAGTGACTTTAGTGACCATTTTCCAAAAAATAGTGACTTTAGTGACTTTTGGATGCAAATAGTGACTTTTTAGTAACTAGACTCAAAATAGTGACCAAGTCACTAAAAAGTGACTCTCTACCAGCCCTGCTATAATAGAACTTCAATCAAGCGATGGTAAACGCGCAATAGTTGATTAACGCGTATATAATTTACTTCTTATTTAATTTCAAGATTTGCGTATTTATTATTCAGATTTTCGGATACACCTCTGTTGGACTATCATTTTGAAACGCCCGGGCGTCAAGACTCTTATGTAGTTTAAAATCGTCGAGAAAACGTGATAATTTTTCTTTAAATCAATTGCATATCACTTGTATCATAGACCAGCTTCATTGAGCAGCATTTTTAATAGGTGGGTTAATAAACCAAAAATTTAGAATTTGAACACGGAATACAGGAAAAAAAAGTGTTTCTTTGTCTTTTTCAGCAATTAAGCAGTGAATTAAATATTTAAAATACGTTTTCGAACATTGTATGACTTAAAATGGCAGAGCAACCGGTGGAACGAAACGTTCAGTCGCAGGTAACCGAAACTGGATTTCACATATATCATCCGGATAAGATCCGAAACCAAAGGACTAATGTGAATTAAAACCAGAACTAGGCATGCGGCCTAAATTTGCACCTTTAAAATTGAAGAAATGATCCATAAAGAAAATAAAAAATCACGAAATGATTCTGCTGAAAACGCTTAAAAAAATGGAAATGATCCATACAATTCATGAAAAAGTGCTCTATGCTTTATGTAGAATTTTCCCCATAAATATATTGCAAGTGGTAAATAAAAAGTTTGAAAATTTCATTAAACTTCAAAATTTATCCATGGAATGTATCCTTCGTGCAATAAAATACACGAACCATGTTCTTATAAAAAAAATCGATAGCAATTTAACTTTGAGTAAAAAATAGTCTGATCCATAAATTATGCCTAAATTTTTCCAGTTTTGAGGACTATTTTTTTAAATTTTGTTCCACGATTTTATCAGAGTACCAACCCTTAATAGAGACCTTCATAAAAGAATGAAGGAACCCTTCATACTTGCCAAACTACCATTGAACAGACGTATTGAAGGCCTGTCTGACGATTTCTGTATTATTTTAATTTTCCCTATTTTCCTAGAATATGAGCACTAGCCCTTCGTTCAGCGACGATGGAAGCGGATTGTTGTCAAACATTTAGCAACAAGCGGGCAACAGTGATCATTGCAACGGTTATTTAAAGTGATTTTTTTTAATCTTAATAGTTGACAGCTGGTAGCGCCACTTATGAAGTGGATATTCTTTTACGCGTATTCGACGATTACGAATTAATGCAGTCTCTTCAGTTTATCAAATATCACATTGTACTCAATAAATGGCAGTAGCGTTCACGCGAAAAGGGAGGTCGTTTGTTTTTGAAACATTTTAAACCGTATACTATTCCAAAGAAATTGAAACCAATTGGATTCATCTTTCATAACATGAAACGCTACATAGAAATCGGTACTTGGAAAATTCCTCCTACACCTGGCGTGAAACGCACTGATGTGGCAACAACGAAATGCATGGTGTAGCAAAGACGGTGTGGCAACAACGAAATGCATGATGTGGCAACAACGAAATGCGAGTAAGCAACAGCAAATGTAAAATCATTTCCTTCGGGCGATGCCATAATCCTATTCGTCATGAATACAAAATGGAGGGGACAACGCTGGAACGTGTGTCATCCATTCGCGACCTTGGAGTTACCATCAATTCGAAGCTCAGATTCAACGAACACATCAGCATTATGACTGCTAAGGCTTTTTCTGCAAACTTAGAATAATTTTACACGAGACGTAATTCATGTTTGCAAAAAGTCGGAGAACGTAAACAAAGATTTCGTGTAAAATTATGTCTCCTGAAACTGACACATACACGATTCGACTAAAGACGTGTTTAATTGAATTGATTTTCTCATCTCTTTCAACTCTTTAATATGTTAAAGGACGCTTGCATGTGTCGGTCTCAGGGGACCGAAATTTACATGAAATTTTGGTAGTGTATTGGGATTCATTCGTCGTCACGCGTCCGACTTCAAAGATATCGACGCCTTAAAAACACTTTATTGCACGTTGGTTTGTAGCATCCTTGAGTACGCTTCCCCGGTTTGGTCTCCATACCACGTAGTTAATGTTTTGACGATCGAACGGGTGCAGAAGAAGTTTGTACGTTTTGCGCTGAGACAACTGCCATGGAACGACTCCGTCCATCTTTCTTCCTATTCAGACAGATACAGGCTCATAGGATTGGTGCCACGATCAGATAGACAAGTTACGATGCAGCGGATATTCGTGTTCGATGTAATTGCGGGATTTATAGAC
This sequence comes from Aedes koreicus, assembly GCA_024533555.2. NCBI lineage: Eukaryota > Metazoa > Arthropoda > Insecta > Diptera > Culicidae > Aedes > Aedes koreicus. The sequence continues at coordinate 381,015 of JAHHFK020003279.1, forward strand.
TGCTCTGAACTTCTTCGTTCAACAATCCTGCTCGAAGGTTCCGGAATTCTCCGTTATTTACAGTTCCATATCATAGAACAAACTACGGCTACGCTGGATTCATGTCTTCGCTCGTTCTGTGATGAATTTGATTTTAATTTGTCAAAAAAAGTTTTCAAAAATAGGATTAGTAGTAATATATAGTTTGTAAGTTAAATAATTTTGTCTGTGCGTCAATTCGAAGACAGTGATATAATATATAAATATATATGAAAACGAGTAGAGAGCGAATTGGGCGGAATCCGGGTAAGTCTGGCCGAAAGATAGCCAAAGAACTGGGAATGTACACACTTAGATTTATTTACAGAAATCTGTAAAAGTTTACCGAATTCTCAACAGCTGAACGTTCGGTAATCCAATTTAACGGATTTCGGTAAAATTAAGTCCGATAATTTTTTTGCACTTAATCCTGTAAAATTTCACCGAAATCCGCTAAATGGGATTACCGAACGTCAGCTGTTGAATTCGGTAAACTTTTACAGATTTCTGTAAAGAAATTAAGTGTGGCACAACGAAGAGTGCATGAATAAAAAAAACAGCATAGTTTGACATAAAAAAGGAGAATATTGAAAAAGTCGAAAGACGTCGGAAACTGTTCAAGCTGCATGGTGATTGTGAAATTCTGTTTTCGGACGAAAAAAGTTTCCTGATAAAGGATCACCTCAACCAGAAAAATGGTCGGGTGAATGCAGCATATCTTTTTGATATTCCTCGTGACTAGCTGTTCAAAGGTTTCAGAATATTTCATGATTTTTGTGCGAGCTGCCACTCTGACAGGTCCGCGTTTATGCGCATCCTGTAAGCTCCCCTCCAGCTGCTTGAACTGACTTCCGCCGCATGTTCTTGTTATCGATCGATTATCGATCCGATTCCCACTTAGTAGACATCGTATACATTTTTCCTAAACTTAAAAACACGTTTTTCACACTCCGTCTCCTAACGTCGCGAAATATACTACACTTGTAATGTTCCCATAATGAGTCTTGATTCTTGATAATTATGAATTGCACATAATAATAGCGTAAAACGTTTCTTCTGCATATCAACGGTAACAACCTTGCAGTTAACCAACTATGTACTGCTTCGTGACGTGACAACAATATGGATTGTTTACAATCTACATCGATCAAAGTGCGCGATAATATGAAGATAGGGTCGGAATTAATCTCCATCGACTTCCCCTCCTATAAAGTAGGGTGACAAGAAGCAGGTTTGACTGCTATCGCTACCGAGCATTCTAAGGTGAAAACATGCAACTCAACCTGGTTTTTGCCTCATTTTTGAATTCGATAAAGTCTGATTCACTCAAATATCAGCTTTATATGTTCGCAACAATTTTCAAGTTAACATGTCACAGTGATGTGAACAGTGTGAAAATATCTGGAAAATGGAGCTAGGCACAAATCTTCTTTCGAGAATTTAACGAAAATTCCATAATAAACCATAACCATAAAATCTAAAAACTACGGTGTTTCGCCCTAAATAATTTTTACACCATATTCTATATAATGAAGTGATAGATTACATTCGAAAATTAGAACATAATTTGTGATGAAATTTGTCAGAAGCAGATAATGTACTTGCGAGGGTCTAGAAGTGGACAGTAATTTATTGCTAGAACGAAGAGAATTGTAGAGAAAGTATTGATAGTTCCGTTTAGCGTAACGGCATGCTATGAAATTGAAAGATACAAGTTTAAAACGAGTGGAGGGCATCTGAACGGTAGTATATAATTTGTGTTTCATTACTTTTTAGGTGGTCAGACTATTTTACATACAGGGATTAGAACTCATGGTCAAGTTCACCATAATCAATTTCACCACAAGCTAGGAATTTTTAAATTTATCCGATTTTTAAGTTATTTGAAAATTTACTTATGAAATCACGAAAATAATATCCAATAATTGGGGTCGACCCCGACGTGGAGTTTGACATCCATACCTCTCACGCCAAAGTTACGAGCTTGAATCTCACCCCGGACTAGTTACGCAAATACCCAAAAGGTATTTGAGTGACTACGACGGGAGATGAACCAGCTCAGGGCTGAAAATCTCGATAATAAAGGAACAAAAAATATCCAATAATTGATTTAAACAAAAACGTGTACAATACTACATGCATAACAAAGAATTATCAGTTTACAGTAGTATGGACATGGCAGTTTTTCGCTTGGACTTTAACCCCTGCTACATTATATTGATGGTTATAACTTTCGAGAAGCTGTATTATGCTGAAAAAAGCAGATCAACCCTGATAAAATAGGGACAGCGAATGAAAAAAAAACATCCCTGGAGCCACTGGCATCGATGAACATGGTAGTACGGTTACCTATGATCCAATACATACGTATATCTAATGGAAGTATAACGTGTCCCTAATTAATAATTGATCGCAAAACCCTTGGGAGATTTTTGGATCACGCTCCTGAGCGGTGTGGTGCAGAGGATGGAAGATGAATAATTAATTTCGCAGCTTTCGTAATTTAGTAACCGGAGCGATGGATTCAGGTGATAGGAAGGACTATTAATTGAAGTGCCTGTAGTTTGATGAGTTGAAATGTTGCGTTTTTTCGGTGTTGCTAGTATTGATAAAGTGCTCTTTGATGTGGGCTTTACGCGGGGCTGGTTGAGGTTTTCCCATTGGACATTAGTGAAAATGTATGTCTGTTTTCCAATCAAACTTGACGACGAGTTTCACTATGACTTCAGTGATGTTTTTGGTTTAATGTTTTCAATTGCCTGAATCGCAGAATGCCACGCTTTTGAATTGACGTGTTTTTCTTTTACTCCGTCTATTTCTCAAAATCAAACAATTTGTTCAGTATTCGATACAAAATATTCAAATCAAACATTGATTCATTAATTGGTAGTGAACCAGAAGTGACTGTGCAATAAGCTGTTCAAACGAACTTTCGGCCATGAGGCACTACGCCATCAGGCTACCGGTCGAGAAGCTGTGTTGGAACGGAACTGCATTGGAAGCCAAATCAATTACGACGCTGATGTTCCACCTGAGGAGACCGAACATGGTGGCGTCCATCTGGAACCCAAAGATATTTGTTGGAGAGCGTTTTTTGACATCCTAGAAGGGATGCTCGCTACGTTTTTCGTTACATTTTAGCGAGCTCTTTCCATTATGTCAGCGTGTTGATCAAAGTCAATTTATTGCTTCTCAAGAGACAGCTTGATTGTTCGTTTTAGTCAGGTTTTGTGCGGTGTCGGAGGCTGTAATCGCTTAATGATGTATTGTAATTCAATGGAGTTTCGAGACTATGTATAGTTTTAAATGCTATGACGATAATTTTTGACCATATTTCTTCCGTCAGAGGAAAACCGTATGTTCAGACATTCGTCACTTTTTCAGAAATCGAGTTATGGCGCTATGACCATAAGCCATATGGGGTTAGGACTATAATTAATGCTTAAGTCCCAACCGTTTGAAGAGAAATAGAGCATCACTCAACCTTCTTAGACTAGATGTTCCCAACGACCATTTTTTAATATTTGTTTGGTACTGTACACCAATTAAGGAATTCGGTTTAACTATTCGCTCCGATTATTCATTTCCTTCTTTTCTTTGATATCTACTAAAGTCTGCGTGGGTTACCTGCGTCTTCTTAAGGTAGATACCAAATCCTCCCTATCTCCTACGTTTGAATGGATGTAGCCAGGTGATCGATCGGGGAGTGTCTTCTTGTAGATTATTGCGTGAAGAAACGTATCAGTAACTGATTCTGTTTCATGATGACATGCAATATGTTCAACGTACTATTCGCCATTGTAGCTGCATCCACGAGGTGTGCAATCGTCAATGCTATTGTTAATGCTAATGCTAATGTTATCTGTAGTTTCCAAGTCACTTATCACATGCAGAATGTCCATCAAGAGTCCGAGCAGCATGTGCGTCAAACGTTAGCTGACATTTTTTGGAATAGTTATTGAAGTTGCAGAACTAGATGTTAAAGAATTTAAATATTGTTAGTGACAATGTAGGATTTTAGGTCTTTTTTGGACCTTCAGAAATAATTATCTAGATTTCAACCATTCGATTGGTCACTGATATTTATTCTTATTTACCATCGTTATTCCTTTCCTTGCGCGTGTTCTTTATTAATGCGAACGGATTTTTTGAAACACATTCAGACGACTTTTTTTCTGAAAAACCCTAACTATGCATTCTAGGATAATTTTTAATACATTTCCTAGTATAAGAAGGGTTTCGAATGCTGTAACGCAATCGGATATTCCTCTGATTTTTAACATTTGAGTTTCATTACTTCAGCGAATTAAAAATGCTGATCCTTTTCGTTCAACAGCATGCCGTACAGGAAACTTTCAAGACTTTAACAAAAAAAAATAGCTCTCCCAATTTTAACGCCCCACTTGATGTGGTGTTAATCAAGGATGTTTGTTTCATCAATTTGACCTTAATCAACATTTACGCTGTCAATTCAAACACTGAAGCTTTCAACGTCAGCAAACAAGATCAAAATGCAAACAACCAAAGCTCTTCATATTCAATTAAGCGCTCGAAGCCTGTCAACCATGCCAGACCTAGCCGTTATTGGAAAATCATTTCCTTTCTTATTTATCAAGGTTTCCTTTCTGATCCAATTTTCCAAACAATCAACAGCATTCCGAGTCTAATACATATATACCCTCTGCAGGAAACTGCTGAACACCGAACAGGAGAATCTAAACAATCGTGATTATCTCCACTGAAGGAGGGCAACTACATTCCTCTCATTTCTCGCAGTGACACACTCATAACAACAAGCGTTCCGTTTTTTTCTTCCTCCAACCGTTTCTGACAAAAGCAGGAACATTTTCAACTTTATCCAAGGGATCTGCTGTCTGTGCTTCCAACGCGAAAGCAGGTCACCAGAGCAAGTTGCATTGGAATACAAAATTTGTTGACCTACCTTGTATGGCTTTTTGTTGTCATCCTCCATTTTAAGGCGATAAGTCGATTTGTTTCACTTGCGTTCACTAACCGTAACGATTCAGGTGCAATCTTCTAATACACAACAATAAATATCACAATTTGGCACAAGTTCACCCCAAGCAATTGGTATTTGTTGTTGCACAAAACTGAATCAACTATCGTTTCCGTCTGACACTGGGAACTCGGAAACTGTTCTTCTGACACAATTTCGTTCCAAACACACCTTTTCACTTTCGATGCACTCGCGAGAATGACAGTGTAAGGCCAAGAATAGTCCCGATTCACTGAGACGCAGCTTTCTGCTGAATCCGTTTTCGGATTAGACCTAAATCAGTCTCCAAAGTAACACTGGAAAACACTTCCTTTTCGACCGCTGGCAAGATTGATAATAAAATTGCTCAGCTTTTGTCCAGACGACTCCACCTAAATTTACGAGAACAAAGTTTTCGCACTGCCACCTCTCCGCTGACATGACGCGTGAGAACGTTCTCTCTGATCACTGATGTCAGTCGTGCTCACCAACACAAACAGGGGTTTGTTTTGTTTCTTTACGCATGGTGCGATGACACATACACACAGAAACGATACCGACTCAATACATGGGTTGGTAATGGAAGCGCGCGAACTATGTAGCACGTGTTCTCTCTCGGTGTCTGCGCTGCCGTCGGTGATGCAAGTTGCCTGGTAGCACTGAAGATGCATTTCTGTATTATTTGTGTCAGCATTTTTAGCACACTAATGAAAATTTCATTTGGTGTGATTTGGTAGCAGTTTTCTTTGTCGAGGAAATTTGCCGTTGAGGAATCTTGCTGCGCATAATGTGTACGTTAATTTCCGTCAGGATTGAACATTTCAATTTTGTTCCAGATTTTAAGTTAAATAATCGAATGCCCGCTATGGCTGAAAAATTTTCAGTAGAATTTAGAAAGTATAAGCGAATGATTTTTGTTGATGTTATGGAATGTTTTTCGTTGTGATGCGTTCAACAATCGAAAGAGGAAAAAGTTATTCTGTCGAGGGAAATTCCTTCCAAGAAGATATACCTTGTGATCAAAAAGTTCCGGTAATTTTCAATTTAAAAAGGCCGCCTTTATTTTTTCGGTAAAATCTTTTTAGTGTAAGATGGCAACACTAGTTCTGATATTCTGTCAAAGTGTGAGAGCAAATTATCCATTAGTTTTGTTTTGACAACTGCTTTTGTTAGTCGAAAAATAGACGCTCGGCGATTTTTACCATGGATAAAAAATTGGAACAACGCGTTTGTGTGAAATTTTGTGTTGCAAACGGATTTTCTGCAGCGGTAACGCTCAGAATGTTGCAAAAAGCCTTTGGTGAGGACTCTATGTCACAAAATCGTACATTTGTTTGGCACAAAGACTTTAAAGAAGGCCGTGAAAGCGTGAGTGACATGCCGCGTTCTGGACGACCATCGACCTCAACTACCGATGAAAACATCGCTTCCGTGAAGAATTTAGTTATGGAAAACCGCTCAATTAGCATTCGGGAGATAGCTGCACTCCTTGATATCTCATTTGGATCGACCGAACACATTTTGACGGAAATTCTGGGCATGAAACGCATTGAAGCACGACTTGTTCCAAAAGAGCTGAATTTTTTGCAAAAACAGCATCGAGTTGAGGTCGCTAAACAGATGATTGCGAACGCAGATAGCGATCCCACATTCATGGAACGCATCATAACTGGTGATGAAACGTGGGTATATGAATTTGATATGCTCACAAGTCAACAATCGTCCGAATGGCGCGCCGAAGATGAGCCGAAACCAAAAAAAATCACGACAAAGTCGCTCCAAAATTAAAGTTTTACTGACCGTTTTCTTTGATTTTCGCGGTGTCGTCCATTCTGAATTCCTTCCAGAAGGTCGAACGGTTAACAAAGAGTATTATTTACAAGTTATGAGACGTTTGCGTGAGGCAATTCGAAAGAAGAGGCCAGAATTGTGGCGCAATAATTCGTGGATTTTACACCACGATAACGCTCCATCACACACCGCGCTCACTATTTGTGAATTTTTGGCCAAGAACTCCACCAATACCATCAAACAAGCACCATATTCACCAGACCTTGCCCCGTGCGACTTCTTTCTCTTCCCAAAACTGAAAATTCCGCTCAGAGGTAGGCGTTTTGAATCGATTGATGCGATAAAAAAGAATTCGCTGGAAGAACTGAAAGCCATACATTCATCGGCCTATAAAAAATGTATGGATGATTGGATAAAGCGCTGGCATATGTGTGTTGCCTCTAATGGCGAGTACTTTGAAGGCGATAATAAAGATATCAATTAAAAATTGAAATAAATGCGTTTTTTTTCAAATTACCGGAACTTTTTGATCACAAGGTATAAGGTTTTTAAATTTCATAGATGGATATACGAATGCGAATGCCTGTGAAAACGGTGAACAGTTATATGTTGCATTCATTATGGCTTTGTTTTACATGGCTTAAAATTAAGTTAAAGGTACGTTTGTGGAGTCTAGTCAATAGAGATTGAAGCGAACGCTGTTTATAGTAATGGGTTTGGTTGTTTTCAGAGAGAATTCTGTTTCTTCAATTTCTCGAATGCATAGGTACATTAAAATCATCGTTTACTACACTGCCGTTATAAGCATAACTGCCTCATGCATGTAGGGAATCCGAGAGAACATGAGACGATTATGCGTATAATGGCAGTACATCACTATTAGAAAAATTCTAAACAATTCACGGCATTGGAAGATTTGTTATTCGCTGAAGCGATACATGCGCCGTGGGCGCATTATTCAGTAGTTTTTTTTTCTAATTTTTTTCCAGATTTTCCTGAAAGTTCTTAAAATTATAAACCATCTTGTTCTGTCCTACTGCTTTCCTATTTAAGCGAAAACTGTTTCTGACTGCCTCCAGTCCTTAACGGATGAAGCGATTGCCGACGATTCCCGAACGACTCAACCCGGTTTGAGAATCGGAACTCTGGATCTTGCAGTGGCTTTCATCCAGTTAATCCTCCAGGATGAAGGAACTGATGAAATTCAACCGGGCTTTAAGGTTGCCAGCATTATTGAATTGCTAGCGTGGCCGAGTCAGTTTTCAAAAAATATGTTGTGCTGGAACTCCATCGTTTGGGGTATTCATCACTCTTATTAAACAATTAGCGTTCACAAGGTGGTCACTGAGGTTTCTCGTGAGAGTCCCTCGACAAAATTTCGCCAATAATCGCGTTTTTTCTTCGACTTTTAGCTTTGTCTCAAGCTTTAAATATTCCTCGAAGTATGTGGAAATCATGAGTCTATGAAAAGCTGTGAAAGCAACAGATTTTTGCAAATACAATTTTTTGCATTCATCGTGTTGTACTTCCAATCAGCTATTGTAGATCAGATCGGCAAGGAATTGTTATTCTTCTAACGATAAAAGTGTATCTACCTACGCTGTTAGGCAAAATAAAGTGCCCACCTCATCGTTTTTTCAATTTCTCTCATTTACTTGGTTCATATTAAAGTAAACACACTGTATTTTTTTTATTATCTTATTTTTTATATTCTTTTTAAGTTTCACTTATGGAATACTGAAAAAAAGGAGTTTTACGTAAAGCAAATAAAAAATCAATTTGTGTTGAAAAAAAAACAGTGACAAAATAAAGTGCCCACTTCATTTAGGCTACAGAAAACATAAATTAAAGTAAAATAAAAGCATTTCAATAATTGATGTGTCCTCCTTTGGCCTTTAGGACACTTCGACATGCTCTCGACCAGGTTCTTTAGGTGCTGTGGATCTAGCTCTTCCCAGGCGCGCTCCAGGGCTTCAAAATAGTTATTTTTATTGGTAACACCAGTTTTGTCAACCCTGGCATCGAGAATCGCCCACAAATTCTCGATGGGATTGAGGTCCGAGCTTTGTGGAGGTCATTCCAGCGGTTTGATCCGACAAGACCGGAAGAAAGACTTGGTCTTCTTGGCAGTATGCTTCGGGTCGTTGTCCTGCTAGAATACGAACTTCTCTTCAAGGCCTGTCTGGATCAGCGAAACCTCCAGATTTTCTCGCAGGATGTTGATGTAAGAATCTTCCGTCATTATCCCGTCGATTTTCACAATGCTTCCCACTCCACCCCACGAAAAACACCCCCAGACCATCACATTTCCTCCTCCATGCTTCATCGTGCCTTGGATGTGGCGCTCCTGAAGCTCCTCTCCCGATCTGCACCAAACACGAACCCGCCGCTTTCGGTTAAACAGCTCGAATTTTGATTCGTCCGTCCAGAGAACCGTTTTCCAGAACTCTAGGGGCTTATCAGCATGCTCCTTAGCAAACTTAAGCCGTTTGGCTTTGTTTGCCTTGCTGATAAATGGGCGCTTCCGGGCAAGTTTGCTATTCAACCCCTGTGCTACGAGACGTCGACGAACAGTTCGACCGGAAACTGATAACTGAAGGGTTTCCTGCACAGTTAAAACTGGCAAATTAAAATTAAGCTATTTCTAATGCACATAATGGAACGCGACTAAAAGCGTATAATTATGCGCTCGTTGAAATTTACATGTGCCATTTTTATTTGATTTTTTGGTTCAGCAGTAAGTTTACTGGTGACACTGAGTTTTTCATCATGGTGTAATTTTAAGCTTATACCAGTGGGATCGTCGGAAAAAAAATTCACCCAGTAAAACCATGTGCATGGAGAAAAATAAGGAGATAAAAAAAACGAAAGCCTCGAATTGAGTTTTATGTCTTTATTTTATTGCCGTACTTAATTCAACTGGTACATTTGTTTTTTTACACTGCATTTTTGTTGTCTTAACTGGTCTTTATTACAATATATACTCTGGTTTAAATTTTAATCAAAAAAATGTAAATTATGTAGAATCAGATAAAAATATCAGTACATTCAAAGAGTGCACTACGTTTTATACAAATAGTAAGAATTATTTAAAAACACACATTCATCAAAATCGTCCCCCATACTCAGAGAACCAGAACGCGTTAAATATAGAACAGACAGTATTGTAAATATCAACTCTTTACGTGAACACCGCATATTATCCTGACACACTTCTTAAAATATATCAATTAATCGGTGTTCCGACTTCAAACGATGATTGACCAAACACAAGATTGAATAACATTGCACAGCTTCCCTATGCTTACCTATGATGATTTAGTCATACATAAACCATAAGTTTAATTTACATATTTACTTTATCAGAGATTTGATTTCTTGAACAAATGATGTGCCACACATAAATTAACCGTGGACAAAATTATCAAGTCACGTGATTTGAATACGACTGAGGAAAGCGAAGATTGACGGGAATCGGCCCGCTGCCAAAGTACCCTCTATAACCTTAACCTAAGTACGTTTGAGTCTGCTTTTTTATTCTATTCAAATCGATGTGTTTGTTGATCTTGAAAACAATTAATATATGAATTATTGTGATAAGGTTTCCCAAAATCAAAGATCTTACAAAAACGTGAGAAGAATGTCATGCAGCGTATATCCACAAATAGGAAACTTAATTGAACTCATTTTATACCAATTTGAAATGATTTTTTTCGCCGATCGTAATCGCACAACTGGAACAAAATATGGCTGACGTCTAACTAAAAAAGCGTCGCTGCGATGTTGCTGAATCATTCTAATTTTACACGAGGTCGTGTAAAATGTTGGTTGATCAAGCTGAAAATTAAATGCAAAACGTGAAGCTTTCATAAAAACAGTGTAAATTTCTAACGAAGCAATTAAGCTAACAATATCTTTAGGTTTTCTTCAATTTACACGATACTATGCAAAAAACTGCGCTTGAAATACGGTTACATGATACATTATTATGCGACAGTTTGAAATACGCTCAAGATAATATTCATATTTTTTTGCTGTGTGGATCTCGCGGACAGTTACCTTCGGGTTCTTCTTGACTTCACGCATGATCTTGGTGTCGGTTCTCGCATCCGTTTTCCGCTTCCTGCCTCTGCCAGGGCGACCCACCACTGATCCAAACGTTTTAGGCTTCAGAAGAATTTTGCCAACCGCTGCCTTACTGATACTGTACTTCTTAGCGACAGCCCGGTGCGATTCACCGTTTTGCACATCACGAACGACCAATTTTCGGATACACAAGGGAATTGCTTTCGAAAGCACTGCGTTCTCCATATTTTTCAATTGAATCAAATGCGATCACGTATACAAATGCACCAGGTTGAGCCGTTTGCTTCAAAACATGTCAAAATATCAAAACATAAACAATCGAGGGATCTTCCAATGGAAACTTATCGAAAACATATCGATTTTTGAAGTGGGCACTTTATTTTGTCACTGTTTTTTTTTTTTCAACACAAATTGATTTTTTTTTTCTTTGAGTAAAACTCCTTTTTTTCAGTATTCCATAAGTGAAACTTAAAAAGAATATAAAAAATAAGATAATAAAAACAAATACAGTGTGTTTACTTTAATTTGAACCAAGTAAATGAGAGAAATTGAAAAAACGAAGAGGTGGGCACTTTATTTTGCCAATCAGTGTATTATTTAGTGATTGTTCTGGTGACATCGAATGGAAATCGAGATGGTTATGAAGATTGAGGGCCACACTTAATTGAAATGATTAATAGTAAGTGATCGTTACCATGGGGATCATTGATGACTTTCCAAAAAGTCCAATGCGAGCGGACATGTTTTATCTTTTTTAAATACAAACATAGGCTTTGTACTGAATTATGGTGGTTTAATGTATTTATTTATTAATTTCCATTGCATTTGGCAGGATTGAAGGTATAATTATTGGCCTAAAGGAATCAGCTGAACGTTTATACTTTTCATTGGCATTGAGAATGAGAAATACCGGAACTTGTCGACACATTGCCGTTTGCATTAAAGAAAATTATTTTTCTTTCGGAAATGAATTTTATAACAATTGAACAGTGCATCTATCCCAACTTTTTGAAGCTATCGCGTTCAGCAGCTCTTCTGCGGGAATTGAAAAAATGCTCGGCAGATCTGAAATATTCAAAATAAACACTGTTAACACGGCAAAAAAGAACACCTATAGTAATTTATTACAGTCAAAAAATTCAGTGACATCCGCTGGCAAACCAATTACCTCAACCACCACACGGTAAACTTAACTTTGCTTCTCCATTTTGCAGTTTTTTTTTCTTTTACACCGTGTCCAATATATTCTCATACACTTTTTCCTTGCACTGGTGTCGTGCAACTACTCAACATGCTTCTCGTATGTGTTGGTTTAGTGTTGCACTATGTTTATACAAACGCTTTTAGGTTATGTCCGATTGTTTTCATTCGGTGTTTACCTTTTACCAGAGATGAAGGAGTTTCGTGCTGTGGTGATAAAAAAGTTTTTGAAAGGTGAGCCCGGGCGTTATTTTCAGAGATTTGAAAAACCTCGCAGTAAAGCGGGATTTTGGGTACCGAACCATCCGAAGGTACCGTGACACCTGCTCGTTGGATGACCGAAAGAGATCTGGTCGTACTCGTACGGTGCGGACTGCATGAGTTGTTAAAGTGGCCAGAGAACGGATTAGACAAAAATCACAGCGCTCTGTACGCAAAATGGCCGCAGATCTGAATGTTTCGAGATCTTCAATGCACAATATACTGCAAAATGACCTCGGATTCCAGGCTTTCAAGAAACGTAAGGCTCACGGAGTTTCGGAACCTTCCAAACAGAAACGACTCGAAAGAGCAAGTCTGCTTTTGTCGCGGCACGATGGGGAAGAATTTATCTTTTCCAACGAAAAGTTATTCGTCTTGCAACAATCCCACAATGTTCAGAACGACAGACAGAGAGTGATAGGAATATTCCACGGTTCCAAAGTGCTGCGTCAGTGATGGTTTGGGGAGGAATTTGCAAGCGAGGCAAATTACCACTGGTTTTCATCGAAAAAGGCGTTAAAGTGAATGCCGTATATTATAAAACGGAAGTTTTGGAGAAAGTTGTCAAGCCATATGTACAAGAGGTGTTTGGAGATGATCACTATGTGTTTCAGCAGGACGGAGCACCATCGCATACTGCAAATCTCGTTCAGGGCTGGTGCCGAGAAAATTTGACCGACTTTCTGGACAAGAATGAATGGCCTCCCAGCTCACCAGATCGGAATCCCTTGGATTATTTCGTATGATCATACATGCTGGCGAAGGTAAATGACCACAGGGCGTCTAATATGAACCAATTCAAAAGCGTAATCAAACGAATTTGGGACGAAATGCCGATGGAAGTCGTGCGTGCCGCCTGTGACGGTTTCGAAAAACGTCTGGAGCTGGTCAAGAAGGTTAAAGGCGGTGTTATTCCAAAACATATGCTGTAGTTGATCAGTATTATATTGCAATATAATGGGTAAAGTTATCAATAAAATCTGGATTATCGATTTGAAATAAATAGAGTTTATTTTGTATGAGAATATATTGGACACGGTGTAGAACGACAAAGCAGCTGATGGTTTTTCACGCACGGTTATTTATTTCATTTTAAGTGCGAAGATGGATAGAATAGGGCAAAGTGAAAACACTCTTGAATGACATTTCTCGCCCCATTGAAAATTATATGCGGACCATATCAGTCTCATTGCAAACGAACCTGTGTATTAAGGCTGTGTTCCAATTCGCGAATTAATTTTAATTTTCACTTAAACTTGACAGATGGAAAATAATCGATAAAGTCGGATACTCGAGCTGACTCTGTTGAGTACTAACGGACAACGAAATTGTCTAAATTCCGCAAGCAGTATTTGGTTTGATACACAGAAAAAAAAATGAATTTTAACAGACTCGTAAAATGTCCCCTCGTTCACTGGTAAGCCAAAGCAAGCGTAAACAACGAAATCGCTTGCAATTTTTCATAATACAGACTAGTTTCAGGCGTTATCTGGCTTAAATTAAGGAATCATCCCACGAACTTCACAGCTCGAAAAAGAAGTGTGAATTTCTGTTCAATATCATGCACATAAATGGAGCGTCGCAAAACATACAAATTAACTTTATAAATCATGTAGAGTTCTGGGATATTTCATTCATTGAGGATAATGTTGTATACAACAGCTCGTCTTTATGACAACTATTTCATGTAAGTTGCTGCTTCACGTGGAAAGAAATTTGAGTATACATACTCTGATATTTACATCATAATTCAGATTTTTTTCTTGGATTATGTTAAATCTAGCAGATCATTTATGTTCATTAGATAATGCAGAAACTTACATATTTTTTTTTTTCAAACTGTGTAGGCTATATGTAGTTGTAGTGTCGTCTCTATCGGCACTATCAACAAGGATGTCTGCAAAAGCGGTTGACACCGTTTACAAGAAACCACGACTCTCTAGCTCTATTTCGCCCCATGATACTATGCAAAATCCTTCCTGGATTGGTATAAGGCACAAGAGGTCAAATATGTGCCAAAAATAGTCAATCCACCTAACTGTCCGTAACTTCGCCTGATACTGGCTAAAAATACTGGCTCTGGTTAAGCGGAAAATCTTTGAAACTAAGAAGAAAGCAAATGGGATCGAGGATTTCAAGAGAATATGGAGAACAACCACCACTAGCCTATCTGAAGATACTGTACGGAATCTGATGGCGGGTGCATCACAGAAAACACGAGAATTTTACAGAAAGAAGAATTAACATCTCACTCAACTGTTTTTACTGTATACATAACTCTTTTATACTGGAATAAACAATCGGTTTTGTTGAATTATGTCTAGATTTTTTTTGCTGACATCTAATCTTAGTGTCTGAAATTTAATGTGAACAGGATTTATTAGATAACGCTAGATGGGAAAATTACATGTTTCTATCAAAATGTGTACATCTCGTAGAGGCACATCTCTCGAGTCTCCTGAAAAATATGCTGAAGTAACATATATTACTGGTTTTTCACCTTTATCTGGTTTTTTCACCTTTATTATCATGGTAATTACTGGGTTTCACCTTTGTCATCACGGCAACGATGTTTCTTATGATAATTTCTCTAATAAGATTTGTGTTTACTTTTCCTTTTATTAAAATTACAGCTCTTGGTGCTAGCGGCCCTTCGTCATATATTAACTTACAGAATGTTGCAGGCTTTCCCAAAATCCTACTGTTAATGGTTCATGGCTCCCGAATAAGAGTAATATCCAGTTTGCTATCTGAGAACCTTCTGCAAAGTACTGCGGTTGCAGCCTTCGCATGGTGAAGGTTCATTTTAACGAGCTTAAGATTTGTTTTTTTTTTTATTAAAGTGGCTATTTGCCGCTCACTTGGGGCATCACACCTAAATACTGATGGTTTTTCGGCCCCCTTTATTGCGGTCTATGACTAAGTAGTCAGATTTGAACTCGCAATAATCAAATTATGGATTCACTTTTCATTGTTCTGCTATTTTTGCTAAAATTGGCTTTTGCGTAGCAATTAACTGTTCTGTTGGGAATTTGGGAGTGTGGAGCGATTAGGCCTAATACCATGAGGTCGACTACCGTTAGGCCCATTGTCATTAAGCTGAATGCCATTAGGCCGAATTTAAGAAAGTCGAACTTGACATTTGTTGAAGTCTTTCATGGGAAAATAACGGGTGTTCAATAAAAAATGGGAAATTTTTTCAGTCGTACGGTACAAAAAAAATTTTTTTTTCTAAACGAATTCAGTATTTTTTATTAAAAACATAATATTTATTCTTCAAAAAAACGTCAATGAATATTGGAAAAGGGGCCCTGGTCAGCCGTACGACGCAACTTAGTCGCGATGCTCGCACAAGAGCGCTGGACGGCACTGACGTCCATCTTCCGGATCTTCGTGGTCAACTGCTTCGTATCCTTGGCCCGCCAATTATTTTTGTACACTAGGGCACAGAGGGAGCCGAAAAAATCCTCAATGGGACGGCACTGGGGCAAGTTGGTCGGGTTCCTTTCTTTCGGCACGTACGGTATCTTTTTCTGCTCAAGGTACTCCTGCGTCTTCTTGGCGTAATGGGAAGACGCCTTGTCCGGCCAGAAGACGTACTTCCCATCCACATGATGCTCCATTAAGAACGGCCGAAGAATTTTCTCAAGACACTCCTCCTGGCATACTTGTTGATTGATGGCCAGACCACTCGGCTTGAACCACGGCTTTGAAATCCCTCTGTCCGATATGGCTATATACAGCATAACTTTTTTTTTTTTCAAATTTATGCTTAAACTTATATTTTACTTTGGGAGGTGTGGCCGACATTTCGCTGGAATAGTAGCTGTCATTTGCTGGAATGTGGGTCTTCGAGTGCGGAAAGTAACTTTCGTCGTGCAGCCCATAGACGTCCCGCGGTAGTTCTTGGTCATCCACCGCCACTGCGATTTCACGGTCGCTATCTGCTCGTCCGTGTACTCAGGGGACCGAGTCTTTTTCTGACAGATGATGTCCTCCATCTTGAGGGTTCGGTGAATCAAGGTATGGGAGTAGTGATATTTCCGGCCGGTGTCACGCAAACTCGTTCCGACCTTGTTGGCAAACAGCTTTTTCAACGCTCCCTTCCCATTATCTTCGCCGGACGGCCGCTACCGGCCTTCCGCTCCACGCACAGGGATGCCAGGATCCGGTAAACTTGCTCACGGGCACGTTTTCGTCTCGAAAGTGATCTACCGTAAACTTTTTTCCACGGATGACCATGCGTTTCGTAAAACCGTACAACACGCTCGCGGAGTGCTTGCTGTTTCGACGCCATCTTCGATTGAACTGACATCACCCGAGCGAAAAGAAACATGCCTCCCATTTCTAGGGTGTCCAGAGAGCAATTATCTTGGAGAGAAAAAAAATTACGTTCTTTACTTTAATTACAGAAAGGTATTGTAATCATTCTCATTTTTTATTGAACACCCGTTATTCATGCTTTAAACCGTGAGCAGTTCTTTCTGATTTCAAGGCTTTCGATCTGTTAACATGTCTTGTGAAAGATTAAATTCAGTATATCTTGAAAATGATTTTTGACTTGCAATTAATGAAAAATTTCTTCTTCTCTGAACTGTAAGCTGTTTTTTTACAGTTGAAGTAAGAAGTTAGTATTTTTGAAAATTTTCAAGATTTTAAGCAATGCACTAGGGTAAGGTGATTTAATGTTAGGCTATCACCTTCATTCGGCCTATGTACCAAATATGTCATTAATTTAGCGATAATCAACAAAGTCATGTTGCTATTAGGATGACCGATGTAATCCGAGGCAACTGAGACAATATTAAACAACTTATAGTTGTTCACTTCCACGTAATTTTCGATTTCTTGAACTTTTGGGGCATCATGATTTCACTGGTTATGCTGAACAGATGATCTACACGATCTTCAATAACAATGATTTTACAAGAAAATCGTAGACCCAATGTTGGGGACATATTTTTTGTTTGTTCCCAACTGTGGCCTGTTGTATCAATAACGTTATAAAAAGGTTGTTATTAGAAAGTATAAGTGGATATTCATAAGTTTGCGTTTGTTTATATTTAAGTGGCTCATCTGAACACAAACCGAGGGAACATAATCATTATATAGGGAATTATAATGTTTTCATTATTGAATGGCTGATAAATCATATATGGACATCACTTAAGTGTTTCGAAGCAGTTTTATTTTAGGATTTTTTTGTGAAATTTTGTGTTAAAGCAGTAAAACAAATACAGCTGGCAATGCCTTAATTCATAAAACTAGAAAACAAAACCTACAAAGGCTGCATTTAGTAATAAATCCATCGAATGGGACGAAGTTACATCCATGAATAAACCGAGTTTGGTGCTTATAGACCTATATTAAATCCATATCCCTCGAAAGTTTCTGACTTCATAAAAAGAGTTTTGTAATTTTTCGTGATACATACTACCAAATGTCTTATCAAACTTATTTTAGCAAGTGTATAACTAGTTGAATCTCGCTTCAGCTTAAAAACTTTATGAGTTATAATAAAAAATGTATTAAATCTTGGCGTAATAGGGGGGGTCAAGGGACACATACCCTATTAATGAAATTTTTTTTCTCTTTTCTATCTTGGCTTTTTTTTTTTTTTTTTTTATTTTTTAATATATTATCTTGTTGTGTGGAAGTTACACTCAGTAGCAAAAAAAAACGAGCAAAATTTTGCTTCCAAAAAAACGCCATATTCAATCTTCTGTAACTTTGTCAATTATCAATAGTTTTGATTGAAAATTTGACAAAATTATAACCAATGTATAGACCTTATTTGACCAAAATTTTATGTTGATAGAATTTATAAACATATGTGAGAAAAGTCGTTTTTGAACATACCAATTTCAAAAATCCGTATTTCTGTGAAAAATTTAGGTAGCATACTAAAAATGTCACCATAGCTTAAAAAAATATAGGAAATAATGTGGACAAAATTTGAACTGTTTCCATCAAGTGCTTTGGACTACAGCTGGCGTCAAAGTTGACGCACCAACATGAGTATTTCCCTTTTTCACCCGATATTGACCATGCTGAAATATCGGTGCAAAAAAAAAGCCGAGGTGAATTCATCTTATTGAAAACCTGATTTGTTATGCGTGAAATATCCCAAATAACTAGTGTAACCCACGAAGAACTTAAAAATATGACATACAGTCATGACAATTGGTTTGTGAAAACTACGTATACAGTATTATACAGTATTATTAGTAAAATTCACCTCGGCTTTTTTTTTGCACCGATATTTTAGCATGTTCAACATAAAATTTTGGTCAAATAAGGTCTATACATTGGTTATAATTTTGTCAAATTTTCAGTCAAAAATTTTGTAATTTGAAAAAGTTATAGAGGATTAATATGGGGTTTTTTGGAAACAAAATTTTTTCTGGGTTTTTTTGGGAGTGTGGGTGTGTGGTTTGGGTATGTATTAAGGCATATAATCAATTAATTGTCATAATTGTTTTTACTTCTTTCAATCATAAGCACTTTTTACAATTTTTTTTTATTAAATCATTCATTTGTACAAGCTTAATCGAATAAACTTTACAGAGCCAAGTTTTCATATTTATATACATCAATTATCTTAAAACTAATGTTACGGGTATAGAACCGATTACTCGTGGCCGTCTCGAGGTTAATAGGAATAACAATTTAACGGATGGGAAAATGGGTGGGAATTTAAAGTATATATTTTTTTATTATTTTTTTATTAAGATCATTTATTTGTACAGGCTCAATCGAATTAACTTTACAGAGCCAAGATTTCTTATTTATTTACATCAATTATCTTAAAACTAACGTTAAGGGGGCAGAACCGATTACTCGCGGCCGTCTCGAGGTTAATAGGAATAACAATGGAAAGGATGGGAAGATGGGCGGGAATTTGAAGTATGGTTTACATAACACTTTTATTTTAAATTCTAAATTGTCAAAAAACTTAAAACTATACAACTTTCGACTTCTTTTGACTTTGACTTGAACATTTTTTAAAAAAGAAAAAAAAAACACGCACACACACAAACACAGATAAAAAAAAAAACTTAAAGTAAACATACAGGAGGAAGTATATTTTACAAAGCATGTTTATTTTAAATGCGGATTTGGCTTAACACTTATAACTATACAACTTTTGGTTTTCTTTTGACTTGAACATTTTTGAGAAAGAAAAAAAACACATACACAGATAAAAAAAAACTTATAGTATACATACAGGTTAAACTAACTACAATCTTAGGCTAATGTTAGTAAAAAACACATAAATGAGTTTCATAAACTCCAGATCACGTACAGCCAAAATATTTCGAACCGTTGGGTTGTCTACCTCGAGCCCTAAGGGAATCATAAAGCTCAGATCTGACTCCACGATGCTCAGCACATGACCAAATAATGTGATCTGCGTCCTGGTAACCTTGCCCACATTCACAGAGATTGCTGTCGCTCAGTCCAACACGGTATGAATGAGCGTTCAAAGAATAATGATTGGACATGAGGCGAGACATCACACGAATGAAGTCTCGACCCACATCCATCCCCCCAAACCAAGATTTCTTCGACACCTTTGGGATGATAGAATGTTGCCATCGCCCCAAATCTCCTTTACTCCATTTATACTGCCAGCTGACAAGTAACTGTTGACGAAAAATAAGAAAAAAATCATTAAAGGCGATTTGTCGAACATAAATATCGCCTTCTATAGCGCCCACCTTTGCAAGCGAGTCCGCTTTCTCATTGCCCAGAATTGAACAATGAGAAGGTGATGATAAAAGCACTTAGAAGCCCCCGTATTTTCACGATAAAATAGGAGGAGTGCTTTACCGGCCTCAAGGAGTGAATAGCCTCTATGGGCTATCCGTGAAAATGAAGTACTGATCCGGTGTTAGTGAGGCAACAATTTCTAGCGTAAAGTGTATTGCCGCTAATTCAGCGTCGTATACGGAACAAGGAGCTTGAAGTTTACGAATGGCGCTATAAATTTCATTCATTATACCAAAGCCTGCTGACTCCTCTATCAAGGATCCATCAGTGAAGAACAATTTAGTGGAATCAACTTGGCCAAACTTTGCAGCAAATATTACCGGAGCAAATATAGCAAGATAATATCGGAGCAATCATAGAAAGATAAATCAAAAAGAATCGAATTTTCGAAGTCGGAGAAGCAAACACGATTGGAAATATTCGGTGAAGGGCTGATATCCTGTGTTATGTACAAACGGTACAAAGTCATGAAGCGAGTTTGAGGATTCAACTCGAGAAGCTTCTCAAAATTTTCGATTACCTGGGGGTTCATAACTTCACACCTGGTAAGGAGCCGGAGAGATAATTCTGAAAACCGATCCGAGAGTATCAACATGCCAGCCAGCACTTCAAGACTCATGGTGTGAGTCGAGTGCATGCAACCTAACGCGATACGAAGACACCGATACTGAATACGCTCCAGTTTGATGATGTGCGACCGAGCCGCTGACTGAAAACAAAAACTACCGTATTCTATAACCGACAAAATCGTTGTCCGGTACAACGTTAGAAGATCGTGCGGATCTGCTCCCCACCAGGTTCCGGTAATTGTGCAGAGAAAGTTGATCCTTTGCTGGCATTTTCGCTTCAGATACTCAATGTGGGATCTCCAGGTGCACTTAGAATCGAACCAGACTCCAAGATATTTAAATGACACAAACGATGTTCACCGTTTACTTGTGCACCGGGGAATCTTTTAACAAATTTTAAAACGTTGATTTTTTTCGTTGATTATTTTTTCATTTTACAATTAAAATAAAAAGCGATTTCAAGCAAACAAAAACAAATAAATAAGTTATCACGAGGGGTGGGTCTCAATCTGACACGCAGTGAATTTTTTAGTCGACTGTTTTTAGATGCGCGCACGCTTTGTAGCTGGGGAGAAGATTGATGTTGATTTCAGGATTTTTGCAATAAGATGGAGATGGAGGAATAAGGTGCAAGAGGTGGAACAACTTTTCGCCAATTATTGATTCGCTGGCATAAGATTTTTCACCCACCTTAGATTGAAATTTATATTTTTCCCACTTTCTTCCCACTCTTATCAGTGACTGATTCGGCCTAATGACAAACTCGACCTAGTGACAAATTCAGTCTAGTGACCCATTCGACAGAATATGACAAATTTGGCCTAATGATATTTGACCTAGTGGCGTCCGGCCTAAAAACCCATCACTATATTTCAGTATTCTTTTGAAAGAAAACCTAGCTTCACATATTTTTGCAACACCAATATTCGATGGAATGATCTTTCTCTTAGTTACCATAAAATGTGCTAATTGTTTGGATTGAATTTTATCTAGAGTAAGTGCACTAATATTGACCATATATTTCTATTTTGACTACCCCTCAGAGTAATCATTTAAATAATAACCTTCGTGCATTTCTCTAGAAACATGTCATTTTACTCCCAAAATACCCCTATATTTTTTGGTATTTCCCCTATACGGGTTGAAATCAAACTGTTCTTGAATAGAGGCTTTCGAGCAACCTAGTTCTGTTGAGAAATTTTAGCGGGTGTCGATTTATTGCTTGTGTTTGATCAATTGAATCCGCATTTCTCGGACGATTGTTTGAATCGGAAGTTTTGAAAGATTCTTGAACCAAAATGAAGGCTTCAGTTCAAATAACAACAAATATAGACTAACAAAACAATTAGATCGAATCTGACTTTCACGTTTCAGTATAATTGTTGAAATGTTGTCAATAGTGCAGCAATAATTTATATTCTTATTCGTGTCTAGTTCTCAATTGTCGGACATCACTTTATATATTTTTATTTTGACAATGATGCTGATATGCCCAAAATTCCGTAACCTTACTCAATTCCAACCCATACAAAAAATATTCTTTTTAAATGTCGGCAAAATGTGTGTGCAAGAAATAAAAGAAAACATTTAAGAATTTCAAGCGTATTGAATTTCCGCTCCTGTGCACTAAAATTCCATTCCATTGCATCCGAAGGCATCAATCACTCATACTGCTCATACCCGGGATAATCTTCCTCGATATACATCACCATTCGTTTTTTTTTATTTCAGCAAATTGATTCATCAATTATTCACAAATATGACTTCAGCAAAACAACGGACTGGAAACTTTGCCTGTCCTGGCACATTCGGTATCTCTACTGCTGTTCTTAAGTTTCAACTCAGAATCATAGGATAAAACTTTTTCCTCTCTCGCTTGTACGCACACCACCATTAGGGTGGTTCAAAATATCGTCTTGACTCTTCCTTACTTAATCGATTCTAAGTTCTGCGATTCACAAAAAATTAAGCCCTTTTTTTGTGACCTCAAACTACACTCTATAGAAATAATGAGCGTTTCATTGGGGTTTTGTAGGTCATGATTTTGGCCTATATTTAGAATGCTTTAAAACCTTGATAAAACTTGCAATGCTTCTTACGCTGGCTCAAGTTTATACAGGAACAGCTATAGGAAAAATGTTTTTTTTTCGCTCATCCTCCAAGTTTTTCGGCATAATGACATTCGACCATTAGCTATCTGTATTTACGATAAAAAACGTCAGCTTCAACTTTGCTGAAGACCATATTTAGATTGAATGTCTTCATAATTGGAAATTCTTCGTTAACGACGTAGATGTTCTTGTTAGATGCTCCTTCAAATACTCAGCAAGCAAGATCTGTCTGATGCAAAGAATAGTGTCATAAATTCAGGCTGACATGCACTAACGATGTTTTTCAAATAAGTTCATTTGTACATGCTCAATCGAATCAGAACCACCGGATATCGGATTATCAACGTTCGCCAATACTCAGTTTTGAAATTTTCTTCCAATAGTAAACATGTAAACTAAGATAAATTAAAAATTTCAAGAGTTTAGCTGATGTGGGTTTAAAGACATTGTATGTTGAATTTGAATAGAACAAAAAATGTGAAAAATGCGCTTTTCGCCAAACAAAGCATAACTTTCAATCGATATTTACCAATAATTATTTTTATTAGCTGTTAGGTTTCAATACATCATAGAAAACGTATGAAAGGAATCTTACAAAATAATAAATTGTGGAATTAATAAAAAAAAACCGAGAAAAAAAAAAAAAAACCTTAAAAAAAAAAATTTTTTTTTTTGGGGGGGGGGGGCGCTTTCTTTTTTTTCTTTAAAAAAAAAAAATAAAAAATTGGGTTTAGGCCCGGGTTCTTGGTCTAAAGACTGTATCGAAAATAAGTTATTCACATATTTTTCTTTCAAATCATATAAAAAAATTAAGCTTTATTTAAACAAATGGATGATTCTTTATTGTACGTGATTGAACATGAACATTGCATTGTGAAGACCGGATGAAATTAATACTATTCTTTCACGAATTTGCAAATTTTTGATCGAACACTTTTCATCAAGTTCCGGACAAGTGTTTCGTCACATTTTTTGGACGCGTTAGCCTAAATTGTTTTGAACTCCTGCATATTCTCAGCTGCTTCACCAGTCTTTTTGAAGACTCTCTTCACAATCGCCCAATAGCGTTCGATGGGCCAAAGCTGAGGGCAATTTGGCGGATTGATGTCTTTCTCAACGAAATCTGTACCCTTTTCCGAGAGCCAATTGAGAGTTGTTTTGGCGTAATGCGCCGACGCTAAATCCGGCAAAAACAGTGGAGGGGTACTGTGCTTTTGATATAAAGGCAGCAACCTCTTCTACAGACACTCAGATCTTTAGATTTCCACATTGATTGTTCCGGTAGTGTAAAAAATGGTAGACTTCATACCGCAGGAACATATTGCTTGCCATACCAGCACTTTTTGACCAAACTTCTCCACTTGAATCGACCTGTCTGCATCGCTTACATAATATGTGTAATATTGTGGACCTGGAAGGGTTTTTGAGTCCTTTTGGAATAGGGGCCTTGTTCCTTATGAATATAGTGGCTCGGGGGCGGTGAAAACCCGGGGAATACAATTTCGGTTTTTTTGCTTCTGTACTTTGTGTGGCGATTTTCTGCTTCTTGTAGGTCTCTAAGTTGTGCCGTTTCTTGATACGTTGAATCATTTCGACACTGGTTCCCACTTTATTGGCCAAATCACGTATCGACATTGATTTGTTCTTCCGAATTAGAGCTACCACTTTCTGATCTAGTTTAGAGTTGAGAGATCCGGGTTTTTTGCCTCTCTCTGGCAGTTCATCCAAAGAACAATGTTCCTCAAACTTGGTTATTATGGATTTTACACTCGTGTGATAATTTTCAAAGCGCTTCGCTAATAAAGCCCGATTCAAAGTAAATTTGGACGCATTCAAGTGATCATAACTCAAGAATTAAACAACATACATGGTTGAACAAAACGCCAAACAAAATTTATTGTGCTAATAAATAATATTTATTCAGATTTCAAACGATATATAACAAGTTATTACATTTTACCGTTTCGCACGAACTGTCGCACTTTACTTGTGATCGATGCCATCATGATCTGCACAGTCGCTGGTGACACTGTACCGGCGAACTTATTCCACTTGAAACGCATTTGTTGTGCATTTGTCACTTCTTTACCGCATCCTCAAAGTTTTTGCTTGACAATTGCCCAATACTTTTCGATCGGTCTGAACTCAGGGCAATTCGGAGGATTAATCTCTTTGGTGACGAAATTAACATTGTTTGCAGCATTCTATTCTAGTACCTCCTTAGAGTAGTGGCAGCTGGCTAGA
Source organism: Aedes koreicus (assembly GCA_024533555.2). Classification (NCBI taxonomy): domain Eukaryota; kingdom Metazoa; phylum Arthropoda; class Insecta; order Diptera; family Culicidae; genus Aedes; species Aedes koreicus. Next base: position 406,064 of record JAHHFK020003279.1, read on the forward strand.
TCCGGAAAAAACATAACGTTGCTCTTGTGTTGCCGAATGAAGGAAAAAATCCGCTTTTTCAGACACTCTTTAATGTAAACCTTCGACGTCATTGTGTGAGATGTGATGAAAGCCTTGGTTTTAAGGCTACAACTGCAGATTCCTTGCCAAATTATGAGTTTCCGAACAAACTTATCAGCAAAAACATATTTATACCTGAAAGGGACATCCCCAGGACTAGTAAAGGTAAAATTTTCGTCCGGGGATCTGTTTATAATCCATTTTGACATATGTTTCGTCATCCATTAAAATACAACCATCAAATTTCATATCTTTTTTTGTTTCAGGGGAGGGTTTGGGGGGTTTTGGGGAAAAAAAAATTATTTTTCTTCTTGTTGGAAGGAAGGTAGGGAGGGGAGAAGGGGTTGGTGTTCTTTTCGCGAAAACGCATGGGGGAAACCTGGCGGTCCCTCCCCCCCCCTCCCCCTCTTTCTCCGCTCCCTTTGCCTCTTGTGTGTTTTTTGTGGGGGGGGGGGTAGTGTGGGGCTTATTTAAAAAAAAAATAATCGGGCACATGTTTTCCCATGTGAAAAATGATCTTTAGGGTCCATTAGATGACATACTAAAATTTCAGATGTTTCCGTTGTGGTTTAGAGGTGCCGAGATGGGCGTAAGTGCAAAATGTCGAACGGTAGCAATATCGACTAAAACATATGTATCTATAAGTAAAAACGTGATTTTGTGACCCTAAAGCTCTTGTGACTCCTAAAGGCCGAAAATTTTGTCGGTTTTGCGATATCTCTTAACACTATTGAGATATAAGCCTCAACAATCAAGGCAAATTTGGACTTACGCCAACAAACTTAGACTGTCCTGGGCAGCATCATGGCATCAACCGCAAGAATATCGTTCCGCCTATACAAAAGCAGTGAGGACATGAGAATTAGGAAAAATGAGAGAAGAGAGAAAGAAAGAGAGAGATATAACGAGAAACGTCAAATGCTTGTACAGCCTGATGCTTGGTCTGATGACATGTCTTGGTTCTATTTCAAACAGGAAATGGCTCTCAAATTGCAAAGTGAACCAAGTATCAAATATAGTGGTATAGAATGTCCAGATTTATTAGGTGGTAGATTATTTTTTTTTTTACGTCCATCGTACTTTGAAAAACAGTATCAAGAAAAAAATCGAGAATTACTGTGAGAAAAGCCACTACTAATTTTTGGAATAAAACGTGCATTCCTCTACAACAAGAGATAACATTTATCATCAAAATCGGAAAACTGTATGTGCAGTGGAGGTCTCTTTCTAAGACTCGAAACAATAAAAACGAAGTGGATAAGTTTACGTCAAATTTCATAATCAAATGCCTGTCAAACGTTTTTTGTTCCAACCACCAGGGACGCGGTGGTGTATTAAACCGTGCGTCCAGATTTACTTTGAATCGAACTTTACACCCTTTTTACGTAGCCATGTGTCCAAAACCTTAATTTTCAGGTCTTTTGCAATACGCGACATTTTGAAAACGAAGAATTTAAACCGTGCAAACAAGTAAACCAGCGAAAGATGACAGTCAAATGCACAGCATGCTATGATGAACGCATTAAAACCATCACAAATACACACGTACAACGCAAATGTACTTATTTTCTAGGTAATGATAGCTTATTTTCGATTCATTATTTACACTGGCAATTTTCATAGAATTTTAATGCGGCCTTTAAATACAGTCCTTTTTTTAATGTTTGGTCATTGTGTAAAATTCTAGGCCATATGACTATTTTTTCCCTTTTTTTCAAGTATTGTAACGAGTATTTTGTTACTATAAAAGTAGGCATGAACATACTTTTTTTTGTCTTTATTTTAGTGACTTTTCGCCTCCCGGCCTCGACACTGTGCATATTTTTCAATACATCATGAAAAACTTGGAAACAAAGAGCTTATTTTTGCCTTTTTTTAGTAGTATTTATATTTTTTTTGTGGTTCGTATTTACGTGACAGGGTGACGACGCAATACATGGATAGGGACCAATGGATTTACTTCCCTTCTCTTTCCAGGGGGACGTGATTAGAGATTCAGAAAACCCCATCCAGACCAGATCCAGATACAGAGATTGGGGTAAGAGACAACCAACCTTAACACTACAACACCAGCGCTTACCAAGTATAATGTTCTAGTCTAGAATTGTCAATTTCATACAAAAACTTTTCTTCGTGCCGCAGACATTTCGTTTTACTCACGATGGGGAAGTTATACCTAATGGCGAAATAATGTACTCGGTGGCACCTCACAACAATGCGTTTTACAGTATTTCCAACGAAAGATGTGGTGAATGTGAGTGAATTTCATATCTGAAGTAATAACGTATGCATTATAACAATGGACTAAATTGAGTGATTTTTCATGCGCTTACTCTGCCACCTCGTGGTGAATCCCACTATGCCTCGCCAATCGTAGTAAACCTGTTATGTACAAAACATAAATGACAGCGTTTCAGTTGATTGACTGTAGCCATAGCGAAACCTGTCAAGAAACTAAGCTCGATGGTTTGGTCCGTGATGCCTGCTCCATCCCGGAGAAAAGAAGTTGGACATCGTGAGCATCGTGTCCACCGGATATAGCTGATTCGGTATTTACAACATCCTCTTCCTTCTAGAGAAAGGCGAGAGCGTCGAGCGAAAGCTTGCGCAACCGTAAAGTGTAGCAGAAGCTGAAGAGGAAGACCGAGAGAAAGGTGACCTCATCATTCAGCGGTTTGGTATGAGAGGTTAGTGGAACCGGCCAAACGGTGATGAAATACCTGGGCAAGATGGATATTGTTATGCGGCAGGAAAGAACGGCCGTGTTTGATCAGCTGGCAATCGCTCTGAAAGAGCGGATAAAGGTGCTGATAAAAAACATCTTTCCGGCTAAGCGCGACGTCGTGGTTATGACGGATGATGAGACCTATTTGACACTGGACTGCAACGACTGGCAGGAGACCGAATCAAAGAGGTAAACGTTAGTTGACGGCAAATGTATCTCCCACATCAAGTTCCCCAAGAAGGCACTACCGAGTCTAATAATCTACGAGAAGGGCCGTTGTTCGTTCTGTCAGCCGTCGTTCTTTCCTTCAGGGCTTACGGTGAACGTCAACAAATATGCATAAAATTTATACAGACAAAACTTCACAGCTCTATCAGTTCGTTTACGGTAGCCATGGCGAAAGCAGTGAAGCAACTACGTTCGATGGTTTGTAAGTACCGTCGACTCCATCCCGAAGCAAAGATGACGATCATCGTGCCGCACTTTGTGTTGGCCGGGTACAGCCGAACGACCATATACAAGATCCTGGCGCTCATGGAAAAAGGTGAGAGAATCGAGTGCAAGCAGCCGGGTTCCGACCGTCCGACGGTTTTGCGTGGTTGGAAGGTGCAGCAAGCGCTGAAGCGGTAGACGGACGGTAAGGTGGCGAAATTTTTCCGTGCCTTGGGCCGGGAGGTCGATGCAACCGGCCAGAGTGTCGACGGTAATGACTGGAAGGGGACCGTCCCCCAGGAAGAAGGTTAACTGCGACGTGAAGTGCATCTGCTACATAAAGTTCCCGAAGTAGGTCCTCGTGGCTGACCAACAGGGAGAAAGGGATTTCAAAGCATCTCATTTTTTCTTTGGGACTTGTTTTTAACGGAGAGGTGTATAGCACGAAGTGCTTACCGGAAATTGCGGTCTTTATTTTAAAAAAACACCACCCAAAGGACGATGTTTGGGTTACGAAAATAAAACCGCCTTTGAATCAGCTCCGGTGTGAGTAGATCAAAGCTAAAACGAAATTTTATTAAATAAATTCATTTGTCTAATTTTACATCGTTTACAGTTAGTTTTTTTCCTCATGTACAGAAAATATTCCTTCCGAAATGAATTTATTCAACGATTTTAACCTGTAGCTTTGTGTAACGATTTTAAGTTGTTTGTTATGTTGATTTTAATCTGTAGTGTAGAGTTGTATCAAACGTTTTAGTTCACTAATTAATAATCAAATTTTAATTTAGCTGCAAATAGCACACTGTTTACGCTCCTTTTCTCAAATTGTTTTCCTTTTACCACTTCACTCCAGTCATGGTTTATTTCCGACTCCTCTCAAGTTGACGTTTCGCTTCGCTCCGAATTTCGCTCTCCGACAGGGGCATCCAGTATGCCCAGCGGTGTTGTTTCCAACATATCCCCGGCCCGTAATCCTGGTCCTGTCTCTTGGTCTGGTCCAGCGTTACCATAATTGATTTCCAACACCGCAAGCTTAGCAGTTGGTCTTCTGAAAACTCCGCTGTTGGTTCGCACCCAGGCCTGCCGAACCCTGCCATCCTTTGACACGATCGGCTCTACGACGATTCCACGAACCCATAACTTCCTGTTCTTTCCATCCACCACGAAGACCAGGTCACCAGTTTTCAACGGCTTCGTTCCGCTGAACCACTTGCTTCGTTGGTTGATCATCGGCACGTATTCCTTTACCCATCGATGCCACAGATGCTCAGCTAGTTCTTGAGATCGATAGTAAGCGTTGCGGAGGGCTTCCGCGGAGTGAGGAGGTGGTGGAACACGAACTGGATCGTTCAGGGATACACATCGCAGGAAATGGTTGGGGCTGATTGCGTTTGAAGATTCTTCAGCAATGTACATCAACGGACGGGAATTCACCATGTCTTCTGCTTCGATGATCGACGTGTGGAGGATTTCGTCCGTAAGCTTCTTCCCATCGAGAATGACCACCAATGATTCTTTTACCGTTCGTAAAAGCCGTTCCCACGAGCACCCCATGTGAGGGCTGGCAGGAGGAATAAACTTCCACGTCGTGCGCGCATCGGTGTAGGTATCGGCGCATTCTTCTTCAATGACACGGATCTTCTCCACTATTTCCTTCCCTGCTGCCTTCAGATTAGCTCCATTGTCTGAACAGAACTCAAGTGGCGTTCCTCGGCGCCCCACGAACTACCGAATCGCCATCAAACACGACGCTGCTGTAAGATCATTGGCAACTTCAAGATGTATCGCTCGTGTTACAAGACACGTAAATAAAACTACCCAAAGATTTGGATGACTGCGACCGTAGGACACCTCCACGGGCCCAAAGTAATCCATCCCGGTATAGCAAATGGACGCTGGAACGGTGAAAGCCTTTCCGGCGGTAGAGAGGCCATTCTTGGGGTTTTCGGTTGATTTCGGTGAACTTTACACCACAAGCAGTAGCCGGCCGGCTTTCTTACTGCAGCGTTGATGTTCGGGATGAAGTACCGCTGACGCAGTTCATTTTTCACGGTCTCGCGAAAACCGTGCCCATATCGTTCGTGGAAGTGCTGGATTATCGTTTTTGCAACTTCGTGGTTTCTCGGAAGGATGACAGGAAAGCGTAATTCGAAAGGCAGTTCCTTGGCATCTCCGCTACGGCCTTCCATCCTGATTATTCCATCACCGTTCAGCAACGGGGTTAACTTGTAGAGGGGGCTGGACTTTTTTAGAGGGTACCAGTGTTCCGATGGCCTGTCTTGATTTTTTTATCAGCACTTTTAGCTCGTCTCCGTACGTCTCTGCCTGGAATCATTGGTCGAATGTGGACGGTGCGATGGGCGAAAACCTTGAAGAGTGGCAATCGGAGCTTCAGATCGAGGAAAAGGTGCAGAATTGGTTAGAAGAGTAGAGACCGAAGGAAAGAGTTGATCCCCAAGGAGCATTTCCCAAGACCGCACCGACGAGAGACGATCAGGAAGAAGTTGTCCAAAAGCGGACAAACTGGCCAAAGAAGTAAGGTACGTTCACTCAAGAGGTGGGTTTCAAATAAGAAATTGGGTTAACAACTCAGAGGAATTCATACTGGAGATGGGAGAAAAAACTGCTAGTCCTAATGTTCATTTCAAAAACAAGAGTTCCAATGCTGAGAGAGTCTTGGGGATAACTTGGGATATAAAAAGTAATTCTTTCCTTTTCACAGTTCCTCTAAGTATTAATGAACAGGTTCATCCCACCAAACGAAGTGTTCTCAGCCACATAATGTCCATGTACGATCCGATTTGCTTATTGTCGCCATTCACAGTGTAAGGCAAAATACTACTACAGGATTTGTGGAAGGCCTGGTTGTGATTGGCACGAACCAATCGACGAAGAATCGCTTGACAAGTGGAGGTTCTGGATCAAGGTACTTTTGGAGATTGAGACAGCTAGAATTCCGAAGGCGTACTTCAGAAACGCTTCTTCGGATGAGATTGACGATATCCAGCTTCATTTTTTTCAGCAATTGGATGCGTGGCCTACCTTCGGGTGGTCATCAGAGGAGATGTCCGATGTGCATTAGTGATGAGTCGAACGAAAGTGGCGCCGCTGAAGCAGCTTACGAGCAGCGATCAACTCACACCGGAGTTGATCCAAAGGCGGTTTTATTTTCGTAACCCGAACAGACGATGTCGTGTTCTGACCGGATATGGCCTACGGCACATTATGCGAGGTGGTCGCTGGAGGAGACGGAGTGTTTGAGAATCCCAGGGATCCTCAAGAACGCGAACCCCGAACGCTAAATCTTGAACAAGGGGGTCAAATAAATGTTTTCATCTATATCTATATCTATATATATATAAATGGATTTCTGTCTATCTGTCTGTCTGTCTGTCTGTCTGTCTGTCAGTCTGTCTGTCTGAACCTAATAGGCTCGGAGACTACTGAGCCGATCGGCGTGAAAATTTGTATGCAGGGGTTTTTGGGGCCGGGATAGGTTCTTAAGATAGTAAAAGATCCCTCCCTCCTCTGAAAGGGGAGGCTCCCATACAAATGAAACACATATTTCTGCATAACTCGAGAACTGCTCAAGCAAAGGAACCCAAATTCAGAATGCGGAAGTTTTTGGAGGCAAGAAATATTTCTATGGTAGTTTGAGACACCTTCCCTATCTAGAAAGGGAGGCTCCCATACAAATGAAACAGAAGTTTCTGCATATCTCAAGAACTAATCGAGCAAATGGAACCAAATTTGGCATGTGGGGTTTTCTGGTGACGAAAAATGTTTCTATGGTGGTTTGAGACCCCTCCCCTCTCCTAGAAGGGGTGCTGTCATACAAATGAAACTGAAATTTCTTCATAACTCGAGATCTAATAAAGCAAATGGAACCAAATTTGGCTTGCGGGGATTTTAAAGGCAATAAATGTTTCTACAGTAGTTCGAGATCCCTCCTCTCTCTCTGGTAGGGGGGAGGGGGAGGCGGGGCTCCCATACAAATGAAACACAAGTTTCTGCATAATTCTAGAACTAATCAAGTAAATGGAACCAAATTTGGCAGGTAGAGGTTTTTGAAGGCAAGAAATGTTTCTAAGGTAACTCGAGACCCCTGCGCCCTCTGTAAGATGGGGGTTCTCATACTAAAGAAACAAGAAATATGTGCATAACTCGAGAAATAATCAAGCATATGGAACCAAATTTGGCATGTGGAGGTTTTTGGAGGAGAGAAATGTTTCTATTCCTCCGCCATCTGGAAGGGGGTGGAAGGGGGGTTTTATACAAATGCAACACAAATTTCAGCATAACTCGAGAACTAATCAAGTAAATGGAACCACATTTGGCAGGTGGAGGTTTTTAAAGGCAAGAAATGTTTCTAAGTTGACTCGAGCCCCTCCCTTCTCTGAAAGGAGGGCTCATATACAAATGAAACACAAATTTCTGCATAACTCGTGAACTTATCAAGTTAATGGAAACAAATTTGGTATGTGGAGGTTTTCGAAGGTAAGAAATGTTTCTATTGTGGTTTGAGACTCCTCCGCTCACTGAAGAGGGGTCTCTCATACAAATGAAACACGAATTTCTGCATAACTTGAGAACAAATCAAGCAAATGTAACCAAATTTGGCATGTCGAGGTTTTTGAAGGAAATACATGTTTCTAAGGTGGTTTGAGACCCCTCCGCCTTCTGGAAGGGGAGACTCTTATTAAAATGAAACATAGTTTTCAGCATAACTCGAGAGCCAATGAAGCAAATGAAACCAAATTTGGCATGTTGAGGTTTTTGGAGGCAAGAAATGTTTCTATGGCAGTTCAATACCCCTCCCCATTTAAAGGGGGGGCTCCCATACAAATAAAAAGCAAATTTCTGCATAGCTCGAGAACTATTCAAGTAAATGAAACCACTTTTAGCAAATGGAGGTTTTTGGAGGCTAGATTTCTATATACATTAAACTGAATTTCTGTCTGTCTGTCTGTCTGTCAGACCCTTATTGACTCGAAAAGTTCTGAACCGACCAACGTGAAAATTTATATGCAGGGGTTTTTGGGGCTGGGGAAGGTTCTTATGATTGTTTGAGACCCATACTCTCTCAGGAAGGGGCGCTCTCATACAAATGAGACACAAATTTCTGCATAACTCGAGAACTAATCAAGCAAATGGAAACAAATTTAGCATGTGGGGGGTTTTGAAGGCAATGATTGTATGGTGGTTTGAGAAACCACCCCCCTCTGGAAAGGCAGCATAATTAATCATCAATTAAAAGAAAGAATTGAGCAATAAAAAATGAAAAAAATGCCACTAAATTATTAAGGCCTGTGCCAACAAATAATGTGTGATCAGCATTAAAAATTTAGAAATGAGCAATAATAGATGAGACATGATCTTTGGATAATCTAATTGTGACCGGTAAATCTGTCAAATAAAGCAACAGCTATTAGTATATGTGCAAATAAATATGGCTTGATTTCCGCCAAATAATGTTATTTGAGCTCTAAACTACTCGCATATGTCTTGGATTTTTATTTGATTTTTTCATAAAAATAGTAAAATGAGCAATAAATAACTGAATAACCACAATAAAAAAAAACTCATATGTCCTAGGTAGTAGATACAATTACCCATCTTTAAATTCAAAAATAATTTGATACCGTGAAAACTTTCCCATGAAATTTTCAAAAACACCATTTGAAAACTGAATGGGTTCCAGAGAGCAGAAAATAAATGCAGGCAAAACATTGGGAATGAGCCATAAAAAGTTTTGATGTGTTTTAGGACAAATTAAAAAATTTCATATGGAAGAGGTAAAATGAGCAATGAATATTCAATAATGCGCAATAGACAATGATATTTTTGCAAATGGACTAATGAACGTATACATTCCAAATAAGAGTTGTTGAGCTTCTACAATTGATATTTTTATCAAATGATATGTTGAGTTTAGCAATAACCATAAGACTATCGCTTGAATGGAAAACATATTGTTGGTAAAGAAGATCATTTAATATGGTCACTACTTATAAATACGGTTAAAAAATGTATCCATGCCAAGGAAAAGTACAAAAATTGCTCTTTCTGAATTACTAAGTGCAGGTTAATATTTTAGTCCTCTGGAAAGGAGGGTTCCCATACAAATGAAACACAAATTTCTACCAAAAATTAGAATTATCCAGGTTACTTAAACACAAAACGTGTATTTCTCGGGTAAGAAGCATATTTTGATAGAAGTTTGAACCCCTGCTTATTCAAGAAAAAAAAACTCATTCCGAAAAAAAACCATAAACGTGCCAGTTATATTAAATTTTTCTTCATTTAGTTGCAATCGTAGCAGCGCACGCACCGGGTTCAGCTAGTTTAATATAAACTTGAAAGGGGCAGTGCAGTTCGAGTTCGAAGTCAAAAAATCTCAAGTTTTGATTTGAAATAGATTGAGCGGGTATCGATATTTTGAACCACGCTAACCATCGTCCTCGACCCAAGCAGGATATCAAATAATCGATCACTCGAAGACCTGAATTTAATTTCTTTATTCGTGTTCAATAAAAACAGGCACAGTGCGATACTTCGCAAGGAATTTGCAATCCGATTATTGTATTTTTCAATGCTTAGTAAAAAAAAAAAGAAAATTCCTGATTGAGGTTGATTCATATCAACGATAAAACCCCCATTCAAAGCAATTTATGAAAAGTGACCTATAAAGCGACAAATGAAGTCTATTCATTCTTACGCCCCTGATAGCAAACTGCTCATACAGTTCGTTATGCTATTCACAACCTTTTCAAGCGGTGCTCCAACTACGATCTGCAAACATAACCCATTAACATGGTTCCGATTCGAGACTACGTCCTTGGCGTCGTTTGTGTCGGTGCTCTTGGCTCGGAAAAATTCAAAACTATTCGCTAGCTGGCGTGACAGCCTCCAGTCAGTCATCATCACAAGATGCAGCAAACGGACGAACCTTGCTGCAATATCAAATCTTGCTCCCGCGCAGTTCACGTCAACATGCATGTGGGAAAAAGCATGTCTTTGCCTTATGCGGATTGTTGTCGTCGTAGGGTGAGTTGACATTTTATTGGCATCGGTTAATCGATCAAACATCAACGCAATCAACGAACATGTAACTGCAGCGGACGGTAGTTTGGGGGAAAACAAGTTATTGGAATAGTGATGAATGATGGGTTCAAAATAGGGCGGCCACCAGACAAGTTTCGTTTTTTTGTACTCCCGTTTACATACACTTGCTGCAGTGAACAAAGCGGTCTCATCTTGTGTGGCCACTTTTGTTCATAAGAACATTTTCCAATCTGTCGCTTCTGAATGTTGGCCGGGAAGAATGGTATCTTGAGAAAACTGGATGAGTTTTGCTCTTGTGGATTTGCATTGCCTATGACATGAGCGTAGTAGCAATATTCTGGTAATCATAAATAAACATGTAAACTATCCTTGCGAGGAACGAATCTTGATTTTCTTTATTGGTTGCAGATCAAGGAATTAATGTTTAACTGCATAAATTATAAATATTTGTGGTCTTGAAAAAACACTTACGAGTGGCACATTATGTTGAGTCATTAAAATAGCCTGCATATGAGCAATTTTCATAACATTGCTTTCATTTCAACACTGAAAAATGATACCTCAGCCAAATTTTCCCATCGCTTGTGACAAGCACACAAAATCCACAATCCACAAATTGTTTTTCCACGACAAACAACCATCGGCTAAAGCAATAATAAGCTTCTCCTGAAGCTATGCTCAAGTGATGATAAAACAACGCAACAGCGTTTATTCCTGGGATGGATGAAAAGTTCTTATCCAGTCAAAATTATTCCACCTTATCCTCTCTGCGTTATACATGGGCAACAGCAGCCGTACAGTATCGTCAACTGTATATATTCAAAGGATGTAGCGTTAGCCTCAGTTTGCTCACTTTTGGATGTATGATTGCTCGTTTGGAGCACATAAGTGTATATATGTACCTTCAAAACATGCAAAACTAAGAACATTTAATGCTCTTTACATAATTCTGCAAAAAGCGTCTAGACGGCAAGTAAATACCTAAAAGTAAAACAACTTGCAATCTCGCAGGGTTGGTGGCTGTTGTGCCACATTTTCCCAGAGGAAACGGATTGGGTAGAAGTAAAAGTGATTTCGTTTCAGGCGTACATCCTGAGCTTTTTTTTGACACTCAACTTTTTTTTTTTTTTTCAATTCAGAGGTATGCCAGCAAAAGTAAACTCGGATACTATTAAGATTCAAAGCACGCTACACTCATCGGATGTTGACACGCTTTAGAATGTGTCGTTCAACTTGGGACCGGGGCACCCTTACGGCGATAATTAGGATGAGTGCAAGCAGCAGGACTCAGACAACACTTCTCTGCTTACGGCAGTCGCATGCTTGCACATATTCATTCTTTACACTAGTTACCAACGCTGGATCAGTGCATTTGCTTCCAAAATGGCAAATTGCTGGGTTGGCAGAAATCTGCAGGAGATTGTAATTATAGGAATCTCCACTGAACTCATTTTCCCCCACTTTATATGCACTGGGTGAAGTGCTTTTACATACAAATGTAGACAAAGTCCCCCTTAAAAAATCCCAAAATTATGTACCCGAAAACAAACCATAACCCCACCCAAGTCGGGTATTCGTTGAGATAGGTTAAAGTGAAGGGAAGAAGGCTCAGTCGAGCGTGGTCCACTTTGTCGTCGACATCCAGTTTCTTTGTTCTCGAACGACTGCAAAAAACATAAGCGCCAGACACATAAAAAAAAACCAACTAATCTACCATCGCAGTCTGGCGGACGGGGTTCGGTCTGGAATTGGACCTGGACTGATATAGAAGGGAACAGAAGGTGTTCGGAAATTGAGGGAGCTGACCTTTCCCAATGCTTGAGCTTAATTTGACGTCAGCTAATACTTTGCGAACTGCATTCTATTTGTGAGTCAGAAGGATGTAACGAATGTCATCAATGATACGAGATTGTCTACAATCATCGACGTCTGATTGACTTTTGAAAACAGGGAATTTTTTGTAATATCGTACAGATTTGGGCCGATGGGTGTTAGATCTTTATGAAACTTTGTCCACACGCATAGTTTATGGATATCTAAAAAATAAGAAATTCAGAATGGTTAGTTTTCTCGAAAAACCTAATGTTGGTGTACGATTCATGTAGTTCGAATCTAAATTCGCTTATTTGACTAACTGATTTGTCATATATGTGTTTGATGTTTTTACGTTAGGGCATGATTGTTTACATCTGACATCTTGTTTATATATTATATTGTATATAAAAGTGGTACGGAATCAAATTGCTCCACTTTTAAATGGCTGTAACTTTTTACCCGTTGGTTATTTTTAATGAAAATTTTGGGTGGAATTAGTTCAACGTGTATTTGTTTCCGCTGTGTAAGTTTCACTGGCAGATGTGCAATCGTTGCGAAGATGGAGTTGGAAGAACAGCAGCGGCACAAAGAAATTTTGCGCACGTACCTCGAAAATCCGGACCTTTCTCATCGTGCCATCAGCAGGAAGCTGGGAATGGTACATTCTACGGTTTCTCGTGTTTTACATCGAACGTTTGACCATCGATCGGAAAGAAAAAAGTGGCAAAAATTGAGCTCCGTATAGTGCTAAGGATCACAAGCGGGTAGTTCAAGCTTTCTAGAGGAATTCCAACAGTTCAGTTCGAGATGTGGCGAGGAAACTGAATCTAACCACAACTTTCATGCAAGATGCGCAAAAACGTGAACGACTACACACGTACAAAGTCCAAAAGGCGCCTAATCGCGATGAACGGCAGAATACGGTAGGTAAAACACGTGCACGGAAGCTCTACACCCAGATGTTGACGAAACCACATTGCCTCGTTATGGATGATGAGACGTATGTAGGTATGAGTACGTATGAGGTCACACGATGGTCCTGCGATTTTCTGGCCGGATTTAGCCTCGTGCCATTACTCGAAAGAGGTTTTGGAGTGGTCAAGGCTAAGGAGGTCAATTTCGTGCCGAAGCATCTCGTGCCGAAGCGTTCGGGGGGCACCGGAACTGCGGCCAATTGAAAAGTACTGGGCCAACATGAGGCAGGCACTACGGAAGCATCCTAAGGAAGTGAAATCGGAGGAAGATATGAAGAAAAAATGGATTGCCACGCAAAAAAAAGTTGGTCCAAATGTTGTACAGGACCTTATGAGTAGTGTAAAGAAGAAGGTTCGTGCATTTGGGTATGGAATTGAAATTGAATAAAACAAACATGAGAAAATATTAATAACATGTTTAATTTTACTCCCTGAAAGTTTGAAGATGATTGGTTGAACGGGCGAATTTTGCCGAATATTTGTGTGTGTCGCAATTTGATTCCGTACACCCTTTATGTAGTTACACAAGTCTTCAGCATTTTATGAAACAAACATATCAAGAAATCTTATATGCCAACAAAAATAGTCAGGTATGTTTTGTTCTTGTCATATTGAATGTCGATTAACCGTTGATTCCTCTGCATGTGCCAGAAAGGGAAGGGTGAGTAAACGACAAAAAGCCTAATATGTGACGGTGTTTAGTAGGGTGCCTATGCCGATCGCCTTTTCGAATTTCCAATTGGAATGATGCTGGGGGGTTTCTTTGGGGGGGGGGGGGGGGGGGTGGGGGGGGGGGGGGGGGGGAGGGGGGGGGGGCGCGGCAGGGGTTTTTTTGTTGGAGGAAAAAAAATATATATATATATATATATATATATATATATATATATATATATATATATATATATATATATATATATATATATATATATATATATATATATATATATATATATAATATATATATATACGTAACTAATTTTCCGGTTTTAAGGAATAGGGTGGGGCGGGTGGGGGGTGGTGGGGGAGTGTTGTGCTTTTAAGCGTTCTTAAAAAAAGCTCAGACATATGGTAAAAAAAACTCTTCGCAATGTTATTTTTTTTTTTGTTTTTTTTTTTTTTGGTTTTTTGGGGTGTGGGCACACAAAAAATAGATCTTGTTTTATTAAAAGTTTTGCACTTTACTTCTGAAAAGAGTTTATTTTTCATTAAATTAAAAGTAAAATTATCCACTATGAAAGTTTTGCGTTTGATTTGAAAGTGTATTTTTTCGGTTGAGTGTGTAAATTTAAAAGTGATTCCTTTTACCATGAAAATTTTAGAACTGTCAAATCCACCAACACAAAAGCAAGCCGTCTTCGTTTGATAGAAAAAAAAAGAATCGGGTTTACCTGTCAAAGTCGTCCTGTTCTTTTCGTCCGTCCGGGACAACATTTAAGCTGCTCACGGATATTGTTCTGTTGTGAAGGGATTTGTCGAGGATTTTAAGGTGAGACTCGGTGGTATATTTTCTATGAAGATTACATTCGAAGTTTTAGCCTTATAGTAGTACGCTCTGACAAAGTATTCTTTCCACCGATAGCACCAGCTCGCCGGACAACCCAATAAGCAACATGAAGCAGCATAACACCCCAACGAACAACAGGAACAGTTAACTTTCTTCCAATTACGAATATCTCACCAGCAGCGAATCGGATCCGAACTACGAATCCGTCCGAACAAACCCCGTCGACGACCGGTCCATCGTCAACGATTCGCTCTCGAAGTCCGATTCCTAGGCGACGCCAGGTGTGCACCAGGCAACCGCCACGACAACGACGGAGGACACCGGGTTCGACACTCTTCCGGCCGAAACAGAAGCGGAGACGCCTTCGATGTGCGAACTGGAAATCACCAGCGTCAGTGACTACTTTCAAGACTGATTTTTTCATGCCAATTGTGAGAACCGTCGTGCAGTATAAGTTTATTAATTGTTTTTTATATGTGTGTTTGGGAATGCTGTTATATCCTGACGGCGAGCGAAAAACGACTCCAACAAAGTTTATTTAGATGATTAATATAATCCGAATGCAGCGTTTGAGTGAGGATTATGCCTTAGTTAGAAATCCGTTGTTTACTACATGAACCAGTAACAAGAAATATTTGTTTACATAACGAAAAAAATAATGTTTTATTAATTATATCCCACTTTCATTTAAAATCAAATGATTTTCAAACAAATAGCTGTCTTATTAAAATTTATAATGATTCATCTGAAAAAAAAAACAATTTATGTTAAAACTATTTTTATTTCAATCTTAACAGTTTACTTTTATTTGAATTGCACGACACTTTCGGGTTGAAAGTTCATTTTGAAATAAAAGTAATTTGCTTTTATTTAGAACGATGCCACGGTTTCGATTTGACAGTTCTACAATTCGTTTTGAAAGTTTCAACTTTTAAATGTACCAAGCGGAAAATTTTGATTTGACAGTTTGAAGGTTTTTGTTGTGAAAGCTAACCGCTTTCTACGAAAAAGAACCAACGCAACTTTTCAATTTTAGCAATGATTTTTTTAATTCTAACAATCATTATTCTTTGTGTGTGATTTCGTGCCCAATAATGTATGGGGAAGTGTTGTTTTCTTTTTTGAGGAAGGACAACGTGTCGTGATTGGTTTCGTCGCTTCAAAAACGGTGATTTCAGTGTTGATGATCGTCCACGTGAAGGAAGTCCAAACAACTTGAACGTCCAAACTTGTTGAAACCAAACGAAACTATTACCGGGGAACGGTATCGAACTGAATTGATGCGATTGAGCCGAGCACTGCACGAATAACGGCCACAATACGAGCACAGACACGAAAAAGTGATTCTTCAGCATGACAACGCTCGACCTCACGTTGCGAAACCCGTGAAAACCTACTTGGAAACCCTCAAATGGGAAGTCCTACTCCACCCGCCATATTCTCCTGATATTGCACCGTCCGATTGTTACTTGTTCCGTTCGATGGCACATGGTCTCACTGGTCAGCAATTCCACTCATATGATGACATCTCAAAATGGCTTGATTCTTGGATAGCATCAAAAGACGAACAGTTCTATCGAAATGGTATTCACGTTCTACCAGAAAGATGGGAAAAAGTCGTAGCTAGTGATGGGCAATACTTTGAATAATTCGTTTGTAACCTTTGTTTTCAAAATAAAGTTTCTTTTTCACCAAAAAACAGCGAGAACTTATTTGCGCACCTATGTATATTGATGTAAGTAAATAAATGATAATATGTCAACACAGACAAATAGTCGTTACTCTTGCAGTTTCTTCAACAATTACGCCTTAAACGGTCAATTTGTTTCTTAGTTGGTAGTACCGCCACAGATGGCGCACATAGTTGATTCCCTTACGTTTGACGTTAGCACACTACCCCTGTCTGTTCAGCTTTATCACCCATCACAGTGTGCTCAACAGATGGCGCTGGTGTGTTAGTGACGATGATTTGTAGTGCGAAATTTTCAATATGTTATGTCTGTTTGTCTGTGATATAAATGTCAATAAATAAATGGAGATGGGTTTACTTAAAAATATACACATTTATGTAATAGTAAACATTGCTGGGCAAGCGAGCGCCGACGTCAAAAGTCTAAAAGGCGCCTAATCGCGATGACCGGCAGAATACGGTAGGTAAAACACGTGCACGGAAGCTCTATACCCAGATGTTGACGAAACCACATTGCCTGGTTATGGATGATGAGACGTATGTAGGTATGAGTACGTATGAGGTCACATGATGGTCCTACGATTTCTGGCCGGATTTAACCTCGTGCCATTACTCGAAAAACTATACAGGTTAGTTTCTCTGATAAATTGTAAGATAGCTATTTCCTTATCCACGTTGTGCGCCAAGACGTCAGCTAATGTTCCAGTGATTCCACATTTGGTCATTATACCAGCGTATCACGTACAGTCGACTAGTAAATGTTGGATTGTGAGTTGTACGCCACAACTATTGCATACAGGTGATGAGTTCCGGTTTAGTAAATACTAGTGTGTAAGGCGGGTGTGTCCAATTATAAGCCGTGTTAATATGCGTTGTTCGGAGGCACATTTACGATCCTCGTATTTAACGGGAAGTCCTTTGATTTGTCTCAGGTATGCCCGAGTTTGATGCCATTCAATTTCCCATGATGACCAGATTTTATCTTTTATAGAGTGTATCACGTCATGGGATGGTACAGGAATATATTCCAAAGGTTTGTTTCGCCCTTGCTTTGCTAAAGTAACCGCTACTTCATTTTCGGCGATACCGGCATGACCAGGGATCCAACTGAAAGTAACATAGTATGCTAGCAAAGTCGGTACTCTGGAATTTGGTAATTATTCTACCCGACACGAATGCCACATAAATCGTAAAGTGTCTATAATAAATAATAATAATAATAACTCTCAAAACTTGTTCAAGACCAGACATGTTTGGTATTTCATCCTAACGACTTCTTTACAACAAAGTTCTTATATTCTTGTCAAATAAGATGTTTCTGGTGTTACTTGGGTGGTATGTATATTGAAATGGAACTATACAGCCCGGATAATCAGAAATCTAATGTAAATTCCATTCATATAAACCTAAAAAGATTGGGGCTGTACGATGAATGCCATTGAGATAAGACAACCTGACAACCTTATGGGGATTTTTTTTCAAATTATCGTACAGATTGGGGCGAAGGGTCTCAGATTGTTACGAAACTTTGTCGACGCTTAGGGTTCATGGATATATGAACAAAAATTTATAAAAAAATCAGGGTTGCCAGTTTTCCTGGAAAACGCCAATTGAAGTTTTCCATTTCTTCCGAACATCACTAAATTAAAAAAATCATAACTCTAGAACGATTCATCGTAGAATTTTTTTTCCAAATTATATTGAAATATTCTCAAAAATAAAAAAAATTAAATCCTAAAAAAATGTCCTACAAAATTTTACACAGTGAAAATTTTGAAAAAAATATTTTCTTGTTCATTAATTCATAATCTTGGCGATGGACCTTTGTTTTTGTTTTTGAGTAATGTTCGAAAACACAAGAATCTATTCAAAGTCATTACTTTGTGCGGCCTCAAGTTACTATACATCCCATCGTTGTTTGTTATAATGATCGGTCTTCCATCACAAGCTGATACAAAAAAAACATAACACAAATTCTGTTTATGATTTTCAAAGAAAATTGCTATCAAAATTAACATCAAAAGACACATTTTTGGAACTTGAAAAAATCCTTTAACTCTCAGATGGTTGTACAGAGCAGTACAAATACAAGTCAAATTTAAAATCTCACGGGAAAGGTCCATGTGATGGTATAGGTGGCAATATGAAACGAATGGCTAAGAACGCATGTTTTAGAAAGACTGCAGAAATAAATAGCGCCAAACTATTTTATGAATGGGCGACATCAGAAGAAGTAAAACAAAAGTTTAAAAAAGACTGGCAATTTATATATGCAAACGATGAAGATTACACAGACGCTAAAAAAATGTTATTGGAAAGCCTTGATAATCTTGTTCCAATTCCAGGGACACAAAAAAACAAATTCTCTGATGAATAAAAAAATCTAGAAAATATTGTATACTTTCCACTCGATAAAACAATGAAACGAAAATTTTCCAACAGTATGAATCCAACACGAAGTTCACGACATTAGAAATGATTGTAAAACTTGTAAATAAGTAGAAATTATAAGAACAAAGTGTTATTTCCTTGATTCAAAAATAAATAAATAAATAATAATTATAAAATTAACAACAATTATGTTTTATTTATTTTGACCACAGACGCGTAAAAACGTCGGACATGGAGGAGTATAAAGACTGTATTCGATGGAATTTGGACACACGCAATTATTCGTAACTTTTTAGCGTGTGGGTAAAAATTATTGAAATTTTAACTGAATGTATTTCATTGTGTTGTGTCAATTGTGTAATGAGTTTCGTGAAAATCGGCTTCGAATGCAGAAATAGGGCGCCAACAAATTTTGGGCACTCACTTCGAAAACCCAAACGCTTCTCATGGATGGATCGGAAAACAGCTCGGAATCGCACATTCAACCGTATCTCATGTGATCAAAACGTTCAAGGACCGTAAGACAACCAAGCGGAAAAATGGTAGTGGCAAAAAACGTGGCACATCAAATCCGGAGAAGGCCAGGATGGTATTGAACCAATTTAAGCGTTATCCCAACATTTCGATCAGGGATGTTGCGAAAAAGGCGAAAGTTTCAGTTTGTTTTGTGCAGAAAACAATGAAACGTTCTGGATTACATGTGTACAAGGTCCAGAAGGCACCGAACCGGAGCGATAAACAGAACTCGGTGGCCAAAACTCGTGCAAAAAAACTGTACAGGGAGTGGCTCACAAAACCGTTCTGCATTGTGATGGACGATGAGACCTACATTAAAGCCGACACTAAACAAATGCCAGGACAGGAACACTACGTCGCCACCTCTAAGTTGGCCGTTCCGGAGAGTGTACGGAAGAAGAAACTGTCGAAATTCGCCAAAAAATTCCTTGTCTGGCAAGCGATCTGCGGATGTGGCAAAATGAGTCAGCCCTTCATCACCTCTGGGACCGTCAACGGACAAATCTACAAGGACGAATGCCTCCAAAAACGACTTCTGCCCTTCTTGAGATCTCACGATGGCCCGACACTGTTTTGGCCGGATTTGGCATCTTGCCACTATGCCCGGCCCGTCTTAGACTGGTACAAAGATAATAATGTAGTTTTTGTACCAAAAGACGTCAACCCTCCAAACACTCCGGAACTTCGCCCAATTGAAAAATTTTGGGCAATCATGAAGGCAAAGCTCGTTAAAACTCCAAAACTGATAGACAATGAACTTGCACTAAAGAAACCGTGGTTAAAAGTAAGTAAGCAAGTCGGTCCTATCATTGCCCAAAATTTGATGAAAGGGGTCAAGGCAAAGGTGCGGGCATTTGGGTTGAGAGAAGAGGTTCAATAAAACAATGATGTCAAAACTTAACCATTTAGTAGTACCTTAGTTCCAGAAAGTTTGAATAGAATCGGGCTCAAGGAAAATTGTTGGTGACCTATTTTGTGTGTCCAAATTTCATCGAATACAGTCTTTACATCCCTCCGTAAATCACCGATTGTACGAGTGATGTTAACCGAACTAGTCTTGACTAGACCATTGATCGTGAAACACGCGACTACCACAAGTGACGACGAGGATAAAAAAAAATATATCGGAGTGCAACGAAATTGTAAAATAGTGCCGGAAAGCAATTTTATTCAAGCACTCGATTGATGTTAATAAAAAAACCAAGAAGAAAATCATGAGCGTCGCGAGTGAAAAGTATTAAACTATTTTCGATTGAAATTATCTGCCACACCGGTTGCTTTGTTTTAGTTTGTGCTTTAGCTGTGCGCCTTTTGTTCTAATCCATGAACGCAAGGCCAAATGTTAATGGCCTTGAAAGAAAATCAGTTTCGGAAAGCATGGATCGGTTTGATTGTGTGGTTTTGTATGATGATTAAAATAAATAAGTAAAACAAATTGATGGTGGATTAGCTATATGAACATGGGTCAATAAAACATCATGCAGGTAAGATTATCTAGAAACTTGAAGATCCGGCAAACATCTTACTGCCAGTAAATGTGTTTTACAAAAGTCCCTAATTACTTTATAATGTTCCATTAAACCCACATGACACCCTGAATCGATAAAAAGAGAATCATTGCAAAAGCGTTGACTCGTTTTTGTGTTTAATTGATACAAACTCTCCATTTCATTTTTATTTTTATAAATTACATTGACTTAGGCCAGAGCGTTTTATCTGGCATCTTAGACTTGAATTAAAGAAAACATAAGTAAACTTTGTTGCTGGCTAAATTAATGCATTGAAATTTAGGGTCCCCGTTGGTGTTTGTAATGCAAACTAAATGTTAAAGCAAATGAAGTTTTCTCTTCTTATTTACAGAAATGGAAGATTTCTCCCAACGCTTCCAAAACTCACCTAATAATATTCCCACATAAACCTAGAGCTTCTTTTTTTAAACCTAGTAGTAGTCACATCGTTACTATGAGCGGTGTTCCGATTTTCTGGTCAAGCGAAGTGAAATACCTTGGTCTATTATTTGATCAAAAATTAAATTTTAAATATCACATTGAGGGCATTCACATCAAATGTAATAAATATATAAAATGTTTATATCCTCTTATAAACAGAAAATCCAAACTTTGTCTGAAGAACAAACTACTAATATTTAAACAAATTTTTAAACCAGCCATGCCTTATGCTGTTCCAATATGGTCTAGTTGTTGTGCTACCAGGAAAAAAAAATACTTCAAAGGATTCAGAACAATGTTCTGAAGATGATTTTGAAGCTGCCTTCTTGGTACAGTACTAACTAAGTACATAGAATTTCGAATGTTGAGACTTTAGAACAAATGTCCAACAAAATAATTAATAATTTCAGACAAAAATCGTTGCAATCTTCTATTGCAATGATTAATTCCCTTTATGCTTAGTTAAGATTAATTTTAGTTTGTTTTTAGTTTTAAGATTATTATTGTTATACTGACACGCAGGAATAAAAACCTGTTTAAAATACTGAACTGCTAAGGCATGAACAATGTAAACAAAATTAGGTACATATTTTAACAATTAAGGTTGATACGTTACGGTAGTAGCTGGAGCACCTAGATTAACATGAAATGTAAGTATGAATAAATTTGGAACAAATAAAGAGTAAAAAATAAAAAAATGTGCTGTTTGCTATTATTAGTGTATTGTATTATATTATATTTTAATGATATACCTTTAATCGGGTCTAGGAAACGTTAAGGTAAAGCTGCTTGCAATGGCTAAAAAAAGCAAATTAAGTTTTTAAATACTTGATGTTAAAATTTAACATACAAGTCTATACTTATTTTCATCTGATTGCAGCATGTTTTAGCTATGAATCACTATGAAGTATTTTATTCCAATACATCCAAAACACACTACGGGAGTATTCAAAGGTAAAAAAATTAAATTTAAAGTGTACGCTGAATTCAGTTTAATTGCATGGGTATTCCATATTGAAGCATGAGGTTGAGCTCCCAATGTTGCATAAACAGTTCAAGTTGAATAATTCATGAATTTCATATTCATTTTGAGAGTTCTGATCCAACTGCTCTATATGATTTCTGTACATATTTCTGAAGATAAACAATCTATCTGCAGATAGCTTCTTCTTCTTTTTAGCGTTTTCAAGCTTATTGCTTTCACAATTAGCTTATCGCTTGCTCTCAACTTAGTGTTCTAAATGCACTCCCACAGTTATTAATTGAGAGCTTTCGATGCCAGGTACCATTTTTGCATTAGTATGATTGTGTGGCAAGTACAATCATACCCTATGCCCAGGGAGTCGAGAAATTTGTCTTAACGAAAAATTCCTAGACCAGACCGGGAATCGAACCCAGCCACCTCCAGCATGGTGTTGCTTTGTAGCTGCGCCTTTGCCGACTGAGCTAAGGGAGGCCTGCAGATAGCAGCAGTGCTTGAAAACTTATTAATAGTTTTTATTCGAAAATATCGATAATCAGCAATATGTTTACTTCCATCAGGTGATGCTCCGTCAAAATGTTAATCAGTGCATCCCTAGCAATGTTTTTGGTAATAAAAGGAGTACAAAAATGGTTGATAATGTTGGTGCTTCTGAATTCCTTACAGTTTGATAGAAAGCAGAATGTAATAATCTATCTTAACGTTCAATCGCCTGTCAGTGATAGGATTCACTGAGGGCCTGTGACTAAATTCACTGAGAGCCAAAGTGCTGTGATTAAATTCACTGAGTAACTTGTAACATTATAAATGAACATGATCTTGAGAATATATGAATAAATCCAACGTTATTTACCACCACCACTACCCATTTTATTATAACTAATTTAAACTTGAATTAGTTGAAATAACGGTACATCTTATTCGGGTTCTACATTGTAGGTTTCTATACATGTCGATTCACATCTCATGATTCATATCAAGCTGTTGTCAATACAAATTTTTTCTTTCTTCATTTTCATCGTTGTTTTTGGTTGCCTCCTGATCTCGATTCCTACATCCTTTTGCTGCTCTGCTCTCAACAGAAAACTATTTCAGGTAATTTATTGTACTGTTCTTTACTATCATAGCTTCTCAAACCTTGCAGGTTCCCCATATTTTAGACTCACACATTTTTTCACACACCACACTACTATCAGCCGTACCATCAAGGAAAGGGATAAAAAATGCTTCTTACATACTTATGCTTATTTTCCTTTATTTGTTTCTATGGCAATTCCGAAACAATCTCGCGACTTTTTATCCGAGGCCCAGAGGGCCGAGTGTCATATACCATTCGACTCAGCTCGACGAACTGAGCACATGTCTGTGTGTATGTATGTGTGTGTGTGTGTGTGTATGTGTGTGTGTGTGTGTGTGTATGTGTGTGTGTGCGTTACAAATAATGTAACATCGGTTTCTCAGCCATTTGTGAACCGATTTCAGTTCTGTTGACGGCAAATGAAAGCTACAACATTCCCATAGAACGCTATTGATTTTTTTTTATTCGGACATTTCGTTACGAAGATATCAACGAAACAGTACTTGACGGCCTATTATAATAGTAATCAAACAGTGGTAGTCTCCGATTACATACTGAGCTATTTGTGTACCGATTTTAGTTTTGTTAGCGCCAAATTAAACTCATAAAATTCTTTAAATAACTGATCAAAATTTCATTAGGATTAGATAATCCTTCATGGAGATATGACCAAAACAATACCCGAGAGCACATAAATATGAGATGAAAATATACTCGTTGCAGTTCAAAACTGAACAAGACCACTCACCCCAATCGATGCCGCTTGTATTCTATTGTTCTGCATCTGGTGCGTTGTATAGCACATTCAGCGGACTAGCCACACTATGCGACTCTATAGAATTATGTGGAATTGATAGTGGGGTGGTGATTAGTTTGTTTGGGTTAGAGCAGGATCGATTGGCTCGTAGTGGTCCGGTTTTGAACTGCAACGAGTATATTCGAAAATTACACAGAGTCTCCATTCACTATAACTACACAATTTTCAACGAACATGTACTTGTTAAGCATCTTGAATCCATATCGATAATCAAAATGGACGCTTAGGATTGTGTAATAATTCATTCTATGGACTGATTATATGGAATTTCTAATATTTATGTATTTTTCCCTTTTATATACCTAACATAAACAGGTCGTTAAAGACTATTAATGGCAATATTTTAATCACATCGATGAACAATACGTTCAGGATTGACAAATAATTCATTTTATAAACTGAATGTATGACATATCGAATATTCCTGGTTCTTCCTGGAATTTCTGATGAAAATATGTATAAAGTACCATATTGGCCACATTTGAGTTCGTAATTCTGGTGAAGTGTAAGAAGGGTTCAGTCTCACCATCGGTGGATTAATTCAGGTTTTTTAGGCTATTACTGGTATCACCGTGATCAAAAATGAAATCCGTGAGGTGGAAGTGATAGTGAAGTGAAAATCGTAGTAGCCCTCAGAAAATATACGGTTTGCGTCACTTTTTTCGGTGGCGTGATGGTGCCGTGGCAACCATAATAACACCGAGTTCATTCGAATCGCCACCTCGGATGAACTATTTCATATTTTTTCACTTGGGTGACATTCGTAATAAGGTTTTTTGTTTTCACTTCGTTTTCACCGTGAAGTGAAAACCGTAATAAGCCCCGGACTGAAGTATCCTAAACGTTGTATTACATCAAGAGCCTATTTTTTGAGGTAAGTAAATTCCGCTTCTTCGTGGTCAGTCCAGTAAAAACTGTCTGAGGTAGCAAGAGTACGTAAGTGTTCAGTCTTCGTTGCTCGATGCAGAATGAACTTGTCGACAAAGGTGATTAGCCCCAGAAAACTCTTGACTTCTGAACAACTGCCCGGTCTTCTGAATTCCTTGATTGCTGCTACTTTCTCTTCTGAGATCTGCCAGCCCCGAGGAGTTAACGTAAATCCAAGAAATTTTACTTTTTGACTACCAAACAAACATTTGCTGTCATTTATCTTCACATTGTGATTAGCTAGTTTAGCGCGCGCCAATGCTAGATTTTCATCATGTTCCGACTTAGTTTTACCAAACACAAGGATGTCATCCAAGTAGTTCTTACAACCTTTGCATCCTGCTAGTACTTTTCGTTCCAGAACTTCTTGGAATAAATCCGGAGCGTTGCATAGTCCGAATGGTAGTCTCACGCAGCGAAACATTCCAAACTCCGTAAAGAAGTTTGTGAGGTGCCTCGATTCCTCATCCAACTCAATATGGAAAAACGCGTTTGAAAGGTTGATAGTTGAGAACCATGTAGCACCTTCCAGTTCTGCTAGTATCTTTTCCAACGTTGGTATTGAGAAGGGTGTCCGATGAATATAACTATTTGGCCCTCTCAAATCGATCACCAAACGTATATCGTCCTTCCCCTTTGGCACCACTAGCATGTATGAACAGAAAGAAGAATCCATTCCATCTACCACAGGCTCTATGATATCCGCAGAAAGCAATCCTTTAAGTCTTTTTCTACTATAGGTTTCACAGCCAATGGAACGTTGACGAAAACGTTCCTACAAGGTGGTTTCGACTTATCATAAAAGATTTTCACGGGCGGAATATTGAATTTCGGAAATCTTTCACTTGTAGTAACTAACGCAATTTCTCCTGGTTGCAAGGATTGAAGCATGTTTACAGCGTGACGATGCACTGGCACTCTTAGACCAAGCATCAAAACGCTGTACCTCGATGCCGTTGTTCTACTCAGAAGTGCTCGAAGTTCCTTATTAACATAAAATTTCTCCAACAGTATTGGCCTATCGTCTGTAATGAACAGGTACGCATGGAATGTAGCGGTGACTTCAATTTCTCCTTTTGAGGCATATGCATATGACACTTTCGATATACCAAAAAAAATCTCTACTGGTTCTACATCAAGCTGGTAATTAAAATAGTGGAGATCTCTCGCTCTACACTTATTCTTTTTTTTTTTTTCTTTAATTGCGGATATGCAAAGGTCTTCTCGCTCTGCGCCATTTTTTTTGGCAGAGACCTATTCGATCTTCGCCATATATTTTTTTATTATTTTTGTTGCGCGATTTCATAGCAATTAACTGATGTAGTGAAAAAATTTACTCGCTCTTGTTTTTGCAAATTACAAATATTCATGCAGAGATCTACTCGCTCTGTGCCATTTTCTTTTCTATGCAGAGACCTACTCGCTCTACATTAAGCTGGTATCAACATAAACTTAATTGAAATAGTGAAGAGATCTTCTCGCTCTACACTTTTGTTTTTAATTCCATAATTTCATTCAGAGATCTTCTCGCTCTGAGCCATTTTATTTTCCATACAGAGACCTACTCGCCCCGCGCCATTTTTTTTCACCTCAAAATGTGAAATATTTTTCAAAATTTTCGAAATTTTGACCAAAATTTCATAGCAGATGTGCTGATTTTTATTCCCTTTGGTTATGAATAGTAGAATCATCCAGCTATTCAAACTTACCTGCCGACTGCGCCATGTCGTATTCCTTGAATTTTGTTGAGTTCAATTTCGACGACTTTACTTTTCAACAATCGTTCACAGAATGGAATGATAAATTTCCTTCCAACGTTCACCAAACCAGTTTTCTCTCACCTACACATACACATCTTCTTTTTTTTTTATTGTCTTTGTTTCCGGTTAGAGTTAGCGTTTTCAATCAAAATCTTATTGCTGTTGTTAGGATCAGGGGTATGCGTTCACAAAACTCACTGAAAATAATATTTATATCAATTTGAGAGTTACGTTTAGTCTTATCTTTATAATTTAAGTTTTATTCAATAAATCGATAACTTGTAACATTATAAATGAGCAAATCCAAGGAATGAATCAAATTAACGTTATTTATCATACCATTTTACCCATTTTATTATAACTAATTTAAACTTGAATTAGTTGAAATAATAGTACATCTTATTCAAGTTCACTTTGTGTTTCTATAAATATCGATTCACATCTCATGATTGCTGTCAAGCTGTTGTCAATGTCAATTTTTTTTCTTCTCATATTCATCGTTGTTTTTGTTTATCTCGGTCTCGGTTCCTACAACGTCATCTGTCTCTTCTTGTTATATCACTTGATTTATGTCTTTAAACTTCGGTAAAAGGAAGTGTCAAGCTTAGGACTTTGATCGTTCTATCTTTTTTATGAAACCTATCAATACCCTTTCATTTACATTACAGAAGTATAATTTAAAACATATTCCTACATGTTATATGACTTAAACAAATCTTTAACTTATATATTGAATAATATATGTCTAGGGTTTTTTTTTTTCATTAGGGCGAATCTACAATTGAGAGACTCTCTCCGGGCTCGCTCTCTTTGATTCATATTCCGATCACCTTTACGTTTTTCATTCTACTATTTGTAGAGTATGCTAGCCAGCACTGTTGTGTTTCGATCTGTACTAAAGAATGCCTCGAAAGTTTTATAATGGCGCTGTAATGAATGAAAGAGAGCGAGCCCGGAGAGAGTCTCTCAATTGTAGATTCGCCCTAATGAAAAAAACCCTAGATGTGCTTCCGTGGGTAGGTTATTGATCATATAATTTAGTAACTAAAAAAATTGGTCATAAATACTATAATCATCAATTTCAACGAGTTCTTGTTATGTGATATTCCCGATTTATACCGTTATTTAAAATAAGAGATAGGCATTATGATTGCGTTTATTTAGACTCATTTTTTTGATTATTTTTGTTAAATGTTAAGCTAAAAAAATAATTTTAGTGCCTGTATAAAAAAATACTAAATTGCAAAAAACTTAAGATATAAGATTTGATAAGAAAAACTGTGAAAAAATAAGATTTCATTCTTAGAACAAGTAATTTATTGGAAACATGTACAACAGACTACATGTTTCAAAACAAATTGTTTCTTTACGTTTTTATATAATTTCAACGATTGTTCGTATTGCTCTCCTTGTTGTTATACAAAAAAAAGGAAAGTAATAGAAAATAGGGGTATATAAGTGTATAAGCAAGGGCCTAGGGAACAATGTGAGAGCAATACAAAAATGATTGCGTGCGCTGCGCAGTACGAAGCGAGTAGTTTCCAGGTAACGTCTTGATTGACTTCAACAATGTAACTTAAAACCTCTATTGATCATCCAATTAATTGAAGCAACATACATTAATGTTCAAAGAATGATGGATCCATCTCAGAGCATAATTTCATTTTAGTTATTTAAACATGTATGATAAAGTATGTGACGAACTAACCCTGAGGTTAAAAGTCACCCTAATAAAGACAAAAAAAAATGAATGAAAAAGTTAAGGCGACTAATTTCTCTGACTGGAATATAAAAGTATATTTAAAAAAAAAGTCATATCATAGAACAGCAATTAGAAACTTTATTGAAGAGAGAACTACAAAAAGGACATAAACAAAAGATATATTCATAATTTGTTTCAAATGTGATGCTTTCTAAACGTTTTAATCTGTTCGTGAAAGCAAATGTTAATCTCTAAATTTTTGACCAAAATTTAGATGCTGTAAAAAAAAGGTGTTTTATGTCACCTAAAGCGATAAACAGAGTTTTCAATGAGTCCATCATATATTTGTTCTAAAGTTAATACTTTCACTATTTATGGAACGGTATTAAGAATACTCAACAATAGATAAGTATCAAATAGTATGTGAACAGGTACTTTATAATTCACAAAATAGAAAGTATCATGATATATTTTCCAGTGATTCATCATGAAACCTAAAAAAGATAACTAAAATTTGAAAACTTTTAGGGTTGATTCAATCCATGAAACATTGATTTCCACCATAGAATCTCTTATAAATGAAAATCTAAAAAAAAAAAAATGCGGTTTCTAAACCAAAGGATATAAGATTTTGAAACGGAGAAGAGAATATTACTTTTTTTTTTTGTCAAGAAAGTTTTAATATAAGTGCTCCATGAGGTCATTCGAAGTAAGTTTAAGAATGTAAGACTTAATATACACTTCTAGAGAACTAGATTGTATCAATGCGAATTCTTACTTTACTATTCCCTGTGACAACAAATTATGAAAAGGGTGTTACCAAAAAAAAAAGTAATAAAAAGGGAGATGTGGTGATACAGATCCACGGAACATATAAATGAACTCAACTTACATACATCCCTCCATAAATCCCCGATTGTACGAGTGATGTTAACCGAGCTAGTCTTGACTAGACCATTGATCGTGAAACACGCGACTACCACAAATATAATATATAATTAAATTTGAATTGGATATAGGATTCCATGCCAATATGAAGGCACATACTGCCCCGCTCCTTATTGCCACCCCCTCTTCCCCTCCAGAGTGTTCATGAAAACTTAAGCCTTTGATAATCAAACACGTAGAAACAATAATACACCGTTGGCTATTGTTAAGGAAAAAAATAATTAATTATCGGTGTTCCCGAATGTCAGAACAAACACCGTTCTTTAGTTGCAGACTTAGCAGCTATCAAACTGAAATTTAATGTTTTTTATTTTAGATAGCACAGTTCAAGGTAGGTATATGTTTCTTACAATTTCAGTGTTTTCCTATTCTTTTCAGGTGTGTCGGTAACCGGGGAAGCGTGGAGCGTACAATCTATAGGTAATTACGTTCCATTTTAATTTCAGGTTATGAACTGTATAATTGGTAAGTAATTATAGCTAGCTAAACCTACCTCAACCTACTCGTCTCTACTGTAACAGTCTGGTTCTGACTGTTGCCGAACTGATGGGTTTGATCAATAAACGTAACTATCAAGTTGTAATTTAGTATAATATTTGAAACATATAATTAACTACACTTACTCCAATAATCCAAATTTAACTTTCTGGAGCTCTTTTATAAATTCACTTGCCTATAACTTCAATACAATTATAAACTGTGCCGTTGATGCACACTTCTACTTCTCGAACTGTCATTGCAATCAGCGAAATCCACTCAGTTGCGAGGGAACCGACAGTGGTTTCACCGCCGATTCACCACTAACAGTGTTGCCGGTAACATCCTCTGACTCGTGAACTACTTCCGTTTCCCGAGCCACTTCCTCCGGCTTCCCTTTGTCTCCTATAACATCAAGAACTGCCAGCTTAACTGCAGGTCTGGCGAATACTCCACGCGCTGTCTGAACCACTGCACGTCGCACTTGACCTGATTTGTCCGGAAAGACCTCCAGAATTCGTCCTCGTTCCCAACTGTTACGTGTATTCTCATCGATGATCACGACTAAGTCGCCAGGCTGCAACGGCTTCACTTTCTCGAACCACTTCGTTCTTCTGGTCAACATCGGTATATACTCTAACACCCATCTTCACCAGAACTCGTCCACAATATTCCTTGCTATTGCCCAACTATCTCGAAGAATGACTGACTGATCCACTGTAACTGTTGGCTGCTTGATTCCGCTCGACCCGTACAGCAAAAAGTGATTTGGAGTAAGCGCTTCTTGGTCAGCTGCTTCCAGAGGAACGTAAGTGAGCGGACGACAGTTGAAAATCCCCTCTGCCTCCAGCATTACCGTTTCGAGAACCTCGTCGCTAGGATGATGCGGGCTGTCCGATATCGCTGCCATCGCCACTTTAACGGATTTCACCATCCGTTCCCATGGTCCTCCCATGTGTGGAGCTGCAGGAACGTTGAAATGCCATTGTGTCCGGGCGTTTGTGAACGTAGCTGCGCAATCCGCATTAATTTCTTGGATTTTCTGCATCTCTTCGGAAAGTTAACGCCTGGCTCCCACAAAGTTGGTGCCGTTATCGGAAAAGACCTCGAATGGAGCTCCTCGACGATTGACAAACCGTCGAAATGCCATCACGCAAGACTTCGTTGACAGACTGTGCGCAAGCTCCAAATGGACTGCTCTTACTGTGAGACAGGTAAACAGACATATCCACCGTTTTACTATGCTGCGACCGACTTTCACTTCAAAGTGACTGAGATAGTCCACTCCTACGTACGTAAATGGACAAATGAACGGAGTCAAACGCACCTTTGGAAGCGGTCCCATCAATGGTGGGGCCGGAGCTGCTTTCTTAATTTTGCAATACTGACAGCTGCGACACACATTTCGTACTAGCGTTCGCATTCTCGGAATGTAGAACTGTTGCCGTAGCTCGTTACAAACTGTATCGCTGTTGGCGTGAAGGAATCGCTGATGAAAGCTAAGCACAACGAGAAAGGTGATTCGGTTATTCCTTGGCAGAATGACTGGGTGTTTTGCTTCGAAGGATATGTTAGGAACATTCTCGATTCTGCCTCCGACCCGTAAGATTCCGGTTTCATCCAAGAAAGGGGACAACGCACGGATTGAACTACCTTTGAAAAACTATGTCCTTTGCCCAACAGATGAATTTCTTCAGCATACATTTGTGCTTGAGTCTGACGCCAAAGTGTTTCCTCTGCTTTTGTAAACTCACTCTGACTCAGTATTTTTAACAATCTTGTTTCACTTGCTGTATGTTTCCACACTGCTACCGCTCGGTGAACATACGCCATCGTACGTAGTAGCCTGTTCCAGTTTGAGAAACGGTGCACGTCTAACACTTCCTCTGCCGCTTGATGTACTGTAACCATGCGAATTTCTTCATTCGTCGCCTCTGTTTCCATTATGTCTCTCGGGATCTTGTAGAAATGCTGGTCCCTGATACCAACGGCAGTCAGGATCAAACGATGGCTCCGCGTTCCATTTTGTGGCATCGTCCGCGACGTTTTCTCGCGAGCGTACATAGCGCCATTCATCTACACTGGTAAGAGACAGAATTTCGTCAACACGGAATGAAACGAACTGGTGGTATCGTCGGCTATCCGAACGAAGCCAGGCTAGAACTGTTGCTGAATCTGTCCAAAGGAAGCGGCTGTGAATTTTGATGGTAAGAGCTGAGCAGATATTCTGTAGTAGACGGGATCCCATCATGGCAGCCTGTAGCTCCAAACGTGGGATGGAGAGCGTCAGAAGCGGCGCAACTTTCGTCTTCGCAGCTATCAATGAGCACCGACTCCCTCCGTCAACGGTCATCCTTAAATAGACAACGCACGCGCAAGCTGACACACTTGCGTCCGTGAATACATGGATCTGGATTTCGCTGACCTGCTGGGGCCAGACGGATTTGAAGAAACAGCGAGGAACTTTCACATCGTTGATCTTTCGATACTGCTCAATCCACCGAGTCCATAGGTCGTGTAATGGCTCCGCTATCGGTTCGTCACAGCCCGTGCCAGTGCGCCAAAACTCCTGCATCATTATTTTTCCCTGCACAACAAAATGCGCGACGAATCCTAAGGGATCGTACAGTTTCATGACAATCCGCAGAACCTGACGCTTTGTCGGAATCGTACATTCGGTATCCAGAACCTCTTCAACTCCTTGCTGGTTGAATGTGAATGCGTCTTCTGATGGA
This sequence comes from Aedes koreicus, assembly GCA_024533555.2. Classification (NCBI taxonomy): domain Eukaryota; kingdom Metazoa; phylum Arthropoda; class Insecta; order Diptera; family Culicidae; genus Aedes; species Aedes koreicus. Next base: position 438,614 of record JAHHFK020003279.1, read on the forward strand.
ATCCACATCACACCCAGGACTCGCTCATATGCTCGGTCTTTGTCCAGGGGTAGTAACTTACTGATCGTCGAACTAGATTCTCCAATTCTGTCTAGTCCTTAAAGGAATTGCCGCTGAGCCTTAAAAAACGAACTAATTTTAAAAGTGAGCAACTTTCTACCTAGCGGCAACCAATCGAATGGGAAACAAACCAAACAACCATCTGAGAAACGTACGAGCAAACAAGAAGACGACAGTTTTAGGAACTTTTTCAATTGGTGTTGTCCAGGAAAACTGGCAACCCTGGATTTTTAAATATATTTTTTGTTCATATTTCCATGAACCCTACGCGTGGACAAAGTTTTGCAACAATCTGAGACCCTTCGGCCCAAACCTGTACGATAATAAACGGTGCGAATGAAACCGGTATTCACATTTCTACCCAACTATAGGAAAAACTCTTTCTTGTGCCTGGCAAGCTCATTAGGATCGCACCCAAATCGGCAAATAATCCTCTAATCCCGAGTATTAAATTGCTTTGTCTGCAATGGGTAGAGCATTTCAATCACCACACAAAGCCCAGACCATCCTCAATCGGTTCAAAAGGATGGAAAGAAGTTCCCCTGTGCGAAAGATTTCCACTTTTTCTTCTCATATTCCTTTCACACAGCAATCTGCTCGATCTGGGAAATCCAAATCGAAAACAACACTTCCCCCTTCCGTAATAGTCTTAACAAACAGGAAATTTCCACTTCAAATGGGAAATGCTGGCACCTTCAACAATGCTCTGTATTTCAATCCCCTATTGGAATGGTCTAGCACCACCTGCTCGGATGTTTTTCCGGGCCTGTCTGCAAAGATGGCAAAAGTGGAACTATGAACCCATTTGAACTCTCCTTGATCCAGCACACAGGTTCATATTTCTCGAAGAGCCGCTCCGTTTGATTCTGGATTTATTGAACTACCATGTGACTGCATCAGCATTGCCAGAGATGCTGGAGACGCATGGTAGTAGGGTTTCTAACCAAAATCATCAATTCAAAACTGTACACACAGCCATTGTGTGGTAGGTTTCTTTTGTTGCTCGGTGGTTTTATGTTGCATCGAATAAATGTTGGCAAAGCTATTGCTTTGGATGCTATCCAACTGCCTGCACTGTGTTCTTCGCTAGGCATTGGGTATACGCTTCCATTTACCACCCCATTGAATGCGAGGAATGTTTTTTCGCATTTCACCATCAACTGAATTTGTATGTACTGTTCACACTCCCATGTTCAGGTGGCAGTGTTGGGAATTGCAGAGAACTTCTAAAGAGAGGGAGAGCTTCGAACTTAGCAAAGAGAAGAGCGAGTTTCCTTTCTTGTACTGGTGTATGTAGTAGGTATTAGTGTCACCAGAGCTATACAACTATGCAGTTTTTGAGAGAACAAGGAGAGCTAGGCAGGATGCTTGGGATAAATATTTAGGATGCAACGTATTTGGGATCACATTGATTGAACTAGCTACTACTAACCTACTTTCTGTATATGCGTCTCTGAAATGCATAACAAGGCGATCGTTGTATGCTTCGAATTTTGTGGCAGTGTTGCTGAAAGCATAATTTACCAGGTTTTATGAATGGAGATGTTTGACTAATTACAACAAATCTAGAGCAATATGTTAAAAATGAACTTTCAACAATTTTCCCCATCGACTATCGCTTTCGATAACCGAGACCTGTCTCGATTTATTTCGCATAAAATTTTTGGTTCGAATATTATTTCCAATTTTATTCATCATTAAACTTTCCAGTAATATTAATAGCTCGAATAATATACTCATTTGTAGGTGATAGAACCACGAAAGTGTTTGTGTTTAGTTACCAGAAGATTTCACCTATCGTGGGAGTTGCTACGACTCCCTTGTCCACTGTTCCGATGTAGTAACTCCTCTTGCTGTCCTGGTGTTCCGCCTCTGCAGTCGCCCGCTCCCATTGAAAAATTAGGGAATCGTTTTCATAACCCTCACTCTCTTTTCAAGGCGCAACGTAATTAATGGAAGTTCCCTTGATTCGCATTTACTCAATTACTAGTTCAAACGACTAAGTCGGTCGTCTATGCTACACACGACTCAATAACTCAGTGACTCATTCCAAATTAGTTATTCTTGTTTAGTTCATAAAAAATATCCACTACAGTCGCTACAGTCCACTACTTGTAAAGAATATATACTATTAAAGAATCCTGAATAATTTCTAAGCCATCCGAGAAACTTGTTTTCTGATGACAAAATGTTCAATGATCTATTTGTTCGCGAAGGTAATAAAATATCGGTAAACCCAGTTGAAAACAAAGCACCAGATCACAATAAGCAATGCTTAGAAATAGGTAAGGTAGATATAAATGTTGAAGATAAGGAACAAAGCCTACTTTACGATACCCAAAAAATGACTATTAAGATAGTAGAATGTGATCTTCAAGCTGACCGTGAATATGGAGTTTTATATATTAATACACCCAGGTAAACAATAAGCAGTTCCAAAGCGTCTTTACGGCAGTCCATCAAGCAGTTAAGTCACCTTAAATGCAACATAAATGCCGATTTTGGCCCAATATACGGCTGCTATACTGCAATGCTATGATAATGCTTCATACATGCTATTTTGCATTCGAAATGCTTACTACAGGCTAAAAGTATTTAAATAGCATATGAAATTCAACTTTATAACATATAGCATTCAAGATGCTGATATAATGCTAATATAACGCTTGTAGCATCTGAAATGCAGATTTAGGGTTGATTTACTGCATATGCTAATGCTTATTGGTTACCTGGGCAGCTTCTGATTCAAAGCCTGTTAAAACAGATGAAATACCGAAGCAGTCTCACTGCAATCTAGTACCTATGGATGGTATAGCTTAGCAAAGCTTAGCTTAGCTCGACTGACTGCGCGTATCAGTGAAATTGTACAATGAATCAATTGAATGGGGCTGGGAGTAACCGACTATTCTCACTGTACACGTTACAGTGATTCGATTGCTTCTATAATATGGAAGGAATGTTAGTGTGACTTTTGCTGTTTAGGGACCGTGTTTACCTCTGCATCCCCACAAAGGTCACAGGAAGGAGGTTTTTTTTATGTTTATGTAAAAATCAATTAATGCACTCAAGTCAGTTGAAAATGAAGACAACCTTAACGGACAGACCAACTGTCTTCGTGAATTTGAATTTTGAAATGACAGTATTCTCTTGACTAGAGCAACCCCTGAGCTTCGAAGTCATTATTTGGTTTTGTTCATTCGTTGATGGATGTTCATTATCGCCTGGGCTGTTGTCAATATCAATATTCAGTTCCATCTAGGTGGGGATGATTTTGAGTATCAAATGAAGAATAAATATTTACTTCACTTTTTTTTAAAAACACTTTTGCGAACGTATTAGTAGAACGATTTTAATTGAAAAACTAGGAAAATTTCAATTAACACTTCACTTGATCACTTTTTCTAAAAATAAAAAATAAAAACTGAAACACTTTTTCAAATTATCACTAGTAAACGCGAGCAAATTCCGTTAAATTCTACTACAGATAGGTTGTGTTTTGACAGATAGGCCTATTTCGTCTGCGACTTACAGAAGAAGTCTGTAAGTCGCAGACGAAATAGGCCTATCTGTCAAAGGTAAGCTATCTGTAGTGGAATTCAACGGATTTTGTTGCGTGTTGTTGATGATTTTTTAAAATTTTTTTTTTTTTTTTTTTTTTTATTTTTGAAAAAAGATTGAAGTGTTAATTTAAATGTTCCTAACTTTTCAATTAATGAATATTTGTTTCTTTTGATGTAGAACAAGATTTTTAATTCAGTTCTGTTTCTGCCTTCGTTTGGGACGGTTGAGAGTTTTGTTTCTTTCGCGCGATAGCCTTCTTCTCTACGGCATTGTAATAAATTTGCATTGTCAAATTTTGTCTGCTGACTTATGGGTTACTATGATTGTCGCTGCATGGGTAGTTTCATCAGTGCGGGTGAAGGTAAACCTATGAAAAATCGGCAATTTTTGTCCATTTTTTTTTAATGCAAACGTTAGTGGGAAGAAAGTTCCCATTATGTATGTTTTAATACTTTCAGCTATAAAACTAAAGAAGTGCTCCAAGTGAAATTGTTTTAATACACCAACAGCGTTATGCGAAAGAAGTATCAGCGTTTCAATTTATTGTGCCGAAATCAAAATCGTTTGTGGGAATTGTGATTAGGTAGTAGTGATCTTCAATGTCCTAATAGTTTGCGATTCTTATCAAATTAAACAGTACCTACGGATAAGCAAACAACTGTTGTAGTCATTTTTGATAGTCACTATTTATTTTCTACTCTAATTCCATAAGAAAAAAGAAAATAAAGTGTGGGTTTAATATAGGGTATGTGTCCCTTGACTAAGCCTAATATGCAACGATTGATTATAGGGAAGATGTATGTACCTATATTAATCTCAACACTTTGCAATTCATCCTACTTTAAATACAACGATATACACGTGACAGAATTCGTTAGTAATGTTTGTTGGTGTTATTTAACGAAACCGATCCTTCAACTGCCCAATTGTTGGATTCATCGTAGGATGAATATAGGAACAATGAGATTAATATGGGGGCAGTTTCCCTAGTACATTTTATTATAACTGATGATGTATTTGAGGTACTTACTTCCCTAGGAAGTATTTGAGGTATAAGTGATATTAAACTAGTACACTTGCTTAGATTAGTTTAATTAGACGTTTGGTAGTATTTTTCACAAAAAGTTACACAACTGATTTTATCAGATTAGAAACTTTCGAGTGATATGGATGTAATGTTGGTCTAGCAGCACAAAATTTTGTATATTCATGGATGCAACCTCATCTCATTCGATTGATTTATTATTAAATGCAGTCTTCGTACGGCTTTTTTTTTCTAATTTTCTGATTCAAGGCTTTACCAGGTGTATTCGCTCTACGCAACACAAAATTTCAAAAAAAAAAAACTAATATAAAACTGCTTTGAAACACTTAAAAGATAAAAGATTTTCACATATGATTTATCGGCCATTCAATAATGAAAACATTATAATTCACTCTACACAGGTTTTGTTACTTTGGTTTGTGTTAAAATGAGCTATTTGAAAAATATACAACCGCAAACTGATGTAGTTCCATTAAAATTTTATCAATAACAACACTTCTACTGCGTAATTAATACAACAGAACATAGTTTTTTTTTATACCAATTGATCATACTAGTTGAAGTTGTTATTGAACTTCCATTGAACGTTGTTGTGTTTGCTCTGTTTCGATCGGTTTCTTTGTGTTGTGAAGTTCTTTGTAAGAAACGTCGTTATAGTTTATATTCCGCGTAGTGAAACTGATGAAAAGTTTTCGGGGTCCGGGACATTTGGGTGTGCCGGCGTTTTTATAAACAAATACAAAAAAAAAACAAATCCTTTTTTTTCCATAAAAAAAAAAAAAAAAAAACAACCACTTTTCTCTCCCTCTTTTTTCACACACAAGTACTTATTTGAAAAACGAGGGGATCGGGAATTAGGATGTAGAGGGGAAGGGAAAGAGCGGCGACTGCCCTGGCCGGAGCTGTGGGGTGTGGGGGCGGGGTCTTTGGCCTGTGTTGCCAATTGTCGTTATCAGACACATTACTGAATCCACCTCCATCGGTCCATAGTGGCAAGTCTACACGGAGAAGAAAAAAACATATTTTTTTTTCGGTTGTGTCCGTTTACATAAATACGTTGGTCATCAGCGAGAAGGGAAGTTCACCGTGAAGAACTCATCATTAATGTGTATTTTTTGCGTTGTGAAATCAGTGAATTTCTATTAAATCTATAATGAGTTCAGCTTGTGACAAATGCGCTAAACCTGTAAAAGGCGACGACGAGTACGTCTCTTGCATGGCCTTTTGCGACCGGATGGTTCATCTGAGGTGTGCAAGTATAAAGCTGAACAAGGCCTTTGTGAACGTTATCCACTCATGTCCGAACTTGTTTTGGATGTGCGACGAGTGCGTCAAATTGATGAAATGTGCCAGATTCAAGTCAGCAGTCTCGTCTTTCGGTAGTGTAATCAATTCCATTACTGAAAAGCAGGAAATCGCGAATGCAGAAATCAGGAATGAAATGGCTAAGCAAAGAGAAAAGAAAGGACCAATTAGCAAAAAAGATCGCGCCATCTACTCCTGCAATTCTAGATCCAGGAAATCTCTCTCGTCAGCCACCATTGAAACGGCGACGTGAAGACGGCCTGTCAATCAGCAAACCTCTTATTGGTGGCACTAAAGCGGTTACTGATTCCACTGTGATTACCGTTCCCGAACCTGCTGAGATGTTCTGGCTGTACCTCTCTCGCATCCACCCTAGTGTGAAACCAGATGCAATTGAGAAACTCGTCAAAACGAACGTGCAGTGCGAAGATTCGATTAAGGTTGTTCCGCTTGTGAAGAAAGGATCTGACACGAGCCGTATGAGCTTCATATCGTTCAAAGTCGGAATGGCTTTAAAACTACGCGAAGTCGCTCTGAATGCGGATACATGGCCGAAAGGGATTTTGTTCCGTGAATTTGAAGATAATTCTTCAAAAAACATGTGTTTACCTCGTTCGGATACACCGACATACATCACAATTTCAACACGGGTTCTTCCCAGTTCGGGACTCCAATCTTGGGACTTGTTCCAGCCTGCTGATTCCAAGTCTGATTCCGAGTTGTTGCTTGGAACATCGTAAACCAAAACGCACCGCCTGTCGCATTATGGGAGCTACCAATGGTGTATAAATTGGGGCCCTCTCATCGCAGTCGAGCCCCTCCTGCCCGCGTCCAACAGCCGTCCCGGCCCTGCGTTTGAGTTGGGAGACGGGATCTTCCGAACTTCTACTACAGGCAAGTACGCTGTGTTTTCGGACATTTCGTTGCCTGATTTGTTCGTCGTTTTCAGTTCATCTCCTAGCCAGCTTCGATCAACGTTTGCAAGCGGGATACCGGGACGCACAATTGCCGCTAGTCTTGAGGAAGCCCCTATTCCGCTCAACGCAGTCGAGCCCTTCCTGCCAGCGACCAGCAGCCGTCCCGGCCCTGCGGTTGAGTTGGGAGACGGGGTCTTCCGGATTCCGAGTAACGGCAAGTATTGTCAACCAACGGACACTTCCCGCCCTGATGGTATTTCCTTTCCCAGTGCTACTACCCTTCAACTGCGGAATTCGGATATTGTCATCTACTACCAGAATGTTGGTGGAATGAACGGCCTCATGGATGATTATCGGTTAGCGATCATGGATCATTGCTATGACATTATAGTCTTGACTGAGACTTGGTTAGATTCTCGGACTGTTTCAAGTTATGTTTTTGGAGATGGCTACGAAGTATTCCGCTGCGATCGGAACATAAACAATAGCAGGAAATCGACCGGCGGTGGCGTTCTCGTTGCAGTTAGTTCCAGGCTGAAAGCAAGTGCAGTTGAAGACGATTCTTGGATCTCCGTGGAACAAGTTTGGGTAGCAATTCAGCTTGGAGGCCGTAAACTATTTCTCTGTGCGGTGTACATTCCTCCGGATCGAATTCGAGACTTGGAATTAATTGATGCACATTGTCAATCTGTATGTGCCGCTTCGGATAGGGCTACCCTCAATGATGAAGTGATTGTTTTGGGAGACTTCAACCTAGCGGAAATTGCATGGACACCAACTCACAGCGGCTTCCTCCGTCCAGACCATGAGCGCTCTTCTTTTCACGCAGGGGCAATTCAGCTTCTGGACAGCTACAGTACCGCAACTCTATCCCAAGTTAATGACGTGGTTAATGAAAACAATCGTTCTCTAGATCTCTGTTTTGTCAGTGGCCGAGATACCGCTCCTGTCATCTGTTCGGCCCCCGTGCCTCTAGTTAAGGATGTTCCTCACCACCCTTCTCTTATAGTTGCCGTCGAAGATTTTGTTGCTCGAGACTTCGTTGACACTCCTGTTTCTGTATCATATGACTTCCGTAGAGCTGACTATCGTAGTATTGGTGAGGTACTGTCTAATTTAGATTGGCAGAGCATTCTTGATCCAACCGACGTTAATATCGCCGCTCAAACTTTTTCCCACGTCTTGGCTTATGTCATTGACAGGCACGTCGCAAAAAGGATCGTTCAGACTGAATCTCGGGTCCCTTGGATGACTAACGGTCTTCGTGCGCTTAGACGGACCAAAAGAGCGGCTCTCAAAAGATTCACGAAATACCGCACACTGTCGCTTAAACGCCATTATAGCAGACTCAACTACGAATACAAACGACTAAGTCGTGTGCTTTTCCAACGCCATCTGAGTGTGGTTCAACGGCGACTTAAATCACACCCGAAATCATTTTGGAGCTATGTTAATCAACAACGCAAGGAAGTAGGCTTACCATCATCCATGGTCTTTAATAGCGAAACCGCTGGCACTGATCAGGAAATTTGCGATCTGTTCTCGGCAAAATTTGCTAGTGTGTTTGAAGACGAGCGACTTCCCGTTCATTCCATTAACGCTGCCGCGAGCAATGTTCCCTTGGCAAATCAAACACTCAGCCTCGTTGATGTGGATTTTGAATCGATCTCGAACGCTGCATCACTTCTTAAAACATCGTTTAAGCCCGGACCTGATGGTGTTCCGTCCGTTTTTCTTAAACAGAATATGGCCTATCTTCTGTATCCACTTCATCAGATATTCCAGCTGTCCCTTTCTAGCGGCATATTTCCTTTTTGCTGGAAAACGGCAGACATGTTTCCGGTATTTAAAAAAGGAAGCAAGCGGGACGTGAATAACTACAGGGGAATCACATCGTTAAGCGCCGTATCGAAGCTATTTGAACTGGTCGTAAGGAACTCTCTTTTTGCACATTGTAAGCAGTTTTTGAGTGCCGATCAGCACGGGTTTTCAACTGGGCGTTCCACAACAACAAACCTATTGTGCCTAACGTCATACATCACTGATAGTATGATTGCTCGATGCCAAACGGACGTGATCTACACAGATTTAACGGCAGCTTTCGACAAGCTGAACCACGATATTGCGATCGCTAAACTTGACAGGCTAGGAGTTGGCGGTAATCTCTTAAGATGGTTTCGTTCATATCTTACAGGGCGTCAACTGACAGTTGCTTTAGGCGACATTCGATCAACAAGTTTCTGCGCCACGTCCGGGATACCGCAGGGCAGCCATCTGGGACCGTTGATATTTCTTCTCTACTTCAACGACGTACATCTTGTTATCGGAGGACCACGACTGTCGTTTGCCGACGACCTGAAAATTTTTCTGCGTATCTGCTCAATAGCCAACTGCCGTTTCCTCCAAGAACAGATTGATGCCTTTGCTGATTGGTGTACTCTAAATCGATTGGTGGTCAACCCGGCTAAGTGCTCAGTCATAACCTTTTCACGGCAGAAACAACCAATTGTTTTCAACTACAATCTTCTCGGCACGACCATCGAACGAATGCAGTGCGTTAAAGACCTAGGTGTTCAGCTGGATTCTAAACTGACGTATTCGCAACATATTTCATATGTTGTTGATAAAGCTTCAAGAACTCTTGGTTTTGTTTTCAAGGTGGCGAAAAATTTCAGAGACATCTACTGCCTAAAATCGCTCTATTGTTCTCTCGTGCGATCTACACTGGAGTACTGTTCAGCAGTTTGGAGCCCGAACTATAATAATGGCGCCGAGCGAATCGAATCTATTCAACGTCGTTTTCTACGGTTCGCGCTTCGTAGACTACCTTGGAGAGACCCATTTCGTCTTCCTAGCTACGAAAGTCGCTGTCGATTAGTGAACATGGAGCCTCTGCGAGTCCGTAGAGACGTTTGCAGAGCCTTAACTGTCGCAGATACTCTACAAGGAAGAACCGACTGCGAAACAATCCTGCAACAAATCAACATCAATGTTCAACCAAGGCCAATGCGCAACAACTTAATGCTGAGGCTTCCTTTTCGCCGCACCAACTATGGGTTGAGCAGCGCTATCCACGGGTTGCAGCGAATGTTCAATAGGGTGGCGTCAGTTTTTGACTTCCATCTGACGCGGAATGTACTTCGTCGGAGATTTTCCACCGTTTTTGGAGCAATTGACGCACGGAGTTAAGATAAGTGTATAGTTTTAATTTTTTTTTTGTCATGACTTGACTAAGATATTGTGTAATCGTTTTTCTATGTAATGTTCTTTTTTTTTTTTTTAAACCAACATCATTAGGACCTGAACTTGGTCTGTTGATGCATAACTACAAATAAACAATCGCTTAGCAAAACAAACTCCGACAAACTTACCGGCATCACTTGCATTTCTGGAATTTCACCTTTCAAACAATGTTTCGCAACTTCACTTCACCAAACCCACACTATTATCTAAATAGTGCGAATCCTATTGCGGCAACACCGCTACAATCAACGAGCAGCCGATTTCGCAGCGAAATTTCCCATCAAAAAGTACACACCCATCTTCGTAGGCACACTATGATCATTTTCCGGGAAATGCACATGGAGCTGCTGCGTGCTCTCTCGTTTAGCTAGCTCACTCTCAGTTGACCGTCATCGAGGACTCGAAAGTACATTGCCCCCTGCTACGACGTGTGGCCGACAAGTGCGACGACGACGGTTGGTCGGTCGGTGGCGTTGATGGGGTCCTCTATAGGTGCTTGATTACGCAAGCGAGCACTCAACCCTCGTTTCCGTGCTAGTTGGTTTTGCAGGGCAACTAAATGCAATTGACGTCATTGAAAAAGCTTGTTATGACGCTCTTGATGTGCTGCGATGTTGGCACACTGCATGATGCGATGCGATGTCCTGCGGCTTTGTGGTCATCTCTGCTCGTATCTATGTGCATTATTTAAGTTGAACAAGTTGTAATGCGATAAAAAAAAAAACGATGAAAGACATTCCCTTTTTCCCGGTCGATTTAGCAGCTATCGTAGAATTTATTGCGATGCCTGAAATTTATCACATCCACAGGTATGCATGGGGTATAATTCGGATGCGGATTTTCTCTTTCAGCTCTAGAAATTGCATAAACCAATCGATAATCGAGTGCTGTTGTTTAATATTGTATTTGTTTAATGAATAAATTGTTAATGGATGCTGTTTTCGACAATGTAAATGGCTACAAATGGAAATTAGTATTTATCTCCATTATATTCGGATCCTCGATGGAGGCGCACGGCTTTCCAGAGATTAAGTTAAAATGCTACAGCACCTCCTCCTTCAGTGTGGTTGATGAAAAGCGGTCATCAACTGGAGCTGCTGTTGGCTAGTCAGGGGGTATGGGATGCGTTTGCGGTGGCATCAGGTGAGAATGTTGCTGGTGTTGATGTTGAATGGACAGCGTGCTACCGTTGCTGTTGGTGCTGCCAGTTGGAGAAACGGAAGCCGAATCAACCGTTATCAATTGGCGTTGATGGTGATGATGGCTGCTGCTGCTGCTACTCCCCGCGCCCCAATCACCACTATTTCCGAAGGTAGGATGGTTGGTTTGCAGGTGCTTTTTGAGAGAGTTTTTCTGACCGAAACTCTGATGACAAACTTCGCAGTTGTACATTTTGATTCCTGTTGTTTGTGGGGTTTGCCATGCAATTAGATTTTGATTTGGATTGGTGGAGATTTCAGATTTTTTTTTTACTTACCGGTATGAGTGCTTTCATGTTCCATAAGGAATCGTTTTCTGATGAAGGATTTCTCGCAATATGAACATTTGTATGGTTTAATACCTGAAGGATGGAAGTATATTTGTATTAAAAAATGGTAGTCAACATATTCAGGATCGAAATAGACAATTAGGTCCGAACTCAAGGACGATTATATAACAGATAATAGATAATCTCGTAAGGTTGGTAATTGAATCTTCCATAAATGAAATTAAATATTAAGAAGCATCGATAGTATCGAATAATTTTGACAATGACAAGAAAATTGTTATGTAACAAGACTTCTTGGAGATGAAATCATATTTATATTTATTTTTTAGTCTTCAGCTTTGTTGTATAGACTTTAGCTTAAACTATATTCTTGATCCCATCTAAATACACGGTTTTACTAACATTACTGTTAAAAAGATCAAACAAAGGATTAAAGGCACAAGTAAATGTATTGAAACGATTGTTAAAGCCACACAGTTTGAAAGACACATTTAGTTTTCTGCGTTATCTAATGCACATAAAGGAAATGCTAGATTTGGCAGAAATGAATGGGATATTTCTAGAGGTTCCATTTCCCGACCAATTTGCTTGTTTGGATTCGGGATAAAATTAGTTGCTTGTCCCGGAAAATTTTTCAATGTGCTTAAAAACGCATTTTTGTGGTTAGGAATATGTTTTATTCATCAATAAAAAAAATCAATGGTTCAAATCAAGTAACTGGTCTCATCAATTTGAATTCGTTCTCTGGAAATACGACTTCAAGAAGCAAATGGTATTAATGCTTTCATCGGGCAGTGAGGTACGCTTTTTAGAACAGATATTTCCGGAGTTCGAAAAGATGCGGTCGCTATCGGTTGACGTCGGTTTGATTGATTTTAAGCCGCCGAAAATGATTTCAAGATTTGGGCTCAACTTACCATGTAGCTCAAAAAGTGACAGCACGTTCGCAATTACTTTTGAAAAATCAATCATTGCCGAATCAGTCTGGGACGGGTTGGCATATTCCTTTATAGCCGATTCCAGTTCTTCACGCATGCTAGATGGTGTCGATCCTGAATAGTCATGCATACTGGACAATTCAGCTCGGCAGCATCATCATCGTTCTGTCTTTGGCAGTCTTGCAACAATCGAACTCCCAGTTCCTTGATGAACTTAATCATTTGCGTTTTCGATGAGCTTTCCAGTTCTACTAGCACTTGCGTTGACAACGGAAGACTTTGAAGGAACTTCAGCGCTGTTATTATTTCCTTTTGGCGCCGTTCGTTGATTCTTCTCGTGATTGCATCGAAGAGGTCGTTTCCAACTTTGGAGTTACTTTTCTTAAGCTTCGAATACAAGAAACTCAAGCTGCCTTCCGCAGACAGCAATGTACCATCTCGTCTTCCCAATGCTTCCGAAGCGAGTCTGATTGGCTGAAGAGCTTCTTGAAGGTTTTTTGCAACCTCGAAATCACTGTCCAACATAAGACCTGAAACCTATTTCAGAAAGTGTCTCTTTGATGCAATCAAAACCGCGAATGAAGTGCTCCAGCATTGTTTCAGTCGAGTTTCAACGAGTTTTGACGTCCACACACAGTTGAATTGGTTTATGTAACATTTTCGTGATTTTTTCTTGAAGCAGTGCATTCTTAACAGGCGATTTTCGAAAAAAAATTCACGACTCTTCGAATACGTTTCAGAGACTCTCAAAATCGCGTGGTGTACAAGTCTATAATTGAAATAAATTAGCTGTTTTCTTCAATATGAACATGAACATTCCAATATATTTACCCGAAGAACCAACTTCATCATCGTAGTTATAACTATCCGAATCGTCGCTATCTGAATCCTCATTTTCAATTGGTACCGGTGGCGGATCCTTGTACACCAAGTGAATCCAGGTTGTAGAATGATCCGTCAGCGAAATGGGCATTCACGTTTAAGTAGCGCTTGTTGCTTAGACTTGTCCACTCGTCCAAAGTGAGACTAACCAGTTCACCGCTATCGATACGCTTCACTATTTCATCCCGCGTTTCCTGCTGAGCGTATCCATAGTATTCGGCGACCAGCTTCCTAACGGATGTATTCGACGTTGGCAGAGAATATCCACGATCTGCGATCGGTTGTCTGATGAACTTGCTGTTGGTGATTGCATTGATCGAAAATCCGTCCTCTGCTGCCAGCCGAGCTACAATTTCCGCCAGTGACTGACGTTTAGCGAACTTGAGCACCGATACTTGTTTCGCTGGGACATTCGGTGTGGATGATTTAACTTTCGCAGCAGACTCACTAGGATTTGTGGGGGGTTTGGAATCCATGTCGTGTTTGTTCTTCATGTGCCGGAGCAAGCCACTGGTCGAAGAGCCCTTGCACGACAAAATTTGCTCGCACTTCCGACATCGTGCTTTTTCTTTGTCATCCGCAATTCTATCGAAGTGTTTCCAAATTTCAGCCATGCCTTTAAATTAATTGGATGTAAGGCTACATTAGCACAACATTTTGTATTACTACTTACTTTGATGTAACGGCAATCCGAAATTATTCAATGAACACAGAAGCAGTAATCAGTGAATGAAACCAATGTTTTGAATGGAAATGACAGCTTGCGTCGCATTGGCGCGCGCGCGCGTATGTGTGTTAAATGCATAGGCAAAAATGCGGATGCCTACTGAACCAACACAAAAGAAATGATGCATTTTCATGAATGATGTATAACATCGATGTAGGTACAGTAAATATGTATGTTGGCGTTGTATGGGTTATATTGAATGTGCGTAAACGGTACACTGAAATTTATTGGGAATATTGGGAATGAAATGGGAATGAAATGGGAATGAAAAGGTAATTTCATTATTCAGTGACCGCAAACAAGTTTTCTTTAGTGAACATATCATCGCGCGCTTTCTGTAGCTTCACCGGGTTGAACCAAAAAAAAAACACTCTAAACTACTTCTACCCAAATTTTCAAGAGAAATGGAAAATTTTCTACAGCGTTTTTTCCGTGATGCAATTTGATGTAGGACACCTTTTTTTTTATTCCTTGTCGGGTATTTTCATCACTGCGACCATTTTATAGATCTATTGTGATATATCCCCTTTTTTTAGCTCTGTCCAGGTGACGTATCACTATTGTTAGGAGTGGTCGTCATCGCTTGACTTAGAGCATTATCCCTGCACGGTATTGCACTTCGAATGAATTGCACTACCGTACTGGGATTTGTTCTCCAAATATCAAAGGGTTCTATTAGCCGTTTGTCGAAGAACTGACTTCTTTTGATGAAAATGGCCGGACAGTGGCATAACAAATGTTCCGAGTCTTCTTTTTCCATACCACAAAAGCGACATAAATCATCTTGAAGTTTTCCAAGCACCGTCAAGTGATAGCGGTTCGGATAATGGCCCGTTAAAAGACCAGTATATATGCTTAGCTCGTTTTTAGAAAGATAAGTATTTTGCGAGTCATAGAAATATTTGGAGTAATGAACCGCTTTGATTGCCTAGCTGTGAAAGTGTTGTTCCAGTTTTCATTCACTTTCGAAGATTCCCAGGGTTTGAGCTCCATTCTAAGAGAAGAAGCAGATAAACTACAATAGGGTCCTACGAACTGATAAGACGATCCGAGCTCGTTCATTTCCACCAATTCCGCGGTGAATTTCAGCTTGGAATACAGTAGGCCACCTGCCCATCGGAATCGACATGTCTATCCCTGGACCAGTTACTCCTGCTCCAACTTGATTGTTCATTCTTGAACCATCTGTAAAGAAAACTATCGATTCTAGACGAAGATTCGGACCACCGCATTCCCACGAATCACGTCCAGGATCAAATACTTGATCCTGGTCGAAGTTGTATGTTTTGTCATCCAATCTTCGTTGTTCGTAACTAAAAAATTTAATGTAATAATTTTTAGAATGCTTAGATGTCCTATTAGATCACCATCGAAGAGGTTCACCGATCTTTTAATCCTCAGAGCGCTCTTTTCAGCTTCTAGTTGTACAAATTGATGCAATGGTAGTATGTATAGTAAAGCATCCAGTGCTTTCGATGGTGTACTTCTCATTGCATCAGTTGCTAGTCTAGAGAGAGTTGCTCAGAGAAAGTTAAAAAGACTTCAATTTCTAACTTTCTCTGAGCAACTCTCTCTTTCGTTTTTGGCCACCAGATCAATGAAGCATAGGTAACCCGGGGTCTCACAATTGCAGAGTAAAGGGCGAACACGAAATTATTGCGACACATTCAACAGGGCATAACTTTTTTACCATTGGGTAAAAATCAACCAAATTTTGCACACTTTCTCATTGATGTGTATTGTTTACATGCTGTTAAACTCGAAGTCGTGTTTTTTGATTCAACGAAAATGGAGGTGAACCAACGCGAGTCGAGAGAACAAATTCTTTCCAAACACCTGGAATTTCCTGACCTGTCGCACCGGCAGTTGGGAAAAATGTTGAACATTCACCATTCAACCGTCTCCAGAGTGTTGAAGCGGTTCCAGGAGCGGTTGACGTTGGACCACGGCAAAGGAGCTGGAAGAAAACCGGGACCGGAGAACAAAAAGACGGAGGGAAAGGTGAAGCGGATGATTAAAGCAAATCCCAACGTCTCAAACCGTGATTTGGCTAAAAAGATCGGCATGTCGCAGAGCTACGTCCAGAATGCAAAGAAGAGAGCTGGACTACATACATACAAGGTACAGAACTTCCCAAACCGCGATGAGCGGCAACAATCGACGGCTAAAACTCGGGCACGGAAGCTCTACGAGAAGATGATGACAAAATATGGCTGCTGTGTGATGGACGACGAAACGTATATAAAAGCCGATTTTAAGCAAATTCCGGGGTTGGAGTTTTTCACCGGCAAGAGCAAGTTCTATCTGGACGACAAATTTAAGAAGAAGAAAATGTCGAACTTCGCCTCCAAATATCTCATTTGGCAGGCCATCTGCTCTTGCGGACTGAGGAGTGAGCCTTTCGTGACAAAGGGCACAGTAAATGGCGAGATCTACAAATCTGAGTGCCTCGAGAAGCGCCTTTTGCCGTTCTTGCAGCAGCACGACGAAGCTCCGCTATTTTGGCCAGATTTAACATCATGCCACTATTCTAAAAGTGTCCTGGAGTGGTATGAGGCCAATTCTGTCCATTTTGTTCCAAAGGACATGAATCCGCCAAACTGTCCGGAGCTGCGCCCGGTGGAGCAGTACTGGGCAATGATGAAGCCGGGACTTCGGAAGAGCAAGAAGACAGTCAAAGACGAGAAGGACATGTTAAGAAAATGGAAAAAAAAAAACTGAGAAACTGGTACCGGATGACACTGTAAAGACTTTGATGGAGGGCATCAAGCGAAAATGCGTTCAATTTTACACTCAAGGCTCAATCGATTAACTTTTCTTTTGATTTTTGAAGTAAATATATGTATAAAACTACCCTAAAATTTTGGTTTCATTCTAAACATTATAAGAAAATTGGCATGACATTTTCGGTGTCGCAATAATTTCGAGTTCGCCCTTTAAATCCAATGGATCATCGTCAGCTTCAGTCCTCATTGCTTCCCGAATGCTCTTTTGCTTATCCATAGAGCATTGGTAGTTTTGGTTATCGTCTGCTCTAGATGCGTATTCCAATCAAGTTTGCTGTCAAGGATTACTCCAAGGTATTTGACAGTATCTGAGAGTTCCAAAAGGGTACCTTTCAATGTTTTATTTTCGAATGAGTATTTTCTTCTTCGTGTAAATGGCACAATAGTTGTTTTGGAAGGGTTTATGTTCAGCCCTTCCCTATCACACCACGTTGAGACAAAATTTAAAGCAATTTGCATTCTGTTTGCGATGATACCGTCATATTTTCCACGTACTATTATAACTATAAATATCATCTGCGAAGCCAACTATTTCAAAGCCTAGAGCTATCAGATTTTTGAGAAGATCATCAACTATTAAAGACCACAATACAGGTGAGAACACGCCTCCTTGCGGGCACCCTTTGATTACTCTAACACTGATGAATGAGCTTCCGAGGTTCGCTGATATTTCTCTTTTTGATAACATCTCCGTAATCCAATCAACGATGCATTTGTCGAAATCACGTTTCGTCATAGCTGTGATCATTAACTCATGAGATGTGTTGTCGAATGCACCTCCGATATCAAGGAAAGCAGCTAGTGAAATTTATTTTGCGTCAAAAGATTTTTCTAGTTTTGTAACAACCGTGTGTAGTGCTGTTACTGATGATTTACCCTCCTGATATGCAAACTGATATTTGCACAGAGAAGTTTTAACCACATATGACTTGTTGTGTTTATTTCCATTGTTTTTAGCAGGAGCAGGCCTTAAGGATTTCGGTGAGCTTTTATCCTTTTTATTAGCCTTGGGTATAAAAGTTACCCATACTTGTCGCCACGCTGTTGGAATGTAGCCTAATATTAGGCTAGCTTGAAAAAGTTTTGTGAAAATGGGTTTTAAAATCGGCTTTCCCTTCTATAGTAGTACAGGACAAATTCCATCTCTACCAGGAGACTTGAATGGTTCAAAGGAGTCAATCGCCCAATTCACGTTGCTTTTGCTGAATATGATGTTGGCCAAAGTACTAGCATCATCCCTGGTTCTTTCTAACCCAGTTGATTCGTGGTTTTTTTCACTCTTAATCTACATTGCGAAATTATTGGCATCACTTTTTCTTAAGAACGAATAAAATCTCGTCTAAGACAATAGAAATAATGCACACGTGTAAGTGAAACATTGTAACCATTGTCTGTAGTCTTCTTTGCTTGACGAAAATAAATAAATAACATTAAATGAAAAAATTACAATGCAAAATTGGTAGCTGGCATCGAAAGCT
Source organism: Aedes koreicus (assembly GCA_024533555.2). Classification (NCBI taxonomy): domain Eukaryota; kingdom Metazoa; phylum Arthropoda; class Insecta; order Diptera; family Culicidae; genus Aedes; species Aedes koreicus. Next base: position 457,045 of record JAHHFK020003279.1, read on the forward strand.
CCCAATTAATAAATGTGAACACTAAGTTGAGAGCAATCAATAAGCTAATTGCGAAAGCGATAAGCTTAAAACGCTAAAAAGAAGAAGAAGTAGAAGAGTACTAGAGAAAAGGAAATGCACTAATTTTGCCACACAATTGCGCAAAACCCGTAAAGAAACACTGATTAATTTATTTTAAAAGTTGAGCGAAATTAGAAATCCCAGATCATGATCAGAACCGGAAACATCTCCAAAAACGCAAATAGTTTTTAAATACCAACACCTTGTAAACAAGCTACCTGTACTATCAAAGAGATGAGGTTAGATTTACGTGTGCAATGATCTATGGTACATGGCAGTTCTTATAAAATTGTCGCAATTTTTGTTTTTGTAACAGCATCAGATATTAATTGCTTGTCTCAACTTTCCGTAACCATTCCAACCGAACAAGCCAATCATGGTGCAAGCACCGATAGAAATTATCATCAAATAGGATTATCGAAAGTTCAAAGCTGAGCCAGAAACACTTAACCGAAATTTCTAATTTGGAACTAATTGGAACATTCCAGACTCGTTGTAGATATTTGACGACTTCAGCAAAGTATATCAGTGCGTAACGAATCGTTTTTTGATATTATCATATAAGTTCCAAATCTTGCTGCAGAGATGGCGCTGCAGTTTATCTTTACCAAATGAAGCTCTAGAGAGTTGCCGTCTTGAGCAAAGTTGTTTGGAATATAAAATGTGCTCATTTGACATTATCAGATTAGTTCCAGATTTTGCCGCAGAGATGGCACTGCAGTTTAGAATTGTCAAATGAAGCTTTAGAGTGTTGCCGTCTTGAAGGTAAAGTTGTTGAGAATGTAAAATGTAGTAACTTGATCAGATTAGTTCCAAACTGCGTCGCAAAGATGGCGATGCAGTGTATCTTTGCCAAATGAGGCTAAAGAGAGTTGCCGTCGTGAGCAAAGTTGTTGAGAATGTAAAATAAAGACATTTGAAATAATCACATTAGTTCCAGATCGTACCGCAGGGATGGCGCTGCAGCCTATCTTTGTTAAATGAAGCTCTAGAGAGTTGTCCTCTTGGGCAAAGTCTCTCAGTATGTAGTTTTTCGTCTTTTGTCATTATTATATTAATTCCAGATCCTGCCGCCGATATGGCGCTGCAGTCTATTTTTTCTAAATGAATCTATACACTGAAAAAATATTAAATATTTTGTTCATTTAGATAAATTATTAATGTCTATGTCTGATCGACGAATACTTATTATTAAAAGCAATATTAAATTTGTAAATGTAAGAAATATAACGTATCAACCATACACATACCATGTATTTGACTTTGTAATAAAAAGTATAAGGCTGGCTTTATGACTCAAAGGTATAATGTTTGACTTATAATTTTGATGGGACTTGATATTGAATATTTTTTCCATGCAGTATGGCGCTCGGGATCGGTTCGTCTGTCGTTCGTCAAGTCAAGTTTGTTTTTCAGAAGATGTATTCAAGGTATGATTCTAGTAACCACATACACATTTAGTTGATTCCGATGGAAACGATGTTTATTCTTTATTTAATTTCAGTAGAAGAGGCAGTTTGCTATAATGCATGAGGGATGTGATGCTTCTACCACCAACCTTTACCAGTACTGGTATTGCTGCCTTGGAAAATCCGAAAGCCCAACTGATCAAGCTTAAAAAATGAATACCCAAGCAACACCAAACCCTCATAATTAGTTGCAGCAACTTGATTGTCACATTGAAGTTATTTCAACCGATTTCAACAAGTGTGCTATTAGGGTAGCGTATGATTAGTGAAAAAATATATTGATATTAATATTTAAAGCAAAAATTGCCTTTTTTCTTTTTTTTTTGGTTGGGTTGTTGAAAAAATTTTTTTTTTTTTGGGATTGTGAATGTTGTTTTTTTTGGTGGGTTGTTGTGTTTTTTTTTATTTGTGTGTTTTTTTTTGTAGAGAGTTGCCGTATTGGGCAAAAATTTGCAGTAAGTCATTTTTCGTCTTTTGACATTATCAGATTAGTTTCAGCACAGAGAACACACATCTAAGTTAGAACAAAATGTCTTCAAAAAATTGTATACGAATTCAAATTAAAATACCACTAAAGCCGCACAAACAGCATGTTGCGTTAGCCAGTGGTAAATACAAATACAGTAGGTTTCCAGTTTTGGCAACATGACCTAATAAACCAAGTATTTCCTTAGAGTTATTTTAGTTCTATTTAGACAACCATGTTAAAAGGATCCCTAAATAATATTCTAGTGAAATCAGAAATTGCATTAAGCGTTAGATGGACTTCCTCAAAAGCAAAGAAGGCAAAACATATGTGTTGCCAAAAACGGAAACCTACTGTATTTATATTTACCACTGACATCAACTTAAGAATCTTGCGATAGAAGCGCCACCATGATGCGGCTACTTGTGTTGTCTTTCTGAAGTGGCCTTTAAATTTCTTAGACACTTTTCAAATTCAAGTTAGATGTCTGTTCTCTATGGTTCCAGGTCTTGCTTCAGAGATGGTCATAAATTACAATTCGAAATTTTGGCCCATTTTGACGAAAAAAATATATAAACCCTCGAAACAACATGTAACCTCAATGTTTTTAAGTCCAACAAAAACAGGAGTTTGTAGCACATGTTGAAGTTTCAAAACCTAGAAATGAGTTTCATGTGATTTTTTTGACTGTAAATCAGATGAAAGGACTCTTAGAGCTTCATAAAAAATTTCACGGTTTGAGAATAGATTAGAGATCCTTCCCTAAAATTTTAATGTTAGTTGCAAACTTGGTTAAAAAGTTACAGCGATTTACAAGTGTTTTAATTTTGACGTGAACAACCTTTATGAGGCTCTTTGTACAATCCAAGTGTTCATTTCGTAGGGTTGTCCAAAAAGCCTCATATTTGTCTGAGGGGACTTTTTGGGGCCAAGTGTTGAACAAATTTCAGTTTTCAAAAATTTGTAACAAAATTTGAAGTGCATAGAAAAAAAGTTAAACGCTAACGTTATTATAAATTCATTGTCTTTCAAGGAAAGATATAAAAACTGGGTGATGGATCTGACGAGAAAGGTCTTTTGCGGTCTGACATTTTCAATAGTTATGCCAGAAAATGAAGCTCTCTAGAACATAATTCAGCATATATAAACTTAAGCACCACCATTGTGGCACGATTTGACTAATCTGACACCATCAAATGACTGCATTTTACATATATGTACACTGAACAACTTTGCCGAATACTTTGACACCCTCTAGAGCTTCATTTGGCAAAGATAGACTGCAGCGCAACTGCGGGGATGAAAAATTATACAATCTCTGCGGCAAAATATGGTAGCATGACTATGACAAAAGACGACATATTACATACACACTACCAAAATGTCATGTAAATTTCTGTCCTCTGAGACCGACACATGCAAGCGTCCTTTAGCACATAAGAATGAGTTGAAAGAGATGAGAAAATAAATTCAATCAAACACATCTTTTGTCGAATTGCGTATGTTCCTGTTTCAGGAGACAAAATTTTACACGAAGTCTTTGTTTACGTTCACCGACTTTTCACAAAGATGAATTACGTCTCGTGGAATATTCATAATTTCTAAGTGTGTACCGAAAAACTATGCCTAAGACGGCAACTCTCTCATGCTTCATTTGACATTCATAGACAACAGCTCCTTCTCTGCTGAAAGATCTGGAACTAATAATACGTCAAAAGACCACAAACATCACAATGAGAAACTGTTTGCCAAAGATGCCAACTCTCTAGCGCTTCATTTTACAAAGATAGAATCCGGCGCCATCTCTGCGGCAAGATCTGGAACTAATTTGATAATCTCACAAGACAACAAATGACATACTGAATAACTTTGCCCAAGACGGCAACTCTCAAGCGCTTCGTTTGGAAAAGATAGACTGCAGCGCATCATCTCTGCGGCATGATCTGGAACTAATATGATAATGTCAAAAGACGACAAATGACATATTGGGAAACTTTGTCGAAGACGGCAACTCTCTACAACTAGTCTGGAATGTTTTGTATGCAATTCTGTTCACATGGTGAAATCAAAATCTCCTTCCCTTTGTAGCAGATGCCCGGTGGCCAATGTTACTGAAACCAGGTTTTTCTACCAACAATGCATTTTTGAGACCATAACCTTTCAAATGGGGTACATACATTGTGGCTAGGTTTAAATTTCATAATTCTAGAAAGGGTTGAAAGGGGTGACCTGGATGGTCAGTATTGACCCTAATGTCTTACGTGTCATTTTTTTAATACCAGAGGAAGGTTAAGCGTGCAGTATGATACACGACTGTAACATTTTTGCTAAGTACGTGATCACCAGAAACTGTTTGGGAGATTCAAACGAAAGTTCAGAAAAGTAAGAGGCGAACCTGAGTACGTTCTATTTTTTGACGATTTTACCGATTCATGCACTTACCTGTATGGCTCATTTCATGTCTCATTCGGTTCGTGAAATCGGAGAAAGCTTTGTCACAATGCCGGCATGGGAAGGGTCGCTCGCCACTGTGAATACGCATATGATAGCGCAAATGCAACTTAGCCTTGAACAGCTTCGAACATACCTAAATTCGGAACAAAATAAGCGCTAAGTCGGTCACTTTGACGATTCACACTGCTTGAAACATACCTCACACTTGAACTGTGGATTCTCTACATGGTTGGACATGTGAGCCTTTAAGCCGCCCTTCTGACGGAACGACATTCCGCAAACGGTGCACTGCGTAAAGAAAAGCTCAATTATTGCACAAAACACTGTTCTTCGACACTAACAATACTAACCTGAAAAGGCTTTTCTTTCGAGTGGATTGTCATGTGTGTTTTCAAGTTGCCCTTCTGCGTAAATGTCTTATCGCAGACTTCACATTTGAAGGGTTTATCATTTTGGTGGGTCAGTTCGTGCTCCGAAAGGCGCGCCCCGCTGTTGAACTGCAGCCCACAGAGTGCACATTGGAACTTTTGCAGCTTATACAACCTCTGCTGGTGATTGATCAGTCCATTTTTGTCTTGGAACCGCCGGTAGCACACCTGACACTGAACCGGCCTATCTTGGTTCTCTTCCAACTCCGCTTCTTGCTTGTTGATTTGATGCGCCTTGTGTGCATGTTCAATCATAATCCGCTCAGAAGGGAACGATAGACCGCATGCTTGGGCACAGCAGATCCATCCAAGTTCTTGTTGAATTGCTTCCTTGATTGGGGCTACGACTGCTGTGGGTCCCAATTTGCGAGGGTGCTTCCTGGAATGATTGCGTCGTCGGGTTGCTTCGCTAAATCGATTCTTGCATTTGTTGCACTCCCAAACGACTTCCAAATGCCGAACACGTTCCTTGTGATAGTTAACGCGGCGCTTTGATTTATACTTCCGTAGACATCCGTCGCAAAGCACTTTAGTTGTCGGTTTAGTGGTAGGTCCCCTTTTACGAACGTGAAATTTGGTTCGGTGTGCTTCGAGCTCTTGAGCTGAATCGAATAACAGCAAACAACCACAGCAGATGTTACTTCCTCTCTTAATTTCTATAACGGTGTACAGCTCCCGTTCATAGTCGTTCATCACCAGTTCATCCTCATCCTTGCGGCGACGTGTGCACAGCAAAGGTTTTTCATCAGTGTCATTCAATTTTGGCCTTGGTCTTCGACCGCGTTTTTTCGGTACTTTTCGATCAATCTCCTCTTCATCGCTAGCCTTCCAATCGCTTTCGCTATCACTGCCATCACTGCCGGAACTTCGCTGCGAATTGTCTTCTTCACTTTCGATGGCAGCATCCTGATCGCTGTCGTTGAAAGCCGTAGCCGCTTCTTCCTGTTCCAATTCCGCATCACCTTCATCGTCCAGACCGTCCAGCGGCTCGACCTTCACCTCGGTAAACTGAAACACATCCGTTTCGCTTTCCATTGCGATGACATCGTGCACAGAGCCAACCTGGCTGGGTTTATATTCCGGACTGATTTCGGATTTACAAATTTGACGCAACTGGCGATCACAGTCGCGAGCGGTTTTGACAAAGCCGAGCAACAGTTTCAATGTCTCGACGCATCCGGTGCAAATGTGGGTTGGCAGCCCATCGTTCTCCATGATCTGGGAATGGGATGAAGGGTAGAAGTTAGATCGGTTTTATTGGGGTAATCGGGAATAAGTATTTTGGTCGGCACTGTAGAAACTAGAAAGCTAGGAAAATTTAAATTAACACTTAACTTTAACAACGTAAAAAAACTGAACCACTGAAACTAACCGTAGTAAACACGAGCAAATTCCTTTAGACTACACTAGAGAAAGTTAATCCTCTGATAGATAGGCCTATTTCGGCTGCGACTTACAGACTTTTTTTCAGTGTCGAGTGCTCTGTAGAAATGCCGCTCATGAAACTCTATGAGAGTTTTATGAGAGGCTTCCTGATTGTCTGATTCTAATCCTAGTGTGATGAATAAGATAAGCACGGTGAATATATATGTTGAGGATCAGTAAAAACCATGAATACCGAAAACCCATGCTCCACAGTACAGGAACAATAATAGTCTCATTCTCTCTCAGATTGTTATCTATATATATATATATATTATATCGTTTTAAAGCTCGCATTTTGTCTATGTCCGAAGAAAGGTTTCCTTCTCGGTTAAGGTACAGATTCTTGGACCTTCGAAGAGGAATGGGACCGGTAGACCTTTGAACTGGAGAAACGCAAGAAAATCGAACTTAGAACTGTGATACAGTGGACAAAAGAAGTGACATTAATAATATGGTCAGGGGCTGGATGGTCAAGAAGAAAATTTATATGTTTTTTTGGCTCTGGAAGTACCAGCGCATCGGTCCAGCGTTTAATGAATCACGCCTCAAAACACAACTCACAACGAATAACCCCTCAAACATTCTGTCACAATAACACAACGAATCAAAACAAAAACAAAGATCCTAGTACTGAAAAGTGCAAAAAATGTATTGCAAGGTGCACGGTGTACTGACTGATGGCTGACCCACAATTGATACGTTGCGGATGCGTTGACGTAAATTTGACAGAAAATCTATGGGAAAACTGTCAAATTCACGCAAACGCACCCGCAACGTATCAATTGTGGTGGCTGGCCAACAATTGATACGTTGCGGATGCGTTTGCGTAAATTTGACAGTTTTCCCATAGGTTTTCTGTCAAATTTACACACATACACACACACACACACACACACACACACACACACACACACACACACACACACACACACACAAGGAAGTTCAGTAATGGATTTTAAGTCAATAAATATTTTGAATTGGAATGCTCGATCCATCAGAGATAACGAGCTTTTTAATTTTTTAAGAGTTCATAACGTGCATATTGCTGTTATAACTGAGACTTATCTCAAACCTGCCCATAAGGTCAAAAGAGATCCAAATTATTTTGTCTACCGAAATGATTGCCTTAATGGAACTGGTGGTGGCGTTGCCATCATTGTCCATAGGCGTATCAAACATCACATTCTTTCTTCATTTGAAACCAAAGTTTTTGAAACTTTGGGGGTTTCAGTTGAAACAAAATTTGGCCAATTTACTTTTATAGCTGCCTATTTGCCTTTCCAATGCACTGGCCAAGCAAAAGAACTGGCTCAAGGGTAACCTCCAGAAACTTACCCGTCATAGGTCTAAATTCTTCGTTATTGGTGATTTCAATGCAAAACACCGCTCATGGAATAATTCGCAAAGCAATGCCAATGGTAATATACTTTTTGATCATTGTTCCGCAGGCTACTACACTATTCAATACCCAAACAGCCCAACTTGCTTGTCTTCAGCCAGAAATCCCTCAACTATTGATTTGGTCCTAACTGATTCATGTCAACTTTGTAGTCAATTGATTACCCATGCTGACTTTGGTTCTGATCACCTTCCAGTTACATTTGAAATATCTCAAGAAATCATTTCTAATTCCATCAGTTCTACTTTCAACTACCATAGAGCTAATTGGGATCAATATCGAACATTTATGGAATACAACTTTGATCCTAATGTTCCATTGCAAACAAGAAATGAAATTAATAATGCTCTTGAATCTGAATTTCTCAATAAATAGAGCAAGAGTTGCTTCAGTGCCAAAATGCGAGGTTAAATTCAATTCAGTTAAGATTGATGACGATCTTCAGCTCTTGATTCGCCTGAAAAATGAATCCCGCTATGAAAGTCATATGGCGAGATTTACAAAAACAAATTAAAAAACGCTTCTCTGCCCTGAGGAACAAACATTTTGAAATTAATGTGTCAAAATTAGATCCGAGTTCCACAGCTTTCTGGAAACTCTCTAAAATATTGAAAAAACCTCAAAAGCCTATACCAGCGCGAAGGTGATAAAATTTTGCTCACAAATGCGGAAAAAGCTCAAAAACTTGTTAAATAGTTTGAGAGCTCCCATAATTTCAGTTTGGGTGGGGGTGACCCCGGCGTAGTGGTTAACATCCATACCTCTCACGCCAAAGTCACGAGTTCGAATCTCACCGCCGGACAAGTTACGAAAATACCCAAAAGGTATTTGAGTGACTACGACGGGAGATGAACCAGCCCAGGGCTGAAAATCTCGATAATCACGAAACTAAAAAAAAAAAAACCAACAATTTCAGTTTGGGTCTTACAAGTCCTATTGAGGATCAAGTTTCCAGGGAGTATCTGAATATTTTCTCACAAGAAAATATTTTTGATGATTCTTGGGGAACTGATTTGGATGAAGTAAAAACTATAACTAAAAAATTCAAAATATGAAAGCACCAGGTGATGATGGAATTTTCTATATCCTCATCAAAAAACTCCCTGAGAGTACTTTGTCTTTCTTGGTAAAACTATTTAACAGATGTTTTCATCTGGCATACTTTCCAGATAAATGGAAAAAATGCAAAAGTCGTACCTATTTTGAAGCCAGACAAAAATCCGGCTGAAGCTTCTAGCTACCGACCAATCAGTTTGCTTTCTTCAATAAGTAAGCTTTTTGAAAAAATAATTTTGAATAGAATGATGCTTCACATCAATACAAACTCATTTTTTGCTGATGAACAGTTTGGATTTCGCCATGGGCATTCAACTACGCATCAACTTTTGAGAGTTACGAATTTAATTCGTTCAAACAAAGCTGAAGGCTGCTCCACTGGAGTTGCTCTTCTAGACATAGAAAAAGCATTCGACAGTGTTTGGCATGAAGGTTTGATTGCGAAACTGAAAAAGTTCAATTTTCCGCTTTATATCATGAATCTAGTTCAAAACTACTTAACTGATAGAACTTTGCAAGTAAATTACCAAAACTCTAAATCTGATAAATTGCCTGTTAGAGCTGGTGTTCCTCAAGGTAGCATACTTGGGCCAATACTTTATAACATTTTCACTTCAGATCTCCCTGATTTACCTCAGGGCTGTCAAAAATCTTGCTTTGCTGATGACACAGGCATTTCCGCTAAAGGAAAAAGTCTTCGTGTTATATCCAGGAGGCTACAAAAAAGCTTGGACATTTTTACAGATTATTTTCAAAAATGGAAGATTTCTCCTAATGCTTCCAAAACTCAACTTATAATATTCCCACACAAGCCTAGAGCTGCATTTTTGAAACCAAGTAATAGTTATGTGGTCACTATGAACGGAGTTCCAATTTCTTCAAGTTTCTTCAAATCAAGTAAAATATCTTGGACTGATACTTGATCAAAAATTAACTTTTAGAGATCACATTGAGGGCATTCAAGCCAAATGTAATAAATATATAAAATATAAACATTTTATATTCATAAAATATAAATATAAAATATAAACCTCTTATAAACAGAAAATCCAAACTTTGTTTCAAAAACAAACTTCTAATATTCAAACAAATTTTTAGACCGGCCATGCTTTATGCTGTGCCAATATGGTCTAGTTGTTGTGCTACTAGGAAAAAAGCACTTCAAAGGATTCAAAACAAAGTTCTGAAAATGATTTTGAAGCTGCCACCCTGGTTCAGTACTATTGAATTACATAGAATTTCAAACGTTGAGTCTCTAGAAGAAATGTCCAACAAAATAATTCATAATTTTAGACAAAAATCATTGCAATCTTCAATGGCAACGATCAATTCGCTCTATAGATAAGAACTAGTTTTAAGAAATCAATAATTATTCTTACACGCAGGCAAAAAAACCCTGTTAAAAATACTGAATAGACAAGGTAAAAATAATATTAACACAATTAGATATAAATGATAGCATATAAGGTTGAAATGTTAATTGTTTAGCAGGAGCACCTAGGATAATATATGAATTTAAAATAATGTAAAAATTTAGAATAAATAAAGAGTCAAAAAATAAATAAATTGATTAATAAAAATCACATGGAAAATGAAATGGCACAATGTGATCCGATTACGTTAGCAGTGCGTTTGTTTCTGGCAAAGAATACAGCAAAATGGAAGAATGATAAAATGTGGAATGTGAGCAAAAAAAGGTGAGCCAATTCCAAGTTTGTATACGGCAAAAATAAGAAGAATGATAAGCCGATCGAAGAGCCAAATGAAACATGTAGGCAAAAAAAAGGAACAGCCATTGCAGAAATCGCCCGGAAGCCCAAGAAAGCATAAAAAAAACAATTGTCAATCTAGAAAAAAAAACCTACTTGATAAATTTCAGGAGAAAGAAAAGTACAAAATTGGGTGTAGCTATGAGAGAGCTGGCGGAAGCCAATTGCAGTAGAGCCCAACTTGAAGAAGACCTGGCAAAGGCACAAGAAAAGATCCGCGTATTACAAACCAGCTTATCGTCCGCAAGAAGCGAATGCGGGGAAGTCAACAGCATTGAATTCGAAAACGATATGGGTCCATGCAGCACCAAGCACCAGGCTGATCACCGGAGCGAACCTAATGCTGAATTATCCCGCCTCGTTTCCTCGATGAACCAGATTTCTGCATCGTCGATAATTGTTCCCGAGTGCAAGTCAAGTGTTGATGGCGAGGACATATCCAGACTAGATTTCGACGTATGGGCAGATCTGTTAGCTAGTTCGATGGTACTTGCAGGCATCAACGACGAAGCAACAAAGTACATAGTATTCAAAGTTAAAGCCGGACAGAAACTTCTCAAAGTTTACAGAGCAACAGAATCATCGAGCGATGCCCCAAATCCAGAGATTCATCCATTTTCCAATGCTCTGTTCCGCCTCAAAATATACTTTGCTTTTACATCGGATGTTATGCTTCAGCGCAGGATGTCCCAAAAGCCAGACGAGTCCGACCTGGGATTTATAAGACGAGTTGGACTAGCGGCAAGCATGTGCGAATACGCCTTGGAATTAGCCCAGTCCAAGTAATTAAGATGAAAATGAAATCCCGGCCTGGCGATTCTCGCAAAGGGATTTCAAACGATCTCTACTTAGTGCACTTCAAGGCAAGTGAACTTAACAACCTTAAGGCTTTAGAAAAAGCAAGCCTTTTGCTCCATGTCAGAGTGAAGTGGGAACATTTCAGGAAGACTGGAGCCAATTTCCAAAGCCTCACCCAATGCCGTAAGTGCCAGGGATGGGGTCACGGAACAAAGCATTGCCATATGATTGGTAAATGCATGAATTGTGGTGATTCCTCACACACTAAGGACGACTGTCCTGTGAAGGAAGATCCTCAAAAATTCAAATGTTCAAATTGTGGTGAAAACCATAAATCAAATTTTTGGGAGTGCAAGACTCGCAAAGCAATTTTGCAGTCACGCTCTAAACGCCAGGTAGGAAACAATATACGTTCCCGACCAGCTACTACCCATTCTGCAGCTGTTAACAACGATCAGCAAAGAACCAATTCCTACCAAACCGTCGGTAGAAACAGCGGACAGGTTTTTCCATCCGCAACTGTAACTTCAAACGCTCAACGAGGAGTAAATACTATTTCGATACCTGCAGGTACCAACAGGGTTCAATCTTCAAACCCTGCATTCTTACCCAACCGTGTTGTTAACAATGTTCAACATGTAAATGGACCTACCTACGCTGCCGTTGCAGCGGGTAGAAACCAAAACCAAAATTCCCACGGGACTTCTGATGAATTTGATTTAGGTAACATATCCGCTCCTAAATTAGAATTTTTACAGCAATCGTTAATCGACATGATAACCGATATGCTAAAAACTAATTCCATGTTTGAAGCTATCCAAACTGGTATTAAATTTGCCAATAATATTGTCATGACATTGAAGTTCAGTAATGGATTTTAAGTCATTAAATATTTTGAATTGGAATGCTCGATCCATCAGAGATAACGAGGATGAGCTATTTAATTTTTTAAGAGTTCATAACGTGCATATTGCTGTTATAACTGAGACTTATCTCAAACCTGCCCATAAGGTCAAAAGAGATCCAAATTATTTTGTCTACCGAAATGATCGCCTTAATGGAGCTGGTGGTGGCGTTGCCATCATTGTCCATAGGCGTATCAAACATCACATTCTTTCTTCATTTGAAACCAAAGTTTTTGAAACTTTGGGGGTTTCAGTTGAAACAAAATTTGGCCAATTTACTTTTATAGCTGCCTACTTGCCTTTCCAATGCACTGGCCAGCAAAAGAACTGGCTCAAGGGTGACCTCCAGAAACTTACCCGTCATAGGTCTAAATTCTTCGTTATTGGTGATTTCAATGCAAAACACCGCTCATGGAATAATTCGCAAAGCAATGCCAATGGTAATATACTTTTTGATCATTGTTCCGCAGGCTACTACACTATTCAATACCCAAACAGCCCAACTTGCTTTTCTTCAGCCAGAAATCCCTCAACTATTGATTTGGTCTTAACTGATTCATGTCAACTTTGTAGTCAATTGATTACCCATGCTGACTTTGGTTCTGATCACCTTCCAGTTACATTTGAAATATCTCAAGAAATCATTTCTAATTCCATCAGTTCTACTTTCAACTACCATAGAGCTAATTGGGATCAATATCGAACATCTATGGAACACAACTTTGATCCTAATGTTCCATTGCAAACAAAAAATGAAATTAATAATGCTCTTGAATCTCTGGCTTTCTCAATAAGTAGAGCAAGAGCTGCTTCAATGCCAAAATGCGAGGTTAAATTCGATTCAGTTATAATTGATGACGATCTTCAGCTCTTGATTCGTCTGAAAAATGTACGTAGGCGTCAATATCAAAGAACACGTGATCCAGCTATGAAAGTCATATGGCGAGATTTACAAAAACAAATTAAAAAACGCTTCTCTGCCCTGAGGAACAAACATTTTGAAAATAATGTGTCAAAATTAGATCCGAGTTCCAAGCCTTTCTGGAAACTCTCTAAAATATTGAAAAAACCTCAAAAGCCTATACCAGCGCTTAAGGAAGGTGATAAAATTTTGCTCACAAATGCGGAAAAAGCTCAAAAACTTGTTAAGCAGTTTGAGAGCTCCCATAATTTCAGTTTGGGTCTTACAAGTCCTATTGAGGATCAAGTTTCCAGGGAGTATCTGAATATTTTCTCACAAGAAAATATTTTTGATGATTCTTGGGGAACTGATTTGGATGAAGTAAAAACTATAACTAAAAAATTTCAAAATATGAAAGCACCAGGTGATGATGGAATTTTCTATATCCTCATCAAAAAACTCCCTGAGAGTACTTTGTCTTTCTTGGTAAAACTATTTAACAGATGTTTTCATCTGGCATACTTTCCAGATAAATGGAAAAATGCAAAAGTCGTACCTATTTTGAAGCCAGACAAAAATCCGGCTGAAGCTTCTAGCTACCGACCAATCAGTTTGCTTTCTTCAATAAGTAAGCTTTTTGAAAAAATAATTTTGAACAGAATGATGCTTCACATCAATACAAACTCAATTTTTGCTGATGAACAGTTTGGATTTCGCCATGGGCATTCAACTACGCATCAACTTTTGAGAGTTACAAATTTAATTCGTTCAAACAAAGCTGAAGGCTGCTCCACTGGAGTTGCTCTTCTAGACATAGAAAAAGCATTCGACAGTGTTTGGCATGAAGGTTTGATTGCGAAACTGAAAAAGTTCAATTTTCCGCTTTATATCATGAAATTAGTTCAAAACTACTTAACTGATAGAACTTTGCAAGTAAATTATCAGAATTCTAAATCTGATCAATTGCCTGTCAGAGCTGGTGTTCCTCAAGGTAGCATTCTTGGGCCAATACTTTATAACATTTTCACTTCAGATCTCCCTGATTTACCTCAGGGCTGTCAAAAATCTTGCTTTGCTGATGACACAGGCATTTCCGCTAAAGGAAAAAGTCTTCGTGTTATATCCAGGAGGCTACAAAAAAGCTTGGACATTTTTACAGATTATTTTCAAAAATGGAAGATTTCTCCTAATGCTTCCAAAACTCAACTTATAATATTCCCACACAAGCCTAGAGCTGCATTTTTGAAACCAAGTAATAGTCATATGGTCACTATGAACGGAGTTCCAATTTCTTGGTCAAATCAAGTAAAATATCTTGGACTGATACTTGATCAAAAATTAACTTTTAAAGATCACATTGAGGGCATTCAAGCCAAATGTAATAAATATATAAAATGTTTATATCCTCTTATAAACAGAAAATCCAAACTTTGTTTGAAGAACAAACTTCTAATATTCAAACAAATCTTTAGACCGGCCATGCTTTATGCTGTGCCAATATGGTCTAGTTGTTGTGCTACTAGGAAAAAAGCACTTCAAAGGATTCAGAACAAAGTTCTGAAAATGATTTTGAAGCTGCCACCCTGGTTCAGTACTATTGAATTACATAGAATTTCAAACGTTGAGACTCTAGAAGAAATGTCCAACAAAATAATTCATAATTTTAGACAAAAATCATTGCAGTCTTCAATTGCAATGATCAATTCTCTCTATAGATAAGAACTAGTTTTAAGAAATCAATAATTATTCTTACACGCAGGCAAAAGGAACCCTGTTAAAAATACTGAATAGACAAAGTAAAAATAATATTAACACAATTAGATATAAATGATAGCATATAAGGTTGAAATGTTTATTACTTAGCAGGATCACCTAGGTTAATATATGAATGTAAAATAATGTAAAAAATTTGGAATAAATAAAGAGTTAAAAAAAAAAAAAAAAAAGAAAAAAGAGGAGAATAAAGGTGAAAAAGGGGGTAAATAAAAGGAAAAAAGAATATGGTTGTTTGTTTGTTTTTTTATAAAAAATATAATAAAAGAAATATTATGAAGAGGGGGGTGGAGATCTGGAGATAAGAGAACTATCCGAAGTGTCGGCAAAAAAAATGGCCGCCAAGCGTCACGACAGTACTCTTTTTCTGAATTTCGTAACGCTCTGGTGCACTAAAATGTGTGTATCCTTTTGTAAAAAATGATTTAGTTGGGGCAAGTACCGCTAGCCAGCCGGCGTCGGTGGTGTAGTGGTAAAGCGTGACTGCTACTTGGCACCCCAGTGGGTCTGGGTTCAATCCCAGTCGACGTCGGTGGTTTTTCTGAGGCGAAAAAATCTGGTCACGTCTTCCTTCGGAAGGGAAGTAAAGCCGTTGGTCCCGGTTCATATTCATGAGTCGTTAGGTAGGGTCCAGGTGGTGGAGTCGTCTTGCTGGCGTCGGTGATTGTCACCATGTGAGGAAATAGGCCGACGTAAAATAAAGAAAAAAAAAAAAAAAGTACCGCTAGCCGAGACAAGCATTGCTAGAAGAGCTTATGTTAAAAAAGCTTTTGTGGTTTCGCGGTTGAAACGGGATTTTCGTTTTGGTTTTTGTTTTTGTCGATAGTGTAATTATTTTTGTGCAAAATGTCAACTAATGATTTTCCGAATATCTTACAAGAAAGTCCAGACGCTGTAGCTTTTGTCCCCGCAATCATGATGTGAAAACCATGATAAGCTGTGCTGCTTGTAACAGACCGATATGTGAAAAGCATAAAATGCGGAGAAGTTTTTCGAAATCTGTTCCAAATGTTTGTGATAAAACACATTTTATTTTTTTTTACAAATATGTCCTAGAGAAATAAACTAAAAGTAGACAAGAACAAACAAAATGTCATGTATTCACAATTATTTCGTACAGCATAAGACCATTCTTTTCTCCCGCGTCTTTTTGCAAAATTTCCAATTTGGCAACTATATGAATATGGCCACTTTCCCGAAGGAACTTGAATACCGAAAAGCCACTCTAAGTGGCAAGTATAGTCAGAAATCTTCAGCATGTCATCCGATGACAATGTTTTGCAAAATCATGAAGTTTGATACGTCGCAAGCCAGATTTTGGTAAAAATTTGAGCATGGCCACTTTTCCGGCTGAACTCAGTGGCTAGTATGGTAAGAAATTCAATGAATGTCCTCCAAAGACAAAGACCTAGTTTTGCAAAATCATTAAGTTTGATATGCCGCAAGCCTGGTTTTGGAAAAGATTTAAATATGGCCATTTTTCCGGAGGAACCCGGTTCCTTCAGGGTCTCCCTAAATGACCAGTATGGTCATAAATCCTCAAAGCGTCTTTTCATGACCTAGTTTTGCCAAATCGTGGAGTTGATGTGTCGCAAGGCAGGTTTTGGAAAAGATTTGAATATGACCACTTTCGGCCACTCGGGTCCCGCAGGGCCTCTTTTAGTAGTCAGTATAGTCAGAAATCCTCAAAATGAAACTACGGACATTTTCGGAACAACCAGTGCAGATTCACAAACTAGGATAATTAAAACCAAAATCCGATGGCTAACGATGGAGTATCATCAATTTTAAATTTGAATTTTTCTTTCTCAGAGGGACGTACGTGTTAAGAGGCCTAGAGGCAACATTTTTACCCACGGAACTAAAATCCGGAGCAATTTGCGATTAGGGCGAACATGCAGAATGTAAACAAAAGGGAAATGATGATTGTAATATTGCAAGTAGAATTTCAAACCGTAATTTACAAATTAACGAATAAATTCAAATACAATCTAGCATACAGACAGAGAACAAAGCTAGCTTCTGATTCATATATAATACTGATGGAAATTCGTTCGTTATTCATTGAAATTTGCAATTTTTTAATATTCGCCTGTCAATACTAGGATGTTTGATTACGCCATTTTCAATGTTGGCCCCACAAGTACTGGAAATAAAAGTATCGCCCTATACTATTCGCCTATTGTTGACATTTTGATAGGTTTCGCCCTCCACTTTTCGCCGTTGTTTTGTTATTTTATCAGTATCGCCTTTTACTTTTCGCCGTTGTTTTGATTTTTTGTCAGTATCGCCTTTTACTTTACGCCATGTTTATGTTTTGATTTAAATTACGCCTTTCACTTTGTCAACAATCAATATGGCGTAAATCGCAGAGTGAATTGTTTTGAATACGAAATAACTCTACGCCCTTTGCAAAAACCATATTTAATGAATAAAATTAAAGCACTACCAGGACAAAAAGGTCAAAACTCATTATTTAGTGGTAGTAATTATGCATTGCATTGAAAAAACATTTTGTTTATATTTTGCATGTACGCCCTAATCGCGAATTGCTCCGGAAATGACTATTACTATGGAAATACCCATCATGATTCATGGGTCCAAATTTTCGGTGGGTGGGTGGGGGGGAATTGGTGGGAAAAAACGGTGGGGGCGTCAAAAACGGGGTGGGGGGGGGGAGTTTTTTTTTTGAAAAAATTCTAATGAATTTATTGTGTGGGGGGGAGTTTTTTTTATAAAAAAAAACAAAACGCTCTTTCAGTGTTTGAATGTTGATAAGCATGCTTCATGCTTCATGGGCGAGCTTCATACGATGGTAACGGAAATACAGTCCAGCCTAACTTACGAAGTGCGTATAATAAAAACTGTTTTTGCACAGATTCTATTTTATTTTCATGTGTATTTGAGAATGGGGAAAAAACGATGCTACAATATTCAAGTATTGATCTGACATAAGCAACGTACAGTGTTTTTATTGTGTAAGGATCACGGAAATTATAGCAAAACCGTTTTATAAAGCCTAGTATATTACTGGCTCTGTTTATAATTGTGTTATAATGAACAATGAATGAAAGTTTAGAGTCTAACATAATACCTCAGTCCCTGACTCTATCACACCTTACAACATTCTGATTTCCTAAAGTAATTACTTAGTTAGGTACGGCTTGTTTTCTTGTAAACGTAATCAAGTTACATTTTTTTACATTAAGTTTTAGGAGGCTTTTGTTACACCATGTGTGGAATATTTGTATCTCATTTTTGAATATGTCACAGTCTTCACCATTTTTTATTTCCAACAAAAAGTTTCATGTCGTCAGCATGAATTAAAAAATTAAGTTTCTTAAGTATGAAGGATAAGTCATTCACAAATAAAATAAATAGAAGCCGTCCTAAATGAGAGCCTTGTGGAACTCCCGAACTAGCATTTTTTCCCGTTAAATCTTACAATTTGTTCACGGTTGGTCAAGTATGATTCAAGCCCTTTGATGAGTTTAGGCTGTATTCCCAACTTTTGTAATTTAAAAAGAAGCATGGGTATGTCGACGCGGTCAAATGCTTTGCTAAAATCCGTGTACAAAACCTCTACATGGCTTCTGGAAGCAATGGTCCAGAGAATAATTTACAAATTCGAGTAAATTAGTGGTTGCTGAACGGCCTATGCAAAATCCGTGCTGTGAGGTAGTTATTCAATTTTTTATTTGGTTAAATAGTTTTTCATTTATGATCGCCTCAAAAAGTTTTGGGATGCAAGAGATAAGAGCTATACCAAGATAATTGCTGACGTCAGATTTTTTACCAGATTTGAAAATAGGTACTAGGAATGACTTTTTCCATATTTTTGGAAAGTCTCCGGATTCCAGTGACATATTGAAAATCCAAAATAAAGGAGCTGTAAGCTCAGATGCCAAAGTTTTCATACAGGAAGGACTTCATCAGGTCCCGAGCCTTTGGATGCGTCCAAATTTTTCAATGCCTCCAAAATGTCATGAACATTGATTTCATTAATGCTAATGTCAGGAGAAAATTCAGTATGGAAACCAAAGTATTCACGATCGCGATCTGGTTCTGAATATGTTGTGTAGTTTTTTTTGAAAAAAGTTCGCAAATAAATTGCATATCTCTTCCGAGTTATTACCTTCACTATCATCAAGGTACATTTTAGACGGAAATTTGTCACTTTTCAGTTTGGTCTTGACATAGTTGAAAAATTGTTTTGGACAGGTTTTATATTCTTGCTCAATTTTAAAATTATACTGCTCAAGAAAGAAAAAGGAAATAAACAAGTTTTGGTAGGGGGAATTATAAGTCATAAATGAGCGATGATACAGAAAGCAAAGGGGGGAAAGAAGAAGAGGAGGGGGAGGATGCTATATATGCCAAAAAGCGACGCAGATATCTACATAGTTTTCCAATTTTCTGACATTATTATTCAAAATTGGGGCGAGATTTAAAAATTTCGGGAAAAAGGTGGAGAGAGGGCCCCGAGATATGTAATAATTAAAGTATAAAAAAAGGGGAAACATTTTTTTTTTTTTTTTTTTGGTGTTTGTTTTTTTTTTTTGTATATTTTTTTATTTTTTTTTAATCTTTATTTTTACGTCGGCCTATTTCCTCACATGGTGACAATCACCGACGCCAGGAAGACGACTCCACCACCTGGACCCTACCTAACGACTCAT
Organism: Aedes koreicus; assembly: GCA_024533555.2. NCBI lineage: Eukaryota > Metazoa > Arthropoda > Insecta > Diptera > Culicidae > Aedes > Aedes koreicus. Next base: position 476,627 of record JAHHFK020003279.1, read on the forward strand.
GAATATGAACCGGGACCAACGGCTTTACTTCCCTTCCGAAGGAAGACGTGACCAGATTATTTCGCCTCAGAAAAACCACCGACGTCGACTGGGATTGAACCCAGACCCTACTGGGGTGCCAAGTAGCAGTCACGCTTACCACTACACCACCGACGCCGGCAATAATGATTCATTTACATAAAAGTCTTCGTAAATGTTTGTCAACAGTAAGTCCAAGAAGCAATTTTTTTGTTTTTTTTCATTGTTTTTTTGATTTAGTCCTAAATTTGCAATTTTATCAAACATAAAATTTAATTTTTTATCATGCCACTTTGTCAAGTCAATCGGTTGTAACACCTGAAGTGCAATTGTTGTATTGTTGTGGAGGGGCGGGAAGAACGGAAGAAGGAGGGAGGGGGGCGCTCTCCTCTTCTTTCATTTTTATATATTTGTTCGATGCCGCCCTCGGCGTCAGCTGTTTCCATCAAGTTATGAAGCACCTAGCTCATCTTCGCAAAATAACACTCTGGATACATAATTCCGCAGCGCATAAAAATACAGGAACTTTTCTTCACTTTAAAATAACATTATTATTTTAAAATAACATTATTATTTTAAAATAACATTATTATTTTAAAATAACATTATATATGCGCCGTGTGGATCGTGACGACTTGTCGAATTTACATTGGCATAACGTCACAATACTATAACATAGCCTGATACACAATATCCCTCCATAATGCTCGATTCGTGGCTGCTCCTCTCCAATCCCTTGGGCAACTTGTACCCCCTAGGTCTTGCTCCACCTGGTCTGACCATCTTGCTCGTTGCGCCCCACGTCGTCTTGTACCAACCGGATTCCCGTCGAACACAATTTTTGCAGGATAGTTGCCCGGCATTCTCGCAACTTGTCCTGCCCAGCGTATCCTTCCAGCTTTTGCCACCTTCAAATATTCTCTCAAAATAACACAGCGAATCAAAACAAAAACAATGGTGTACTTTGTCACTGCGTATTGAACCAGAGTAACGTCTTCTTCTTCTTCTCTTTTTGAACTGAGCTTCTGGCAGCTCGGATGAAGGGTCAGTCAGGTTTGACTATATGCCCTGTTATTCCGATTTATGATGTTATCATTAATCCAGTGTGTTCGGTGCGTCAGTAATTTAGTTTGTTCTCTCGTAAAAAATGGACATTTTTTTTGTACACATCGAGGTATCTACTTTTAAACGCCTCTGACAGCGTTCTGTATTTGTTATCGAAATCATATTTCGTTCTTGCAAAGCCAAATCGTGGACAGTATAGGATAACGTATTCTGCTGTTTCAGGTTCCTGGCATACATCGCACAACGGATCGTCTGCCAACCGCATTATAGCCAGCCAGACCTTGGAATAGTCATGACCACTAATGAGTCGATTGAGTAGTCTGATATCTTTGCCTGGTATTTCCTTTTCGAATTACCAGGGTGTACTTGAAAAGGATGATTGGGATTTGTTGAACGTGTGTCCTTTGTCCTTTGAGTAGTTGGTGTATCACTCCGTTGTCTTCTTATGCAGGCACTCTTTGAAGTGATGCAATGCGTCAGTAAGCAGCAAGTTGTTTTCAAGTACATTTTCTGAGTTGGTTCCAAATTTTGCCAAACCGTCCGCTATGTGGTTGCCCTTGATATCCACATGATTGGGAATCCATTGGATCCCAACCAAGTGTAAATCGCTTAGAACAGTGTGCCAGCCACGATAAATAGACGAATATGTTTCATAACTGTGGCACTTCGATTTTCAATCCATACCACATCCAGGCACACTTTTGACAGTTGAGCTTACAGAAACAAGTAACCAGCAACCTTGCCAACATGCATTGCCTGGTTGCCAGGCTCAGCAGAAAATAACATTTTTTCCAGCATGACGCAGGAAGATCTCGAGTCCGTGTATATAACGTAGTGCTGCAGTACCATCGCCTCTATCAGTCTGACCGCCAGCTGAATAGCCATGATTTCGACCGAAGTGATACTGGTGTCGTTTTCTAAGCGATTGATGATCCTTTGTTTAGTGCTTTCGACGTAGACGCCGATCCCGCACGTTCCGTTTATTTTTTATGCGTCTGTGAATATTTTGCCTCTTCCTCTGTGTTTCCCATTCATAGCGAAGAGTGTCATCTGTTTCAGCTTCTTTGGGTTTGTATCTTCCTTCGCTGTTGTAAGTCCTTCCAGATAAGGACAGATATCTACGTTGAAACCCACGTTCAGCTTTTTGACCGGGATGATTTTAATGAAGATGCTTCTGTTCTTCCAGTACACCGTCTCCATGTACGAGAACTTGTACCATCCTCCATAATTTTCTGGTAAACGGATTTCTTAAGTTGTTCAGCGATTACATTGTCCCTTGACACACAGCGGGCAATTTCCTTGACTGTAACGTATTCCTGCCTCAAATCAATCGGCTCCTGTCCACTCAATGCCGCTAGTGCATTAAGTGGCGTCGTCTTCGATGCTCCAGTAACCTTTCTCAGACACTGATTGTTGAGTACGTTAGAATTTTCCGGTTGCGTTTTTGTGCACTGAGCAACCACACTCAAAAGTGCTTCGGAATAAGGCCTTGTATATCCGAACCATTGTTTCCGGATGCGCTCCAGTTTTTATGCCACTCAGTATTTTTATCATGTTCAACCTTTCTTGAACTTTCGTTCGAACTTCCTTCAAGTGGATACCGAAACTTAAATAGCGATCCAGCGTGATACATACATATTTGTGTTCCTTCACCGATTCAACAGCCACGCCACGCCGTTGATTTGTACATTTAACTGGTTGTTGCTGTTTTGAAACAGCAATGTTTTTGTTCTAGCAGCGTTGATCCGAAAATTCAATCCGTTTGCTACAGCCGCAAATTCATCAACGTACTCCTGCGCGATTTCGTTGAGCTTTTCCACATTCCGTGCTTTAACCAAAATTCCAAAATCACCAGGACTACTCCGTTCTTGTCTATGATGTGCAACTCCATTGTGTAGACGTTGAATAATCTTGGTGATAACACATCACCTTGGGGGAGGCCATCATTTACCGTACGCGTTAGAGTTTTATCTCGTAAGAATAAGAAAAAGAAGAATAGTAACATCGATTGTCGTTCGCAACATAATTTAGATTTCTCCTGTTCCTGTAATAATATTATTAGTGTTTAGCTGAACAAAAGAAGCATGATCTACGCTGGATGAGCTTTGATTCTTTTTCTGATGTTCGAAAGATTGAAATTAATGATTGTTGAATCTTAACAGGTTTACACAAATTGACGCGAAGAAAAAGCATTGAATTTTTTGAAAGGCAACCAATGAAATTCTAGTAAATGGTATTGTGAAAAATGAGAAGCATTACTTCGAAAACTGTTGGCCCATCGGTGCCGTTCGTGATAATAAGAACAAAAAAATAATCTTGAAAACTTTTGATGTTTTCAAGAACATTGAATATCAGAAAAGATTCCCCGATACTTCTTTTTTTTTATTTGCAGCTTTGAACCTAAAACAATTGTAACATTGAACAAAACAAATTTAACTGTAACATTCAAATTATTAGTCCCTTTGTGTTTATAATGCAGCTTTTTCGACACTAATCAAAAAGCAAATAATAAGTACAAAAAATGATATGCTTCGCACAACAATAAATTGGCACTCCCTTCACAAATCTCCATTGTCGACTGGTTCTATTGCGCAAATATAGTGCCAAACCTAGATGAGCCCACCTCGGGCGCCCCGGAGACGTACTCACCTGAATGTTCGTGCAGTCCATGATGATGTTCGCTATGAAGGCATCGTCCAGCTTGGTGTAGATCGGAATGAGCTGCTCGTGATGCTCGTCTCGGTTGGCATTCATACAGGTTCGACAAACGTCCATCGTTCTCGGATGCCGTCAATGGCCACCTACGGAACAGAAGCAAATTATCGGCCCGCGGGTTCACTTTGAATGCCTAATTTTTTATTCGAAATATTTTTCACTGTGGTTTACGACTGTCAACAATATTTTCATGAATGAGGGACGAATGAAATTTTTGTGTTTCTTCCTTTTTTTTTTCGTTAGAATTGTCACGTTCTTTATTGATGTTGGTGAGCAGAATGTGATCGGCGCTGAACTTGCTTGACGGTTGGAAGCCTTTGTCGGTGTGCGTAGCAGTTTCTGTTGGTAAACAAATCTAAATTTCATGGGATGATTGGTTTAGTTCGTGTTTTGGAGTTTGATGTGGAATTTTAACTCCTCAATTACTTTCAAAAAAATGCAATTCATACATGCTAAACAGTGTTATTAATATTTGGGAATTGCTCCAGCTGAGATCATTCCACGGTTCAAAGTAGAAAAATGAACGTCTGCCGAACGTGTGCGGCTGAATCCTGCAAGGAACTGGTGCCGATATTTTCCAAGCTGGATGACAAGTTCATTGCCAATGTGATTATCGACTGCAGTTCTGTGACGGTAAGAAAATGATAGTCGGTTTCTTTTAGTTGTTTTCAACGAAATTGAACCTTCCAAATGAGGAAGAGTATTACCTAGTAAAAAATTATCATTTGGGTAAATTTGGCACAATTATTTAAAATGCTTCATTACTATTCTGAACTAAGGGCCAATTTCTTCACCTCCGCTTAATGCTTAAACCATGTTTAAGCGTATGGGTAAGCACCGCTTAGGAGTTAAGCGGAGGTGAAGAAATTGGCCCTAAGTGTTTTTTCTAAAGTTCACGGTGAATCCACCAACCAAGTAAAATATTCCACTCTAATTCCAGATCAACGAAGACGATGGCCTACCGTCCTACGTTTGCAACGAATGTTTGGTCATCGTTAAGGAAATCCTGCGCTTTGCTCATACAGTTCGCGAATCGGACCGTAAACTGCGGCAACTGTGCAAAGGAGAATTTTTGGCGCCGGATGTCAAAAAACATGAACAGGAACCTGTGGATGGCACCTTCGTAACCATTCCCCTGGAAGTTGATCTGACCGAGGTGAAGCTGGAAGTCGAAGACGAGGATTCGGTGGAGCAAGATCTGAAGCAGGATGAAACTAATGTGCTGGAAAGTGAGCCGGAATCGGATGAAAGTGAAAATAGCAACGATAGCGATTGGAAGGGAGAGGAATTGGCATCGGATGATGACCCCGTGGAAGAAAAAAGGCCGGGAAGAAGGACTAGACGAAAGCCTGTTATCAGCGCGAGTTCGGATCAGGAAGATGATAAACCAAAGAAAAGAAGACGCTGGAGGCCGAAGAAAGTTAGTGACGACGAGGATGATGGTGAGGATTCTGAACTAGACGAAGTTGAACAGAAAACATTCAAACTGGTGCAGGTCGAGCCGGGTCGATCTTTCTGTTGCCTGTGCTTCAAGGATTACGAATCTCGAAGCCAATTGGTAGAGCATGGAAAAGACAAGCATTCAAAAAAAGTTAGAAAAGTAAACTACTCTAAAAAGTACGTTTGTGATGTATGCCACTGCAGATACATTACCAAAGAATCATTAGACGAACACCTGGCTATGGCCGAAAAGTTATCAAAGAAAAAGATTTATGAGTGTTTGCGATGTTCCAATCGGTTTATTACTGTCAAGCGAAGGCGAATCCATGCTCACAACCATCCCAAGTATGCTGAAATTCCGGATCCAGATGTGGAGGAGAAACGGAAGCGTGCAGCAACGTGCTGTAAGAAGGGATGTTACAAGAAATTTCCCACAAAAGATGATCTTCTCGAGCACGGAAAAAAGGAACATTCGGTCCACAGGCCGCAGATAAAGGATCCCACAAAGCCTCACGAATGTCCAGTCTGCTTCAAGGGGTTCGAGAAGTTACAATCGATGAAACGGCACCGATACAGAATGTTCGATACCTGTATGCAGTGTTCGATATGCGGCAAAGAGTTCAAGAGTCGCAATTCGATGATCACCCACGAGCGCAAGCACACCAATGAGAAACCGTTCGCGTGTGAAATATGCGGCAAACGGTTTGCCATAAGAAACCAGCTGAAGAATCACATGGCAATACACCAGGATGACAAACCGTTCGTCTGTACGGAGTGCGGTTGGAGCTTTAAACGGGAGTGCAACCTGAAAATACACATGCTGCAGCATAGCAATACTCTGCCGTGGAAGTGCGAAGTGTGCGGAAAATGTTTCAAGGTGAGTGGATTTTTAATCTAGTTAGCTGTTGTCATGGGAAACGTAAGATGTATAGATTCACGGTGAGGGGTCTGTTCCGCCAGATTCGATTTGACAATCCGGACGGTAAACTGATGTAAACTATCGTCCCGGTACAACGAGTTAATTTAATGTCTTCACAAAAGGACGGATGGATTGGCAAACGGATCTACGAAAACAGTCTAGGTATTGAAAAAGTACTTATTAGGTCTCAACTGGGATCGATGGTTTGCCGGGTGTATGGGATACAATTGGCCATGAGAATGCGTGATTAAGATAGTAAATTGAAACATACTGCCCACCTTGGAATCTCAGCGATTTTTATTGATTTTACTACTCTTAATACTACACTTGTTTTTCGTTGAATACTGATGAAAAGCGTTGATGTAGCGCTATCGACAGTTGGATTAGTTTTTCCACCACCGCTGAAATACTATTGCATTCGCTGCAAATGTTAGACAATTCTCGCCTCTGCTTCGGATACAGAATGGTGGATGCTGCTGCTGCTGTGACGGTCATGAACCACTCTTGAGGGGGGCTACCCCATATGGCATAAGGTCGTTTGGCATAAGGTCGTTTGGCATAAGGTCGCTTGGCATAAGGTCGTTTGGCATAAAGTCGTTTGGCATAATGTCATTTGGCATAAGATGTTTGATAATCAATGGTCATTTGGCATAAAAACCGTTTGGCATAATGATCATTTGGCATAAAACAAAGAAAAAATTAAAAATATTACGGTCATTTGGCATAAACACAATTTGGCATAAATATCAGGAAATGAAAGTTTCACTCAGCGAAATAATCTTTCGATATTCATAAGATTGCATTATGATTATTTGCTATAAGGAAGGGCCATTAATTATGGCCCGGGGGAAAGGGGGGGGGGGGGGGGAAAAGGGGGACCCTTCGTGAAAAATTTGGGGGTCCATACAAAAACGGGGCGAGGGGGGGGGGGGTGGAAAAAAAAAATTTTTGTGTGAGATGTAATGGGTGGGCGCCCCGCGAAGGAGGTAGGATTTTATTAATTTGCCTTATGAAATTAAATGGTGTTGAAAAAATAAAAATAGGAAGCGGCGGGGTCGAAGGTTGGGCGCGGGGGGGGGGGGGGGGGGGGTGTGGGCTTGTCGATTAGGTCTTTGAAGATTGGGAAATTGGGAGGCGAAAAGACGGGTAAACAAAATATTCCTTCTTTAAAATTTTTAAAATGGTGCTGGGCTTTGGTAAGATTATTTGGCTGAGTGTGCTTCAGGTTCAGTGGGCATAATTATAATTTGGCATATCTTAGACATTCGAAATTCAATTGATATAAAGGCAAGTGGCAGCCACGATATCTTGCACACTAGACGAATATGATTAATAACTGCGGCACTTTGATTTTCAATCCATACCACATGTGTGGCACACTGCCCGCATAATCACAAACCATTCCTGGACCATTTCCCTTATTGTCGACGACCGTTTCCGTTATTGTTACGTCATTTACCCTTGTAGTTGACAACTATAAACTAACAATCTCCTATATAGTTTTAACAATAAGTCAAATGGTAAAAGGCCAAATAACAATATACTGAATAGGCTGTTAAGTTCAGCCACCATAAAAAAATGGAAATTTTCAAGAACAAAATTTTTGCCGATTTTTCATGGGGTTACCTTCACCCGCACTGACGAAAGTACCCATGCAGCATCAATCATAGTAACCCATGAGTCAGCAGACAACATTTGACAGCTCTATCAGTCGAACTCTAACCGTGATGGCAAAAACAGTCAAGCAACTCCGTTCAGAAGTGTGCGCGTTCAAAGAACGGCACCCCGCCGCGTCGAAAACGGACATCGTGCGGCACTTTGTGGACGCGTGATACGCCCGTTCCGGCATCTACAACATCTTGGCACTATTAGACAACAATCAGAGCATCGAAAAAAGCCCGGTTCCGGACGGCCGACGACTCTGAGGGACAAGAAGCTCCAAAGAATGCTGAAGAGGAAGACCAAGGTAAAAGTGGCTAAATCGCTGCGTGCGCTTGGCCGGGAGGTCGGTTCAACCGGCCAAACAGTAAAAAAGTACCTGGCGAACATGAACATACATGTCAGGAAGCGGAAGTCGCGTCCACTGGTTTCTGAGCTGCAGGCAATGACGCAGCGGCTGAGTAAGATGGTCAACTCGATTTTCCCGGAGAATCGCGGCGTGGCGGTGGTGATGGACGACGAGAGCTATCTCACCGTGGATGGCAACGACTGGCTGGGCACTTCGTATTTTACTTCCCCCACGAAGGAAGTGAGCTCCGAGGTGAAGTTCATTTCACGCACCAAGTTCCCCAAGAAGGTGCTGCTGTGGCTGATAATCAGCGAGAAGGGGATGTCAAAGCGGCTCTTCTTTCGCTCCGGACTGGCCGTGAAATGGCTGCCGGAAGTTGCGTCGTTCATCAAGAAATACCATAAGGGCGAAGACGCTATGTTCTGGCTGGATCTGGCATCGGCCCACTACTCGAAGCGATCGTTGGAGGAGATGGAGCGGCTGAATATCGATGTGGTACCCAAGTCGGCGAACCCGCCCAACGTCCCCCAGCTGCGTCCCATCGAGAATTTTTGGGCCAACCTAAAGCGTAAGATCTACTCCAACAATTTTGTCGCGAAAACTGAGGAGGAATTGATAAATAAAACGAAGAAAGAATTCAAAAACATGCGAATTTTCCGGTTAACTGCCGGAAGGTCGCTCGCAAGGGTGTAGAATTTTTTTGCAAGTAAGCTTAAATAATTACCTTCGATGGGAAATTTATGAAAAGCAATTATCTGTCTTAAGGTCGGTATCGAGTTCAAAAGAAATTCCATGTTAAATTCCGTTGACTGAAACGGAAAAGTAAAGAATCGGAAAGAAATTTCTGCAGCAGTATCCACCTGAAAAGAACGAAAAATAAAATTGAAATTTGTAAAGTTCCCACGCAAACTAATGGGAGCTGTCAATTTTTTTTTCGGAAAAATTTTCTGGTTGGTTTTTGCGGGGGGGAGAGGGGTTTTTTGTTTCGTGGATAATTTATGAAAAAACTCCGGGTGGTAATTATTAAAAAAACTTCGTTACCTTCTTTTTTTAGTAGATAGTGGCGGTTTGTTTTTTTTTTTTCTTTTCGGAAAAAAACTATTTTTTTTTTTGAAACGTTTGTGAAAAAAAAGGGGGTGTATTTATGACAGAGGGGGGAGATAAAAAAAAATCTCGTGAGAAAATGGAGTACATAAATAATATATATATTTATTATACACTGATAGGCAAAATAAAGTGCCCACCTCTTCGTTTTTTCAATTTCTCTCATTTACTTGGTTCAAATTAAAGTAAACACACTGTATATTTTTTTATTGTCTTATTTTTTATATTCTTTTTAAGTTTCACTTATGGAATACTGAAAAAAAAGGAGTTTTACTTAAAGAAAAAAATCAATTTGTGTTGAAAAAAAAAACAGTGACAAAATAAAGTGCCCACTTAAAAAATCGATATGTTTTCGATAAGTTTCCATTGGAAGACCCCTCGATTGTTTATGTTTTGATATTTTGACATGTTTTGAAGCAAACGGCTCAACCTGGTGCATTTGTATACGTGATCGCATTTGATTCAATTGAAAAAAATGGAGAACGCAGTGCTTTCGAAAGCAATTCCCTTGTGTATCCGAAAATTGGTCGTTCGTGATGTGCAAAACGGTGAATCGCCCCGGGCTGTCGCTAAGAAGTACAGTATCAGTAAGGCAGCGGTTGGCAAAATTCTTCTGATGCTTAAAACGTTCGGATCAGTGGTGGATCGCCCTGGCAGGGGCAGGAAGCGGAAAACGGATGCGAGAACGGACACCAAGATCATGCGCGAAGTCAAGAAGAACCCGAAGGTAACTGTCCGCGAGATCCAGGAAACCCTTCAGTTATCAGTTTCCGGTCGAACTGTTCGTCGCCGTCTCGTAGCACAGGGGTTGAATAGCAAACTTGCCCGGAAGCGCCCATTTATCAGCAAGGCAACAAAGCCAAACGGCTTAAGTTTGCTAAGGAGCATGCTGATAAGCCCCTAGAGTTCTGGAAAACGGTTCTCTGGACGGACGAATCAAAATTCGAGCTGTTTAACCGAAAGCGGCGTGTTCGTGTTTGGTGCAGATCGGGAGAGGAGCTTCAGGAGCGCCACATCCAAGGCACGATGAAGCATGGAGGAGGAAATGTGATGGTCTGGGGGTGTTTTTCGTGGGGTGGAGTAAGAAGCATTGTGAAAATCGACAGATTCTTACATCAACATCCTGCGAGAAAATCTGGAGGTTTCGCTGATCCAGACGGGCCTTGAAGAGAAGTTCGTATTCCAGCAGGACAACGACCCGAAACATACTGCCAAGAAAATCAAGTCTTTCTTCCGGTCTTGTCGGATCAAACCGCTGAAATGGCCTCCACAAAGCCCGGACCTCAATCCCATCGAGAATTTGTGGGCGATTCTCGATGCCAGGGTTGACAAAACTGGTGTTACCAAGAAAAATAACTATTTTGAAGCCCTGGAGCGCGCCTGGGAAGAGCTAGATCCACAGCACCTAAAGAACCTGGTCGAGAGCATGTCGAAGCGCCTGCAGGAGGTCCTAAGGAGGACACATCAATTATTGAAATGCTTTTATTTAACATTAATTTATGTTTTCTGTAGCCTAAATGAAGTGGGCACTTTATTTTGTCATTGTTTTTTTTTTCAACACAAATTGATTTTTTTTTCTCTAAGTAAAACTCCTTTTTTTCAGTATTAAACACTTTTCAGAAGTAAAGTGCAAAACTTTTAATAGAATAATATTCCTTTTTTGTGCTCAAAAGCTCAATGCAAATTTGTGCATTAGCATAGGACAAGAAATGTTTTTACTGTCGGAATTGCTTACCTTGTATGCAGCTGCAAAGGAGGGAAAACTTCGTAACGTTAGTAATGCCTGCCCGTGTAATCTAAATGGGGCTGCCACTTTTCCTTGCGGAATAATATTCCGTTCGATTATTCCGCAAGGAAAACTGACATTCCACTCATACTGAAGCAGTTGTCAAAATTACTTGGGTAAAAATTACTTCAGGTCTTTCCTTGTGAGCTCCATACTAGGCTTAAGGTTAGAAGACTTTAAATTGAATTTATCGAATAAATCTATTTGAAATTCAACTAAATGGAAATCTTCATTGAAGTAAAGCTAAACTTTGCTTAACTTTGTTGGTACATTGATTTTCTTGACGAAAGCAATATGTTACTTACGACCTATTGAAAATTTGCTCTAGCACTAACCAATTTCACTTGGTATTATGGTTTTGGCATATAAATTTAAATGTTAGAGAAAAATAAATTATTTATTATAATAATTATGGGGCGCCCCGGCGTATTGGTTAACATCCATACCTCTCACGCCAAAGCCACGAGTTCAAAACTCAACCCCGAACAAGTTACGAAAATACCCAAAAGGTGTTTGAGTGACTACGATGGGAGATTAACTAGCCCAGAGCTGAAAATCTCGATAATCAAGGAAAAAAAAATTATCATAGATTGTAAAATAATTTACGAAAATTTTGAAGAACAGCCTTATTCATAAAGAAAAGAGACTACAATACTTTCCATATTGGCCTATTTGTGACAATTACGGTTCAGTCAGTTTGAATGAATTATGCCAAACATAACTTAGCAATATGTACATATTTTTAGTCAATCCAAAAATTCACTGTTCAACTTCAGAGAAAAAACCATTTGACTTCCAAATTTCAGTTTTAACCCTGAAAACTTTGAATGTCATCATTAGAAGAACAGTGGATAAAAACCTATGCCAATGATATGCCAAATGGTCATTATGTCAAATGACCACTTGGATGCTATATTATTTCAAGAGTGTTATGCCAAATGGTCATTATGCCAAACGGCATTATGCTAAATGACCACTTAGCTGAAGTTATTGTCACGCCAAATGACTTTATGCTAACGACTTTAAGCCAAACGACCTTATGTCAAACGACTTTAAGCCAAACGACCTTATGTCAAACGACCTTATGCCACATGGGCGAGGAATGTCAAGACTGAGCACTCCGAGTGGCTGCTTCAACTGCTTACGGACAGAAAGGATGACCTTGTCCCTTGGACGGATGTCTCTGGACCTTATCACGGACCTCTGGAGTCCCGTGGATGGATACCCTGGTAGATGGAAGGGTGCTTTTACATCTATATAATCCAAACGTTGAAAAACTTGACTGGAGGCTTTTTCGGAAATTTTTTGCGTAACGTTCCCCATGAGTCATTATAATTATAAATTCTAGAAACTTTTTTCAATCAGGCGAATCTACTTACAATAAGAGATTCTCTCCTGTCTCGTTCTCTTTCATTTAATACAGCGTCAGTATAAAACTTAAGGGATTCTTTAGTACAGATCGAAACACAACAGTGCTGGCTAGCATACTCTGCAAATAATAGAATGAAAAACGTGAAGGTGATTTGAATATGAATGAAAGAGAAAGTAATCAAAGAGAGTCCCATAATGTTAGATTCGCGTCTCTAGAATTATACCACAGAGAACAGACATCCAAGCTGGAGTGCCCTCCATGTGTAAATTTCTGTAACAGCCATTTGAAAATTACAGCTCGTTTTCGTTAGTTTTGGTGAATCGCATGTTGTTGGCGCCACTTGCCCGCCTCGAGGTTTGATAGTCTGTCAATTTTAGTTTGGTGAAACCTAGACCAGGCGGCGTTGTTTTTCCAACGGTTTGCTTTTAAAAATTTACACAATTAATTGGAAAAAAAAATGTTCCAGCCTGGATGTCTGATCTCTGTGATTATACTTACTAAATTCAATACGACTTTTTCGCCCTTTTTTTATGAAATTAAATCATTCAAAGTTACGCCCTTTACCACACTACATCCCTCTTTGCTGCCGGTGCTGTTGTTGAGTTTGACTGTTGCATGTATGCGATAGTGTGCATAAGTTGCTTACATTCAGCTTCGGACACACTTTAAGCAATTGCAGCGAACGCACCCGAAAGCGGACTGCAACAAAAACATTGCATTTGAAGGTGTGTGACAGTCAGTGATTACGAGCTGCATTTTGCAATGTTTGTTTGTCTCGATAGAATAATTAAAATTTTGGGACGAAGCGTTTGTTTGGAAATTTAATCAGTGATTATGTGAATTTGCTTCAAAGAAGATCAAAGAAGATAATGATGACAACCTGTCGGGCCTGTGCGAAAACCGTCGATGGTAAATCGGAAGCGGACGAATTGGTTCCTATTTTCTCCAAGATGCAAGATGAGTTCATTGCAAATCTCATTGTTGAATGCAGTGGAATCGAGGTGAAATGACGATTATCTAGGAATAGTTTTACATTTAATTACCTTAATGTTAATGTTTTTGTTGGCCTTCAGTGATTTTGTTATTGATGTATGTTGTTAAAAATCAAGCCTGCCTTGTTTATCGTAGAGCCTTCTGGGAATCATGGAAGATTGACTGAATGATTCTTCTCGTTATGTTTAGTACAGGAGTACTTCCTTACCAAAAATACATCCTGCTCAACGAATTGAATTAAAAAAAAACTACGCAGAAGTAAATATATTCAACAATATTCCACTAAGTAAAAGATAGCTCACTAGCAGGTTTCAAGAGATCGATTCAGCTCCACACTCGGATTGCCCGTTAGATGGTGGATTAGACGGTGTGGTTGCCATAGAATCGACACTTTTCTAGAGGCAGAACTGGATTGTATTCGAACTTGGCACGAGGAACCTATAGTTTTTTGGGAAACCTACTCTCTCAATAACGCCATCGAGAACTTAGTTGTGCCCTTAAAATATGTCGATTCTACGGGTCTCGAGGTAGTGTATCTTGATTCATAGTCCACTATAATTAGGATGAGGATACCTCTAAATTTTACTTTAGGGTCCATTGAAATCCAGCGCTACAGTATCTCAAGTCATTTTTCGAACGAATATTCTTTGCATTGGAGAATTCCTCTCTGGTTTACCGTTGACAAAAGATAGTTTACAAAACGACAGCACAAACACTGCGCATATGCTTTTAATGACGATACCATCCCGAACAGCGGACTGCTTTTCAACGTTTGGTACATTCGAAAGTCTTATAGGCAACACTCTTATCTCAAATTCTCTTATTATGTTTCCTGTATTTTTCTACAACGTTTCGTCTTAATCAGTAGCGTTTCTAATTGCTGTTTTGACTCGATCGAAGTTGCGTCAAGAGTTGCTAATTTCCATGGGCTTTCTCATTGAACGGTACATCTTCTCTATAGTAGAGCCTAATGTAGGGCTTAATCTGAATGTCCATCCAGCAACACATCTTAATGCTCGCATGGAATATTCTCTTGATCTGTTGAAGATGAACGCAACATGAAGGAACTCAGAAACGAAACTTATTGTTCGAGGTTGTTAATTTTTACTTCCTTGCACAAGCACGGCGCGTCGCTTTGACCGCTTTCTAGACATTTATTGGCCGCTATGGCTAAATTGATGTATTTCCCTGAATGTTGCAGGCCGGGCTACTTGCAAACTGCTGGGTTGGCTCCTTTCAGGAGTGGCGCTTAAGGTGAAACTGGAGAGAATCCTTTTTCCATATGATTTATAGGTTAGGTTAATTATCACTTCACGTTTTTGAGACTAAAAATCACAAACAAAACAAAACAAACAACGCTCAAAAAGCTAACCAATGGATGCTCCAGCGAAGCAAACGATTCTTGAAAATTTCACGCACGAAATCCTAATAGTATTTGAGGTTTGTGCTGGTTGTGTGGTTGTGACTTCGAGGTGATAGAGACTTGATCCCGTATGTCCTTAACTCATCCATTATGAAGGGAGGGCGGATTATACAGTTGAAGATGGAATATTGGTTACATCGTCGTCCCTGTGAACGCTGACTAGTTACATCATAACGTGGTTTGGCTGTGTCCTCTCTTATCTCAATCGGTAAAGGCTCTGCCTGTCGGTGCCTGGGCTCGCTTCTCGGCATGGTCTAGAAATTTTTCGTAAGAGTTAATTTCTCGATTTTCTGGGCATAGGATGACTGAAACTTCGGGCCCTCACATGTTAGGGGCTGCCATAAAATAAGTTTCACTTATTCTTTCGTACGGCATGGACATAGTTGTACTGAGTATCGAACATTAATCCACAAATTAATTGTAAATTTGGTCCAAGGGGCAATCTCGTGAGTAACTGTTTGCTTCAAAATTACTCAGGTTCATCAAATTTGCACACTTTATGATTTTCTCCTCCCCCAAGATATAGAGTGGTGGGAATGCCATAAAATGTGTGCGAAAACGAAAAAAACAACTTCACTCATATTTGATAAAAAAACTCACGTTTCCTCAGAATGCATCAGCTTCCATCAACCTGCATAATTTATAACTCGATCTAAAATATTCTGGCAGCACTGGCTTGAATAAGACGGTGGTGACGGGGGCAACCTTGGCAACCAATAACAGCAGTGCGTAAACTGTTTGGCAAAATTATTTATTATTGAATTTGTTTCGTTGTTTTTCTGGTAGGAAGACGAAAACAGATGGAATCACCTGCAAAGGGAACGTCCATTAATTATGTCACGCAAATAGTGACTTTTCATACCCCCCCCCCCCCTTTGTCACGTTTTTGTATGGTTTGTCACGTGTTCCCAAACCTCTCCTCCCTTACTGCGTGACATAATGGACCTTCCCAAAAAGACAACAAGCCGGTTCGACCGTAAATATTGAAAACTCTAGTTTTGCGATTGGTTGATCCGGCTTGGTTTCTAATTGGAGGTGATCTATTCGGCAGTCATTAAATGCCACATATTCCTATTATTGACCCAACCAATTCGACGTTGGCTTCGACTGTGGGAAGCATTGCTGATGCAGTGACGCATATTCGATTTGAGGGAACAGGACAAACATCGGATAGAGTCGTTTTGATGAAGATTGCATCGGTGTGTGAGGCCGAATCGCCGAAGCGAAAGCTCTATAGGATCATTTTAGGTTGCTTACTTAGAGGCAGGGGGGGAGGGGGCTGATGATGACGCGGCTAATTGATGTTCATACGGGGTGGTCGGCTTCAGGCGAATAGTAGATGGGGGCTGGCAATAAGCTGTACTTTGGCTGGGGGACCGACACAAGTTCCAACCAAGCTGAAAACAACACAATCTACACATATTATTATTAATTACATTTTAATTTAAGGACTAGCGGGTGAGGATTACCACAACGTTGATACGGTAACCCTTCACGACAGAACTTTCTTGTTTTGATTATGCAATTTCACTGTCAAAACCAAGCTTTACAAAAGGTAGGAATGTTGAATAGCACAGTATGAACACAGTGAATAAGAGATGCTCATAATTGCACAGAGTTACTCAGGATTTCTCAGTGTCTTGCCCCTAGATTTGGCCCATATTTTCATGTTGATTCAATTAAATTGTTTCAAGAAATCTCCTCTCTGTTTCAAGCTTTGCTTCTCTGTGGATATAAATCGTGTATCGTTTTTGACTCACTATGAATCGTTGGCGACACAGTGGCGGAGGAAGGGGACATATATGAGTAAATGTATGTGACTGGGATTGACAAATCGACATATCTAAGACACCGAGTTAAATCAGATCGATGTTTTAGATATGTCGTGTGTCAATCCCAGTCACATTTACTCATATATGAGTGACTCCACTTTTGACGAAAGTGACTCAAACACGATTAAAAATTGAGTCAAATTGTCCCGCCGTGTAAGGATGATAATCAAAGGAATGAGGCGATAGAGAAGAAAAAGCTGGAGTAAAGGGTGTCCCACATAAAATTCCATCACGAAAAAAAGGTTTTAAAAATTACCCATTGGGGTAAATTTGGGTAGAAGTAGTTTAGAGTGTTTTATTGTAGTATTTTTATCGCTCTCAGTTTTTCGAAAATTGGAAAAAAATAACGTCACCCGAAAAGCAACGTCGCGAATTAATTTGGGGAAGCACCTGAAATATCCTCAACTCTCTCATCGGGACTTAAGAAAACAACTCGGAATCGTGCTGTGAACGGTGAGTCGTGTGATTCAACGTTACTACGAAACTCTGAGCATTGAACGGAAGGCGAATTCGCGGTCAGAATGAATGTTCTATTAGTGATCAGGATCACAAACGTGTCGTGAAAGCATTTAACCGGAATCCCTATGCTTCGGTCAGGGATGTGGCCAAAAAGTTGAATCTGTCCTAAGTCTTTCGTTCAGAGGAGCCACGGACCGGGAGGGACTGCATACGCACAAAGTGCAGAAGGCTTAAAATCGTGACGAACGGCAAAATACGGTGGGGAAGTCACGGGCCTCATTGTCTCATCATGGACATGGATGATGAGACTTACGCCAAGGCGGACTTTCGGCAGCTTCCGGGGCTACTGTTTTTCGTCGCCCAGCACAAGTTTGATGTTTCGGAGGAAGTAAGGAAGCAGAAACTTTCAAAGTTTGCCAAGAAATATATGATTTGTCAAGCGATCTGCTCATGTGGCAAACGGAGTGCGCCGTTCGTGACTGTAAACGGAGAGATCTACCTCAAGGAGTGTCTACAGAAACGTCTGCTTCCTCTGTTGAAGCAACACAAGGGCCCCTACGATCTTCTGGCCGGATCTAGCTGCGCGCCACTATTCAAATGTTGTCCTGGAGTGATACGAAGCCAACGGGGTCACTTTCGTACCCAAGGGCATGAACCCCTCCAACGCACCGAAACTAATGCCCATCGAAAAATACTGGGCTACTATGAAGCAAGCACTACGGAAGCATCCCAAGGAGGTCAAATCTGAGGAAGACATGAAGAAAAAGTGGGTTTCCGTACAGAAGAAGCTTCAGCCAGATGCTGTACAGAACTTAATGAGTGGAGTTAAGCGTAGGGTGCGAGCGTACGTTTATGGTTTTGAAGTTGAATGAAATAAATAGCATAGCATAGCATAGCATAGCATTTTCCGACCATACACAATCCTGGGTTGGCTGTTATAGAGACGATGGAAGCGTCAGAAGAGCTGCCTTGGGTGTAACAGGCTCTTCATCCATCTTTCTCTTTGCACAGCACCTGGACAGGCCCTTATGATCAGCAGGGATGGGAGGGAAGTGTTGATTAGATGTCTACTTGAAAGAAGCCGAGAACTCATGCTACCTTCATAGACATCTGGAGTTGGAAATTGGATGGGATTGTGCGGGAGGCTTTCCTTGGCGAGAAAGCATATATATTTACATGTATATAGGTCGTTGGGAGTGACGAAGCTAAGAAAGTTAATGCACTCCTTTGTTGTCCGCTTGTCTGGGCTGGAACACAGACGTTTTTCTACTTGTATCCAGGCTCAGCCAAGCCAAGGGTGTAGTGTCTTTTCTTGCGTCTGGTTTGTCGGTTGGAACATGTGCACTAACTCTTGTTCTAGCCTGTTATGGCTTATGGTTATAGCGCCATTACTCGCTCTGTGAAAAGAGAAGATGGATTTGCCGACACAAAGTCATTCGCTCATACGCACCCCTCAGCCCCCCCTATACACACACACACAAACACACGCGCGCGCACTCACACAAATACGCGTTTGTGGGCGTGCAGGCAGGCATATGTTGTACCGTGTAAATATGTAAATATTTTCAAATAATTAAAAACGATCTCACCCAATCACAGGGTGGCCACAGACTCGGGAAATGCGGGAAAAATGCGGGAATCCAAAATCATCGGGAAATATGCCGGAAAAAGTCGGGAATTTCAAAATCCATCGGGAATTTTTGTCATATGGAAGGAACCATACTCACACCTTTTTCAACCGATTCGAGTTGCGTTTTTGTTTTCTATTCGGTTCAACGGTCTGATTAACGGAATGAAACAGTGTTTGACATTGACATGTGGATCATTTTCTGCTGCCTTTGTTCAGCCTGTTCAAAAATGTACCGCTTAGAAAATCTGGCTACACGGCTGTGACAGGTGAGGTTTCGCACATGACTTACTTTTGTTTGTATTTTACTTGACTGAAACTCCTTTTGTGATACTTTTGACTTAAGCATCGCTATTGTATGCATTACTGGAAATTTCAGTGCAAATGTTAACTTTGCAAGTTTTTTATAATACAATATTTTTTCAATTTATATGCAAGACGAGTTCCACCAACCTGGGGTGGTAACACTGCTATCATTTTTAAAACATCATAAAGTCTCAGTCCGTTTGTATAATAGACTAACATGTGTTACTGCAGTGGACAGAAACCTATTATGCCAGTCACCTTACAGCAAAAACAAAGACACCAAATCGACATTTTTTTTTATAAACGAATGCTTTTCAAAAAATGGGCTGTGCATTTTTCAAAACCTGTTAAATAGACTAGATCCGGAAAAATTTGCGAAATGGGTGAATTGAGCATTTCCTCGTGAAAAATCGTCGATTTAAATGTTTGTTTACAAAAGCAGATTTCGCCCATTTCTCCGAAAATATAAAGTGTCGACCAATTGATGCATGACGATATTTTTGATCACTAGAATTACCTACCTACGGAAACTGTGGATAAAAATCGTTTTTCCACTGAAATTCTGCGAAGTTCGTTGGGTGGAAAATAAACAAGTTGCTAGAAGAGCGCTACAAATTTTGCCCCATTTGAGGAAATTTGTGGACGAAGTCAGGAAGCAGGAAGAAAGAAAGCTGAAGGAAAGTCATCCGAATTTCAAACGGAGCTTTTCGTCGGTATTCCGATCAAATGTGTTCGCTGGTGTGACTGATGCGGTAGGCGATAAGATGATGGGACCAAAGTTAAATTTTGTCATCATGTCTGCAGCAATGGTCGAGTCGTTTCCCAGACCGCATCTAAATAATTTCGTTTCTTTTTGACGATTTGAAAATTGTTAGTTGTTAATTGTCAAATCATTAATTGAAAGAGAATTGACGAAATATGGAAATCGAGTTTGCCTCTAAATCGGCAATCAAGAAAGCGCGAGAATTTGCAAAAAAATCCGAGAAATACGTTTTGGCATTACGCTACGGCAGTCGATCTATTTACTATGGTTTTCTGAAGTAGCTACTCAACGAATCTCCGTTAAAATACCCTTTAAAGAGAAAAAGGAGGGAGCCGTAAGAATTATACGTTAGGTTAATTATCACTTCACGTTTGTGAGACTAAAAATCACAAACAAAACAAAACAAACAACGCTCAAATGATTAACAAATGGATGCTCCAGTGGAGCAAACGATTCTTGAAAATTTCACGCCTGAAGTCCTAATAGTATTTGAGGTTTGTGCTCAGAAAACTTCAAAGTGATAGGGATCCCGTATGTCCTTAACTCGTTACGTCTTTTGTAATAACTCGCATCAAGGACATCGCTAAAAAGCGTCTAGAGCTGTGTCTGGAAACGTTCGTAGTCTTTATTATCTCAGCGCTGCAGTTGCTTAGAACTAATTGATCATTCCAAGAAGGAGCTGCCAAATTTGACAACATTTTCTGAAAAGGTGCTCATCCTGTCGCACAGAAATGTGACCATGGAACGAGGATTTTCAATAAATGAAAAGTGTCTGGTGGTGAACCAAACTGAAAAGAGTTTAGTAGCTCAGAGAATTGTCTACAAACTGTCAACAAACTGTTGAAATCACGAAGTCCTTCATACAATATGCACGCAACGCATGTACATCACTTTGTACTCGAAAACCTCGAATGCTTTACTATTTTTCTTTGATGTTTATGCTCCTAGATACATGAAAGATCAATGACTTATATAGAGCGATTATTATTCTCGTTTGCAAAATAAGAGACCAAAGCAAATCACGCAATACGCCAGAAGCCCGATTTGCGGCTGTGACTTCAAAAATATCTATTAATCCAATTTATATAAACTCATTTTCCCAGTCGGGAAAATTGGGCAAAAATGCGGGAAAAATTCGGGAAAATGCGGGAATTTTGAAATTAAGATTGTGTGGCCACGCTGCAATCAGGATCAAATTGCAAGATTTCACTTCAGTCCATCAAGCCGTAGGTTTTACTTGTAAGCTTCCCATAGCAGATTTGGTGACCTATGTATGTAACCTATGTAACCATATCCGAAACTCATTTTGCCATGAGTTGTTACTACGCTCCTAGCGCTATTTGCTGTTCATTTAAAGTTCACTCGAGGATTGGTGATTTTCCCAGTTTTTGTACAAAACTGACTTTTTCTCAACCGATTGATGAAACACCATAGGCCAATCTCTAGTATTCTTGAAACACGGAATTCAACTTGTTTTCACTACTTTGCACTACTTATCTCGGAAACTATTGATCTAAAAACTGTTCTTCAGTAGTGAGAATAGTTATGACAACAGATAATTTTACTAAAAATTTTATGGTCGAGAGGGAAAACGTCTTCTCCGCACCCGTTTTCTATTCAATATTTCCACACATTTTATTTTAACGCCACTGGTATTTTCACCGTACTACTGGTTATGTCGTGCAAGATAGAAAGTTTGCAAAAACATAGAACCAGATAATAAGTAGTGATACGCACAATTCCGAAAGTGGTTCTTCGTCACTGAAATTGTATACGCGTCTCGCCCGCTTCATGACAAAAATAGCTGCTTGCCTAGATTTACTTTTTATTGTTTATATATAGTTAACTGCACTTTTCCGAGCACTTTCCACTAAATTTAAATCGTATCTTCCATAAAAACCAGTACCACGAGAATAAATCCCCATACGCAGAGAAAAAAATGTGACAGCTCACGAAAACTCGCAGCGAAGCACAATATTCCTTTTGAAGTTGAATGAAATAAATATGCCAAAATCTTACTTATAAGTTATGTTTTATTGTATGATAGTTTGAAAAGGATCGGTCAACTAGGTAATTTTCTACAGCGTTTTTTCCGTGATGCAATTTCATGTGGGACACCCTTTATTGCCAAAGCCGGCCGTAATTAATTCGTTCAGCATGAAATAAGGCAGTCAGTGCAGACTTCGAAAAAAAAACTTACGAAGGACGCTAATGGTGTGTGTAGCTAACCAGTCGCCAGTGTTGATACTCGCTCGGGTATTAGTTCCGAAATTAATAATAGGTCGGTTAGTATACGGCAGGCTGTGAAAATTGTATAGAAGTAATTGAAATTGAGCGGAGGGCTATTTGAAAGGCAGTACCCGGTCACATGTGTTATGATATGAATGAATTAGATGATACAATTATTACTGTATACACCAACGGGGTCCTTCTTCTTTCTTAGCGTTCCAAGCTTACTGCTTTCGCAATTAGCTCATTGCTTGCTCTCAACTTAGTGCACTTCCACAGTTATTAATTGAGAGCTTTCGATGCCAGTTACCATTTTTGCATTAGTATGATTGTGTGGCAAGTATAATCATACCCTATGCCCAGGGAGTCGAGAAATTTTCCTTAACGAAAAATTCCTAGACCAGACCGGGAATCGAACCCAGTCACCTCCAGCATGGTGTTGCTTTGTAGCCGCGCCTTCTCCGACTGAGCTAAGGGAGGACCCCCCCCCCCCCCCCAACGTGGTCCATCACTCAGCGAAATAAACTTTCGTTAATCATAAGATTGCATTATAATTATTCGCCACAAGAAATTAGTATAAATTTCATAAATTTGCCTTATGAAATATAATGAAATAATAAAAACATGGAGCAATCTGGATTCGAAACATTAACGTTGAGGTTATGGGTTCAGTGACTTAACCACTAGTTTATATCAACACTTGTTAGCAGGAAAGGTTAAAGGCGTACAAGAACAACGTCGAGTAAAACAAAATCCATTCATAAGTCAGACTTATGAAATTCCAAAGCATCGTTCTTAAGTTGTACCTTATGAAATTCTTAAGTTCATCTGCCTGAGTGAAGTGATCCTCTCACGATGTGTCGGACTGTAGATTTGCACGGCGGTTGTCATTGCTTTGAAAGTATGTTATACGACCAGGAAATCTGCAATCTCGCGACTGAGGATCGGTCAAACTTCAACCAATGACACATCTGCTAGAAGAACGGAATAAAATGGACATATAATTTCAGCAACTCCGAGATTCTGATGTTTTTTAATATAAAACAATAGCAAACATCAAACTGTTGAAATATTAAATAAGCTTGTACCAGTGCTACTTCTAATTGAGCAAATATAGAAGAATCGAGATATCATTACATAAACTTAACCGCTGAAGGCAACAAAATCATTTCCGTTATCCCAAGATTTGAATCAAACCTAACCGACGCCATTAACTACCCATAGATAGTAGAAGACGATGGTCTACCATCGCAGATCTGCCGTCCATGTGTGAGCAGCCTCCAACAGACAACGATCTTCATCCAGGTTGTACGGTCCTCCGACCGTAAATTTAGAAAGGGTCTTGAAGGTCATATCAATAAAGAAGAAATTGCGGATTCCGACAATGATTACAACCAAGATGGTCTACCATGGCAGACCGTTTCGATTCAGTTTGATGTTGAGAAGCAGGAGACGAAACGTGAAATTTGTATTGATAAGGTAGCCACCGAAAAAGCCAGTCGTCCAGTTGTTTTCGATAAAGAAAATGATAACCAGTCTGACAAGGAAGTTAACTTCAAATCAGAAAGGAAACGAACGCAAACAAGACGAAGAAGAAGAAGAAGATCGCAGATCGGTAAAGATGAAACCGATACCGATTCGGACGAGCGTCCCCTGAAGAAAAGAAGACGTCAAACACGCCCCCGACCTGCAAGCGATGTTGGAAAAGGTGATGAGACTGAATGCGAATCTATTCCCGAGGATCGTCTTCGATATTCATACAAAACAGTCCAAGTAGATGCCGAAGCTTTCGTTTGCTGCGCTTGTTTGAAAATTTTCACCAACCGTTCGGAGCTGACCGAGCATGGTCGAACTGCACACACTAAAAAGAAGTACATCAACGAATCGAAAACCAATATCTGTGACGTCTGTTTCCGACGGTATTCGAAACCCGGTCCGCTAGAAGCTCACAAGCAAAGCTTCGTCGGATTGGACGTGGTCTACGAGTGCCTCCGGTGTCTGACACGGGTCATTGCTCAAAATCGGCGCCAACATGCTAGAACTCATTTGAAGCATATTGAACCGGACGGAGACGATGATAAGTCAAAACGGGAACAACGCTGCTGTGCCAAGGATTGCTCCGTGACTTTTTCGTCCGAGGAACTGCTCATCGCTCACGGAGAAAACATTCACATTGAGAACAAAATCGACACGGATGATCCGCTGCGGCGATTTGAATGCCCTGTCTGCTACAAACGGTTCGAAAAACGGGAAGCTCTTACCCGGCACCGTCACCGGATGTATCGGGCCACTCATCAGTGTGCGGTATGCGGCAAGGAGTTTAAGAATCGCTACGAAATGTTGGTTCACGAGCGGAATCACGAGAACCGGAAACCGTATTCGTGCGAGATTTGCGGCAAGCGGTTCAACTCGAAGGAAGCCGTGCGAGTGCACATGCTGGTTCATTCGGATACTAAACCCTTTTCGTGCACCGTCTGTGGCTGGCGATTTCGGCGGAAGTGCAATCTGAACAAGCATGCTTCCAAGCACCGGGAGGATACTCCGTTTGAGTGTAGCGTTTGTCAAAAGACGTTCAAGGTAATTGGGTGTTTCTAGGGAGAGAAATAACTGTGGTTTGCCTTTTCGAATTTAATTGTACTAAGAGCTCTTATTTTGAACTGTGTGTTGTGTTTCGTTACAGGGAAAATATCACCTACAGTATCACTTACGGACTCACACCGGTCATAAGCCTTGGAAGTGTCGTTATTGTGAGAAATCCTTCGCAGATCATGCGAACCGAGCGAGGCACGAGACGTCTCATACCGGTGAGAAAAGATCGCTAATAGTTCTGTTCCAGAAATTCTCTTAATCGGAGCTATGTAACTCTTCCATTTTTTTATTCCAGGAATCAAGCCATACAAATGTTCCTTTTGTGATAAAACCTTCATCCGGCGTCGATTTCAAATCGAACATGAAAGCACTCATACAGGTACGTAGTCTTAATTCAAAGCAATGAATAAATTCCAATGATACTCTCCCCACTATAGGAATTAAACCCTATCGCTGTGAAATGTGCAATCGCACCTTCAGTCAGAAAACGTCACTGAAGAAGCATCTGGAAATGCATCCTCTGGCACCGGAGAATCAAATTTCCCTAGCACAACCGTCTCCGATGCCTGTAGAGACACCGATGTCACCACAACCGCCTCCAGCTCCCTCTTTGATGCCTCCTCCCTCAACGGCTGTGTCAACTACAATGATGCAACAACAGCAGCAGCATCCAAACGCAGTTGCCATGATGGCAGCTGCCGTGGCTGTTGCCGCTAACATGGCTCCCATCGCCGGACAGTCCTATCAGCAGATCTAGGTTACTCAAACAATAGATCTTTATAGCAGAATTAGTTCGTTGCTTATTCGGTAGAACGGAAAAGAATTTCGAATTGTTTTGGAAAATTGACAAAGTGGTTCTTAAAATATTATCCATATCAGTTATGTACTAATAACCAGCTTAGTAGGTAAGTAACTTGCCCTCATGTGGAAATTGGGAAGGCGAGGGAAGGGACGCTTTCCATCTTAATTTTCCACGAACCCGGCGTTGGAGTGTTCCTCTTCGTGGTTCTGCAGGACGTTCTCGAATACCTGATCCAGCAGACACCGTGCCACCGTGTACCGTAACCGATTATTCTCGGCGAATTGATGAAGCTTAACTACTAAGGCACTGACGCTTGCCATCAGAGCTGGACTGGAATCAACGGTATTGTTGTTTAGGTTGATCGTAACCTGACTGTTTTTGTGAAGCTTTTCGATGCCGGTATGTGGCCGACATGGCTGAACCTTGCACACGAACTGCAACGAGTTCTTGTTTTGGACGAGGTCCTCGGAGACGTTGAACTCCCGCTTGATGGTCTATGGTTGATTAGGAAAAAACATGTTAGAAAATTTCCATTGTTTTAGATTATTTTTAATAACGACTCACCCTTATGAGATCCACTTCTCTGTTCTCCTCGAGGTAGATGGTTATCAGGTAATTGTTACCGTACCGTTCGGTGAGGCTCTCCGGTGTGTCTACCGTGAGCAGGTAACCATCCTTGAGGATCGCGATCCGTTGGCAAATTTTATCTATCTCGGATATACTGTGAGATGTGAGCAGAACTGACCGGTTTTGGCTGTTCAACCGTTCGATCGTTCGGTAGACAATGGCTCGGGTAACTGGATCCATGTCGCTAGTAGGTTCATCCATCAGGATGATGTCGGTGTTTCCAAAGCAAGCTACTGCTACGCACAGCTTGCGTCGATTACCACCGCTGAGATTCTTCACCAGAATCCGTTTGTACGGTTCTAAGTGATACTCTCGAAGAGTCTCAATTACCAACTGCAAAAACACGGGACTAATGTGAACTCAATTCAATCGAAAACTTCGAAAAACCACCTACCTTATCGATATTCTCGACATTGCGCAGCTGACCGTAGAATTCGATTACTTCTTCTACGGTAAGTAGTGGATCCAGAAAACTGCTCTGAGGGCAGTACGACAAGCAATTCTGAAAAATCGATACCATTAGACACATGCCGTACTTTACAACCAATTCCGTTCTTACCGATGAAAAGAAACAGAAGCCACCGCTGCTCTGCAGTTGCTCCCCGGCCAGAATTGAAAATATGGTTGACTTTCCAGCTCCATTGGTTCCCAGCAGCCCGAAGCATTCGCCGTAGTGGATTTTGAAAGAAACATCGTTGACGACGGCTTCACCCGATCGGTATTCTTTGCAGAGGTGATCCACCGAGAGAATCTGATCTGCAGTCAGCGACTTCTTCTTTCCATTGCCGTTCATGACGGCCTCTTCGGACCGCACGGTCTTCAGTTCGTAGATGGGTGTGAGCGAAGATTCCGCTTCCTGGAAGAACCGCTGGATTATCTTCCTTTCAACGATGATGTTCAGGCAGATGAAGATTATGCCCATGATGGCTAGCGCGATCAGATGCGGCTCCAGAATAGTCATAAGTGGTTTGTAGGAATTGATGTAGTACCGTTTGAATATCTCGGCTTGGATGTAGTTTTTGGATAGTTCGATCAGTCCATCAGCAAGAGCATGTTGCGGTAGGACCAGGAATGCACGGTTTAGGAAGTTACGGAAATGTTCCGAAGTTTCCGATTCGCCAAGGATGTCGAAAAGAATGATGGTCGTCAGCGTTCCGAGAGCGGTAATGACATTGAGGCAGAAGAGCGACATGTTGGCAAAACTGGCGTCGTTGAACAGCTTTTCGAATAGGTGCACCGCAGGGATGGAGGCAAATCCGTAGAATACCAACAGCAGACAGATGCCTCCCAGTTGATCTTTTTGTGTGTAAGCTGGGATGGCAAACACTTGGAAGACGATTACAGCCAGCGCTACGGCGATGAGGAAGATCTAGGGAAAAAAAGCCGTTTTCAGTTATGTGAGATCGAGTTATCGAAGTCAGGCCTTACCATAGCATCCCAAACGTAGGTAACTCCCCAGTAGTGGGCGAACTTCACTCCAGCTAATCGTTGCTGCATTTTCTCTCCACGTACGCGTTCGTTAACTATGTAGACCGAAGCTCCCGCCAGGACTAAACTGAACGACAATAGCAAAATCAACGAAATACCGGCATCGGCAACCTGCTGAAGACTACAAAACAAAAAACCATTATTCTTCCACCATTTCCACAACTAATCTTCAAACTTACATCGAAGAAATGGTTAACTCGTCCTCCTCGATCTTCAGCGGATGGTTGATCGTTCGAATACTGTAGCTACTGTTCTCCAACTCCGCCTTCAGAATGGCCGAATCCAGCATGTTCAGCCATACCGGCATCGAGTGGTAGCCCTTGTTGTTGTACCAAACGAAGTGTTTCTCCTTCCTACCGGTTAAACCTCCGAAGCGGTGATCCGCAAACTCAAATGTAGTTTCAAGCATCCACCTAAAGGCTTCTTCGGAATTATTGAACAGATAGCAATCCGCGTCTGGACAGTGGGCTAGAATGTTTGAATTAATTTCCCGTTGATAACTGGTTCCGTTACTCGTGCGAGTGTAGAATTCGGCCGAGTTTTGATAGAGATCGGTAGAGAGTTCAATTGCTTGATCGTGTTCACCCGGAGGTCGAATCGTCATGAAGTACATGGCGATTATTTCGAACAAGGTCGGAAGGACGAGCAGGCAGATCAGTAATCGATAGTTGCGTCGGAAGTGAAGGAACCGTTTGTGCAGCAGGCTGCAGATAATCTGAAACGTGCCGAGCTTGGTTTCGGTCGGTTTCGATCCGTGGAAGCCGTTGGCTGAAACAATTTCCGGTTCCCGAATTTCGGTCGGCTTGGTCTCGTGAGAGTTGACGGCGTTGAAGATGTTCATCAGGTTTTCGTTCTTGATGTCGTAGGAAAGGATCAGCTTCTTGTCTTGGTACACGTTGAAATGCTCCAGGAGGGACTGCAGACTGTTGGAGGGAAGGTGATATTAGGGTGAGGAATTTTGGATGGCTAAAGAATACGTACTCAATTTCCGAGGGTTCAGCTGCAGTGTAGGTGAGCTTGTACTGCAGTGTGTTTCTAGGAAGCTTCGAAAGCTCGTACTGAACGTTTGTTCGCTGATCCAGATTTTTGTTCAGGTCCGATATCAAGTTGGCTCGATCGGTCTCCGTCATCGACTTCAGTACCAAATCTATGTACAGGGTATTAGTGAAGCGGTTCTTCAACTCTTCATGACTCTGCTCTAGGATAGCTTTTCCCTATTGATATGATGGTCTTGAGTTATCTAATATGCACCAACAATGAAATAAAATCAACTTACATTCTCCATCACGACGACCTTATCGCTCAGTGACTCCGCTTCGTCTAGGTGATGCGTGGCTAGAATCACCGCTCGGTCCTTTCGCAGTGTTTGAATGAGCTCCCAGATGTACTTTCGGGCTTTGGTGTCAACGCTGCTGCACGGTTCATCAAGAATGACCAAATTCGGTGATCCCAGAAAGGCAATCGCTATGCACAACCTCCGTTTGAATCCTCCCGACAGCTCTGACGCTCGGTAGTGTTTGTATTTACCCATCTTAAGATTGTCTAGCGTTCGTTGAACCTCCGTTTCGAAGCCTTTCGTTAGCTTGATTCGGGCATAGAGCTGCAGATGTTCCTTGGCGGTTAAGTTCGGAATGAGGATGTCGTTCTGCGAGCACAAACCGATCTTCTCGGCGTTGTTCTTCAGGCCGGAGATCAGATCGTAGTCTAATGGTAGATTGACATCGCCCACTACTGGTAGGATTTGGCCGGTTAGAAGTTTACTGGAACAGAGCAAAAGTATAAAATTAACGCGTCAAAACTTTTGAGATAATATATCCTTACATGATCGTACTCTTTCCGGCTCCGTTGCGTCCAAGCAGACAGGTCACCTCATCCCGTTTAAAGGTTATCGATACGTTGTCCAGCACCTTTTTGTCATTTTCGTAGATGACATCCACATTGCGTAGCTCAGCACCAATGCTTTTGTCTAGCTTGGATCGGTTCACCTGATAGAATGTTGTATCCTCTGTGAAATAACCGGAATCAGTATTCGATTTGCCATTAATCATTTCGCAGTACTTACCGTGAGTCAATCTTTCGTAGATCAAACCTATCAGATAGTAGAGTATAGCATCGAGTAGCATCATCACTATACCGAAGGCCAGGTCATTTTCCTGGTATGAACCATCGAGTGCCATGAAATCGGCGCTGCGCTGCTGAAGTTCGAGTCGTAAAATGTGCCGCCAGGCGTAGCAGAAGGCCGTTGAAAACGATAAGCTCTGTGAAGAATACAGTCTTTTAATATATCTACCTTTCAATCACTAGGCAAAACATACCGCCACAAATTTTCCCGCAAAACTAAGCACCGCTCCCAGTGAGATGATTATGATATAAGGAAGGAAGGTTGCTAAGAATAGAATGACCGCCGAGACGGATCCAATGCTCGCGGAACCGAAAGAACATCGAACACATGTAGCAGAATGCAATCAAACAAACTCCGAACACCAGAAGGTACGTGAACAGGAAGATCTTGCTGGAATGTTGTAGGATTCCTCCACTGTAGAGGATACTCAGTGCTAGCACAAAGACGATGCACAACTCAATCAACGTAGTTATAGCCCAGGAAATGGACTCCGAGTAGGATTTAAGTCCCATGGCACGCATCAACTGAAACAGGTAAAGAACTCGTTAACTCGACGCAAAATCAGCATCATCAACTGCCTTACCATCGTATTGCCACTTTCCTTCATCCAGATTTTCTGCCGAACTGACGATGATACGTGCACAATCAGAGCAATGAAGAAGCACATCTGGATTGACTGAGCCAGATATAGACCCTTTTTGAAACTGAAACAAAATTTGAGTTATCTATCATAACTTAATTTTAATCATGCATACTCACTGATCTTTGGTAAATTTGGGATACGGGAACTGTCTGGTATAGAACTTCTCCTCAGCGACGTTGTAGGATATTTCGTCTTTCTTTTGAGATGATCCACCTCCTAGGAACAAACTGAACAGGTTGAATTGAGGAGCGCGTCGACGTCTGCTGTGAACCGCCGAAGAGTTCGAAACCAACGGTTCCTCTTCATCCACTTCATCCTGCTCTTCATCATCGTTGAAATCCAAATAGTCATCGATTGACGATTTGTTGCTGAACTTCGCCAAATCTGACTGCGAGATGTTGACCTTCTGGCTGAGATTTGCATACAATGAATCTAGGTCCTTGGTTGTCGTACTACCGACAGCTTGCGTAGTAGACTCTTCCTCTTCTTCATCATCATCATCCTCCTCGTCTAAGTCATCGCCCAATGAAAGTCCCAAATCACTTGACACCATTTCACTGACGTTCTTCTCACTTTCAACCTTTGCCTTCTTCATAGCCTTGATAATGCCCATGTCTACAGCGTGTTGAATCTGAATGAATCCACGATGGTACCTCATATCCAGCTCAAAACTTGCCTCCGGATCTGGGAACCAGAAACGATTCTTGTTCTCCACCGTCACCGGAGTATCGTCGATGCGCATCCGGATCTTGTAAGGAATCTCATTTTCCGTTGTCCCATTTTCGAAGAACAATCCCGCAAAGAATAGCTTTTTTTGGTTCAACTCAAAAGCCTTATCCTCCAGCATTTTTTCCGACTCAACCTTAACGAAGCGATCCGTTGAAAAACACTCAAATATGCTGGCAATCGTTTCCAGCGTTACCGCGACGCTCTTGTCGGTCAGGATTCCGTTGAGCATCGATTCAATCAGTTCGATGTTCACATTACCACCGGCAATCATCTGCACTAGCGGAGATTTGGCCAGCTCAATCAGGTTTTCGAAACTAGCACGGAACGATTCATCGGCGTGCAGCAGTTGCACCGTTGTGTTCAACGCTTTGAAGAAATCCCGCAATCGCCCCATGTCTGCAAATGTTTGATTAGCCTGTAAGAGAAGAACGTCCGAGTGAGATTATCTGCTTAAGAGTTCTACCAAATCAAGCTACTTACAAACGTGATGATCTCGTCGTTTCTCTCATTAGAAGGCCCGTACAGGATCTTTCCTTGCAAGATCGGCTTCAGCTGCTTCCACGTGATCTTTCCATTGTTCGTATTGGTGACATCCCGGTAGAGTTGCTTACAATACCGCGTTGGCATCGCGGCTAGCTCATCCGGGTCGGCTCCGTTGAAATCCTTGGAATAAAGCACATTGTCCACAAACCGTATATTATCGCTCCGAGGAAACGGCTTCCCGCACAGGATTTTGCCCGAGTTGGAAAACATCCGGTCGTCAGCGAACACCTTCTCGATGTCGAAGTTACCGCCCACCATTTGCTGAATCTCTGGTAGCATCCGCACCAATCGGTCCGCATTGCTCTCGATCTCCTTGAAGCGCCCATTGGTGACGATCGACGTGACGGCACCGATGAAGTTGCGATCCTTGGGTAGGCCGATCACCGCATCGTACAGCTGCGGTGTGTCCAGGAATATCTGTACTATTTTCAATACTGGCGTTACCGGGGCTCCGTCAAATTCGGAGGATTCTTCGAACCTCCGCGGATCGCTGCAGTCGTTTTCGATGGTACATACGTACGATTGGAAGAATGGCAATATGCCATTGTTCTGGAGCTGCCTGGTCGGAAACTGGCAGTCGGCGATTTCGACCGCATGAAAGCGGTTCCGCAGTATGTACAGTGACAGGAAGATCAAACACGGCCACAGGTACTGGATGATGGTCATCCACTGGAATGAGGAAGATGGATGGTTATCAATAAGGGGAGTTTTTGTTAATAAATAGGACATTTCTCGAAATTTATCAAATTTATTATTCCACGATTCCCGAAGACGAGGAAAAGGCTTAAATGGACTAAGCATCATAAGCAATTGAAGAGAAAAGAGAAATTCCGGCGGTATCAACAACAGCAACGTTTAGTTCAACTGAATCAAGAAAAACTTCAGCAAGCAGCAACAGTTGCAAAAGGAGGAAGAGCGCATCAATCACCTATGGAAGGAACAGTTGCTACATTAAAGGTGCCTGCGTGAACAACAACTTACAGCTCGTTCTCAACCTGTAATTTTCATGCCTTCCACACAGGTTCCTGCGCCGCAACCCAACTATCTCCAGGAAAATCGTGGCTCTAGTAACCGCGATCCAGCATACGGGAAGTCCAATCACTTTAGTCCGGATGCTCTACCTCAGTCAACGCAGATTCATCCCCAAGCATGACACCCAAACAAGTCATCTGTGGATCCCATTCGATCTGCACACGTCATGCCACGTGCTACACGTGTTCAAGGATCGTCTAGAAACTCCACCGCAATGGTGGACGAATGCGATCAGTTTCAGCTTTCACTGTCTCAGATTGCAGAATGGCCGATTTTCTTATCCATGTTCAATAGCACGACAGCTATATGTGGTTTCACAGAAGAGGAGAACCTGGTGCGCTTGCAAAGAGCTTTGAAGGGGAAAGCCTACGAGGCCGTTAAGTGTAGGCTTATGCATCCTGGCAATGTGGATGGCGTTATGGACACGCTAAGAATGTTGTATGGTCAATCGGAAGTAATTGTGCATTCGCTGATTAGGAAGATAAGTTCGCTACCGGTAATTCGAGAGGATCGACTGGAAACGCTAGGGGATTTTGCAGTGAGTGAACAGAACTTTTGCGCTACAGTGGAATCATATGGCTTGGAGGAGTACATGTTCAACGTTACTTTGTTACATCAACTCGTTAGCAAACTGTCGCCATCAATCAAACTTAGCTGGGCTCTACATCGAAAGGCGTATTTCACGGTCAACCTAGCGACCTTCCGCGCATGGGTCTATAGTCTAGTAGAAGCAGCAAGTTCGGTAACATTCCCCACTGTGTCATTAGAAGCGAAACCTAGCCGCATCGATGTTCGTCGAAGTAAAAAGGGAGATAGCTATTTGAATGCGCACTCTGAGACAACGGTTCCGTATGACACAAAAGCAAGTACGGCCTCGAAAGCAACAGCAGGATCTACATCGGCCTCAACCAAGGCGACGTGTCTAGTATGCAAAGGGAACTGCAAATCTGTGGAAAAATGCTAACGATTTCAGAAGTTTTCCAGGGATACCAAATGGGCATGGCGAAGTTACCCGAACTTTACGTTTGGTACGACATGTCAGTTGAAGAGCTACAATATGAAATCTTAAAATACGAAATCTATGGTTTCTTACTCTTCTTTGCCAGAAGGCACGAGATGCATCTACCGACTCTTATTTTTACCAGGTCCCTCAATCGTAGAAGCTTCTAACATACCATAATAATGCGGATATTAGTTATGGTAGTGAGGTGGTTTGTGGAGTGCAGTTGTAAAAATTGAAAGTTAACGAAAGAAGAGTTTGCTGCGAGCATCGACTGTGAACGGTTGTGTCGATACTTTGTAAGTCTATCAATTTCTTGGGAAGTAACGTTTGCATTTAAAAAATGGACAAAAATTGACCCGCACTGACGAAACTACCCATGCAGCATCAATCATAGTAACCCATGAGTCAGCAGACAAAATTTGACAGCTCTATCAGTCGAACTCTAACCGTGATGGCAAAAACAGTGAAGCAACTCAGTTCAGAAGTGTGGGCGTTCAAAGAACGGCACCCCGCTGCGTCGAAGACGGACATCGTGCGGCACTTTGTAGACGCCGGATACGCCCGTTACGGTATCTTCAACATCTTGGCACTATTAGACAACAATCAGAGCATCGAAAGAAAGCCCGGTTCAGGACGGCCGACGACTCTGAGCGACAAGAAGCTTCAAAGGAGCTCCAAAGAGGAAGACCGAGGGAAAAGTCGGTTCAACCGGCCAAACAGTGAAAAAGTACGTGGCGAACATGAACATACATGTCAGGAATCGGAAGTCGCATCCACTGGTTTCGGAGCTGCAGGCAATGACGCAACGGCAGTGGCTGAATAAGATGGTCAACTCGATTTTCCCGGCGAATCGCGACGTTGCGGTGGTGATGGACGACGAGACCTATCTCATCCTGGATGGCAACGACTGGCAGGGCACTTCGTATTTTACTTCCCCCACGAAGGAAGTGAGCTCCGAGGTGAAGTTCATTTCGCACACCAAGCTCCCCAAGAAGGTGCTGCTGTGGCTGATAATCAGCGAGAAGGGGATGTCAAAGCCGCTCTTCTTTCGCTCCGGACTGGCCGTGAACGGAGAAATTTATAGTAGGAAATGCCTGCCGGAAGTTGCGTCGTTCATCAAGAAATACCATAAGGGCGAAGTTGCGGTGTTCTGGCCGGATCTGGCGTCGGCCCACTACTCGAAGCGATCGTTGGAGGAGATGGAGCGGATAAATATGTGGTACCCAAGTCGGCGAACCCGCCCAACGTCCCCCAGCTTCGTTCCATCGAGAATTTCTGGGCCAACCTGAAGCGTAAGATCTACTCCAACAATTTTGTCGCGAAAACTGCGGAGGAATTGATAAATAAAGACTGTATTCGATGAAATTTGGACACACAAGATAGGTCACCAAAAATTTTCCTTGAGCCCGATTCTTTTCAAACTTTCTAGAAATAAAGTACTACTAAACGGTTAAATTTTGACATCATTGGTTTATTGAACCTCTTCTCCCAACCCAAATGCCCGCACCTTTGCCTTGACCCCTTTCATCAAATTTTGGGCAATGATAGGACCAACTTGCTTACTTACTTTTAACAGTCTAAGACGGGCCGGGCATAGTGGCAAGATGCTAAATCCGGCCAAAACAGTGTCGGGCCATCGTGAGATCTCAAGAAGGGCAGAAGTCGTTTTTGGAGGCATTCGTCCTTGTAGATTTGTCCGTTGATCGTCCCAGAGGTGATGAAGGGCTGACTCATTTTGCCACATCCGCAGATCGCTTGCCAGACAAGGAATTTTTTGGCGAATTTCGACAGTTTCTTCTTCCGTACACTCTCCGGAACGGCCAACTTAGAGGTGGCGGCGTAGTGTTCCTGTCCTGGCATTTGTTTGGTGTCGGCTTTAATGTAGGTCTCATCGTCCATCACAATGCAGAACGGTTTTGTGAGCCACTCCCTGTACAGTTTTTTTGCACGAGTTTTGGCCACCGAGTTCTGTTTATCGCTCCGGTTCGGTGCGTTCATGTAATCCAGAACGTTTCATTGTTTTCTGCACAAAACAAACTGAAACTTTCGCCTTTTTCGCAACATCCCTGATCGAAATGTTGGGATAACGCTTAAATTGGTTCAATACCATCCTGGCCTTCTCCGGATTTGATGTGCCACGTTTTTTGCCACTACCATTTTTCCGCTTGGTTATCTTACGATCCTTGAACGTTTTGATCACATGAAATACGGTTGAATGTGCGATTCCGAGCTGTTTTCCGATCCATCGATGAGAAGCGTTTGGGTTTTCGAAGTGAGTGCCCAAAATTTGTTGGCGCACTATTTCTTCATTCGAAGCCATCACTGAAATCACTCGACCGATTTTCATGAAACTCATTACACAATTGACACAACACAATGAAATACATTCAGTTAAAATTTCAATAATTTTTACCCACACGCTAAAAAGTTAGGAACAATTGCGTGTGTCCAAATTTCATCGAATACAGTCTTTAAAACGAAGAAAGAACTCAAAAACATGCCTACACGCATGTTTTCGTCCGCCATGGCGAATGTTCCGGTTAACTGCCGGAAGGCCGCTCGCAAGGGCGTAGAATTTTTTTGCAAGTAAGCTTAAATAATTACCATCGACAGTACACACGTAAAGGCTGACTAAAAGTAAATTGGTACGCACAAAAAGACCTGTAATTCGTGATTCAATAAGTATAAGAAAGGCCATTAATGGTTGCCTTACAGTACTTTCATTAAAACCTCAAAGTTACAGCATTAGATGGTTACATTTCTCCAGTTCCAACTAAATCTCCAACCTTCCTTTTTATAGAGCCCATCCGCCCCCGCACAGTGGAAACGTACACGGAAACAGCGAATTTCTTCCATTTTTCTCGCATATGCTGGATGTCCTTGACTGCCCCGCCGCTTCGTCGAAGTCGCTGCTTTAAAATTGCCCAGTATTTTCCGATTGGTCGAAATTCCGGGCAATTCGGAGGATTCACTAACTTGGACACAAAATCGATCTTGTTGGCAGCATACCACTCCAGAACCAACTTGGAGTAGTGGTAGCTGGTCAAATCGGGCCAAAAGATGACGTTGCCACTATGCTTGCGGATGAACGGCAATGCATGCTTTTTCAGGCATTCTTCGATGTAAACTTGGGATGTCATCGTCAAGGATGTGACGAATGGTTTTGTTTCATACCACAACTGCAAATGGCCTTCTTCGCGAATGTAAAACTCCAGTCCAGTCGCGATGTAAAACTTTTCACCGGGAAGCTGCATAAAATTGAGTTTGACGTAAGTCTCGTCAGCGATTAAAGTGCAGCCCTTGTGTTTCATCAAAACACGGTCGTACAAGAGCCTTGCACACTTTTTGGCCACAGAATTCTGCTTCATATGCCAGTTCGGATGTTTACTGGCTTTGTGCGACTCTTATTCCCTGGCAAGGATGTTCCGCACCATTTGAAAGTTGGCGTTGTACCTTCTGCCCACATCTCAGATCGAAAGACCGGGTATGGCTTTAACGCACCTCAACACCTTGCTGCGCAGCTCACGATCCCTGGTTCCAGTTTTTTGTAGGTAGGCTGATTACTTTCCAGACTCAGGGTAGGTTTTCGAGTGTTCAACTCGACAAAATGATGTTTTCGGCATCTTCAGAACTTTAGCCAGCTTGGAAGGATCGGACCACTCCGGATTTTCCAGGTGTTAGTGCACAATATTTTTTCTTCTTTCGAGTTTTGACGTTATTTCTGAACGCGATCGACTACTTTGATCAAACTTGAACCACGTGTTCTCTATAGAAATGTAACCAAACCACTGTCAACGATTTTCGATTCCCAACAACAGAGGCAGGCTAGCGGCGCGCGAAGGGCGTACCAATTTACTTTTCGTCAGCCTTTATAGGGATGATTATACCATCTACCAGAGCTGCGGCAATACACACAAGCTGGGACCAACTTTTATCGTGATGGGCGAAATGCAAAGAGCGTGATTGGTTGGTGGCCAATCGACAACAGAATGTGTAAACTGAGAATTAAAGCCCGCTCCTTCAATGTCAGCATAATCAACGTGCACAGTTCTCACCAAGGAAGTGACTATGACGATAAGGGCGCTTTTTAGTCGCTGCTGGAACGAGAATATGATAGCTACCCATGCCATGACGTCAAAATCGTTATCGAAAATCTCAATGCTCAGGTCGGCCAGGAAGAGGAATTCATAAAAAAGTTCAGCACACACGAGCATACAAACTCAAACGGCCTCAGATTCATCAATTTCGCCGCCTCCAGGTATATGGTCATACGTAGTACCTACTTCCAGCACGATCTCCAATATCGGTACATCACAACCACCACCATGGAGACCACCACAACGGACCAAATCACAAATCTACCGCGTTTTAATTAATGGAAGACACTTCTCGGATATTATTGACTTCAGGACCTATCGTGGAGCAAACATCGATTCGGACCACTACCTGGCTATGGTCGAAATGCTCCAAAGACTTATCGTTCTACACAACATTTGGTACCGTAGGCTCGGCACGGCACAATACTGAAGCTACCCGAACCTACCCGAAGTCGCAACTGATTACGCGCAAAGCCTAGATGCAGCGTTGCCGAATGAGGGAAAGCTGATTGAAGCCCCTCCCGAGGACTGCTGGAATAGTGTTAAAGCAGCCGAAGGTGCCATTGGGTTGGTGGATAGAAATCTACGGAACGACTGGTTCGATAAGGAGTGTCTGATGGTTTTAGACGAGAAGAATGCAGCGTGGATGATGATGCTGCAGCAAGGAACCCGGGATAAGAAGCGCCTCCTAGAGGAGTTGGAGTGCGAAAAAATGGAGCAGCTGTATCGTTCAAAAGAAACGTGAAAGTTCTACAAGAAACTCAACGCATCCCGCAGGTTGGAGATATCTTGACGAATGAACGTAAGGTGATGGAAAGGTAGAAGCAGCACTACCAGGTAAGTCAGCAAATTGTCCGTACCGGCTGATAGTCAGGGTCTGGGATACAGAACAGCGAACGGAGGAGTGGAAAGAGGGAGTTATATGCTCAATATGCAAGAAGGGTGACAAGTTAGAATGTGAGAACTACCGAGCGATCACTATTCTCCACGCTTGCTCAAGGCCTACAAAGTGCTTTCCCAGATCAGCTTCCGCCGTCTATCGCCCCTAGCAAGCAGATTTGTGGGAAGTGCCATATTTTTACATTGCGGCAGATCCTCCAAATGCGTCGCCAATATCAAGTTCCTATGCACACTGTATTCATCGATTTTAAGGCCGTATACGATACTATTGATTGCTTCAATAAATCCAGCCAATTCATTTGCTTCGTTGACGACGTGGACATTGTCGGAAGAACGTTCCTGGTAGTTACTGAGCGGCACACCAGCCTGAAACGTCTGCTTCACGCTTCAGGTTGTATTAATAGATCATTGCACGATGGCGTCATCAATGCAGTTTTGAGAGTTAAGGGAGCTTGTTTACGTGGACTTAGAATATTTTCGGTGAGATCGGTTTGAGATTTTGTGCTCAGAATTCATTAAGATTGAAGTAAAATTGCCGTAAAACAGACATCAGTGCTTATTTTTTCATCATTTCCTGAATCTAATCATACAGAATCCGGAAAAAGCCAATGAAAAATTTCGTTTGAGCGGTTCAAATTCTAACACCTTGTAAACAAGCTCCCTGAACTGTCAAAAAAGTGAGGTTAATACATTCCGTGCAATGATCTATGGCGAATACGTCGAGAACTAAGTATCTGCTAGCAAGAGGAACTGAGCGCGATAGAACTCGCACAGACAGAAGTGTGATTATCGACGAGTTCAAGGTGGTAGACAGAGATGTCCATATCCTCAGTGTGGTAAAGAGAGATTTTCATTTTTCCACATATTCTTCCTACCTTAACGAGAGCTCTTCTCGTTGGTTTATATTCACTACCGTGTTTGCAAGTGGGTTGCGTAAGTGATTGGAAAAAAATGGTTTTTATTCACACAATACTCGATCGCTTTAGAGTGAGAAGAAGAGCTCTCAAATTCACAGAAGCGAATGCACATAAATTCCCTGACGCGTGCGCTCCAGTGAGCTCACTGGCGTAGGCGTACAGTAGTGATTGCAAATTCGCTTTGGCGCGACATAACAAAGGAAGAAAGAAGAATGTTTCGTCCCGCTTCCTTTTTTCGGACATTATCTACAACTCCGACGACGTTTTCACTAAAAACCGCACCAGAGCGATTCCACGAACAAGTGGGAAATTTTTCCAGTTTTTATTTTTTGTACTTTTTGATTTGCATGAAACCTTGCATACAAGTTTTTGGGGAAGAAAAACGCCGTTTTGCATACTTGGTTCGCCATTTTGAATCTAGCCTTACTTATGAGAAGGGCCTATGAAAAATGCACATGATATCTTCAAAAAATCTTATCTCGGAAACGGTTTGTCCGATTGGTTTGGTGTCTTCGGCGAAGTTTTAGACAATTGTTGGTGCTATATGGAAAAAATATGCACGGTAAAAAAAAAGTTTGGTTTTTGTGTTTTGAACTAAAATATAGATTTTCCCTTAAAAGTAAAGTTAATTTTTTAATTATTCTTATGTTATAGCTGACTGAAAATGCTATCTAGTGCACAGTAGGTTGTTCTGGAAAAAAATAAGTTACAATGAAAAAAAAAATTTTTTTTTAAATTACAATTTTCAAAAAAGCTATTAAAAAAAGTCAAAAGAGTTTGTCACCCTAATTTTATGAAAGTACATCAAATTTGCAAGCAAAAAGTACTTGGGTAACATTTTTCTAAGATGCACCGTTTAGAAGATATTACTGATTTAATATTGATTTTTTTGATAACTTAATAAGTTTTGGCCCTTTTCGGATGTACTCCGTATTTTCCAGTTTCAAAAGTATTTTTTTCGGAAAGATTGGAAAATTTCGAGTTAAAATGACACTGACAGCCTAAAGATTCGAGTGAAATTCTCTGCCTTAAGAGTATTTTGAAAAACAAGTTACAAAATCCCACTATCAGGAACAATGATTTCTTCAAGTGATTTTTGGTGCGTTGTGCTGAAAACGTGCTAACAAGTATTAGATACAGGTAATTAGATACCAGTTAGCTGTACTACGTACAGCTGGTGATTGTAAACATGGTCTTTGTTGGAACTAGTCCACCATGGCCACGCTGG
Organism: Aedes koreicus; assembly: GCA_024533555.2. Taxonomy (NCBI): domain Eukaryota; kingdom Metazoa; phylum Arthropoda; class Insecta; order Diptera; family Culicidae; genus Aedes; species Aedes koreicus. The sequence goes on from JAHHFK020003279.1 coordinate 517,406, forward strand.
CCATAACGAGGCTAGCTCCATCGATGACCGTTTCTTAATAATAAATAAAAAGAACGCAGTCTTAGTCACCTTCCATCAAACTAGACGGCTGCCGACTGATACCTCAATCAACAACCGCCGCACTCTTTATTCATTCCAGGTATATACAATTTACAATCTTCTTCAATAACAATATACCTACGCCAGCAAATCTACCTCGCTCCAACTCTCCAAACTCGTACCTGAAGGTTCGACGATACCTGAGCGTTCAACTCTACCTATCTTCCAACAGTCTTTACCCAGCATTCTATGATTTCTACCCGTGAGCTGTATAATAATGTCTGACTCGGTTCTGAATTCATCCAGTATCTACCAAACAGTAAATGCAGAAAGGTTGCTAGTAGCATAGTGATTATAGTAATTTCAGCTCATAATCCTGTGTTTTTGAACGAGATCCAGTGTTGTTTGATAACATAATAATTGTAAAGGAAAGTGTAACACGTTTTGGTGCAAAGATAAGTTTTAAATACACATTTTAATTATATGTTTTGTGATATTTTCGTACAAAACTAACAATTGGAAAATATTTTCTATGTTACAGATTACAAAATGAGTAAAATAAGATGTATTCGCCCATTCGAAGACATTCAGTGTTCGAAAGTGCTCTGCGATATCTCACGGATGGTATCATCCAAAAACTAAAATCAATTGGATTTTCCAAGGTATCCACACTGAACACCAAGGATTTTCGTATTTGTTCGTCTTGCCGTCTACATATTGATTCAAGAGCTCACCTCACCCAAAACGAAGAACAAAGCGTAGCCGGCGGCTCAAGGATGCCAACTGTTCAGACCATACCTGATGTACCTGATTCGCAAAGCTATGAAAGTTGGTCACGATACCATCAGCGTCAACGCTAAGCACAATTCAATCAAATGAAGACTTCACGATGCCTGTAGACGTCGAAATATTCAACCGAGGAATAGCAGCTATTCGTGTTTCGCCTATAGATTTAGGTAAGGTTAAAAATGTTCACTATCCTGAAAAAAAGTGCGCTGAAATCGTCGAAGGTGTACGAAGAAATCTTTTTAAATTAGACGCTAAAACAGAAAAAGCAAACGAGTTTGATGAAGTCATAGAAAATATGAAAATTAAATTTTTAAATTCAGCCACAAGGCAAGAAAAACTATCAATTTTATCATTGTTACCAAAATCATGGTCAGTACAAAAAATTGTAGACGAATTTAAAACCAGTAGAAATATGGCATCAGATGCAAGAAAGGAAAGAGATAATGTATTTGATTCATCTCAAGGTTCAAGCTCTGGAAAAGCTTTGAGTAATGAAACAAAAGAACTGGTTTTGAATTTTTTTGAGGACGATGATATAAGCCGTGCAATGCCAGGCCAAAGAGATTTTGTTAGCGTAAAGACAGGAAATAAGAGATTAGCTGTTCAGAAAAGATTGTTAATGATGACATTGAGAGAAGCTTTGAATCGCTTTAATGAAATGTACGTCAATGTAAAAATAGGGTTTTCATCATTTGCAAGCCTCCGGCCAAGGCAATGTAAACTATTGACTATCACAGGAACACATAATGTTTGCGTTTGCACTACGCATGAAAATTTCAATTTAATTCTACATAGCTTAAAAAAATACAATGTCTTGAATGATCTAAAAACATTAACGAATAGATTACTTTGCGAAAATAAGACAACTCATTGCCATCTACGAAGATGTAAAAACTGCCCAGATACCTCAGTTTTAGAAGACAGTTTATTGAAACAACTGGAAGAAAACTTTGTTGAAAAGCTTTCATTCGAACAATGGGTTACCACTGACAGATGTGATTTAGAAACTATTGTAAAGCAAACCGATGAGTTTGTTTCATTTTTCAGCTCAAAATTAGAAAGTTTGATTCCGCATGATTTTGTAAAAACCGAACAATCCAATTTTTTGAAAACTACAAAACAAAACTTGCAAGATGGTGAATTTTTAGCTATTTGTGACTTTTCTGAAAATTACAGCTTCATTTTGCAGGATGAAGTTCAATCACACCATTGGAACGTGCAACAGGCCACAATCCATCCTTTCGTAATATATTATACTGAAAATATGCAAATTAAACATTTTAGCTTCATTATAATTTCTGAAGAACTAAGACATGATTCAGTCGCTGTTAATTTGTTTATTGATAAAATGATATTTTTTTTACAAATTGATCAAAATAAAAACATAAAAAAAAATTATTTTATGTCAGATGGTGCTGCTTCACAGTATAAAAACCGAAAAAACTTTTCTAGCCTTTGTAAATTTAAGTCAAAGTATGGTATTGACGCTGAATGGCATGGCTGCAAGCGTATTTAAATTATTGTGAAAATTAATCCCAACGCTGTACCAACAATCAATATGCAACTAGCGAATTGAAATTGGTTCACTGTTGTAGAACCCCTTGGTCCGAAGTACACCTTGAAGCCAGCACCTAACTATACATATTTGCGCCTTTGTTTTGATTTGCTGTGTTATTTTGACAGAATATTTGAGAGTGTGTTCGTGTGAGTTCATTATTAGGGGCGTATTATTAAGCTTGGGACCGAGCTTGGGACCGATGTGCTAGTACTGACTGAGCCAAGAAAAAAATCGTATTTGTTCGGGACCTACTGGTCTTAGAGTTAGTCTATGGCTGTACGTTGTATGTCTGTCCCAGGCATACAACGTACAGGGTTGACTTTCAACACCCCAGCTCTAGACTAACATTTGAAAAGGGCGGTATTCCATAATCACGAAACCGAAAAAACTGGAGACAAAGATTGGAATACGAAAATCAAATCCTATTTTCCATAGAAAGCTCCAATAAACCATTTATTATGCTCACACCTTGTAGAATAATGCAGTGCCTAACCTTTTCACACAGTATATGTAGAAATATGTTTCGTTGAGTTAACAATTGATAAAATCCAAAATACGCCGTTTGTTTTTAGAGTGTTATTACGCCTACGCTCTTCAGTCACATTAATCAAGTGGCGAGGAATTACGCCCCAGTGTTTTCAATTTTTAAAGACGTCGAATTATATGCTTCTTGGTACATGAACAGTTAATTTTACTAATTAGATGAGTCTAGGTACTACTAGGAAAATCAGAGGTAAGTGATTCTATCGAATGGACATTTTTCTTATAGTACTTATTGAATTGGGAATTCTTAATCATGTTTTTACAGTCCTGGACATAGACAACGCGATGGAATCAAACCTCTGATATCGAATGAGGAGTCCTGAGGGCTGGATCAATTATGGGTGACCGTGGAGGAAACGGAAGAGAAATTGAGAAATGCGCGAATATTCTTGTCCAGCTAAGGTGGACCCCATAGTGGAAGCGAAAGCGACGCGATCCTAGTCGAAGCGATTTCCGACGCGACTTGATACCCATAGTGAACGCGATTCGAAGCGATATCATAGAAATGAGACGTAAACAGGTGAGGCCAATCGAATTTACCGTCTTCTTTGTTCCCCGCTGTTTAAATAGACGACGGAGTTTGACGTCAAACTCCTTTAATCATTTACACAGTGAAAGAACGAACAAGACGACACAAAACGCGTGTTCTGATTGTTCGAAGAGTGAAAACCATCAAAAAGTTATTCGTTCTGATGGATAATATTCAACTACTTCAAACCAAACATTGCATTGGGTCCTATGTAACACTTGTGACAAATCAAGAAAAGTAGCATTGAAATTTTTTTTGAGACCATATAGGGTTAGTATACAAACTGTACGACCTGCTAGTTTTAGACCCACATATTAAAGTTCCTAGTTTACTCAGGCAAATAAACTTAAGACTTTATGATAAATTTTGTTTTGCTCGACTCTGTTCTTGTACGCCTTTAGCCCTTTCCTGCTTGCAGTTCACTCACAAAATAGGTTTGAAAGCAGGTACGACCATTTGTGTGATTTTGTCGTAAAAAAGGATGAAACTAGCTTACCGAGCAACACCATGCCATAACGGAGCAACGCATCTGATATTGTTATTTTTATGCTTGCTGCAATGCAACAAAGCCTAAATTAGAATATCAGATGCGTTGGTCCTTTATTAATTTGAGATTTGGTTCTCAAATATGATGGGCTGCGTTTTAATTGAATTGTTTATTGAATGTTATTGCGAGGATTAAACGGTACAAGAGTACAACAATAAAGCTAATAGGGACCTAATGCGAACATTATTTTTATTAGTGCTTACCGCAATCAAAATAGTCAAATATACATTCTAATTTGGCAAAAGACCAATCTAACAGGTCCAATCTACAAATGCAAATGCAGTAGGTCCTAAGTAACAAATGTATCAATTACACGCCTAGAATCATCATAAAGTTCAAGAGCAACAATTTCTTTGTAATCCTGACAACGTTTTACGTTGAAAACCATGCAAAAATATCAGATAACGTGATTGAATTACATTCGTATTTTTCTCAGTTTGACACAAATTTAATGCAATGTTTGGCTTCAAATCGCGCAAAAACCAAGATACGAACCACCGCATCACAGAGAACAGACATTGATGTCCATATACCTTTTCTTGAAAAACGTGTGTAAAAGTTATTATGGGCAGACGGTATAGGAAGCAAGTGCAGAGAAAAACTAACAAAAAATTTCAGGTTATTTGCTAGGCTTTTTATAGATAAACATTTACATGACACTTATCGCACAACTGCAGCGTCGCCTACAAGGAGGATAACGACATACATTTGAAATGTCGGTTTAAAGTTTTACACAAGTAGTAGACCGAAGATGAATGTCTGTTCTCTGTGACTGCATGCAGTGGTTGGTCGCATAAAAATCGCTCATCGCGTCGCGTTCTCTATGGTATGTTAGCTATGTTCTCGCTTTGTTTAAATGTACGGAGGTCGGTCGCGCGACATTGCGCGACTTGGCAAACTTCGCATCGCGTCGTGAGTCGCGTCCACTCTGGGTGCGCCCTAAGGCTGATAAACGACGTTTAAAATTGTCCGGCTGTCTACACAGAGAAGGAAAACATGGCTCTCCGTTACGAAATCTGAGTTGATCTGAACAAAGGTCATCAATTTCTTAAATATATAAATAAATAAATTTGTTTTCTTCAACGCGAAGCAAAATCATTTAATGAAATCTCGATTAAACCTTATCTTTAGCAAGTAAAACAGGTAAAAACTATCGACGGCGTAGCAACAATCAATCGAAATCAACAACATTATGTCCACGGCATATTTCCAATTCGACATTTTAACGGGCGAAAATATGCGGCCAAATAACTTCTGCTTTGTGATTAAGGCGTAATGGTTATTTTCAATTTTTGATACACTGAAAATTAATTTTAGTTCATATTACGAAATCGAGGGTAGACTAACGAATCTATTCGTTGTTTTCTGCAACGAAACTGATTTGTTGTTTTTATGAAAATACCCTCGTAATTAATGGCAAACGCGCAACTGTCAAAAGTACGAAGCATTTTCACACAGGAAGAACATTCGTGCATTGTACAAAAACAATACAAAGAGCTCCGAAAATTTTGTCACTAACTAAAAAGAAACGTCTTTCTGGTGGTTGCATGAATGACTGACAGATCTATTTTATCGACTTGAACTGTTATTGAAAAAAAAAAGCGCAACCACGTGGAGTTGTCCAGCGTTTTTTTTTATTATTATTTCTGACATGGGATTCGATCCTGTATTTTTGGGAAGAGCTGTTACTGAATCCGTGGGCGATCTCACTAGGCTATGGTGACTTCTGAGAAGCTGATTGAATAATGAGTATGAAGTTATAACTCTCGACTGTGCTTTAATTTTTATTCTGGGATAAATGAATTATTCCCGACCATGCCAACAGCGATTGGCTGGTCTTCACGAAATTCATTTCGTGCATTATACAAAAAGGTGTAATGATAGCATTTCACCAGATAAAAAAACAATATGAATGTTTCATACAATATACGAGACATTTGTTCTATGTACAAAATCCATGTTTACGAAACGAGTGATAGCTAATTTACGAAAATAAATTTTCAGTGTAAAGAAAGTTATATTTACGCATAGAATCCGTAAATATATACTCTAAGCTCAAGTCGAAATTAGTATATGATGATTAGAATAGTGTTTGTCTGAAATATGAAACTATTAGCCAAGATTTTGAGCTAACTGAAAAAAGCAGCGGAACAGCAAAATAACAATTGCAATTGAAATCCGGAAGAACGCCATAATTTATTTTTCTTGTTTAAGGAAGTGCATAATTGATTTTAATGTGATTGTCAAGGTAAATTAGTTGTTATGAAATTGTTCAATCAAAATATAATACAGTATGATTTGTTTCATTTTGGCTCTTCTGCCCTTTTCAAATGTAAGTCTAGAGTTATGCTTGTTATGGTAGCTTAATGTTAGTAGAGAAATGGTTGTCCTTTTCCTGGGTTAGACCAAGTGGAGCAAGATCTTTGCAGCGCTAGCCATTCGAGGAACTAAGACAAACAACCCTTAGCCACAGAGAACAGACATCCAGGCTCGAACATTTTTTTTTCCAATTTTCTGTGTAAATTTTTAAAAGCAAACCGTTGGAAAAACAACGCCGCCTAGTCTAGGTTTCACCAAACTGAAATTGACAGCCTATCAAATCTCGAGGCAGGCAAGTGGAGCCATCAACATACGATTCACCAAAACTAACGAAAACGAGCTGTAATTTTAAAATGGCAGTTACAGAAATTTACACACGGAGGGCACTCCAGCTTGGATGTCTTTTCTCTGTGCCTTAGCCTAGTTTCTTGGTGATATATTGTGACAAAGGTACGGTCCTAACAGCATCCGGACAGCATAAGTAAGTAGTGACAGATCTTCACGCCTTGTTACATGACTTGCAATAATGCATGAATTAAACGTTACGTCAACCAGACGATGCTTTTAAAAAAATGTTGCTAAATACGTAAACGTTCGACGTTGAAGATAATGATGCTTATTTTAAGTAGCGGTTAGCTGCTACCAACCAACTCTCCCTTAATCGAAATCCGAAAAGTCAAAAGTCAAGCTGTAACTATTTTAAATACGCACTTTCCACGAGCCAATTCTACTGCTCATTCAATCGTCAAGCAACGTACAAATTGGTCCCATTGATAGCACTCATTCTTTACAAAAACAAAACATAAACTGGGCCGGCTAATCAAAGTGACGGCATTGAATTTGTACCGCAACTAATCAACCTATAAATGGGTGGTGACGAAGTTTCTTAGCAATTATTGCAATCTACAATGTAGCTTTCAATAATTCGACCTATTTAAGGTCATCGCTACTGATTAACTTAAACTGGAATTTGTCTATCAATCCCCCCTCATACGCAATCAATACTCACTGGCTGTCGTATTCGGATGAGGTAGTCCTTCCGTAGTAGGGCTCGTATTTGCAACCAATCGACATGTTTGCCCACTTTCATGACGCCGCCGTTGTATTCGCACTTTAGTTTACTTGCTTAATGCGATAACACCTGAAACCACAACCGTTTCCACTACCGAAAACACAATTTATTAAAAGGTACAAACAGCAGCAACGGTAGCAAATATCTGCTGTTTGCACTTCACACGTGTCGTTAGTGTTGCTTTTTAGTTACAAACACTAGTAGTCAATCACAACCGAAAAAAGTATCTTAGCTAGCTGCTAACGCCCTATCACAGTCACTAGGAAGATCGCGGTGATGCCAACGGCAATAATTATCACATTGTTTGCTACTGCTGGTCGGATGTTTAGTTTTGCGCTGCATTTGGCAACGTCGTGATTGGTAGCGTGCTTCAAATGCCCGGGAGCGAATTCTTCACGGAAGCGATTGCAAATTTCTATCACTGCTCAACAGTCTCTGCCGCACTGGACGGAAGCTTCGATGGTGACCCTGCAAAGATAGTTGATAAGAAGAAGTGTAAATAGATGGCAGATCAGAAAAAGCAGAATTTAAATAGCAAAGATTATAGCAAGCAATCGTAGCTTATGGCTGTGTTTGTTAGAAGATGATCATCGTCATTATTAGCTAGCTATCAAATAGCAGTTCTTGTATGACTGGCGGCATATTTTTAAAAAAAGTAGACAGTTTTAGGAAGGAGCGGAAATAAAAACATGAGTGAAATTTTCCTTAAATTGATATTATTGATCGTTTTTCAAAAATGCTTACACACCATGGTGAACGGCATTTTGGCAATTATCTAGGACTTTGGCCATAGCCGTGGAAAAGAACGATATTGGGGTATTCTTCAGCTCCTTCTTTGCTTTTAAGTTCAGCTGCTTCTCAGATTTGGCTACAACATTTGTAGACTAGATCCTGCGTTTGAGGTTTGCCCAGGAATTCGCGATTGGTCGCAGCTGAAGTACGTGGAGAGGGTTTGCGTTCCTCGGTATTACAGGGATTTTTATGCGCCTCCCCATTCCCCATTGACACAACCACCACATTGCGCTTCATCGGGAAAATTTCCTTGCCCATTGTCTTCAGCCGCTTTTTCAAGGTGGCCTGCTACTCCGTAACCGCCGGCTTAGACCTGCACTTCCGCATAACGATGCTCTTTGACTGAAGATACCTTTTGCCGGTTTGTCTTGTTGCATCGACCTCACAGCCCAAGACACGGAAGGATTTAGCCACATTCCCTACGATTTTGCGCTTCAGTTTTTGCTGGAATTTCCGGTCGCGCACGTTCGTTGGACGGCTAGAACTAGGTTTCTCTTGGGTGCTCCTTCCTTCGCCCAGCAAGGCAATGATCTTGTAGAAGCCGGATCTGTCACGACGCCGGATCGACACGAAGTGTCAAAAAGAACCCGGTCGAACTTCCGCCTCAAAAAATAAAGGAAGAGTATTTTCCGCTTTGTCGCGAGTGAATTGATGATTAACGTATGCATTTAAAAAAATAGACTGATTTCATCCGATTATCGCCAATCACAGCAGCCCTGTTGTGCACAGAAAAAAAATGACAGCGTGATCAGTTGATTTGCAGCAGCCATGGTGAAATCAGTCAAGCAACAACGTTCAATGGTTTGTTAGTACCACCCCTGAGCAAAGAAATTGGACACAATGCGGCACTTGGTGTTTGCCGTTTAGAGCCGATTCGGCATTTTCAACATCCTCTACCTTCTGGAAAATGGAGAGAGCGTCGAACGGAAGCCTGGTTCCGGCCTCCCAGTACTGGGTAGACCGAGGTACCTTGTCCGTAGCACCCACTCATCGTTCCGTGCCTTGGGCCGAGAGGTTGGTGGAACCAGCCAAACGGCGAAGGAATACCTGAGCAAGATGGACATTGTAATCTGACGATCAGCAAGAAGGAAATGTCCAATCTGCCGTTATTTCCTTCGGGGTTTGTAATGAACGGGAAGATATACAGTACGGAGTGCCTGATGGAAGTCATCAAGAAGTATCACGCGAAGAAGGATGTGGTCTTTTGGCTGGACCTGGCCTCGGCCCATTATGCCAAGAGACCACTGAAGAAGATGGACCGGCTGAAGACAAACATTGTTCTGAAAAAAGCCATCCCTACCAACGTCCCCCAGCTTCGGCCAATAATTTCGTGGCCTAAACGGAGGAGCAGCTGATTGCCCCAGCCACGATAGAGCTGAAGAACATGCCAACACCCATCTTTTCATCGGCCATGGCTAATGTTTCGACCAACTGCCATAAGGCCGCCTAGTAAGCGAAGCTTTTTTGGATTTGAGGAAAATTTGATCCATTGAATTATCTGTTGTAGTTTTCTTTTTCATAAGTCATTTTTTTTTAAATGCGCCCGTTATTATTGTCATTTTACTTCGATTAAGAGTCGCCCCATATCGAGGGATTTTGGTTTTAGTGGAGTGTGGAGTGATAAATTGTTTATTATAAGAAGTATAGCAGTGCAATTAAGAAAACAGCCAATTGCTGTTCAGAAGCTTCGAATGAAGCCCAAAACTTTTCGATCGGACGAAGTTCTGGTGTATTTGGCGGGTTCGCCTCCTTCGGGACCACATTAATGCCCTACGCTTCGTACCAATCCATTACAGGCTTGGCGTAATGGCACGAAGCAAGATTCGGCCAGAACAGCGTGGGACCACGGTGAGAGCGGAGGAAGGGCAGCAAGCGCTTTTGCAAGCATTCCTCTCGATAAATCTGCCCGTTTATGGTGCCGGTTGTAACGAACGGCTTTCTGTACCGTCCGCACTCGCAGATCGCCTGCCACAACAGGTACTTCTTCGCGAATTTGTCCATCTTTCTCTTCCGGAACTTTTCCGGAACCTCCGGAAATGCGGGACGTACCGACAAAAAACTCGAGGCCGGGGATTTGTTTGGTGTCCACCTTGATATATGTCTCGTCGTCCATGACGAGACAGCCTGGCTTGACCAGCCACTCACGGTACAGCTTCCGTGCACCCAATTTGGCCACCGTGTTTTGCTTGTCAGTCCGGTTTGGCGCCTTCTTGACCTTAAAAACACGTAGCCCAGCCCGCTTCATGGTCTGCTGGACGAACCACTTCGACGAATTGACCTTTTTGGCCACGTCTCGGGTGGAAAGGTTCGGGTTATTCTTAAAGTACTGCCTTATCTTCCGCGCCTTCTCTGGGTATTCCGTTTTCGGTTTTCGGCCGCTTCCAGCGCGCTGCTCGATGGTCTTCGTCTCCTGGAACATCTTCACAACGCGGGACACGGTGGAATGGTGGATTCCAAGCCTTTTGCCGATCCATCTGTGCGACTGACCAGGATTGTCGATCACCGCGCCCAAGATTTGCTGGCGTAGCTCTTCTTGTTTCGAATGCATCTTGAAAACTACTTTACAGATCGCGATAAAATGTTGCACATATAAACATAACACTCTAAACTAGTATTACTCGAAATTTCATTAATTTTTACCCATGCGATATAAATTTAAACCCAAAACAAAGTGTCTCATTTTTTTCCGAGTCCAATCTTTACACGCTTACGAAGCTTGCACATAACATAAAGTTCACACACACAGCTCCATTTTCTTAATGCTGCTTGCATATCTAACGGGCTGTTTAGCAACGTTGATTTTATTCATAGATTGCATTTTCGTGAGAGCATGAAGTAGGAATACGAAACAGTATTGAATTTAGTGTTATTTGAAAGGCGGTCTTTGGTGAGATCTATATGATTATACATATATTACGAGAACCTATTTTCAAATAAAACTAAATACATCCCTGGGTTGAAAATTATAAATTTCCAAATATGTAAGTGTGTTTCAGTACCCTGCTGCAAATGATATCGGTAATGTTTATATGCATGTTATCCGACATGCATGTAATGTTTATATGCATGTAGGTTACTCAGAATGGAAGAGAAACTTGGGAATTCGAAGGCCACAAAAAAGAAATTAACCTAAGAAAAACCCCGGAAGTTTTATGAAAACTGCAACATTTCGGCAAAATTTGCTAGCCTTATGCACATAACAATCACACTTTGCAGAGGAAATTTATATTGCAGAAATTGACCTCTCAAATTACAAGTATGTATGAAAAGAAAAAAAATGGCACGACTGTGCCCAAAATCAATATTTTTTCCTGAATTTATCGAACAGTTTCCTTCAAACATCAACCTGCAGATTGTTTTTAGATACAGTTGTTATAGAGATTCAGTTTTCCTTTAGCTCAGTCCGTTAATGTGCAGCTACAAAGCAACACTATGGAGGAGGTGGCTGGATTTGATTCCGGTCTGTTATATTTTTTTTTTGTATGGGATAATTTCTATCTCGACTCCCTGGTCATAGAGTAAGATTGTGTATGCCACACAATCATGCAAACACAACAATGACATCTGGTATCGAACGCTCTCAAGTTTTTCGAACATGATTCTAGAACCAAAAAAAAAAAAAAAAAATCAATCCTAAACTGTTCACCACTTTTAACTTAATAATTTAGAGTTTTCATGGCTATTGTTTTCCCGGATTTTCTGTGCAATTTTCCTACACCGTGAAAATTGTTGTGGATTTGTTTTTGTCAGATTATATTTGTTTCAAACTCTTGAGAAAATATACTAGAAATTTGGGAAGAAAAGGTTTGTTCTACAATGCTCTGTTCTTGAGCAACGAGTTTTAGAAATAGGTAATTCTTGTCAAAATGGAGAAAACATCAACAGGAGTTTTCCGGAAAGGCTGGCAGCCCTGATTTTTGCAGGATTGTTTTTGTTCATAAACTTATAAATTAATCGTGGACAAAATTGAAAATAGGTCACCCTTTGCACATGTACGATAATAAAATTTAAATTGTCACTAGAAAATGAGCCGAAAGATTAGTAATTTCCATTTAATTCCAGCTACCTTTATTGCTTATCTTGACAGATACGCGTATTTTGTGTACAATGTGCAGACTTCTTCAGAGTCGTGTAGTTCACACTCTCCACACTGAGCGAACAAATCGAGAGGAATTCATTCGAATATCGTATGGAAATTTGCCACAAGATATTATGGCAAATTTCATACGATTATCTAATGGAAAGAAGTTCATAGAACGATTGTATGAAAATTTTCCTCACAGAAAAAAAAAGTTGCAATCAGGATTCGTACCACTAACCTCGGGATCCAGAGGCTAGCCACAATCCCACGGGACTACACACGCTTGATAAGTGATGTCGATTGAAAGTGTCTATGAAGCATGTTTTTCTCGACTAATGCAACAGTAAACATTTCATACGATTTCGTATGGAATGAGTCTTGAACCCTTGCTTTGTGCATCGTACGGATAATTTCCCGACTGCAGGATTCATAAATTTTCAGCTGAGAAAACACTTTGCGCCGCCTACAGATTGCTCTCCCAAATTCTCTGCCACCGTCTGTCACCAATTGCAAAGGAGTTCGTGGGGCAGTATCAAGCGGGATTCATCGGTTCCACTACGCTACTACGGACTATATTTTCGCGATATGGCAAGTGCTGCACAAAATTTTGCGAATATAACGTGCCCCATCGATCTCAAATAAGCATACAACACAATCGATCGAGACTAGCTATGGCAGATTATGCACGGATATGACTAGAAAAACTGACGTAGTTGGTCAAAGCAACGATGGATCGAGTGATGTGTGTTGTCCGAGTCTCAGGGACACTCTCAGGTCCCTTTGAATCCCAGAGTGAGCTACTGCAAGGTGATGGATTATCGTGTTTGCTATTTAACATTGCATTGGAGGGTGTGATTCGAAGAGCGGGGATAGACACGAGTGGTACGATCGTCAGGAAGTCCGTCTAACTTTTTGGCTACGCCGACGACTCAATCTTTAAACGTTCCCGGAAACGTACCTCGGACTTAACGTTGAAGAAAGTAGGATTAGGCTTGTCATTAATTCGATAAAGACAAAATACAAGACCAGAAGAGGCTCACGAGAAGACAGTGTTAGCCTTCCACCACGAGTTCAGATCTGTGATGGCGGTATACGGACTCGTGTATCTGGGCTCATTGCTGACCGCCGATAACGGCACCAGCAGAGAGATATAAATGCGCATTATGGCTGGCAATTGTGCCTACTTTGGACTCGAACAAAGTTCGCCAAACTCTCATATTGACCATCTACAAGACAGTCATTAGACTGGTAGCCCTCTACGGCCACGAAACATGGACATTGCTAATAGAGAACCAACTCGCTCTAGATGTGTTCGAATCGAAGGTGTTGCGAACGGTCTACGGTGGAGTGCAAATGCAAGACGAAACGTAGAGGAATGAACCCCGAATTGCATCAGTTGCTGGGAGCAACTCCCATCGTTCTCTACGCTAAATTCGATTTACTAAGGTGAGCTGGGCATGTCGTTAGAATGTCGGACGACAGTTTAGTTAAAATGTTTCTCGATAACAATCTGACGGGCACAAGCCGAAGAGGCACGATCGATCGATCAAGTAGAACCTCCGACCTGCAGATCCTTCGCAGACTGCGAGGCTGGCAAAGTGCAGCCATGGACCGAATAGAATGGAGACAATTTCTGTGTACAGCAGACGTCACCCCAGTCTGGGCCTGCTTGGTAAGGTAAGGTTATTTCAGAAGGTGAATGTCTGAATAACTGTAATGTATTTTAAAATGGTAGCTCTTGGCTAATTGTACAACTAATGCTAACAGTGTATTGCCTTACTTATAAATAAAAAGTGTTTTATTCCCTGTCAGATACAAATGATATTCAATAATGAGTATCATTTGAGTATGCCGATATTGTGCTCCCACGTCATAGATTTTAAATGGGGTGGAACGTTTGGCATATGGATCTTTGGCATATGGATGTTTGGTCGAACGGATGTTTGGCCGAATGGATGTTTGGCCGAAAATTGTCTATTAGCATAAATGTTTTGCAGAGAAAAGGAAATAAGAATCTAAAAAAGTACTTTCAATCGCATTAGATCTAAAAAAGGAAATAAGGAACCAAACAAACATTCTCGTACGCATTAGATAGCATCCCGATATTCTAGACTTATTACACTTATTACAGTTTATCAATATGTGTGCGCATTTGCAGTAATAAGCATTCTAATTAAGTTTCAACTACATATATCAATTCACTAAACAACGAAATTTTTATGTTCAAAAATGCAAAAAAATGGTATTCGGCCATTTGCCCATATACATGAGAAGTATGAATATGTTTTGATAAAATCGTAGACTCCTGATTTTAGGTGGAAATATGTATTATAATAAACAGCTAGACAGAATGGGTCATTGTTTTTTATATTCTTGAAGAAATATGCAGTTCCTTCGAAAGATACATTCTTTTGATTCTTTGCACATGGGCCTTCTATCATAGAAGTTCTATGACGATACATATTCCTGTATTCGAAAGCAAACTTCTGAATCAAGCGCTTGCCCGGTTTATTACTCTTTGTGAGATTGTTCCATCTTTCAAACATGAGCAGTTCTGTGGAGTTTTACTGATCAACGAAATAAAGCATTTCATATTTGACGAAGCATATTCCTGTATCCAAAAGCGAACTTATGGTTCAAGCGCTTGCCCGGTAAAAAACTCTTAGGTGAGATTTTTCCTTCTCTCAAACATGAGCAGTTCTTTGGAATTTCACTGAAAAATCTAGCCTCAAAATGACTGACCATTATCAAATCATGGTGAGAGACAATATGATCAAACTAAAGCAAATCAAATGGGAGTATATGAGAATTTCACAATTTGAATGAAGAATAGACATAAATATACATTGACCTATTTTATTTCAATATCACGATCAGATCCATCTGAAAACTCATACCTGCCATTCATTAGACAAAACGAAAAATATTTTTTCTGCACTTTACCTCGTGCATAGTAAACTGAAAGAGATTTCAGCTCTGGTTCATAACGACTGAAAGAAGGTCCTTCGATGCGCACCAAAAATTCGAGCCAACCGTCACAATCCCGGTGACCGTTGACCCAAAAAAAGGTTGTTAGCTTGATTCTCTCCGCATAACAAAAGGTCCGGGATACGATAATATTCTTGATATATTTCGGCCACTTGTAGGCTGGACAGCAAACATCTTGAACTGTGAAGAGAATATCTGTCGAATATTGATTTTCCCGACATATTTTTGAGAGTTGCTCTAGTGGATTATTCATTTCAAGAAAATTCCAAATTTTGAGCTCTAACACTACGTCAACAGTTCATAGTTGTCATGGAAACATTTTGCTGTTTGGAATGAAGTAGACTTTTGAATGATCGAAAATGTTCGTGCTAAGAGTGCCATGCTTTTGCAAACCATGATTCTGTCACTGTAATTTAATTATTTCATTGTTCGGTTGTGTTCTTGCAATCTTTCTCGAAATGGCAAGTGTTGAAGCAGGTTCAAGTTCCCGTGAGCCAGGTCAGGTTCAGATTTTGCAATCTTCTAAAGGAAAAGATATGCTAGCGGTTGGAGGATATTTGTATTATCTGAATCGGAGTGAGGTAAATAATAAATGTCCAGTTGGTTATTTCGCATAACAATTGCCTGAATCGATTACTATTTTTCCAATTCATAGCATGCAATATTCTACTGGGAGTGCCGATCACGACGCCATCAGAAAAGTAGCTCCGGTTGTGCTTCGAGAGCGAAAACCATCTTGATCGACGGACAGCATAAGCTGATAAGCAATTCGGAGTACAATCATGAGCCAGATCCAGTTTTTCAAAAAAAAAAAAAAACATGGAATTCCGTGCGCAGCTTAAAAGAAAATCAGAGTCGGGATGCAGCAATGTTGCGAAAACAATTCAGGTACATATGTCAACTAAATATCCGCTTAGTTCTTTGATCTTCTATATTTTTATAAAATTTACAGTCCGTTTTAAACGAATATCCGGTCGAAGTTCAAACGAAGATGACTGAAGAAGCACGGCGCAAGGTCGTGGAACGAGCACGGTCTAATGGAAATACAGAGAGCGAACCGGACAGTTTAGTTGATTTTTCTGTACCGGATGTCTATCGTGCGACGGATACTGGTGACCGTTTTCTGTTATGCGATGTTGATGATGACGAACAAAGAGCCATCGCATTCGGTACATATGAGAACCTTTTCAGATAGTCCATGTCGAAGTATTGGGTTATTGACGGTACTTTCTCAACGGTTCCTGGACTTTTTCGGCAACTGGTGACACTCCATGGTAGCATTGCTCCAAACTATCAACAAACGGTGCGTCTTGTGAACATTCTGATGTCATCGAAAAGTTAGTCACTGTACAGAAAAGTTTTCGGAAGGATTCAAGATGTAGCTGATGAGATTGGAGTGGACCACAACACGTGATAACAGATTTTGAAAAAGCGCTCATCAACTGAATTTGGTGAGACAAAACATACTAGATGTTTTTTTCATTTCACCAGCAATCTCTTCAAGTTCATTCAGTAGCATGGCCTACTTAAAGATTTTGGCATCAATTTTTGGAGTCTGCAAGTTTACAAAACATTTAAAGAAATTCAAGCTTTGGCATTTGTCCCACCTGAGAAAATTCCTGAAGCTTACGAAACTATAAAACTTCAGTCGCCGACTGAAATGAAGAAATTCATGGAATATTTTGAAGACACCTACTTATATGGGCGTCAAAAGCGATCAAGAAGATGCAATAAAGTTGTACGTCTAAACCCACTTTTTGGACCAGAGCTGTGGTCTGTTTACAGAAACGTTCTGAACGGAATACCACGCACAAGCAATCAGGTCGAAAGCTAGCATAGCCGCTGGGCAAAGCTGGTGGGTGCATCACATGTTGGTGTTTTCCGACTGCTTTTAGAGATAAAGCAGGAATATAAGTACAGCAATGGGCTGGTGACTTCAATATTAGCTGCTAATTCCGACAGAAATCTAAAAACTGCTGAAATTATTAGAGATAAAAAAATATTCGAAATTATTATAAATTTCTAACGTTATAATCTGAACGATTTTGTGAAGCCGATTGCTGCTAACTTGGAATCTAATGGAAAATGAGGATATTATTACGTGAATTATTAAAAAAGATTGAATTTAAATAGTTAACCAAATGTTACATTGTTTTAATTTCTAAAGTTCCTGGAAGAATGGGTTGAGGAGAAACATAAAATCAGGCCTCCAGCACGAAAACTTGTAAAGTATTTTCTCCCCAAATCTGTATTCGGCCAAACGCCGAATCGGCCAAACGTCCATTCAGCCAAACGTCCATTCGGCCAAACGTCCATTCGGCCAAACGTCTTTATGCCAAACTCCATTCGGCCTAATATCGGTATGCCAAACGTGTTCATGCCAAGCGGGGTATCATCGATTTTAAAGGTAGAGCAAAACATTAATGAAAATGATCAAACACAACGTGAAAGATTGAAAATCAGCTTCTAAAACGAGCTATCGGTAAATGAATCGGATTGAATCGAAATGGCTATTTTCAGCACTGTCTACAACACTCTAAGCCCTATCAGGAGTCGCAGCAAGCCGTGCTTGTAAACTGACGTGTTTTGTTTTTGCTGCATCCTTTTCGCGAAAAATAAAATCAAAAATATATTCGTAATTCAACCTAAACGAACAGTGAAATCATATAATCTCCACGGGCAGCAGGGTAAATGCACCTTTCTTTTTGGAGAAATGCTCCTTAAAATTTGGAAAAATGCTCCTTTTATGTGTTTGCCCGGTATAATGCAATAGGTGGTATTAACCTTCTGGTTAGCGCTTGCTGGTTGTTTTGACGGGTCTTAAGTTTCTTCAAGATTGTATAGCGGAGCTGCGCTCCGCAATCTTCTAGGGAGTTTTGACGGGTTTAAATTTCATTTTGACGAGTCTTAATTTCGTTTTGATGGGCCTTAATTTCGTTTTGACGACTCTTAAATTCAGAAACTTAAGACCCGTCAAAACTATACAATCTTGAAGAAACTTAAGACCCGTCAAAACAACCGGCAAGCGCTAACTAGATGATTAATACCTCCGATTGCATTATACCGGGCAAACGCATCTAAGGAGCATTTTTCCAAAGTTTAAGGAGCATTTCCGCAAAAAGAAGGGTGCATTTACCCTTTGCCATCTCCACGTGTTTTGTGTAAGATGTAGTGAATATAATCGATTCCCTCCCGAAATTTGTGATGGTCGGTAGTTTTTCCCCATTTTTTGTTTTTGTTTTTTGTGCTTCGCCTCCGCATCCGGAGGAAGAGTTAATATCAGCTTAATTGTGTTTGTTTGTGCTGTTAGTATTGTGCCACGCGGACATAAATAATTAAATTAGAGTGTTTTTCCCGTTTTTCCGCTTTGTCGCGAGTGAATTGATGATAATAAGCAGTTTAGAAGTCGATATAGAGTCGCCTCATAGCGGGGGATTTTGATTATTGACAGAGTGTGGAGAGAAAAAAAAAGAAAACCAGTGCAACGTAGAAAACGGCCATTTGCTGGTCAGAAGCAACGAACGAAGCTAACGTGCATGCGTGTGTGAGTGACTGGCATATAATTTCAGATGTACAGATGGAGAGCTATGAAGTTTTTTTTTTCTTTCGTTGCACAATGATTGTGTTTTCAAGTGAAATTTCTTCTCAGAAGTGCTTTTTTTTACCTGTGATTTTCATTGTATGGCATTTGTGCGCGAAGTACTAATTGAATTCGGGCTGTTCCATTCGAAAAGGATGATGTGAGAATATTTGCCGAATAGCGGAGTGTAGAGACATAAAAGCATCCTTTAGCATCACAGGGAAGCCGTCCAAGTGAAGACTGTATATCAGCAACAATTTCCGGTGAGGTCTATCTGATTATAACTAAATTTGAACGATACTGCTAAATACGTGCCATCCTCAAAACAGTAAGATTTGATGATGGAAATGTATGCACAGTACCTACACTGATAGGCAAAATAAAGTGCCCACCTCATCGTTTTTTCAATTTCTCTCATTTACTTGGTTCAAATTAAAGTAAACACACAGTATTTTTTTTTATTATCTTATTTTTTATATTTTTTTTAAGTTTCACTTATGGAATACTGAAAAAAAGGAGTTTTACTCAAAGAAAAAAAAAATCAATTTGTGTTGAAAAAAAAACAGTGACAACATAAAGTGCCCACTTCAAAAATCGATATGTTTTCGATAAGTTTCCATTGGAATACCCCTCGATTGTTTATGTTTTGATATTTTGACATGTTTTGAAGCAAACGGCTCAACCTAGTGCATTTGTACACGTGCTCGCATTTGATTCAATTGAAAAAAATGGAGAACGCAGTGCTTTCGAAAGCAATTCCCTTGTGTATCCGAAAATTGGTCGTTCGTGATGTGCAAAACGGTGAATCGCACCGGGCTGTCGCTAAGAAGTACAGTATCAGTAAGGCAGCGGTTGGCAAAATTCTTCTGAAGCTTAAAACGTTTGGATCAGTGGTGGATCGCCCTGGCAGAGGCAGGAAGTGGAAAACGGATGCGAGAACGGACACCAAGATCATGCGCGAAGTCAAGAAGAACCCGAAGGTAACTGTCCGCGAGATCCAGGAAACCCTTCAGTTATCAGTTTCCGGTCGAACTGTTCGTCGCCGTCTCGTAGCACAGGGGTTGAATAGCAAACTTGCCCGGAAGCGCCCATTTATCAGCAAGGAAAACAAAGCCAAACGGCTTAAGTTTGCTAAGGAGCATGCTGATAAGCCCCTAGAGTTCTGGAAAACGGTTCTCTGGATGGACGAATCAAAATTCGAGCTGTTTAACCGAAAGCGGCGGGTTCGTGTTTGGTGCAGATCGGGAGAGGAGCTTCAGGAGCGCCACATCCAAGGCACGATGAAGCATGGAGGAGGAAATGTGATGGTCTGGGGGTGTTTTTCGTGGGGTGGAGTGGGAAACATTGTGAAAATCGACGGGATAATGACGGCAGATTCTTACATCAACATCCTGCGAGAAAATCTGGAGGTTTCGCTGATCCAGACGGGCCTTGAAGAGAAGTTCGTATTCCAGCAGGACAACGACCCGAACCATACTGCCAAGAAGACCAAGTCTTTCTTCCGGTCTTGTCGGATCAAACCGCTGGAATGGCCTCCACAAAGCCCGGACCTCAATCCCATCGAGAATTTGTGGGCGATTCTCGATGCCAGGGTTGACAAAACTGGTGTTACCAATAAAAATAACTATTTTGAAGCGCCTGGGAAGAGCTAGATCCACAGCACCTAAAGAACCTGGTCGAGAGCATGTCGAAGCGCCTGCAGGAGGTCCTGAAGGCCAAAGGAGGACACATCAATTATTGAAATGCTTTTATTTTACTTTAATTTATATTTTCTGTAGCCTAAATGAAGTGGGCACTTTATTTTGTCACTATTTTTTTTCAACACAAATTGATTTTTTTTTCTTTAAGTAAAACTCCTTTTTTTTCAGTATTCCATAAGTGAAACTTAAAAAGAATAAAAAAAATAAGATAATAAAAAAAATACAGTGTGTTTACTTTAATTTGAACCAAGTAAATGAGAGAAATTGAAAATACGATGAGGTGGACACTTTATTTTGCCTATCAGTGTATATCCATTTGATGTTTGTACTGTGTCTATGCGTGGCTTGTTGTAAGTGAAAGTGACCTCGGAATGGACGTGAGTAACCAGGCATTCTGAAATGGGTCACTGGAACCCAACAGAGCTATCACCTTCCAACTCCCGGGCTAAAAATGTTTGTCGAGTTGACAGTTCGTTTAACTGCAAACATTTTTCTTCCATAAAAACGGTGCCGGACGGTGGGCGTTGGATTGTATAAAAAAATACACACACACACACACACACACACACACACACACACACACACACACACACACACACACACACACACACACACAACACTCTAAGCCGTATCTGATAATCAAGTGAAGGGCATCCGTGAGAAAGTTAATCAATCACTGGTCCAGCAGTGCTTCCCTATGCTAATCACTAAATGCACTAGTTGTAATATGTGACGCAAATGGAAACTTGAGAAAAATCTACATCAATATTCAATTCTTCTCACCATTATGTTCTCCCATTTGGATACGTACTTACTTACAACTAAACTTCTGCCTCGATGGCAGTCAAACTTTTTCCACTATCGTTATATCGTCGGAAAAATACCTCCTCGCCAAGGCGCACAATAACGACCTACGCTGACTGATGCCCGACTGGAAGGGAGATAATTGTACATGACTAATCGGAAAAAGACCCCGGCTCTTGTATCAAACATTGACTTTTTCCCCACGATCGCAATATACACCTAATCATGGGTGGCGCTCGCTTGGAGCACAATTACCCACTATCGTAAATTGATTTGAACGGCTGTCTGACAGAAGAACCGGAATGGCAAAAATGCAAAGCCAGACGTAACCGATCGTAATGCATTCAAACGACCACTGATTAATAATGACCAATAATTTCGAGACCGAAAAAGTCTCTCTAGCCTAGGCAGGTAGACTCGCACGGCCAAGTATGCAGCATTCTAGCCTAGTGGTGCATGAAATTAATTCCACGCAACCCACAACGCCTGAAACAAGTCATTATATTGTAGATGTTGAAAAAAAAAATACGATTGGCGTTGGTAGCTCTCGTTGGGGAGTGATGCTTTCGTTTTGCATTTCTAATCGCCTTGTTTGCTCAAAAGTTGCCGTTGGATGTGGAATTAGAGGGGTGGTGGGTTTGTTGTGATCGAATCAAACGTGTTGATATTCTGTTTCTGATCGAGGAGCTGAGTGGCGAAACATTTCCAGTCCAACGCTTGGTTGACGATGTTCGTTTCGGTATGTAAAGTAGTGAGTTTGTTTAGTATAATAATGCAACGGAATGGATCGGTTTGGAATTATTAATAGAACAATCGATGAACATCGGTTTTAGAACAGTATCGTATAGCTGTCATCACGTTCGAAAATGTACCTCTTCAAATCCAGAATCTGCCGAAATTCCACATCTGTGCAAATTAATTTCACCCTATCCACCTAGGCAAACACCACATCCTCCTAATTTTCATCATTTCTCGTACATTGTTGATCACCTTACCACCCCCAGCCCCCACTGAGTTCCATTTGAGCCGAACCCGGCTCCGATCGGTGATGTAACCTAATAAGATAATGATTTCGCTCGTCGTGAATGGAAAACTTTTCCCAGCATGCCTTTCACACTGAGTACGTTCCTCGTCCGGGTGATGGTGGTGGGTTTAGCATGCATGCAATCTAACAAAACGAATGTTTATCCGGAAAATTCCTAGCAGGGGTTGAAAGCGGTCACCCTCGCCCATCACACACAGTGCTGGAAACGGATACGTTGCGGATGGGTTTGCGTGAGTTTGACAGTTTTCCCATGGGTTTTCTGTCAAATTAACGTCAACGGAACGCAAAGGTATTCATTGTGAACAAGCCTTTACCATAGTGGCTGAATGGCAAGTTTTTTTTCCCAGGTGATCATCATCAGTTGCCTGTACTTCCTGTATACCGAACGACGATTTGCTCACAGCAACGTGAAGATTGACAACATTATTCTAACATGGACGTGATTCTCAGATCAAATGAGCCAATTCTCGGTTCTACATCCGTATGTTTTGTACATGCTCGTAGGGTTTTTTTCCCTGTTCAAGTGACATCGTGTTTATATGATAGTCGGTACCGGCGACGAACCGCTTGAATTGTAGCCTTCTTGAGAAGTCGCATCTACTTGCTTGCGGTGTTACATCAACCGGTTATTACATCGTTATACCCGGTGTCAGTGTCAGGCTTAGCTGCCTATAGTCGTTGAATATTGATCAAGTGATGAACGATCATGGCAATTAGAAACAACCTCTCTGGATGGTTCTAGCAGCCATCTTACAATCGACACCATGCGTGTGTGGGTTTGATTTGAACGAAGAATAAATACGAATCGTGTTTTCTTGGCGATGACTGATGTGAAAAATATTGCGTACACAACTGCTCCAGGGGATTTTCGAAGAAATCACGGATGGTATGTTTTGAATGATTACACATTACAGTCATTAGAGAGGTTCACAATTTCAACATAGTCATGCCATTTCAAGCTTTCTGCTTCCACAGTGATTCGACGGGGCTGGGTTACCCGTTTTGCTTACTGAGCAGAAGGCCAGGAGTTCAACCCAGGTTCAATCCCTTCCTTGCCATTTGTCATTTGCCCTTTTCTATCGCCACTAGATTTAACCGATTCAATAAGTATGGGCCACATATGACCCAAGATTAAAATTTGCTATCAAAACTCGGCTTTTAGAGTTACATAGGAACAGAAATAACTGCCAACTTGTTCAAAAATAATTCTTTTAACTAGAAAAATATTGAACAGGTATGCTTACGGACACAATGATGATCTTAATCATTCAAACGGTCTTTGACTTCAGATCTTGATGTTGTTCATGATCGACAAGAAGGCTTAGAGTGTTTTGACCGTACTTCTTAGCTGTGAAAGCTACAAGGAAAATCTTTACACCGTTGCAATAATATTACAGTATTCTCAGAATACCTATGGTACAACAAACTATTCTTGAGTTTAGATCTTGATATTTCCATTATCAACTAGGCGATCTACGAGGTTTCAATTGTACTAATGAGTTGGTAAAGATTCATGGGATATCATTGCACAATTATAGTCATATTACAGTATTCTCAGAATATCTACGGCACCCCAAGCTATTCTTGAGTTTGGATGTTGATATTTTGCATGATCAACAAGAAAATTGACGTAGTCTTCATCGTACTTATGAGTTGGTTAAGCTCCATGGGACATCATTTTTTTTATGTTTTTATTGATTCAAAAGGCTAGAAAGTGAGCTGTCTGAAATCGCGTATTGAAAAGTTAAGGGTAACTGTTGGACAGAACCGGGGATTTTCTAAATATTATTTTTGATAATTCATGAAGTGAGTATTGTCAAACGTTCATTCCGCTCGAAATAATTCTATGCATGTGCAATTATTAACGAGCCAAATATCCTCTGTCAGACTCTTAAGCTTCAAATGATAAAAAAAATAACCAAAACATCTGCAATTCAACACCGTAAATTGTACATTTGAGCATGTACAACATCGAGATCTGAGCTCAAGGATAGTATGGAATAACGTAGATATTCTCACAACAATGAAATACGTCTATAATAGTGTTATGATGTTCCATGCAGCTTTACAACGTATGTATACGGTCGAGACATTGTAAATAATCGTGATAATACTGTAGACTATTATGATCTGAACTCAAGAATAGCATGAAGTACCGTAGGTATTCTGAGAATACTGTTGTAAGGTGTATAATAAGGTTATGCTCTAAGTCACAAGGTCACTTGCGCTGAACATCATGTGACAACCCTATGCATTTGAAGTTGGAACTCACCGTGAGTATCCACTCTGTCAATACATCGCGCCAACCGCCATTGCTTTTCCCTCCTAACACCAACCGGAGGGATGCACTTGGAACACGTCGTTTCTGAGCTTCTAATGCACTTTTGTACATCAGTTCGGAAAGGAAACGATACTCTTCTAATGGTGGAAGAGGATCGATAGAATCAATACCAAGGGTTACCGCCGATGCAAAGTTTGCCAATCAATATGCCTCGTGAGGTCATAAGGAACATGAATTGACTGGTCTGTTTTGTGAAAATTATTTGTAATTGAGAAAATAATTGGTAAGTGATCACTACCATGGGGATCATTGATTACCTTCCACAGACAATCTAATGATAGTGAATTAGAGCACGATTTCAATGCCTGAATCTGTGAATACGTCTTTTTTCCATCTACCATTGATCCGGCATGCAATTGTTTGCATTCCAGAATCTCAATGGTAGACGAAGCAGAATCTAGAAGTCGCCCCTTACCTTCCATAACGTCTTCACACGTCAGGCTCGCTATCTCCACATCTCGAGATGGGATGTAGACGTAGTACTCGACATTGTAACCTTCGTCACAAGCAATTTCATTTCATTCAGCAATTTTATACGTAGGTGCAGTGACACGCAGTTTGTTTCGGTTGACCTGATGAAATTCGGTCCCCGGATATGCCGACGACATGAAGCTCTTTCTGGAGATTAGGAATGAAGAAGACATCAATATATTCCGGAATGAAAAACAATTATTCTACACATGGTGTAAAAAAAGCCTATTGGAATTGAATGTAAAAAAATGCAACTTAATATCATTTAGCAGAAAAGGAACATCATCAAACATTACAATTGCATTAGGAAATTAGAATGTAGAAAGTAGTGAAAGAGTTAGGGATTTAGGAATTATCTTAGATTCCAAATTTACATTCATTGACCATTACAACACAATAATTCACAGGGCAAACAATATGTTAGGCTTCATCAAGCGATTTTTCTATAACTTTCAGGACCCCTATACAATTAAAACACTTTATGTTGCCTATGTGAGGTCAATACTGGAATATTGCAGCACTGTATGGTCTCCTTTTTCAATCACGCACGAAGGAAGAATAGAATCAGTACAAAAGCAATTTTTATTATATGTCCTTCGTAAACGAGGTTGGACTTCATTTCCTCTACCATCGTATGAAGCACGCTGCATGCTTATAAACATCCAGACATTAAAAGAGCGCCGCGAATATGCAATGGTTTCATTTGTAAACGATATTGTTTCGCAGCGCATTGACTCAGCAGTACTTTTGTCAAAATTAAATTTTCATGCGCCTACTCGACAACTAAGAAATCGAAATTTATTTTCCATAAACCATCATCGCACAAATTATGCAAAATTTTGGCCACTAAATCGAATGATGGCCTCTTACAATCAATACTGCAAAACCGTTGACTTTACAATGTCTAGGCATAAACATAAACAATATTTTAACACCATTCGGAATCACACCTCCTAGGAAGAAATAATAGAAAAGCAGACACTACTTGGTTTTTATTTCTTTTCCCATAATTCTAAGCCAAAAATGTTAAAAAAATGCCAAAACAACAAGAAAGAAGAAAATACTGTAACGGTATTTGTACTAGTCTACGTTCAGTTGATGAAATAAATAAATAAATAGATAATGACGCGTCAAATTTCTTTTTATGCCCAAAAAGTCTAAGGCTTTCACTTTCTGCCGAAAGTAGACAACCCAAGGAGAGGCAGAAGACGGCTGATAACAGCGCGCCCTAAAAACATCTTTGGGAGGCAAGTCGCCCCCCTTAGAATCATCCATGAAAAAACAAATTCAGGGGCAAAAAAACAAAAATTAAATAAAACAAAATAAAAATCAGATGATTTTTTTTTTGAACCACCCTATGCAGAACGATATTTTTTTTGAACCACCCTATGCAGAAAGATTCACTATATGGGAGAGAGATACACAAAAACACTAACAGATGAGGCAACAATAAAGGAGACTGTGCTACTTGCCATTACGCTGCGCCTTTGCCGGTGTGGCACTTTCTGCTGTTGTTCGTAAACAAAGCACCGCTTGCTGACCGGCAGTGGATGGAGCGATGACCTTCACTGCTACGATGATGCTTATGGGGTTTCATTTTTTCCCTCG
Organism: Aedes koreicus; assembly: GCA_024533555.2. Taxonomy (NCBI): domain Eukaryota; kingdom Metazoa; phylum Arthropoda; class Insecta; order Diptera; family Culicidae; genus Aedes; species Aedes koreicus. The sequence goes on from JAHHFK020003279.1 coordinate 544,212, forward strand.
ATTTTGTAATAAGTTGTAGTAAAAAAAGCGCAAAAAGTGGACATCCATGAGAACCCAACCTAGCTAACCTAGCGTATCTAAAAAAATATCTCTAGCGTGTAATGTTCACTATGATTCAAGCATTGATTGTTCTTTTCCCGCTAGCTGAAAGTGAAGAAATGCTATTCCTAGTTAAATTTTCAGTTCTTGGCAATCAAAAAACTTGACATTAAAACCAATGTTATAGCTTTCGGAAGCCAAATAACACTAGATTAAGAAACATAATTCATAATTCATAGTTAGAAAGTGTATCAACGGAAAATGTATATTTGAACTATTCATGATTTGGGCCAAACCGATCAATGTTACCCCGCTGATCAATAATATCTCGTTTAACGGTACTGTAGTTTCGTATTATTGAGAATATATGTTAATCATATCTTACAGTTTGATTCAGTATTTTGAAATATTGTTTCTGTATCCAAGAGATATTAATGGAGCACATGCTACGATATAATCCAGGTGAGACGAGACGAATCGTATCAGATTTTCAGACCAGTAATCTGATAAACGTGTGAGAAAGCAAGACAGCATGCTAATCAGTGCGAGAAGTTGCAGTTCCTGTTCAAAGATTTTATTCCTTTCTATGAGCATGAGCAAGATAATGATAAACAGCATGATTGACCGCCCGAGGTTGCTACTCCGTTGCTGCCAGATTAGCTGTTATTACACATAGAACCAACAAATGATGGTTGAAATTAGCATACATCCTCAATGTGTAAAAACTGGTGATCCTAAACTAAGGCAATACTGGCGCCTGCTTCACCCGGATGCAGGTCAAATAAGGAAAGGGTAGGAATGTGTCGACGTTATACTTGTTTTATTGGAAGCCGAGACCGCCTCTGCACTTTCAAGAGAAATCACCGGGATGTTGGATAACAAGATTGGGTGGCAGCAGGTTTCTTATTGTTAAACGATAAGCTGAATTCACGCGGCGTGTAGTGAAATATTTAAATATTAGTTCCGATTTCTGATTTGAACCTATTTATACCAACAGTAAGGATGCGATTGGGACCACCCACAAAGTGTGATGGTGGTTTTTCATTGGAATAACAAAAAGATTCTCTATAATGCTGGAAATCCGATTTGAACCGATTCAAACCCACAGTAGGGATAGTATTGGAGCCACTCACAAAAAGTTATAGTGGTTTACTTTCTCAAAGTGACACGGCGAGTATGGCAAACCAATATTATGGATCACATCTAATTGTGATCCCCACCACCGATCCACCACTCCGGTGAACCACCACATCTCACCAGGAAGCATTTTTGTGTGGTTTTTTTTCTGTGCTCACTCGATCACTCGCTTCGCTGAATTATAGATAACCGAAACAATACGAAACGCGCCATGCCCGATAGCAAAATAGTGCGTAATTAAGCATCGACACAACCTTTCACAGCCGATGCTCGAAGCATACTCTTTTTCGTAAACTTTCAATTTTTACAACTGTATCAATCAAGTAGAAGATTCTTAAGAACAATCTATGCTAATCCATTTAAAATTGCTATTGAGGGATTTGGTAAAAATAAGAGTGCGTAGATGCATTTCGAAGCAACTTTATGCTTCTATTGATGTCCAGGCTCATCGGTTCAGCACCAACCGGGGGAGACTGGTTCTATACCCAATGATGTCATTATATCCAATCTGCTCAACCAATCCCAATATATTGTGAAATAGTGGACGGATTATTATAATTTGAGATAACTCAATGCAGACGTCTTCCAAATTTGGCAAATCGACAGGCAGTCGGTGGAGACCCAGCTGGTACCTCATAGCAAGATGCTTAGGAGCGGACCGGAAGATTCGAGAGCTACCCCACCTTCAAAGATTTTATCCGTTTCTATGGAAGAAAACGCGCTGAATTTATGTGCGATGGTTCGGCGCGTGTTCATAAATAGAAGAATGTTTGCAACAAAACAGATCACCGGATAGAATACATACATAAGTGATCGGTTAGCATTCGGTTTTGTATGACAATGGCATGAAACAATACTAAGTTGAATAGGTTCATCAGCAGGAAATTCACCAATCAAATACATACCACAACAAGTCGAGAACACTCGCATGAACCAATAAGAAAGCTACTATTAATGTCGATGTTCATTACTTCTCATTCTAAATTTGATTTCGGAAAAGGGCTCTGCTGATGAATTGAGTGCACTTTGTGTGAATTGCACAATGATTTTTGTTAATTTTTAGCAGTTCTTTGATTTATTGTTATCTACACTCAGGAAATTATCCATACGGTTTTCATACGATCGGAACTATGAACCACAAAGCAAGGGTCCAAGACTCATTCTTTACGAAATTGTATGAAATGATTTGATGCATTGTTCGAGTAAAACATGTCCTTTATACACTTTCAATTGACATCACTTATCATGCGTGTATAGTCTCGTGGGATTGTGGCTCGTCTCTGGATCCCGAGGTTCATGGTTCGAATCCCACTTGCAACTTTTTTTTTCTGAACTTCTTTCCATTAGAGAATCGTATGAAATTTGCAACAATATCTTCTGGCAAATTTCCATACGATATTCCTATGAATTCCTCTCGATTCGTTCGCTCAGTGTAGTAGTTTAATTAAAAGAAACAAACGAACAAAACTAAATAAATGCCGCTGCAATAACCACGAGAGAAAACTGTGCAAAATGGTGGTTTTTCTCGAATTTGAACAACAATTTTAATATAATTCAATAATACACCGTTCTTGTTTTATACTACTCAGACACATTTCACTTTATACGACGACACTATACCACGATTGCTACAACGTGTTAGATACAACGTCTCGACAGATCGTGTTTCACTTGGATCATATCAGATAAATCGGTTCAAATTTCAAAACGCAGATGCACCAGTGTATCTGAACTATTTTAAAAATATTGAGGAGTAGCAAATAGAACGAATATGAATTCCTTTTTGCCATTGATGAATAAAACTTCCTAAATTATTTCTTATTACTCGTGTATTGAGAATGCAAGCAGCAAAAATTTATCACAAACAGGTTGCTTACAATTGCAACTTACGTCGATTTGTAAAGTTATGCTTGATTTTCCTGTTTGGATAAAACAGAGAAAATAATTAAACTGAAGGTAAGTTAAGAGGACATAAACCATAAGCTATAAACCACTAAAACTCAAAATGTATGTTTGTAAAAAGCTAACCACTTATTATTTGAACAACCATTAAAAAAATTCTATTGAAACGGTGTGAGCACGGTGAGTAAAAAAACGGTGTTTCTGCGGTGCTGCGTGGTCAATATAAGCACTGAAAATTTATTTTCGTGCTTTCCCTCGTTTTGTAAACATGGATTTTGTACAAAGAACAGATGTCTCATACATTTTATGATACATTCTTAATGCTTGTCATCTGGTGAAATGCTATCATTAAACCTTTTTGTACAATGCTCGAAATGAATTTCGTGAAGACCAACCAACTGCTGCCTCTCTTCAATCGTACTCATACATGTTGGTTTTGCTGCTTGGGTGGGCTGGAATCATTGATTTATCCCAAAAAAAAAAATTAAAGCGCTATCGAGAGTTATAAGTTCATGCTCATTAATCAAGTAACTTCTAACGAGTCACCATGGCTTAGTGAGATCAACCACGGATTCAATAACAAGTCTTCCCAAAAAAAAAGGGGGGAACCCCAGGGGAAAAAAATTTTAAAAAAAATGAGAAAACCCCCGGGGGTGGGGGTTTTTTTTAAATTAATCCGGGGGGGATAAAGGAGTGGGGGGGTAAACAGGAAACACCGGGGAGACGTTTCTTTTAAGAGTTATGTACAGGTTGGGGTTGAAAACGGAGGGGGTTCTTGAAAAATAAAAATCGGTTTTGGTGGGGAAAAAAACGAATAGATTTGTTGGCCCCGTTGGGTTTGGTAAAAAAAAAAAATTTTTTTTGGGGGGGGGGGGGGGGGGGGGGGGAAAAGAAATTAAAACAAGTACACGGAAGAAAAAAAGTACCCATTTGAGCAGTTGCGTGTGGGAAGCCAATTTTGGGTATAGTTATGTTAACGTACCCGTTGTGTATAAATAACTTACTTTTGGGTGAAATTCTACCCAAAAGTAAGTTATTTATACCCAACGGGTCGGTTAACATAACTATACCCAAAATTGGCTTCCCACACGCAACTGCTCAAATGGGTACTTTTTTTCTTCTGTGTAAACAAACTCGGTGGTTGTCGTAAACAAAAATCCAACATGACTGTAAAATGAATATTTCGACACATTACAGCACCCGTTGGTTTTCCGCGGGGTGGTTTTTTTGGGGGGGGGGTTTTCCCCCCACGGGGGGAAACGGGGGGTTTTAAAACCCCTCCATTACAGATCAAGTCTAGATTAATTTATTCTGGTGGCCAAAACGGGGAGGGGCCGGAAAAATTGTGGGGGGGGGGGGGGAAAGAACAACCCCCCCGGCGGGCGGGGGGGTGGGAAAAAATGGGGCGCCGGGGCCCCCCCCCGCGGGGGGGGGACGGTACTCTTCCATGTGTGTGGGGGTTGGGTGGTGGGTTGTATGTTGTTTTGTGGTGTGGGGGGGGGGGGGTGGGTGGTGGGGGGCTTTTTTTTTCTCTCTCTCTCTCTCTCTCTCTCTCTCTCTCTCTCTCTCTCTCTCTCTCTCTCTCTTTCTCTTTCTCTCCCTCTCTCTCTCTCTCTCTCTCTGTCTCTCAAAAAAAGCTGGGCAAGTTTAGCTATTCCCCCCTATCCGAAATCCTGCCTACGCCTATGTCTGCTTCCCTAAAGGAACGCTCGGCTGGATATCGGCGGTTCAAACAGTGCACTAATTTTATTCACCGCGTGGTTGATAGCGGGTGGAAAAAAAAACAAAAGAGGAAGTGCGGAGTGCGAAAAAAAACTGAACCGAAGCTCTTCAGCGTTCGATGCGGAATGGGCGTGTTTAAATTTGTTTGCATCAAAATGCCCAAGGGGAAAGTGCTCATAGAAAAGGAGAAAGGAAAAATCGAGGCACAACACCAAGAGAAAGTGGGAATAAGGGAAAACGCACGGTGGATTGGCTGGTCCCATCAAGTTGTGCGCAATTATCTGGCTGATCCTGGAAGATACGGTAAAAACAAAAGATCTCCAGCAAATCAAAAATATCCGATCGCGAGAAAAGATAGATAGTTAGAAAAGCTTCGAAATCGACAAAATCCTTGATGCAAACCAAGCAAACTTTGAATTTAAATGTTTGCCGGGAGACAGTTCGTCAGATTGTGGTGAAAAATCCCCATATAAAAAGGGCTTAAAAGATGAAAGCTCCTAACCTTACTGCTTCTTATATTGAAAAACGATTGAACTTTGCAAAAGCTCACATGAACCGGCAGGACCTGGTATGTTTTGAAAATTTGTTATTTTCCGAAACCTTTTACATTCCACAATGGCTCTACGACCAAGAAAGTATTTTTGAATTTTTAAACATTTTTAAGTAGTCTTCAGTGACGAAAAAAAAATTCAACCTCGATGGTCCGGATGGCTTCAATGGATACTGGCGCGATTTAAGGAAGGAGGAACAATGATGTGCATGATGTGAGCAGGCTTTTGCGCACGCGGGAAGGCGAACATAGCTTTACGTCTTTCAAAATGAATAATAAGGGACTAAATCAGCGCTCTGGAAGGACATCTTCTACCTGTTTTGGCGCAAATACCGTAGCAAAGAAACAAAACAATGGACCAGGGACCAAAAACTAAATTTGCTCAACTGGCCGGAATTAAATCCTAAACTCAGGACTTAAATCCCGTGGAAAATCTTTGGGGGATTTTGGTTCGCAGGATCTATGCCGAGGGAAAGCAGTATGTTACTGTAGATGAACTGAAGTCTGCTATTATGAGCAAATGGAAGAAAATTGAGAAATCTGTTTTACTGAATTTAGTAAACAGTATGCCGAATCAAATTTTCCAAGTCAAAATCGAAATGGTAGAGACACGGATTATTGACTTTATAGTATGCTGATTTTTGAACTTTTATTTGATTGAAATGAGTAATACTTGAAATGGTCTTATAGAAACTGGCCACCATGAATAAATAAAATAATATAACAAAAGTTATAAAGGGTGTTCCGATCAAAATTTGGTCAAACAGTAATGTGTGTGAGTCGATCAAAGTTTTTATTGAAAAGTCAAATTCTTTTTCTTTTTCAAGTTCAATACAGAATACAGAAGAAATATTCAGCTAAGCTTCCTTTTTACCGAATGCAAATTGCTGGGTCTTTGGTTTAACACCTGCCATAAGTACAGTCTCCTTGTCCACTTATTCGCCGCAGAACGCCAGTTTGCCTTGAACTGTTTCTCGCTCACAACAGCTTTTTGAGTCTTCTTAAGGTTCCGCTTGACGATGGCCCAATATTGTTCGATTGGGCGGAGCTCTAGCGTGTTGGGAGGGTTCTTGTCCTTGGGCACCACTTGAACGTTGTTGGCAGCAAGCTACTCCATGGCCTTTTTTCCGTAATGGCAAGATGCCAAATCCGGCCAAAATAGAACAGAACAATTGTGTCGCTTCAGGATAGGCAGTAGTCGTTTTTGAAGACACTCGCTCAGATAAATTTTCTGGTTGACGGTTCTGGTCTCAAAGTAAACATTGCTCTTCAAGCCACAGGTACAGAGGGCCTTCCACACCAGATATTTCTTCGCGAACTTTGACAGTTTAATGTGCTTGAAAATATCTGCCACCTTTCCCCGTCCGGTTGCCGTATTAAGTTCCTGTCCAGGAAGCTGTTTAATGTCTGCCTTGACGTAAGTTTCATTGTCTTGTACCACGCAATCAAATTTCGCCAGCATCGTCGTGTACAACTTTCGCGATCGTGCTTTGGCCGCCGTGTTTTGTTTATCGTCGCGATTTGGAGTCACCACTTTCTTGTAAGTCGACAGTCCAGCTCGTTTTTAGCTCTATCCACGGTTGAAAGTGCCACTCCCAGCTTCTTTGCGACATCTCGGACGGAGAGGTTGGGGTTCCGCTCGAAACAGCGGACAACTCTTTTTGTCGTCGCTGTGGCCTCCGGCTTTCGATTTCCCCCCGATCCAGCTTTCCTGGCTGTCGACAAACGTTCACCGAACACTTTTAATACGTTGGTAACAGTTGATTTAGCCACATTCAACAATTTCGCCAACTTGGCGTGAGAGTAGTTTGAATTTTCGCCATGCACGTACAAAATTTTGATGCGTTGCTTCTCTTCCTTCGACGACATTTTGATAACTGAAGTGCTTAACTCAAAATCAAAATAGAGGCATGATGCTACACGCAAAGAAATCACTCTGTTTTGAATCAACGAAACATATTGCTGATTGAATAGCAAGGTTTTTTTTTGTTTCAATTCATAAAAAAGTTCCAAATCAATTCAAAATTTCATTCAAAGCAAACAAATAAAATTATTCAAAGTAATCACTGCTCTGTGATATTAGTTTAAATAATATTTGATTTATAACAATCACATTTATTTTTAAACTCAAATGATTATTTTATTGTTTTAACAAAATACTTTTTCACACTAAAAAATCACTCTGTTTTGAATCAACAAAACATGTTGCTGCTATGCAATACAAGGTTTCTATTTGTTTCATCAAAAATCTTGCTTTGCTGATGACACAGGCATTTCCGCTAAAGGAAAAAGTCTTCGTGTTATATCCAGGAGGCTACAAAAAAGCTTGGACATTTTTACAGATTCTTTTCAAAAATGGAAGATTTCTCCTAATGCTTCCAAAACTCAACTTATAATATTCCCACACAAGCCTAGAACTGCATTTTTGAAACCAAGTAATAGTCATATGGTAACTATGAAAGGAGTTCCAATTTCTTGGTCAAATCAACTAAAATATCTTGGACTGATACTTGATCAAAAATTAACTTTTAAAGATCACATTGAGGGCATTCAAGCAAAATGTAATAAATATATAAAATGTTTATATCCTCTTATAAACAGAAAATCCAAACTTTGTTTGAAGAACAAACTTCTAATATTCAAACAAATTTTTAGACCGGCCATGCTTTATGCTGTGCCAATATGGTCTAGTTGTTGTGCTACTAGGAAAAAAGCACTTCAAAGGACTCTGAAGCTGCCACCCTGGTTCAGTACTACTGAATTACATATAATTTCAAACGTTGAGACTCTAGAAGAAATGTCCAACAAAATAATTCATAATTTTAGACAAAAATCATTGCAATCTTCAATTGCAATGATCAATTCTCTCTATAGATAAGAACTAGTTTTAAGAAATCAATCATTATTCTTACACGCAGGCAAAAAAAACAATTAGATATGCATAATAGCATATAAGGTTGAAATGTTAATTATTTAGCAGGAGCACCTAGATTAATATATGAATGTAAAATAATGTAAAATGTGGAATAAATAAAGAGTAAAAAAAAAGCTTGGACTTTGATGTATTCCCCATCGTCCCCTACAAATTATATTGAGGTGCCATTCTGTAATCAATAATTTAGAAATCTCTGAAATGTTTTTTTTTCGTATACTAACTATGGTCTATGCTCTTTCAAAGTACTATGTTTGTCGTAAATCAGTTGAAGAATATTCTAAAAGAGTGAATTTAGAAATAACAAATTACTGATATTCATTGTGATGGAAGTGTTTGGTTTATGCGGAACTCGCCCCATGAACCTCTCTTAGTCTCTTTGAAGTTTGTAGATCCTATTTGGAAATGTTTATGATTTCCTGAACCAACAAGAATTAGCAAAAATACTTCAAGTTTCACAATTTCAATAAGTTTACTGTTTAATCTGATTAATAGGATAAGCGTACACAAAACGCTTTACTTCGCGAAATTTCTAAAAACTGGAGAAGATACCAAAATTGCTAATATAGACATGAAATTTGTTTTGGTTGCACTCTCTGTACGATGATCAGTCAGTTAACATATTTTTATTCGCAAATGTATTATTTTAAATCGTTATAAAATGTTCGAAAAATAGCTACTTCAATATACTTCCAATTCCGCGTAATTGAAACTCACTATCATGATACTCACTGTCAAATCTATACACTGAAAAAAATCAGCTTCTGAACTCCAATGAATATATTTACATGCTTTATTTATGTATTCATTCGTAACGACCGGCCATAGAATCTATTGACTCAGATAGCGAAAACTAGTATTAAATAATGATAAATAAAGTTGCTTATTAAGGGAACACAATGTTGTTGCCACAATCCGAGAAATCTGATAATTTCTCTTTCACCACCCGTACTTATATTCTCAGACATTCTTCTCATTTCAGAGAGCGAGTACGTAACCATAAGCCATATGGCGCTAGGACTTGAGTTAATGCTTAAACCCCAACCCAGGAAGAGGATTTAATCGGGAAAGTTCTGTTCAGTGTTCTGATCTTCTGGAACGGACCTACAATAAACGTTATAAAAAACTCGATGGCCTCTTCAATTTTAAAATCAAAAGATGTTACTGGAAGCTAAAATAAACATGAAGATGATCAATGATCGATATAAAACAACCTTCTCGCAGACACCGGAAGTGCATTCAATCCCTAATTTGGTAATTTGATATTTGACGAATCATCAATCCGCTCACCTAGTCACCTGTATTTCACACCGGTTCGGTAATTAATACTGGCTGCTTTCCGTGCCAGTCTGTCATCCAATCAGTTAGCTGCTGCTAGTGAACAGAACAAACCTTAAAGCGAACACGAACCATCAGCAGTGTCGAATGCGGAACCGAAAGTCTAAACTAACATCAACAGTTCGAATTCGCTACCGGCAGCCCAGTGCTAAGCATATAATATCAGTCAGTCAGTCGGTCAAGCATGGCGAAATGAAACCGCATAGATTAAGTCCCAACCCAACATGTATGCACACCACTGGCTCTGTCAACAATATGTTGGCACGTATCTTAAAACCCTGTGGGCCTAATGCTACGTGTTGATCATGTTACTCAGTATAGTCACGTCTTTTCATGCAAATTTATATAAAGCCTTAGCGATAGGCATATTCAAAACTAATTGAGATATCTGTTTGTCAATTCTTTTTGAGAACTTTTGTTGTGAATTCGTCAACAGTGTAGTCTATTTACAAAACGTTAGAGGCCATTGTTCTAGTCGAGTTAAAATTCATCTCCAAATTTCCATCGTCGATCATGTAAACGTTTCACATTGTCTGACACTGGGCATTGTTTAGGAGAAGGCAGACGTCTACCAGCTGAGTGGAACTTGTCAGCATTTGCGTCATTTGCTGGCTGCACAATCATCTCCACTTGAACAATTAGAAGAAAAAAGATCGACAGAAGGGACATCTTAAATCCATATATTCTGTTTTCTCAAACCCGTATTTGCAAAATTATATTCAACTCTATACATCGATCCTAACCACGAAAAGATCCAAGTTCAAGGTTATCGATGTTCTGGTGTTTGTTTGACGATACGACAACAACGGGTTTTGGTTTTTTTTGCCTCAATTCAATTTCGCCCCTACCAATCTTGCGTTGTTATTAGGCAAAAACCGTCGGCGAGCCTCTCCTTCGTGATTGTAATCTTCATACCCTTTTGGAAGACTTCATGATGTGTCACGCTATCGATCAAATGGGTGTAGTAAGGGAGGATACGTGGAAAGTGGAGAGAAACATGCCAAAATGGGCGTAGATCGCTTGTTGATACCTTTCAACTGGCAAATTATCCACAGTGACTTTTTCATTTCCTCTGCGGTTGGGATCCTCATCCCGAGGCAGTCGTTTGTTGTTCTGGGTTCTGGATGTATTCCTTTCAGATTGGTCAAAGCAGGCTTCGAAGCGGAAAGCGTTTATCAACTTAAGTGTTGCGTAACCGGTTTTAAGCGGTCGAAGAATGTGTTTTGCGTCAATCTTTTGAAAACAACAGCCAAAATCGGGCTTTATGAAGCAAGTGCTCATTTAGAATTCAGGTTGAAAATTTTGTGCTCGATAGAGGAACTATTGCGATGCCACGGGGGCTTTGTTTTCATAAGTCAGTAAAAACCATAAATAATTTATAGATGAGTCGGTTGTTTTGAAACCGACTACGGCGGGGAACGAATTGATGTTACAGTAATTAGCAATTCGTTGAAAGAGTAATGATTTGAGTAGCTATTACACCGACTGCCGAATCTATTAGAATTAACTTTGCCGATTTTTTGTTTACATCATTGCAAATTCTGAACTGTTGTATTTTGAAGAATAACAGTTTAATAGAATAACCCTTGGCTGAATCATGGTGTAGTTGATTATTCTGATATTCCTGACCTTTTATTGGCTCTTAAATTGAAAGTTTGTTTCAAGTCAAATTATAGGGTGTCCCAGAAAGAAAAAGGACGATTAAAAATCAAGATCAAAATATTTCTTTTGGAGGAAATTTGATTTTGGTTTCATTCATCATTCCTCTAAAATATTCTCTCTCAGTAGCATTTAAAAAATCTTATTATAGTTAATCATAAGCCAAGGAACGCACTTTTACCCTAAAGTCAGTCTTTACACAGACTCCTTCCCAATTGTTTTTTTCCCCAGGCCTTCGATCCCCAAATTTTCGATGGTATCTGCTGCTTTAACATGTTTCCTTAGATATGCCTTGTTCAGAGCCCAAAATGTCACGATTGGTCTGGCTTAAGGAAAGTTCGGAGGATTCATATGTTTCGGCACGTCTTGAATTTTATTGGCGTCGTACCATGCTGTGGTGTCTTTCGCATAATGCACCGAAAAATCACCAAATCAATACTGGACCATCATGCTTCCTGATCATTTGTAGCAAACGCCGATTCAAGCATTCCCGGATGTCCGTATCAGTCTTCATTGTCTTTGATGTCACAAACCGCATTCGTAGATACCTTGCCAAACCTTTGTCTTTTCACCGGATTTCTCGATAAAAGTTGACTTATTGGCATCATCGACATCCTGGCCTTCACGCACGGTGTAATTTTTATCTCCCGAAAGCGTTTTATGGTCAAATTTAACAGATGTTTTATCATTCATGACAATACACCCAGATTCTCCTCAATGTAGACCGTCATACAAATTCCGTGTTGGCATCCTCTGCTTTTAGAGATTTTTAGACGGATTCTTGTTTTGGCATGTTGGACGTTACTCTTCGAAGTTCCCAGCTTTTTTGGCAACATCTCGGACAAAACTGCTTTTTCATTCGAAAAAGCCATCATGATCTTCCGGTCCATTGGTCCTGACATTTCGGTGCGTCCTCAAAGCTACAATCCTCACCAAACTACCGGGTGGCATTTCGAACCGTTCCGATACTCACACTTTCCAGTTTCCAGTGCACATTCTGTTTACGCTTTTTGGGAGAAATGCCTCGTATTTTGATGACTTCGTTGCAAAGAACCAATTCCGACAAACAAACTTGTTTTTCAGAATGTAAATAAAGACAAAAATCAGTAAATCAGCTGCCTTACGTCCTCCGGTATTGTGCAGTTTCGTGTAGAAATCGTGCTTATACTTTCTGGGACACCGTATAGTGGCAGTTATCTAGAAGCGAAAAAAAATCCTGGATTTGGAGAAGTTTCGAATTCATATTAAATAATACATATACAGCCATATCTCGATATAAAGTAATCTCCATAAGGCGTAGACTCGCGACAACGTTTCTGGAGAAACGTGACTCTTACCTTGATATAACATTCTATTTTTTATTTCTTTGTTTTGTATTCATGACCCAGACCCTATGACATATCCAACCTATCGACATATGGGGCGGGATCAACAGCTTCGGTTTCTGATTTTTCGCCACAGAAAATCCCAACGGATCCGACTGGAAATGATACCAAACCCACTAAAGTGAGATACAACCGAGCTATCCACTGAACTACCGGCGTCATCTTACGGTTTAAAATAAAATTGAGCCTTTTATGTGTTATACTGTATGCGTGATAATGTTTGCACCATCGTACAAATAAGAATCCCATTACACCTGTGCATACAATGCTTTGGTTTTCTTTGCATGCACGTAAGCTATAATTCATATCATAGTAGGCTGCGAGTAAAAGAAGCCGATTTCCTCAGTTTGACAGTTGCACCATGACGAAGTGACGAAGGGCCTTCGTGCTTTGTCCCACGCGCAAATGTCGCAAAAAGACATTTTAATCGCCGTGGGAGTGTCCCGGTAAACCGTGAAAAGAGTCTTAGACCGAGAAAAGAAAGGACAACTATCCACGAAGGTGGCCACAGGTCGTCCGATGTCAGCTTGGATTCTGAGGGTTATCGCTGCCATCAAAAGGAAGATTTGAATCCAGTGGCACGGAAGATCGTAAAGGAAGACTGTGAGGCAAACTCGAGGGCACGGAAAAACTCACATGATTACCAACCGCATCCGGGAGCTAAGAGTCGAGCGATGTAAGAAAATCTTGAACTTCCTCAAGCGAAAAAATCCGGTCAATGTCCAGCAAACTACTAAACGGTGCAGTTCATTCCGTCCGCTCTCCGTTCCTTTGGAAGTTTTTCGCAGTTATCTCTATCGCAAAGTTCAGTTTTTTTTTCTCGATATTGTCCCACGGAAGGTGAAATTGAGTTTTAAGTTTCTGAAGAAGAAAACGATCAGTTTAAGCAGTGCAGCAACGTTATGAATTGCAATTGGCAATCGACAAGTCATATTGCACCGCATCTTAGGGTGCTCACTCACACCAGCAGTCCATCGTGTGTAGCGTGCATTCGTTCATCTGCCAAGTATCACCGACCAGCATCATCATCATCATCGTCATCATTATTATCATCTTTGAACTCCACGTTTAGCCGGTACACGTTGCCACACATCGTAAGCCAAGGCCTGTTCTAAACGCCACCCAGGTACAGCAAGCCTCAGACAAACATTGACCCGTACCTGGGGAGAAATAGATCAAGGCTACATTATTAGGATCTGTCGTACGTTATGGAAGCGTGTGGAGGACGTAATTGCAACAAGTGAAAACTCGATCGATGATTAACATAGTTCAAGATTCTTAGAAACATCCTTCTTTTGAATAAATAAATAAAATTCAAAACTAAAACTCTTCACACATCCGGTAATTAAGACATGAACGGACAAGAAAGCCTCGACAAATGCTTCAGTAGTTCAGACGTCCTTTGTAAAATCTGAATTTTTGGTCAGCCTTTGTGTAATACACCATAGTTTTTCGATTTGGCAGAAGCAATGAACGCAGCAAGGGTGACCAAAATGGCCCTGGATAAAATGAAAGACAATGCAGAAAATGCATTCCGTAATTTTTTTTCTGAAGCGAGTGCCCTCTGTGAATCTTTTAACGTGTCCCTTACAAAACCCAGAATAGCAGGACGTTAGAAAAAGAACAAAATATTGAAGACTCCGGAAGAGTTACATAAAAACGAAATCTTCTTAACTTTTCTGGAAAATACCTTGCAGGTTTTGAAGAAGAAGTTTGTCAAACATGCTTAAAATAGTACAGGAGCAGAACGGTTGAACGGTATCGCTCTTATGTATATCTACGATAATATTGCTATCACCGAAGAGGAAGTTTTGGACGAACTATCGAACAAACCAGGAATATTTCCGGTAAAATAGAAGTTGTATTTTCAAAACCTCTAATTGGAAATTGATTTCTATAACATATAGACTTTGGGAAGTATAAACAGAAATTTACACATCGCTAGAACTGTTCTGTGCCACGTGTCACTGCCACGCTCAAACGCGCACTCTTCTGCCAGGGTATCCTCCCCCCTCCCTTGCCTACCCTGCATTGGGGTAGATTGTTAAACGATTGTGTGCTTGATCGAGTATTGTCTTTCAAAATAACCCTCCGCCCAATTTCAACTGCTTCTATTCAATTTTCACAGCCTGTCGTACTCTAACGGACCTATCAATATTTTCTTTTTATTTCTTTGCTTATAGCAAAAAATGCTGTCCACTCCTAGGGTCTCATGTTGATAGCATAGCATAGCATTTATAGTTGCACAATATCGTAGGCGATGAAGACATAATCTGCTGTTAAGAGAACTATCACATCCGGACCCGTTGTCGTTCGGTAAGAAACCTGGGGGATGATTTTGAACCCTTGGATAAATACCAGACATGCTGCCTCCAGTAGACAAACCAGTTCCATTAAACCAGCGCCATGCAAACCGCCCGTCAGCATCCGTTTAGCAACGATTCGCGCCGTCACCGCCCCCATGCCGGCTCCTCCTCCAGGCTGGTGCAATCCGAGTTGTAGTTCCTCCACGCAACCACCCGTCGATGGACAGCTCTATGACACGGAGCAAATGGTCGAGTTCGTCCAAGAGCTCTAGCGCCAACAACGTTCCTACCGCTCGAAGGAGGAACAGCTAAAAGCCGCCACATCCGTGACGATGCAATTTATTTTCAAATATGAACCATAATCGAACCATCAGCATCCTCAATTGGAATGCTTGGTCCATCCGGAACAAAACAATTGAGCTCGATGACTTTCTTAACTGGAAGGCCATCGACATCACACACCATCGACATCTCCGAGACACACCTCAAGCCGAAACACAGCGTTTTCATCCCAAGATACCGGATTGTGTGACTTGATCGTAGCGGCTCTAGTGGAGGAGGAGTTGCGATCGCCCTGCACTACAACATCAACTGCCATCTGCTGCCAAGTTTTCAGCTGCAGTCTATCGAAGCCATCGGAGTCGAGGTTGAAACTGCCGTCGGCCCTATCACCATCATCGCGGCCTATTGTCCCAACCAAGCCAGCACCGCTAACGGAACAACAACGGTCCTACGAAACGACATTCGCAAGCTAACTCGGAGGCAGAGGCATTTTATCATCGCCGGCGACCTAAATGCGAAACACGAAACCTTGGGGAAAACCCGGCGCAACCGGAACGGAATAATTCTGCAGGAAGACCTGGAAGAGGGCCATTACACCGTCCTGGGCTCGGATTCTCCCACCCGGTTGAGCAGATCCGGGGTCCATTCGACAATCGACATCCTCCTCGCCAACATGGGGAACAACTTCGCCCAGCCGGTAGTACACCAGGAGCTCAGCTCGAACCACTATCCAGTGGTGGCCGAAGTTGTGTCCTCGGTCATCCGGCATCGGATCTCCGGACGGAACTACCATCGTGCCAGATGGGAGTGGTTCCGACAACATGTCGACAACACCGTCGATTTCAACGTGCACCTCGAGTCAACTGATGACATCGATCGGCAACTGAAGAGCATCGAGCAAGCGATCTCCCAGGCCCGGGAGCAACATGTACCGGTGATTGATCAGGTGAGCAACTCTGTACCCATTGATAGACCCAGTAAAGATTTAATACAGTTGCGAAACGCCATCCGAAGGCAATATCAGCAAACTGGTTTGCCAACGCTAAAAAGTCACTGTAATCGTAATTATTAAGGCCAGAATGGTGGACCTTAAGAATAACAATTTTGCTCTCCCAGAATGTATATAAGCCCATATAAGCCCCAACGACTTCACAAAGGAGTTGGAGATCTCAGCTGACGAATTGTTAACTTATATCAGATGCTCAAAGAACATGAAGGCCCCAGGTTTCGATAACATCTTTAACTTGGAGCTCAAGCAATTGAGCCCCCAGTTCTATAACCATCTGGCGATGGTTTTCAACCAATGTCTCCGACTTGGCTCCTTCCCCTCGTGTTGGAAGTCAGCCAAAGTCATCCCCATCCAGAAACCTGGGAATGATCCTTCATGTTCCAAGAGCTATAGGCCCTTCAGCCTTCTCTCAGGAGTATTGAAACTGTTTGAGAAAGCGATCCACTGTCAGCTTCTCTCGTCTGCCGCCGAGCTTAACATCTTGTTCGACGAGCAGTTCGGATTCCGACGTTGTCGCTCAACAGTGCACCAACTTAACCGAGTAACCAACATTCTCAAGCGGAACAAGTCTGTTGCGAAATCATCTGTCATGGCACTTCTCGATATCGAGAAAATCTAAAAAGATACAATCTTCCTATCTTCCTGGTGAAGATAGTTAAAAATTATCTGTCGAACAGGACATTCCGTGTTTCGCTACAAGGTGCAGTTTCCGATGCACAGAAGATCTCCGCCGGTTCTGCAGGGAAGTATACTAGGTCCACTTCTGTTCAATCTATTCACCTAGAACATACCCTCGCTCCCTGAAAATGGATCTCTGTCGTTGTTTGCCGATGATACCGCAGTCGTCCACAATGGTAGGGTAACGAGAGCGCTTACAGCGAAACTGCGGCGAAGCTTGAATGTTCTGGCAGAATACTTCACCGAATGGAAGATCTGTATCAACGCGGCGAAGACCCAGGTCATCCTCTTCCCATACTCCAAATCTCCCAGACTTGTTCCGCCTGACGATTGTAAAATTAGCCTAAACAACACAACGGTGGAATGGGCCAAATCAGCTATCTATCTTGGCGTTACCATAGACAACATTATTTGTCAGGGAGCAGGTTGACAAAACTGTCACAAAGTGTAACGTTCTGTAGAAGCTACTGTACCCATTGACCAACAGAAGGTCTACATTATCCCTGAAAAACAAGCTTGCTGTCTACAAGCAAATCATACTTCCAGTCATCGAATCACCTGAAGCTTCAGCGTGTTCAAAATAAGCTCCTCAGGATGATCCTGAACATCCCTCCGAGGACAAGAACATCTTAGGTCTACCGTCTGGCCTAGATAAAAATGCTCGACGATCGCCTCAATGAGTCTATCAATCGGTACAGGGCACGCTGCCTGACATCGGGTCACCAGATCATCCGGAATCTGGTTCCCCACCCTTAGGCTTTTCAAATTGTAGTTGTAGTTGTAGGTTAAGTAGGTTATCAAATTTAACTTACAATGCCCAAAAAGCTGATCAGAAAATTAATTTAAAACTTTAAACATATTAAAACACTTAAATGTCAATTAAAAATAAATAATGGGCAGTGATGGTTGAAGCTTCATGTGATCAGAAAACTTCTTAATACTTAGCACTAGCTGAACCCGGTGCGAGGGCTGCTACGCTTGCAACTAAATGAAGGAAAATTTAATATAACTGGCACGTTTATGGTTTTTTTTCGGAATGAGTTTTTTTTTCTTGAATAAGCAGGGGTTCAAACTTCTATCAAAACATGCTTCTTACCCGAGAAATACACGTTTTGTGTTTCAGTAACCTGGATAATTCTCATTTTAGGTAGAAATTTGTGTTTCATTTGTACGGGAGCCCTCCCTTCCAGAGGGGGATGGTTTCTCAAACCACCATACAATCATTGCCTTCAAAACCCCCCACATGCCAAATTTGGTTCCATTTGCTTGATTAGTTCTCAAACCATCACACTGGGCTCTTAGATTTTAATAAAAATTTGAGTTTCATTTGTTTGAACCCCCCCTTTCAGAAAGGGGAGGGGTCTTGAACCACCATAGAAACATTCTTGCCTTCAAAACCCCCCCACATGCCAAATTTGATTCGATTTGCTTGATTAGTTCTCGAGTTATGAAGAAATTTATGTCTCATTTGTATGAGAGCCCCCCTTCCTGAGACAGTAGGGGTCTCAAAAAATCATAAGAACCTTCCCCAGCCCCAAAAACCCCTTCATATAAATTTTCACGTTGGTCGGTTTAGGACTTTCCGAGTCTAAAAGGGTCTGACAGACAGAAATTCATTTTTATGCATATAGAAATCTAGCCTCCAAAAACCCCCATATGCTTAAAGTGATTTCATTTACTTGATTAGTTCTCGAGTTATGCAGAAATTTGCTTTTTATTTGTATTGGAGCCCCCCCCCCACTTCAAAATCGGGAGGGGTATTGAACTGCCATAGAAACATTTCTTGCCTCCAAAAATCTCAACATGCCAAATTTGGTTTCATTTGCTTCATTGGCTCTCGAGTTATGCTAAAAATTATGTTTCATTTTTATGGGAGTCTCCCCTTCCAGAAAGCGGAGGGGTCTCAAACCACCTTAGAAACATTTATTTCCTTCAAAAACCTCCACCTGCTAAATTTGGTTCCATTTGCTTGATTTGTTCTCGACTTATGCAGAAATTCGTGTTTTATTTGTATGAGAGACCCCTCTTTCAGTGAGCGGAGGAGTCTCGAACTACAATAGAAACATTTCTTGCCTTCGAAAACCTCCACATGCCAAATTTGGTTCCATTAACTTGATAAGTTCTCGAGTTATTCAGAAATTTGTGTTTCATTTGTATATGAGCCCTCCTTTCAGAGAAGGGAGGGGCTCGAGTCAAATTAGAAACATTTCTCTCCTCCAAAAACCTCCACTTGCCAAATGTGGTTCCATTTACTTGATTAGTTCTCGAGTTATGCAGAAATTTGTATTGCATTTGTATGGAAACCCCCCTCCCTCCCCCTTCCAGATGGTGGAGGAGTTCCAAACTTCCATAGAAACATTTTTCTCCTCCAAAAACCTTCACATGCCAAATTTGGTTCCATATGCTTGATTAGTTCTCGAGTTATGCACAAATTTGTGTTTCATTAGTATGAGAGCCCCCCTCTTACAGAGAGCAGAGGGGTCTCGAGTTACCTTAGAACCATTTCTTGCCTTCAAAAAATTCTACCTGCCAAATTTGGTTCCATTTACTTGATTAGTTCTAGAGTTATGCAGAAACTTTGTTTCATTTGTACGGGAGCCCCCCCCCCCTTACCAGAGAGAGAGAGAGGAGGGGTCTCGAACTACCGTAGAAACCTTTATTGCCTTTAAAATCCCCGCAAGCCAAATTTGGTTCCATTTGCTTTATTAGATCTAGAGTTATGAAGAAATTTCAGTTTCATTTGTATGACAACACCCCTTTTAGGAGAGGGGAGGGGTTTGAAAACACCATAGAAACATTTTTCGCCCCCAGAAAACCCCACATGCTAAATTTGGTTTCATTTGCTTGATTAGTTCTTGAGATATGCAGAAACTTCTGTTTCATTTGTACGGGAGCCTCCCTTTCTAGAGAGGGGACTACCATAGAAACATACCATAGAAACTACCATAGAAACATTTATTGCCTCCAAAAACTTCCGCATGCTAAATTTGGCTTTCTTTGCTTGATCAGTTCTCGAGTTATGCAGAAATATGTGTTTCATTTGTATGGGAGCCCCCCTTTTCAGATGAGGGAGGGGTCTCTTACTATCTTAAGAACCTTCCCCGGCCCCAAAAACCCCTGCATACAAATTTTCACGCCGATCGGTTCTGTAGTCTCCGAGCCTATTAGGGTCAGACAGACAGACAGACAGACAGACAGACAGACAGACAGACAGACAGACAGAAATCCATTTATATATATATATAGATAGAATTGAAAATTATATGGAACATATTAGAAATGCAAAGCTCTTAAAGTCTCATGTTGATGAGAAGATATTTTCTTTAAAACATTATAAAATCAAGAAGGTTGAAAGTTTGAATTAATATTTAAGCTTAAAAATTATATCGTTGTTTGAAATATTGAATAAACTTGAATTATAAAACTTAAATTTTGATACTACTATTTTTCCAAAAAAATGTACCTTCAAGCACAGATAACATACATCCAAGCTGGAGTGCCCTCCGTGTGTAAATTTCTGTAACTGCCATTTTAAAATTACAGCTCGTTTTCGTTAGTTTTGGTGAATCGTATGTTGATGGCGCCACTTGCCTGCCGCGAGATTTGATAGGCGGTTAATTTTAGTCTGGTGAAAACTAGACTAGGCGGCGTTGTTTTTCCAACGGTTTGGTTTTAAAAATTTACACAGTAAATTAAGAAGAAAAAAAAAGTTCGAGCCTGGATGTCTGTTCTACTGTGCTTCAAGCTCACAACACTCCTTTCCCCACCACAACCAATTTCTGGTTGCGCTACTAAGAACAAAATCATCGTAAAGTTTTGCTACTGGTATTATATTGTCTGCATTTTATTTAAAGGAGCATGACGTACGATGTACTATTTCTCACTCACGAGCCATAAGCGCTAAGTCAGTTTTTAAATCATGTTGAATCAAGAACTGTCACCTCGTCTGCACTAAATATTTTCAGATACAATAAAGCATTACACATTTTACACGTTATCGATATTGAATGATCGAGATGATTATTTTCATGGCATCTTAATTGACATGTCTGTTAATTAAGTGTTAGTATTGTCACGGACATCCATAATACCTTTTACGACAATAATTTGCCATAGCTTTTTTTTTTCAATAAAATTCTTGGTATTCAAGTCTCTTCGTCGGGACCCTCTCCAGCGTAAAACAACCGGAACTATGCAAAATATCCATACAAAATTGAGACAACATCCTGTCACACAATTAGAACTTTATTTTTATTCTTCTAACAATCAATTACAGGCTGATTGAATCCTCTCTTCATCCCCATCGCATTCATAAGCACATTTCACCACTGGATGCAGCTCACTTCCCCCACAGGCAAAACAACCCATCGATTAGCACAAAACGCCAACTTTAGAAAATGATTCAGTTGTTCAGATGATCCGAAAATGCCACGGCCTGCTGCTGCTTATTCCCGTCCATATTGTTATGATTCAGCGGATCCTGTTTGTGCATAGAACATTCAATTCAACACACACTATAGAATGGCCCCATGTAACGCCAGTCGCGCCACAAAATATCAACAACTATTCGCTGTTTTGTAAACTGCGACGGATCCAATTAGATTACATCTGCCCTGGCCCAGCACCATCGATCACACCCTTCCACAATACCAGCTCAGCAGCATTAGCAGCAGAGGCACAGAACCGATGTATGTTTGTAGGTAACCTAGGGGTCAGCGATACGGGGCGATATTTTATAAATAGCTCGAACACGCGTATTTTCGCGCTCTGATTGCGGGAAATGTATCTCTATGCTGCCACTTACTGAACTGATCGAAGAAGATCTCTGCAGCGTGCTTCATGCAGACAACTGTAACGTACAACACACACGTGCTCCTAGGAGAGCGGGAGAACTTGTTGCTCACAATTTCACTTTCATCGAACCGATTATGCACTTTGTACACAAGTGTCACTTTTCTCACTTTCGCTCAGTCTCACTCGGCATTCTCGCGCTGTGTTTTGAATTTCCGCTCAACTTCTCTTCGGCGACTGCCTACTAACCGGATTGCTAGACGTGTGTAATGTTTCTTCTTGTACGGTGCACTGTTCTGCTGAGCATGGCAAAGAAACCGAGTAACAGAAAACTGGTTAGCTTTTTCCTTTCGTAGCAGGTATTACACCTGGCCTCGGTGACGAAAGAGAGTAGGTAAACACAAATAGCGTCTACACACCGACGACGGCGCGATGGCTTGGCACAACGCAATCACGCTGGAGCACTGCACTAGCAGCGATCGTTCGTTGGTCTCGGAGACACCGATTACGGCTAGCCAATATGCTACGCGTATTGCACAACAAATGCACCACCGATCTAACCCAATGCCTATCTCAAGATGAAGAGCTTTAACCGATCCGCACTCGCGCCTTCCTCAGGCTATCTCACGTTTCGTACTGTTCTCGGCGGGCTCACCCCGTACCTTATTTATAAATTCACAGTGCTACAAACCGCTCCACCCGCCGCATGCAATCCCATCCCAATCCATTCAACCTCGCTCGCGTTTGACGTCGAGTTCGTTCGTTTTCCGCAGAGCATGCGAGACAAATCGGGAACCGCCGCACACAGTGTCTGTTCTAGTGCTTTTCTGAAGATTCACTTCTCTCGGAAACCCGGACGCGGTCCCTTACTTCCGCGTCATCGCCGATCAATTCGCGATCGTTTAATTCCAGTGATTTTCAGCTTCATCCTGAACGTTCGTCGAGCCGTGATGGGGCATTTTCGACTTTTTTTTCACTCGCTTTTCACTTTTTTCCAATGGCCGATGTCTCCCGTGGAGAATGCACCTATAATGATAGGTACTGGTGCAGCGGTATCAATATGCAGTGACTTACTAGTGGCGATAAACGTCCGGGAGAATGAACATTGTAACAGCAGTCACTCATTTGCTAGGTTGCATGCGGGATAATCACCGATATCATCTTCGTTCGCTGCAAACATTGGCTGCCGGAATGTAATGTTGTTAGTTCAGGTGATTGGAAAAAATCTTTCCGCTAAATGAAAACACTCATTAGAGCAGTGTAATGCAGTTTTTGTTGTGATTTGTAAATTTGCATGTATTAAGTTTAGTTTCTTAAATTCGCGTCATTACGAATACCAATTGTCCATAATATCGGACATTTTTGGATTCTAACGACAATTATCTCGGCACTTTGAATAACCCTCATTTTCAAAGCATTACGAACAACTTGACAAACGAAACTATTTCTCAGCTGCTATCATTTATCGCCAAGAATAATTTATCGTCGAAACAGAAAGTTTTGAGATGTTTAGTGATTTATTATACTCTTATAGCATCTTCCCAAATTACCAGTAACATTTTGAGAATCATATTAGCAGCGGTTCCAAGGTTTAATTGATTCGGAGGAAAATGATTACATCGAACAATTTGCAGTGGCTGTCGTGTTCCTTACTGCGAATATCATCAAATTGCTCATTGCGAATATTATGCCACCACAGGTTTTGGCCAAGGTCAATTCACTTCTGTATCATCGAATCCCATCGAGCGTTCTAGCAATTAGCCAATCGAAAACCGGTTCCAAAGTTCTTCATTCTCAGAAAACGGAAAATGCACATAAAATCTATATCCATTGTGTTAAGCATCAGACAGATTCTACGTCGGTTGATGCGTAGTAATAAGAAAAAAAAATCCAAGCACTTTAGCCGATGATGACCCTTGATTGTGCTACTACGCTTCTGGTTTCTGGCGGTAATTATGGCTCTTCTTCACGGATCTAGATACACATTCGAGCGACCATTCACGTCATCCAAAATCGATTTGGACGCCGTGAGTTGAAGGCGACACACATACACAAACACTCGTTTTTCTGGTAGCTGACCGGTTCTTTCGGGGCTTCCTCTACCTTTACACCGTCGTCATGGCATTTTGGGTCTTTGAAAAACACTACGCTGTCCTCAGAGTGCAGACCACATTCCACAAACCACACTCACGATTGCCACCTTTCCAAGTCTTCGGCCCTTTACTCAGGTGGGTGCCCGCCGATGTTTGTTTTTCTGCAGCAAACCTTACACCAAACGACCAATCGAACGAACGTACCAAACTTTCACCTTCACTTTCGTGCGCCGCTGCCGCTGTTGCTTCTGCTGTTGAGCGGCAGTTTAGTTCATGGCGATAAATTCGAACGAAATTTTCTCTTGCCGGTGCAACACTTGTTACAAACTGGATCTATTACGTTAATCTGCACGGTGCAGCCTCCTTCCACATATCGTTGACTGACTGTATGCCGCCGCCGCCACTAGGTAGGAGATAATCACGTTTGTGTTTTGATTTTCAAATCCACCACGCAGGCTCCCGATAATTAGCACGAAGGGGGGGTTCGGCATCAGTCCGTGGACGAGGTATGGCGAAAGTACGCGAAAACTATGCTCAAAGCGAAGCGGAGTAAGGGAGGTCGGGGTTTCAGAGCGCTCAGTTGTCAGGATGAGTTAACATTTCGCAGCAACGTATGCCTTTAACGGACAACAAAATTGGCTGATTTTAGATTCGCTTACCAGGTCACTTGGAGGTGGATCCAGCTATACATCGCCATAGCGAAAACAGTCAAACAAGTAAAGGCTAGATCATTTAGAAATGGGGCACTTAAATTGAGAACATGCTCTCCATTAGGTAAGAAAATACATGTCTTTTATAATGACGTAGAGCGTTAATTTTTTTTCAGCCATACTTTTCACACCGGTCGTTGATAGCAAAATTGCGAAGGTACCATTCTTTTTCCACACCGGTGGTTGTCATTCTAGGTACATCTGACGAGGGAAAACAAACAAATAATTGTAATTGTTTCTTTCTGAATTCGCTTGACATCAAGTACCGTTTGCAATCAATATTTCAGAGATGCTGCCGGAGTATCTGGACTCAATGGCGACGATGAATTCAACGAACTGGTACTCAGCAGGCAATGTTGCATGCACATACAATAGTGGCTGCAGAATCAGGGGTAAAAGCTGGAAGATCTCGTACTGGAAAACAACCAAATATAAACAGGTATGCAGAGGAAGGAGCGATACAGCCTTATCAACGACTATTTTGCCGAAACACCAGATACGGACGAACAGTTTCGAAGACGCTTTCGTATGCGCAGGTGTTTGTTCTTGCGTATTTCGACAGAATTGTAGCGGAACGAATATTTTATCCCAAAACCAAATGCAACCGGGAATGGGGCTTAACAAGCCTACAAAACTGCACGGCAGCAATCCGCCAATTGGGGTAGGGACCCCCTTGGGGGGCCGACGGGGGGGTTTGTGGGGGGGGCAGGGTCATACAATTTCAATTTCAATTGAAAATCGTCGTGGGAGGATGAACTTAACATTCATCCCTTTCAATTGAAACACATTATCTTCTTTTGACAGCCACTTCTTAGTCAGCTTCAGCAAAACAATCTTCAAACAAACACTTTCGACTTAGCTTTTCATTCATCGGTGATTATTTTAGCCTTAGGTGTCAAACTAGTATGAAGCAGGACAATTGAAATTCATGCAATACGTGCATGAATTTCATTTCTGAGGTATTCATTATTTTTAAGACTAGAATCAGTGCCATCAGATAAAGTAATTGTAGCATCGAAAACAATAATCAACCATTTTATGAAATGATAAATGAAATTGCTGATATTTATGTTGCTTTCATGCGATGCCTGTTGTGTTCACAGCTCCAGCGCAAATACTACAAATGTAATTCCAATATTTCTCCGCAGTTTCACGCAGAAACGCGCTTGCCAGCTCGGTGAGCTTTTTGTCGAGCAAAGTTACAAGCAAATGATAATACTTCTAGCAACACTGGCACGCATGTTTTGTTCGCCAACCACTGCTCGGGTGGGGGGATGAAATCAAATCAATTTCAACGAAGTTAATTCACGGTCGTTCACCACGTCGTTTGAAGCAAGCTTGAATTTCAATTGAAACGCTTTTGACGGTAGCTAGATCGCAAATGAATTTAAGCCTACTCACGTTTGACAGGAAGTGAATTGGTAGTGAATTGGTAGTGAATTGGTGAAAGTAAGATTCATTCACTACACGAAAGCTAATTGAAGTGGAGTGAAATGAATACAAAAGCGATTCATTTTCATTTTAATGCTTCGACGATGTAGGGCTCTGGATGGGAGAGTCAACTACGGGAAAATACCTTCGGGTTCTGCTGTCAGACGGTAGACAGCATCTTTGGTGAGAAATATCTGCGTTCTCCAACCCAAAAGGCTTCTGCGAATAGGATAAGATCGGGGCTTTCCAGGAATGCTGGGTTCTCCGGATTGAACCAACTGGAGATAGAAAAATTGTCCTCCGGAATGGGCAGGCCGATATAAGGGAAAAGACAAAAAACCGACAATCATACTTCTGGTGGTAACATCCAAGGATTCATGAATAAAAACGTATTTGAAATATCATCGTTGTTTTCCGATATTTATAGAGGAAAATGTCCCCATTTACAGCTTGAAGTTAACGGTCTCATCTACGACACTAGATATTACCTATCTGATGATATACAGTGACGGACAAAACAAGAAGACCTCCACTCATTGCAACAGATCTTGCTGTAATGCTTAGTAATTAAAGCATCAAATTGAATGATTTCAACTTAAAATAATAGTTCATTATATTTCTCAACACAATAAGACGTTTTCAAAGTAATAAAAACAATAAAGAAAAAAAACTACCATTCCAGAATTTCCAAGCAAGTAAATGATGCGACAATAAAATAAGACCATTCGTTAATTCATCCAGAAAACTGTTTTCCTCAGCTTTGATCATCAGTATTTAGTAGTTTAACCATTATTTCGGTTCACTTCTCGCTCTCTTCCCAAGCTACCAAATGTTTTGATAAAAGGGTTTTTTTTTCTTAACCAGCAAATCGAAGGATAACGATGAGAATTCTATTCAGCTCACTTTTTAAGTAATTAACCGAACTTTCTAGTTCACATTCAATATTTTAGCTTCTAGCAGCATCCTTACCAACTTCTAAAGAAAACTTTGAAGTTCAAGAAAGGTTCGTTCAAGAGGTAGCAAAGAATGCTATTCAGCTCAAAAGGTACCTCAAACGAACTCAACAATACCTAAACAAAAAACAAAAGACATTTATACTCGACATTTTTGTTCTTCTTTAATCCTGCGGCAAATTTATTTTCAGAAACTACGATATAAATTTTGTTGTGCTGTTTTGTGAAATGATCATTGAGCTTAATTTGATGAGTTTTTATTAGGTATATTAAATTTTTCATAAAAACATACTACCTAGCCTCCAACTCGAGTCCTCCTCTTTCAAACCGGGATACTTGCCACTGTGCCATATGAACGAGGTGGGTATGCTATGATTTTACTCGAACGTTGATTACATGCATTAGTACTTTTTTTGCTCCCTATAATCTGATTTTTGTTTTGATTCCTTGATTATCGAGATTTTCCGCCCAGAGTTGATTCATCTCCCGTTGTAGTAACTAAAATACGTTTTGACTATTTTCGTAACTTGTCCTGGAGGTGAGATTCGAACTATCCATAGTAAGAGGTATGGATGTCAACCACTACGCCGGGGTCGCCTCCGACTCCCTATGATCCTATCTGAACCTAAAAGTACCTGATTAGTTAATCTAGAACTCAATCTGAACTACAAATTTATCAAGTTTACCTTGTTGAGTGACAGATTCATTTTCCGCATCTCACTTAGCTAACAGTTTTATACGATGGTAATAAAATAAGCCGTTCACTTTTCAAATGTAAACAATCTCTGTGACATTTTTTAAAGCGTTACTCAGAACTTTACGTGTACTTTAAAAAGTAGGAAAATAGTTCAACATAGATGTATTGTGAACTTTTGCGCTGGTTAACAGAACAGTTAGTACTTTGTTGAACTTTATGTCAGAGATTTTTGGAAGTTCAAAGCAAGTTCTCAACTAACAACATATGCACTTGAAGGTTGAGTTGAACAACAATAAGAATCTTTTCTTGAACTTTCAAGTTACTTTACATGTTAATGACACTTTAATGAAAATTAAGTTCCGCCTGTACGTGAAATGTCTTGTTATTCAGCAAAAAAGTTCCATAAATCTAAATTTCAACTAAATGTGAACTTCTGAGTTCTCATCTCAAGTAAAATTCGAACTTTTGGTTGCTTGGGTCCTCGGCATTGACTCAACGAGGTGTCGACATATGCTGACAGGGATAGCTCATCACGCTTCCTGAATCTTGCTCCATAGTTCTTCCTTATTCTTCGATTTCAAAAGGATTCATCGACTTTTTGTCTATCTGCCATAGATTTTCTATCGGATCTTTAAGAGCCGGGGATTGCGCCGGCCATTGCATTACATAAATTTTGTGATTCAAACCATTTCTTCACTGTAAAGCTCCACTCAAAGTTAACCTGGACGCACGGTTTAATACACCACCGCGTCCCTGGTGGTTGGAACAAAAAACGTTTGACAGGCATTTGTTGATGTTTCATTGACAAAAAAATAGGTAAAAGTTTTTCTTGTTTGATCAAGGCATCTCGAAATTACGGATAATGGAACTTGAGAAAATTATTGTGCACAAACATCTAGAGAATCCTTCGTGGTCTGCCTCAAAAATAGCAAAAGTGTTAAAATTCCCAAAATCAACGGTGTGTCTTGTAATCAAACGTTACAAGGATACTCTGAGTGTGGATAGAGCACAGCGCATCTATCATAAAAGTGGGACAAAGAGCTGAGGAGAAAGGTGTTGAGGTACGTGAAAGGCAACCCAGCTGTCTCCATACGTGATTTGGCAAAGAAATACGATTCCAACTTTTCCACCGTGCGTAACATCCTTTCAAGAGAAAGATATAAGTCTTTTTGTGCCAGTAACCATCCGAATCGCTCCCTGAAACCAAATTTAGTGGCCAAAAAGCGTGCATGATTACTTTACGAACGAGGTTTGACGAAATTTGATGGCTGTATTTTAATGAATGACGAAAAATATTTTACATATTGGATTATATTATTGGATTATAAATTTTACCGAAAATTTTACCTTTCAACTGGTCGTGGGGATGTCCCTTCCAGGTATAAATTTGTTTTTGCTGATAAATTTGCTCGGAAACTAATGATTTGGCAAGGAATCTGCAGTTGTGGCCTTAAAACCAAGATTTTCATCACATCTCACACAATGACGTCGAAGGTTTACATTAAAGAGTGTCTGAAAAAGCAGATTTTACCCTTCATTCGGCAACACAAGACCAACGTTATGTTTTGGCCGGATCTAGCCAGCTGCCACTACTCAAAGGAGGTACTAGAATGGTATGCTGCAAACAATGTTGATTTCGTCGTCAAAGAGATTAATCCTCCGAATTGGCCTGAATTCAGACCGATCGAAAAATATTGGGCAATTGTCAAGCGAAAACTTTGAGGATGCGGTAAAGAAGTGACAAATGCACAACAAATGCGTTTAAAGTGGAATAAGTTAACCGGTACAGTGTCACCAGCGACTGTGCAGATCATGATGGCATCGATCACAAGTAAAGTGCGACAGTTCGTTCGAAACGGTGAAATGTAATAACTTGTTATATATCGTTTGAAAGCTGAACCCTTTTGTTTGTCGTTTTGATCAACCGTGTATGTTGTTTAATTCTTGAGTTATGATCTCTTGAATGCGTCCAAATTTACTTTAAAACGGGTTTTACGGGCAGTATGCTTAGGATCATTATCTTGCATAAACTGCTATTTGAATGGCATTTCCTAGTCAGCATGTGGTAGCATTACATTATCCAAGATCTCAGCGTAGAGGTACTGGTCCATTATTGTTTTTATCCAGAGGAGTGAGCCAACGCCGTACCAGGAGAAACATCCCCAGACCATGATATTACCTTCTCCATGCTTGAATGTTTTCGTTGTGTACTGAAAGCAGAGTCAATAGGTCGGCGAACCCAGCGTTTTCCATCAGATCCAATTAAATTCACTTTTGTTTCATCTGACCACAGGATGTTCAGCCATTTTTTACCATTTTCAGGCCCAATCCAAATCAGATGTTCCTTCGCAAATTTTTGACGTGCCTGGAGATGCTTCCCTGTGAGCATTGGGACATTCCTAGGGCTTCTTCCAATCAACCGCTTCTCAACTAGTCATCGCAGAACTGTCCTGGAACACACGGACAAGTTCAGGTCGTTTCTCAATCACTGTACATCCGTCACTGTCGACATTGGTTCAAAACAATCCCTCAGCTTAAAAACGAAAAGTTCGTATATATTGAATATGCGGTGGGGGGCATCTAACGGAATATCTAGAAGAGTGTTGAAAACATTCTTCGAACTCGTTTTGAATATACTAACATTTCATCGTGTTATTTGTTTTTCTACGTAGCGCTTTGCTGAAATGCAGGAATCTACGAGGGAAAATATGGAACCTTCAGAGTAGTGACCAGCCGTTTTAAAATTATTCAAAACCTTGCAGGCTATGGAACAAAGATTGAAGATCAACAACATTGTTCAAGTCCAGTTGACTATATTAAGGTAGCGATGCTGCAAAAAATGCCGATCCTGTTCAATCAATGGGTGAAGTACATTTTGGAGCATTTTTAGCATGTTCCGAGAAAGTTCTAGAAAGTTTACAGGTATTAAGAAAATGGGTATGACGTGATAAACTAACCCAGAAAGTCAAAAATCACATTATTAAAGCAAAAACAACTCTGCGCACAACAGGGTTAATCTTAAACCTCAGAAAATTCTGAAAAAAAATAAAGGAAGTCCTGCAAACTTCAAAGACATTCGCGAGGTTTACACAACTTCAGAGAAGTTTTCCATAAATGCAAAGGTACTGAACAGAACCGCAAGAACAAGTTCTACAGAATTGTATAATAGTTCTACTCTAGATTAAGGAAGTTCTATTGATTATTGGCAGAAATTTACGATCGATTATTAGCGGAAATTTACCTTTAGGAACTTGACTAGAAAATTCCAACACTGAACTCCGGACTGAACTTCAAGAATGTTCTACAAATTTTTCAATAGTTCGAAAAACTTGCTGGGAACTCCATAAACATCCTTTTCCCAAAAAGTTCGGAGAACTTTTTTCGAAAAGTTCATCATTGTTTTAACAGCAAGAACGTTCCCTGAAGTTCAATAAGTCCGAAGCACTTCTTCCTACAGGTTCGGAGAACTTCTTCCGACAAGTTCGATAACTTTGAAAAACTGCTTCCGATAAGTTTACAGAACTTTTTTCGACAATTTAGGTGAACTTCTGTCGACAAGTTCATCAATCTTCTGACAGCAAGAACGTTTTTCGAAGCGTTCGGAATTTTTTTTTCAACAAGTTCAAAAAGCTTATTCCGACAAGTTTGGAGAAATTCTCTCGATGAATTTGGAGAGGTTGTTCTGAAAAATTCCTAGAACTTCTCCCGACAACTTCTACTGACTTATTCGGAGAACTTTTTCGACTAATTCGCAAAACATCTCAGACAAAATCAGATAACTCCTTCCGATTAATTTAGAGAACTTATTCTTACAAGTTCGAGAACCTCCTTCCAATAACTTTAGAAAATGTCTTCCTAAACGTTCGGAGAACTTCTTCCAACAAGCCCATAATCATCCGAAAAGTTTGCAGTATTGCAGAACTTCTTCTGACAATGTCGGAGAACGTTTTCCAACAAGTTCGAAGAACTTCTTTCAATAAGCAAAGATCTTCTTTCGGAAAGTTCGGATTTTTTTTTCCAACAAGATCAAACCGTTCTTCGAATAAGTTCAGAAAACTTATTCGGAGGAATTTGCAGAAATTCTCCCGACAAGTTTGCAAAACTTTTTCTCACAAGTTCAGAGAACTCCTTTCAAGAAATGCAAAGTGCTTCTTCTGAAAGGTCCAAACAACTTTTTCCAATGATTCTTTCAATTAAATATGCCCGTACAAAGCCCATGACTTTCGCTCACATATCAGGTAAAGGGTGTACCATATAAAATCCACACACAAAATTCATTCGCAAAATTTGAGCCAAACCAAATTTTCATGGAGGTAAACAAAAAAAAAATTAAAAAAAAAAACAGTAACAATTAAAGTTAGTTTTGGCATCATTCATTTAATTTACTTCGCCTTTATATCCGAATGCCTGAACCATGGCCTTAACCCCAGCCATAAGGTTCTGCACGACCTCAGAATCGTTCGTTTTTTGCATATTAACCCATGCTTTATTCATTTCTCCTACATTCTTCACCACTTTATGTCGTTTTGGCCCCGTATTTTTCTATTGGGTGCAGTTCCGCAGTTCGTCGGACTGCCGTCAGCCTTCAGGAGAGGAAAAAGCCGCTTTTGGAGACGCTCTTCCAAATACACCTGTCTAATCATGGTGCTTGCGGTAACGAAAGGTGTAATCCGCTTTCTAATGATCGGAATGGGATACCGCTTATGACGTTATAGTCGTTCCTCTTATTTTCTGCTGTATAAGCCTTACTAGCAAACTGCACTGTGTAGTTCATTTCGTTTTCGAACGTACGAGCGGGTTTGGCCAATTCATTGTAGATCATAACCTTAAGAAGCTGGGTACGACCAAATCTCTCATGGTCGTCTAGACTGTAAAGGGTGCAAAGGAATCAGGAATGTCTTATCAAGAAAATGGTGACAAAGTGCTGCTAGGCGTAGTAATTTTTTATAGATTGTACTCGACATCCTTGTCGTTTTTCAAAACCTTCCCTGTTTTTCGGAGGGGAACCCTTCATAATCGTCAGAATTTTTCTATTAGGCGAAGTTCTAGCAAGTTGGGCGGATTTGTCTCCTTCGGAAAAAACAACCTTGTTGGCTTCGTATCACTCACCAGTTTTGCGTAATGGCACGATGACAGATCCGGCTAAACAGAGTGTTACTTTCGTGGGACCGGAGGAAGGACAGCAGGCGATTCTGGTGGCAATTTTCTTTATGTATTTGGCCGTTGATGGAGCCGGTCGTTATGTACGGCTTGATGAATTTGCCGCACCCACAGATCGCCTGCCACACCAAGTAGTTCTTGGTAAATTTGTCGACTTTCTTCTTTCGGAACATGTCCGAAACATCCAGGCGGGACTTGCTGACAAAAAACTTCAGGCCGGGAATCTGCTTGGCGTACGCTTTAATGTACGTCTTGTCGTCCATTACGATGCATTTGGGCTGCACCCACGGCTCGCGGTACAGCTTCCTGGCGCCGGATTTGGCCACCGTATTCTGTGTATCGGTTCGGTTGGGCGCTTTTCTTACCTTGAAGACATGGAGTCTGGCCCACTTCATAGACTTCATGCTAGACGAACCAGACGGAAGAAAATAACTTTTTTGGCCACGTCCCGAAACGAATTACGCTTGAAGTACTCCCTCACCCTTCCTGGGTTCGCGGGGTCGGTCGTCTTCGTTTTTCCTCCGCTTCCCGCCGGGCCGGGGGGGGGTTTGGTTTTTTTGAATGTTTTTCGGGGGGGGGGGATGATGGTGTCGTCTTTTTTCTGTGTGGGGCGCGTGCGGGGGGGGGGGGGGCTTGGCGTTTCCCCGGTGAGGCTGTTTTTTTTTTGTGGTGGTGGTGCGGGGGCGGGGGGCGCCTCGGGAGGGGCGTGGGGGGGGGTGATGTGATATTTCTGGTGTAGTTTTTACACTTTTAACTAATTTTTTTTTAAATTTATTTTATTTTTTTAAAAAAAAAATACACTCAGGAAAATAAACTTAAGAATTTCATAAGGTTCAACTTATGAACGATGCTTTGGAATTTCATAAGGCTGACTTATGAATGAATTTTGTTTCACACGACGTTGTTCTTGTACGCCATTTAAGCTTCCCTGATTATAAGAGCTGATATATACTAGTGGGCAAGTCACTGGACCTATAACCTCAACGTTCAAGGTTCGAATCCAGGTTGCTCCACATTTTTATTTTTTCAACATCATTATATTTCATAAGGCAAATTTATGAAATTCATGCTTATAGCAAATAATCATAATGAAATCTTATGAAAGTCAAAATTTTATTTCGCTGAGTGCAAAAGAAAGTGTTGCATTTTTATCGAATACAATCTTTCTAAGGTTTGCATTAATTTTCTAGTTCATGCAGCTCCCCCGGTGGGGGGGGCCCAAGGGCTTTGTGGGGGGTTAGGGGAGCTGTTTTTTTTGGGGGGGGGGATTTGCGGTGTCTGTTTAGGGTGTGGGGGGGTTTGTCCGGGGCGAGTTAGTGGTCGCACAGCCAACGAAATCCTCAGCTGCTTTTCTAAAGTCATTAAGACGCATACATTCAGTTCAAAACATATTCATATGTCAAACGCGATTTCCGTCGTGTTTGAAGAGCTGACTAAAGAAATAACATATGGGTAACATAACAAATTTTTGCATTCAAAATAAATCGTTCATCCTAGTCAACTGTCATTACATTTTCGATATTGAGAGTTCACAGTACTTACCGCGTCATGGAAATCTTTCAACAACAACCAAATGAAGAAGTAACTAAGACTGGTTGTTTTAGGTTTAACATATGGGCTGAACTGATGTTCTACCAGGATTCACTATTCAAATATTATCAACTCCTTTAAATCGTTGATATTCACTTCACCTGGATACATAAACCATATTCTGATACTTTCAAACATCAATCAATCCACAATACTGCCATATGCTAACCACTTGCCACCGACACACTTCCGACCCCAATTTCCCTTATTTATTATTTTTAAAACCCGCCGCACGTCACTTTAGAAAGAGAACCAAGTAGAGAGCACAAACCGAAGACAAACGGCGCACAAAAATACAAAACACAAAAACACAAACTCTCGATCGATTCGACTATAATATACATTCACGCCGTTCCGAGATCAACGCCAAACAGCAGTGCCATGCCTCGTAAGAGGCAGGGAAAATAAAACAATCACCAACCTATGCTTCACTCGCCCAAATTGAATCACTCCGCGCAAGGTAGTCTAACAGCACGCAAACTGTCAAATATTTCCAAACAGCGACGGTTTTCCACGCTGAAATTACACGGAAGTTGCGACGCATTCGCGATCGCGATCCTCTACGCTAGAAACGAGCTATTCGTGTGTCCGACTTGGCCAGCGGTTGCCACGAAACTGAGTTGCGATGAGCGCGCTCCGTCCCCTGGTGAGTGATCATTGCATGTGGTTGGAAAATTTCTCGTGAAACGTGAGAGAATATAGCAGATGGAGCGAATTTCGTCGATCGAATCGATGAAACATGGAAGCACCAGTTGCGGTAGGTTGTGGTTCGATTCAAAATAGAAACTGCTCGCCTGTTGGGTTGTGTGCCTAACTATCTTCAACACGGCACCAGCTTACTGGGGATGCTGGTGGTCATTTGAGATGGGGGAAATCTAGAGGAGTGTGGCAGAAGTTACAGGCGTACAAGTTTGGAACCAAGTGAGCGAGGTTAAGAGTTCAGAGACCTGAAGTTGTACTGACTGGGTTGAGGTGTTTGTAGGTAGTCTCATGCTGTAGAGCGGAGTGTTTGCTGCTGGCGTGACTGATCGGTCAAAATCGGTCGCAATTTGATACGTTGCTGTTTCTATCAGGTGGCATTACGTGATTCGTGCCAGAGGCTCAATTACATCGCAATGATTGTGGTGACTTTTCTCCGGAAGAGCGATCGAGCAATCTCGGTAGTCTTCCTGATTTAGCAGATTCCAATGTATCTTCAAAATTTAATTCAAAAAAGACTGAAACGTTTAGGTAGAAGTGAAAGCGGCATAGTCGAATCTCGTTTCCTCTAATAGGTGTATTTCCTCATTTTTAGATAAATAAATAAATTAACGGTTTCATTGTGTTTGGCTCATGATCTGCTGGCAACACGACCTTCGAGCAAGGCCATTTTGGAGGTTGTTTTACTATGAGCAACTCACCGCTGACGGAGTTTGATAAGGATGATTGATGGAAGCCAAGGACTACGAGTTGAGTTTTATTTTGTTAATGCAAGAGAAAGTGCAAAGTATCATTTATATTTTAGTTCCTATCAGGTTTGATCGATTATCTTTTTATATTAAACCTTCATTTTTTTTTTATATAGTTTGACACCAAACTATATAGCCGTGTTCACGAGAGAGAGAGAGAGAGAGAGAGAGAGAGAGAGAAATCGCTGAAGAAGGTCCCTAGGCGTAGATAGAGAGAGAATTACATCGTATCCAACCACACGGCCATCCATTTTAACTCAGTTTCGAGTAGTTTTTGACTCACTTTCGTCAATAGTGGAGTTACTCAAATTTGAGTAAATGTAACTGGGATTGGCAAGTCGACAAATCAAAAACATTCATCTGATTTGAGTCGATGTTTTTGATTTGAGTCAAAAATGACTCAAAACTGAGTTAAAATGGATGGCCGTGCAGTGGTTGCACATACTGAACAATTAACATTAACGGACACTTAACGAACAATACAACGCCCGGTGGACCAGTAGAGTAGGGTCATGTTCCACCAGATGGAGCGGGAATGGAGCCTTCACTATGTGACAATACGCTTGAATGACGGGTGGATTATCTTCTCTACTCTCACCCAAAGTATTTTACAATTCCCGTCCGATTCATGCAACAACATTAACCCTTATGTGTTCGACCAAAAAAAAAAAAACACCTTTAAGTGATCGACAGGGTACCCGGGTACCTACCAAATTTATAACTTTGGCTATCATTGGCCGATTTTAATTCTTTTGGTATCGTTAGATTCAAAAACTCATTCGCTTCAGAGACATTATCAGCAATGACCATTTGAATTCACCTGGTTCCCGTTAATCCGGGTTTCCGAGGCAGTGGTCCGGTACGGAGACACTATTTGGAAACATCTATTGAATTTCCAGGAATGAATGTAATATTTGGATCTTTGGAATAATTTTTAGTAGAGGAGGGCAAAATGGCTCACTATAGCGAGCGGTTCCGAACAGTTCCGCTCATCGAAGTGAGCTAGTTCTTCAAAACCGTTCATTTGCTCTTTTCGTAGCACCTAGCTAATTCTGATCAGCGTATTGAGATTTTTAGAAAAAAATGTGTATTTTTCGTTGCAATATTCGATTTGTTTTTCTTTTTTTTTTTCTTTTAAAAACAGTAATTACAATTTACGAAATATGTTTCGCGGTTAGCCTACTATGTTTCTCACCAATCAGTTGTTCTGATTTGGAAAAGATCCGTTCACAAAGTACGCGCTGCAGGAATGCATAACCTTATCATTATCTGATGCAGGTGCCGTTTGGGGTTCAGCTTGCTAATTTTCATACGTAGTATCAATATTCTTCCGCATTTTGTACACGAGACCTAAGGAGTGTATCGAATATAAGCTATCCACGTACATTTGCGTTGTACGCATGTATTTGTGATGGTTTTGTATGCTCTGAACACTGCATGCTGTGCGTTTGACTGTCAGCTTTTGTTTACTTGTTTGTGCGGTTCAAATTCTGCGTTTTCAAAATGTTGCGTATTGAAAAGGAAGTGAAAATTAAGGTTCTGGACACATGGCTTAGTGAGAAGGGTATTACTATGCGAAAATTGGCGAAGCGGTTTGGAATTCATCATGCGAGTGTTAAAACCATCATTAATAAGTTTGGGGAACAGTATTCTTTGGATGAGCTACCAGGAAGAGGCAGAAAACTCGGTTCTTCCAACCCGAAACTGGAGCAGAAAGTGGTATCTCTAATCATGAAGAACAAATCAATGTCAATACGTGATTTGGCCTAAACAGCAGGAACGAGTGTCGGAATGATCCAGCGTATCAAGAGGCGAAACCACCTGAAGACCTACAAGAAGCAGAAAATCTCGAAACAAAGTGCAGAACAGAAGAAGCGAGCAGCAACAAGGGCCCGGAAATTGTATTCGCGTCTTTTGCAGCGTCCGGATGCATGCGTTTTGATGGACGATGAGACCTATGTAAAGGAGGACTCAAAAACCCTTCCAGGTCCACAATACTTTACTGCCGTCGTTGG
Organism: Aedes koreicus; assembly: GCA_024533555.2. Classification (NCBI taxonomy): domain Eukaryota; kingdom Metazoa; phylum Arthropoda; class Insecta; order Diptera; family Culicidae; genus Aedes; species Aedes koreicus. The sequence continues at coordinate 582,039 of JAHHFK020003279.1, forward strand.
GGAGGTTGTGAGCGATGCGGACAGGTCGATTCAAGTGGAGAAATTCGGTCGAAAGGTACTGGTATGGCAAGCAATATACAAAACAAATTTTTCTAACTCAAAGGTTCATTTCGTTATAACTCAGAATCTTGTTGAAGATTTTGCTCTTGAGGAAAGACAAGACTCGATTGTGAAGAAGGAACATGAACGCGCCCACCGAGGCATTGCCGAAGTAGAGAGCCAAATCAGACGGTCTTATTTTTTCCCCAGAATGGTAGTAAAAATTCGGCAATTTATCAATTCATGCCCAATTTGCGCTCAACACAAATGTGAGCGCAAACCATATAATATTAAAATTTCACCCCGTCCAATAGAACACGGTCCGTTTCATAGAGTCCACATGGACATTTTTAGCATGGACAAATATTACTACTTGTCGCTCATTTGTGCATTTTCAAAACACTTACAACTCATCGAAATCAATTCACGAAATCTCATAGATATAAAAAATGCATTATCTCAATATTTTAGAACATTCAAACCACCCAGACAAATTGTCTGCGACCATGAAGCAGCATTTACCAGTATACAGTTTCAAGATTTTTTAGCCAACCTCGGAACCACTATAGAGTTTGCTTCCTCATCAGAATCCAGTGGCCAAATAGAAAAAACTCACAGTACCGTCATAGAACTGTATAACACGAATAAACATAAATTCAACAATACTAGATCACCAGAAATAATGCAAATAGTAACCGCCTTATATAATGATACAGTGCACTCTGCTACATCCTACACACCAAACGAAATCATTTTCAATCAAAGAAATGCAATAGACCCAAACGAAATAGCGGAAGGCGCAAACCAAATCTTTGAAATTGTTTCGAAGCATCTGACTAAGGCGTCTAACAAAATGGAAAAATATAATAAATCCAAAGAAGACCCACCTCATGTGAGAACAGTAACGTTTACATTAAAAAGAATACGAGAAAAAAATTATATCCTAGGTTCTCGGCAACCAAATGCTTAGAAAACAATGACAGGAACATAAAAATACAACGAAATGTGAAAAGAAATAAAAATAAGCTAAAGCGAATACGAAACACAAACTAATACTTCATTTTTTTCTATTTTCAGAACTCTCCCCCCTCATCCTGAAGGAATATACAAGATTTTTTGTTTTTTCATTTCAGAAAACAAATATCTTTAATCAAGCCTGCATTATTCACCCTTTCATTCTTTCCTGCTCTTTTAATTTTAGCCCTACAAGGAACCCTTGGAACCGCAATTATACTAAGGATAAGCATTTTAAACTAATTCTATAACCGATATAAGAACACACGAGCTGTGAACAGCAAAATTTAACTTAGACAATGAATTGGAAATGTTTACTATTCTTAATCAGCTTTTCAATTACCACCATTCATGGACAAAGATTAGAAATCAAAAATTTAAACGATCAACCAATCATACAACTAGTGATAGGAAAATGTAGAATACAAACTGGAAACATTAATATTATACACCCAATCAATATTACAGATTTAGAAGTAACCGTTGATCTTTTGACTAATATAATCTATCATAAAACAAACAATTATTTGTCTCAAATTGCTAAGCATAAAACAAAAGAATTACATTCAAACCTTTTAGAGATTAGGCCTAGGAATTATCGAAGTAGAAGAAGTCTTGAACCAATTGGAACAGCGTGGAAGTGGATAGGAGGTAGCCCGGATGCAACGGACCTGAGAATTATCAATCAAACCATGAATGAACTAATCACCAGCAATAATCAGCAATATAAGGTGAACGAACAACTTGGTAACCGACTCGCAGCAATAACTAAATCAATCAACGACATAATTGAGAGCAAAACAAAAAACAAAATCTTACTTGACGAGATAGACACCATTATTACCATCATGAAGATAGACATAGTCAACAAACTATTAGAAGATATTGCGGAAGCCGTCATACTATCAAAACTGTCAATTTCAAGCAATAAGATATTATCACTGAGTGAGATATCCATCATTAAGTCAATTTTAGAGGAACAAGGAATAATAACAGATCTCCCTGACGAAGCACTCAACCTAGTTAAACCCAGTATCGCTGTCAATGGAAAGACTCTTTTGTACATTATTAAAATTCCTCAAGTTTACCAAGAAGAAGGAACTCTCTTGCGCATCGTTCCATAAGCAAGTAGAGGACAAATTATTACAGAATCACCAAACTTTCTGATAAAATTAGGAAAAGAACTGTATTCAACTACACAACCAAATGAGTACATTCAACGAAGTACATACATCAACAAATATTCGGACCATTGTATCCAACCCATAATAGAAGGAAGAGCTAGCAAATGCTCAACGAAAGAATCACTACAGACCAAAATACAAGCTTTAACAGAAGATATGATACTAATCAGTACTGCCAGGAACGGCCTGCTTAAATCAAATTGTGGCCCTGATAATCGCAACATAACAGGAAATATTCTAGTATCATTTTCCAATTGCTGCATCCAATACAATAATCAAACCTTTTCGTCAACAACAAAAAAGATAAACACAATCATGTTAGAGGGAGCAATGCACAACATTTTAATAGACCAGCAACCGGAGGAAAACGTCTTGGAGATTGTTAACAACATGACCATTACAAACAGGAAGAAAATTGACCATGTCTATCTGATGCAGTTCAACAGTAAATTGTGGGATTGGAGCCTACTCGGTGGAATCTCCATCTCGACAACACTAACCATAACCATGTCAATTTTTGCTATTTTGATCTATAGAAAATCATTATATAGAATCCTAACGAAGATTGCGAGGAAAAAGGAATCCAAGTCCCCGTCATCTGGAAATCAACCAAATCAGGACGCGTGAGGTCACGCTTTTTCACCCCCCGGAGGAGTTACGTTGGCACCTGCACCGAGTATTGCTGACGATCCAGAACGCCCTCAGCAACAGCTACGGAATTTCGATTGCACTCGTCCCTAAAAGTGCTGACCGACAGAATGGCCCCAGCAACGAGACCGGACGTGGTCGCCGATCGAACTTCACACCCATTGCAGCGTCAGCAGTATTCAAACGAGTAGCAAATAATAAGTAGGGACCTTTGGAGAAACAAATTCATTTCAGTTCGTGTACGCGAGTAGATAAGAAGTCAATCCTGACTTATAATTGATTAGTTTAAAGTTTAAGTAATGCAAGTTTAGTTTAAGTAATGCAATAAATTTAGTTAAATAAAACATTTTTTTTCGAACATTCCGAGCCACGACTCGTTAATATATATCATCCGGATAAGATCCGAAACCAAAGGACAAATGTAAATTAAAACCAGACTTTGAAGTCAACCATTTTTTACACTACCGGAACTATAAATGCGGAAATCTATCGATCTGAGTGTCTCCAGAAGAGATTGTTGCCTTTATATAAGAAGCATAGTACATCTCCACTGTTTTGGCCGGATTTAGCGTCGGCTCACTATGCCAAAACCACTATCAATTGGCTTGCGGAAAACGGTATAGATTTCGTTGAGAAAAATATCAATCCACCAAATTGCACTCAGCTTCGACCCATCGAACGTTACTGGGCAATCGTGAAGAGGGTCTTCAAGAAGACTGGTAAGGCAGCTGCGAACATGCAGGAGTTCAAAAAAAATTGGGCTCAAGCGTCCAAAAAATGCGATGCAACACTTGTCCGGAACTTGATGAAGAGCATTCGATCCAAAGTTCGAAAATGTGTGAAGGAATAACTTAAATTTCATCCGGTCTTCATTATGTTCAAGTTTAACCTCGTACAATAAAGGATCAATTTTTTGTATGAATAAAATATCGGTTTTCAACATAATTTGAAAGAAAGTTTGTGGATAGCTTATTTTCGATACACTCCTTAGGTGCGTTAATCTCCACATCTCCAAAACCTTGCTTCTTAAACCGTTGATCGAGAAAGATGGCTTGAGCGATCAGTTTATTCGATTCTTTTTCCCCGAACCGCTTGATGAGACTATCTTCCAGTTCATCTACCAACTTTTCGATATTTGGAGCAAGAAAATCGTTTGAATGCAGTTTGATCCGTTCCCTCATAATGTAGGCAAGTACTGAGCTTTAGGTAAGTAAACAGATTTACCTGACGAAATTTCAATCGAAACCTCCTTGAAAAGGCCGAGAAGCGGGTCGAATCCAATAAGGCCAAAGTAGAACTTAACTTAGCAACTTAGCATCTTTGTTCAATAGCAATCGTTCTAACATATCGAACGTGGAGTTCTATGTCGTCAGAACATCCTGGGGTGGCATTACGTAGCTCGAAACGATCGTTATTTTTTTGTACGAACGCTTGTGAGCAAACGTTCTTCGTTTCGAGATCCGCAAAACGGCTCCTGCTTTAGCTTAGGCTGATGGTATACTGAAAGCGATTGGAAGCGTTCACGCGAGCGAAAGCGTTCGCGTCAAAACACTTTTGATGAAAATATATGCATATCGCGTAAACCTGATATAGCCAACGCGACGCGATGCGGTGCGAAGCGGGTGCCAAACGCGTCTAAGCAGCCCGAGTGGTGTTTTGACGCGCATAAACGCTAGAGGTTCTGCGGCTGGGCAGTTTTGTTACTATTCTGCTGACAGTGGTGGACGGATATCGATGCGGAAAATTTATTGTTTGTTTCTTGATTACCGAGATTTTCAGCCTCGGGCTGGTTCATCTCCCATGGTAGTCACGCAAACACCGCTTTTGGGCATTTTCGTAACTTTTTCGGGGTCGCCCCCCGGAAAATTTAATTTATGCAGTTTTTGCGAAAAAAAAAAGCGTTGAAGATCAGAGCTAGTGGTGGTAAATGTACATTTTTCGCAAAATAGATGCTCGCTGCGAATACCGAGGACCGCACACTACCAACAGTTGATAGATACAGAGAACGCGGAAGAAAGAGGAAAATGTTGTCGTATTCTTGCCGACAGTTTCAAACAGTTTAAAAATTGCATGTACCTGTATTTGATAGCTTGATTAACCAACACTGGTCAGAGCTCGGTGCTGAACTTTAATTTATAAAATGTTCAGTGAAGCTTAAAGAATTTGAAACCGAATGTGCCGTGAGCCTTGTTTCTACATGCACGGCCCATCTTGACACGGGAAATCTAGGATGGTTTTTTAATACTACAAAACTTTTTAAATCTTTCCAAACAAAGATTCAAGATCTCAACTCTCAAATACGGTGGGCCGTCCCATGCGGAAAGAGAATCCGGGTATTTCCTTAACTCCGGATTGAGCCGATAAAATTCTCCATCCGTTTTAATCGGTTAATCGGATGCACGGCGAGTTCCCTTGTTTTATTAAAAATAAAATCAATTGTCAAAAATATTCTTTGTGCGAAAAACAACAAAAAAAGCAAAAACGGGTAACAAATGGTTAAAAAAACTTTCTTCTTTTTGTTTAATTTAGTTTCATCCGATGTTTAATACAGCAATAGCCACACCCCTCAGCTGCAAAATGATTTTGCTTTGTTGTCGGTGTCTGATTTTATAACTAAAGCCCGTCTCCTCTAATTAAATTTCCTTCGTACTGCATTCTCGTGCCTGTCTTCTTTGTAGGCAATGCTATAAATATCAGTATAAAGCACACGGTTTGAACCATTCCAATTCGAACAAGCGACACGTACGGTCGTGTTTTTGGCTCTCTCGTAAAAAAAGTGTTTTTCCCGTTTCAAAAAACCAAGATAATGTGCTCGACGGAGGCTGACTACCGTGCTGTTGGTGCTCACCTAGTCGCCAAACAACACGAGTTTTACACTCACAATGCACCCGAAAAAAAAACCGCTGAAGGTGATTCTTCGTGGCCTTCCAGAATTCACTCCGGAGGAAATAGTCGCTGAGCTGCAAGCGGCGGCTCTGAAACCAGTGAAGGTGTTCCTAATCAGACGTCAACAACATGCAAATCATCGGGATCAACTCTATCTGGTCACTTGGAGAAGGGTTCCGTCCCGATAGCGGACCTGTTGAAAACACGGGCCCTTTTCAACGTCATTATCGAGTGGGACCCGTATCGTCCGAGGCAACACGACGTGCCACAGTGCGGCAAGTGTCTGGCGTTTGGTCATGGGACCCGAAACTGCCACATGAAACCCCAGTGTGGAAAGTGTGCAGGAGCGCACACAACCATGGATTGCGCCCCGATGGATGAAGGTGCCCCATCAAAGTGCGTCAACTGTGGCGGTAATCACGAAGGCAGCAACCGAGCTTGTCCCAAACGAGCGGAGTATTTGGCCATCCGCAAGCAGGCGTCCACCAAGTCTCGGCCTGGTCAACGCCACCCGCCACCTCGAATGGACGAAGAAAATTTGCTGACGCTCCGGTACCAAGTGCCGAACGTGCCGCCAGTTCCGTTAAACCATCGCCATGCAAACCGCCCATCAGCATCCGTTCAGCAACGATTCGCGGCAGCCGCCGCCGCCCCCGTGCCGGCTCCTGCTCCAGGCTGGTGCAATCCGAGTTGTAGTTCCTCCACGCAACCACCCACCGAAGGACAGCTCTATGACACGGAGCAAATGGTCGAGTTTGTCCAAGAGCTCTATCGCCAACTACGTTCCTGCCGCTCGAAGGAGGAACAGCTCAAAGCCACCACATCCGTGACGATGGAATTTATTTTCAAATATGGACCATAATCGCTCCATCAGCATCCTGGATTGGAATGCTTGTTCCGTCCGGAACAAAACCGGAAGGTCATCGACATCGCCATCGTCACCGAGACACATCTCAAGCCGGAACACAGCGTATTCATCCCAGGATACCGGATTGTGCGACTTGATCGTAGCGGCTCTAGTGGAGGAGGAGTTGTGATCGCCCTGCGCTACAACATCAACTGGCATCCGAGTTTTCAGCTGCAGTGACGAAAATTATTAAGGTCAGAATGTTGGACCTTAAGAATAACAATTTTGCCGACAAGATCCGCTCTCTCCCAGATTGTGCAAAGCCGCTCTGGAAGTGGACAAAAAAATTGAAAACTAAGCCAAGGCCCAATCCACCGTTGATCCCACTAGACAGCAATGACTCTAAGGATCGCTTGATAACTCCTGCAGAAAAGGCTGCTGAGATAAGTCAACATTTCGTCAGCTCCCACAATTTCGGACAAAACACCGCCAGCCCACATGAAGCTGCCGCTAGCGCGCTTATTAATTACATCCATATAAGCCCCAACGACTTCACAGAAGAGTTGGAGATCACAGCTGACGAATGGTTGACTTATATCAAAGGCTCAAAGAACATGAAGGCCCCAGGTTTCGATAACATCATGAACTTCTAGCTCAAACAATTGAGCCTCCAGTTCTATAACCATCTGGCGATGGTTTTCAACCAATGTCTCCGACTTGGCTACTTCCCCTCGTGTTGGAAGTCAGCCAAAGTCATCCCCATCCAGAAACCTGGGAAAGATCCTTCATGTTCCAAGAGCTATAGGCCCCTCAGCCTTCTCTCAGGAGTATTGAAACTGTTTGAGAAAGCGATCCACTGTTAGCTTCTCTCGTCTGCCGACGAGTTTAACATCTTGTTCGATGAGCAGTTCGGATTCCGACGTTGTCGCTCAACAGTGCACCAACTTAACCGAGTAACCAACATCCTCAAGTGGAACAAGTCTGTTGCGAAATCATCTGCCATGGCACTTCTCGATATCGAGAAGGCCTTCGATAACGTGTGGCACGATGGCCTGGTGTATAAGCTAAAAAGATACAATCTTCCTATCTTCCTGGTGAAGATAATCAAAAATTATCTGTCGGACAGGACATTCCGTGTTTCGCTGCAAGGTGCAGTTTCCGATGCACAGGAGATCTCCGCCAGTGTTCCACAGGGAAGTATACTAGGTCCACTTCTCCCTGAAAATGGATCTCTGTCGTTGTTTGCCGATGTGCGGTATCATCGTCGTCCACAATGGTAGGATAACAAGAGCGCATACAGCGAAACTGCAGCGAAGCCTGAATGTTCTGTCAGAATACTTTACCGAAAAGAAGATCTGTATCAACGCGGCGAAGACCCAGGTCATTCTCTTCCCATACTCCAATTCTTCAAGACTTGTTCCGCCTTAGGATTGTAAAATTAGCCTAAACAACACAACGGTGGAATGGGCCAAATCGGCTGTTTATCTTGGCGTTACCATAGACAGCAAGCTTATTTTCAAGGAGCAGGTTGACAAAACTGTCACAAAGTGCAACGTTCTGTTGAAGCTACTGTACCCATTTACCCACAGAAGGTCTACATTATCCCTGAAAAACAAGCTTGCTGTCTACAAGCAAATCATACTTCCAGTCATCGAGTACGGCATGCCAATCTGGGAGAGTTGCGCAAAAACACATCACCTTAAACTACAGCGTGTTCAAAACAAGTTCCTCAGGGTGATCCTGAACATCCCTCCGAGGACAAGAACATCTGAGTTCCACCGTCTGGCCGAGATAAATATGCTCGATGATCGGTACAGGGCACGCTGCCTGACATCGGATCACCAAATCATCCGGAATCTGGTTCCCCACCCCTAGGATTTTCAAATTGTAGTTGTAGTTGTAGTTTAAGTAGGTTATCAAATTTTAACAAACAATGGGCTGATCTGAAAAAATAATTAAAACACAAAACACACTAAACACATCAATCACATAAAACACTTAAACAAAGCTGAGGAGCCCAATGGGCTAAAACACTTAAAATTTGTTATTTAGTATGTAAGACAAAGAATTAAAATAAAGATCAATTTTAGGTAGGTAGTAGTACGATTTTAACCAAAATGATTTCATTGGGATATTCAAGTTCAATTGAGCGGCGAGTACGGTTGTGTTTTTCGCTCTCTCGTTACGAAGATTTTTTCTAGTTTTTTTTCTAATCACTTCCGTTTTCTCACGATCGTGCGCCTCGCCCAACGTGGGGGTTCGGGCTCCACGACCCTGAGATTAAGAGTCTCATACTCTACCAACTGAGCTAAGGCCTGTACTCGAAAAAAATGCACCATTTTTATCCGTGTGTAACTTTTTTGTCCGTGGGTAAAAATTGATGAAAATCTGGGTATAACTAGTTTGGAGTTTGTTTGTTTATTAAAACACGGCGGCCAAATCCCGCGCAAGGAAACTGTATCGAGAGTGGTTAACGAAACCGATGTGTGTGGTTATGGATGACGAAACCTACATCAAGGCAAACGTAAAGCAGAAACCGGGGCTGGGGTTCTACATTGCCAAATCACGGTTTGATGTTCCGGAAGACATAAGAAGAAGAAAGTGGACAAATTCGCCAAAAAATACTTGCTCTGGCAGGCCATATGCCAATGCGGTAAACTGGGTAAACCGTACATCACAACGGGTACCATCAACAGCGAAATTGACCGCACCGAGTGCCTCCAGAAGCGTCTGTTGCCCTTCCTGTGGTCCCACAGAGGCGATACATTATTTTGGCCGGACCTGGCATCATGCCATTACGCGCGATCGACGTTGGATTGGTACAGAGACAATAACGTTGTTTTTGTACCAAAAACCGCCAACCCCCCAAATTCACCAGAGATTCGTCCGGTGGAAAGATTTTGGGCCATAATGAAGGCCAATGTTCGAAAATCGTCCAAGGTGTTTAAGAACGAGCTGAAGTTGAAGAAAGAATGGATGAAAGTGACCAAAAAGGTCGGCTCCACCATTGCACAAAATGTAATGAGGGGTTTTAAGGGAAAGGGGTGGGCTTTCAGCGATGGAAAGGAAATTGTATGAAGTAATTATGCCGAAATATAATCCATATGTACTGTGGGGGAAATTCGTTTAAACGCAAGGTCATTTTTGGTTTTATTTCCAATACAAAAGATCGAAACAAAACGTCAAATACAGTTTACTAAAGCCTATCAGTAGTTACGTTTTTGAGAACACAATTTGAACGGAAGTTCATTGTGATCTCTGAAAAAATCCAAAAAAGGTGATTTTAGAGGGGAAATTCGTTTAAACGCACACTAACGTAAAGTCGCATTGACCGTACCTATGCTACTGTTATCTTCCGAATCTGTCATATTTACACTGTATAGCCCTCGTCCGCCATAAACACGAGTTTGAATTTGCGTTCCGCGGTAGTTGTTGCTTGTTTTCGGCAAAATGGGTAAAGGAAAGTATTTAAGCCAGTCGGAGCAAATACTGGTTCGAGAACTCAAAAGTCGCGGTGAGAGCAATCGCGAAATTGCACGTGTGATCCACAGATCGGAAGCTGCAATCAGGAACCTGCTGAAAAAAGCCAAGAAGTATGGCGTAAAAAAGAAAACAACGGGAAATTCGAAGATTACCAATCGTGTTCGGAAACAAATTATACAAATGGGTGACTCTGGAAACTTCTCTGCTGCGCAAATCAAGCAAGAAATGGGGCTTTCCGTTTCTAAGAGGCGTGTACGGCAGATTCTACATGGATGTGGCCACTTATAGTACACAAAAAACCAAACAAAAAACCAATCTTCAACCGGCTCACATTAACGCTAGATAGAATTTCGCTAAAAAATACATGTCGTGGACTACGGAATGGGACAATGGCCCAGACTGCACCGCATATTATTGGCACGATTTGAGGAAATCTCCGCAGGTTAAGTTGAGCAAGAACTTTGGAGGTGGCACTTTAATGTCTTGGACTGCTTTTTCGATCCATGACCCCTATTGTCACCATTTCGACCAGGATGAATTTGGAAAAGTACTTGAAGCTTCTGGAAGATGTTTTGATCCCGTTTACTGAAGACGTTATGCCGGAAAATTTCGTATTTCAACAGGATAATGCAGCAATTCATGTCAGCAAGCAATCTTTGAAATGGTTTTCTGAACGAGACATCAGTCTTCTGGATTGGCCAGCTCGTAGTCCAGATCTAAATCATGTCGAGAACTTGTGGGGCATCCTGGCACGACAGGTTTACAACGGCGGAAGGCAGTTTAAAACAGTTCGTGAACTTGAGTCAGCCGTAAGAGAAGCCTGGAGCTTGATACCTGATAAAACTCTGCAGAAGCTGCCGAACAAAATTTCCGAAACTATTCAGAAAAACGGAAAGCAAGCGAAGTATTAACTATTGTTTATTCTTGATTTTTGAACTGTGAATTCGATTTGATTAATAAAACTACAAGCGCGTTTAAACGAATTCCCTTGGAACCCGGTTCCCGGAAGGCTGCCAGGGGTGGCCACATTAGCCGAATATTTCCAGAATGACCACCAAAAGGTTTTGTTTCGCGAAATCATGAAGTTTGAGGTGTCGCAAGCCATGTTCTGGTACCGTTATGATCCTGTTCAGTGTTTCGGGAAGGGTACTTACCCCACGGTTCCCCTGAATATATCCGGAACTACGTAAAATTTCAGAATGTCCGATACTGAATCAAAAACTAGGACAAGTTTGTGATCGTTTGCAAAAGGTTGCATCCAATTTGATTACGATTTCGCAGAATGACAGGTAAATGAAAATCCAGTTTTTTTTTTCAAAAAGAGGGGTCAGGCATGTAGGTGTTAATGAAATCCATATTCAAACAAGATAGGGAAACACACTTAAAGATGAGCGACCTTTTCACAAAAACCCAGGCATTTCATAAACTTCAGTGTTTTCACCGGTTCAGAGCACTGCAGGCATTTCGATTCAATTCTGTTTTCAAAGCTATGGTGACATGTCAATTCATGTTTTATTCAATAATAACATGTGAAATACGCCTTAGCCGATACATAACTGTACACGGAAAAAAAAAATACCCATTTGAGCAGTTGCGTGTGGGAAGCCAATTTTGGGTATAGGTGTGTTAACGTACCCGTTGTGTATAAATAACTAACTTTTGGGTGAAATTCTACCCAAAAGTAAGTTATTTATACCCAACGGGTCGGTTAACATAACTATACCCAAAATTGGCTTCCCACACGCAACTGCTCAAATGGGTACTTTTTTTCTTCCGTGTAGGGTGACTGAACGTCACGCAAAAAATGTCATTTTCAACCACCATCCCTACCTACTGTTTATATGGATCGTCACAGTTCCCATACCTCTCCCCTAAAAGCGTGATGTGAAATGGTCATCAGCTCAAAGATAAATTATGCTTGAATGATTGGTTATTATACGCGCAGTCTTTTGTGATCATAATATGCCATATTATGACTCGCTGAAGCGAGAGGTAGAAACTTGCGTGAACAGGTGGTCGATCGCACTCTACTTCCAGGTAGTCAACTCACAACTCATGTTTTGAATCCCCTTTAATAACGTCCAAAACTCTATACTAATCACCTACAAGCCTGAGATTCCGCATGTAAAACCTACTCCCCTACTGTTTATCAAACAAATCTAGGTTTTGTTTGTTTACTATCAACACGATGTTTTTCAGTGACTCACTAATTTCTTTTTAATTGAGCTCTTACTCACTCATCATAGGATCAACGTCTGAACGTTACCGTCAGGATTCTTCCTCACATATATCTGGTATAGCAAAACTGGTTTTGGAATTTGGTATTTCCATATTCACATGGCATAATGTATCCACAACTTTCAGCACTGTCGAGGGCAGTTGAGTCTGGGCCTTTGAGTTACGTTGACCTACCAGTGTTGAATGGGAAGATCGAAGAACCTACAAAATGGCATACTTCGGAGCTACAGTGTTTATCATATTGTTTCTTTCTACAAATGGTAAGCTGAAGTAAATTTTTGAAATCATTCATCAATCTTATATTTGTCCTCCGCAGTTAAGAGCCAAATATTCACGGATACTCCACCTGCAGATTATGATACAAGAAGCAGTCTTGATGGTTCGTTGAATTTTAGCATGCATGTTCTGCTAAGAGCTTACTCGCTGTTTTCTCGTTTTAGACTGTGTAGACCGTTTCTACACAAACCAAAGTTACGTTTATTTTACGTCAGTGCACAATGGAGATCCCGTTGAACCTGGAGAATATAGTGCTTTTGTGAGTTCCCAGCAAAGTGTTTCTTGTTTCGTTTAAAAATACTAGCCCTTCTACACTTTAGGCCGCTATTGGATGGACACGCAGTTCGTCGAAGATAGACTATCTCTGCGGTGGGACGTTGATCACGTTACACTACGTTCTAACAGCAGCCCACTGCTCGGCAGACGACAAGCAACAGAAACCGGATACGGTTCGACTCGGAGACGTAGACCTGTCTCGATCTGAGGGTGATGAAAATTCTCAGCAGATCGCGATCAAACGCTTCTTCAAACATCCAAACTATAGAGCTTCACGATCTTACCACGATATCGCTTTGATAGAATTAGAACAGAGCGTCAAACCTGGAATTTTCGTTTGTTCGGCTTGTCTTTGGACAGAGTTGGATTTGAACTTTGACCATTTGACGGTAATGGGATTTGGATCGACAGATTTTAGCTCAGAATCAAGTCCTGTTCTACTGAAAGCCGAACTAGCTCCTCTTGGAGCGACGGAATGTACCGAGCAGTTCCCAAAGCATCGAAAAATAGCGGAAGGTATTTTGGCGAGTCAATTCTGCGCTGCTGCTCCGAATAAGGATGCTTGTCCGGGGGACTCTGGTGGTCCGATTGTGGTGGATTTGGTAGATCCATTCGGTGCCGAGAAGAAGATTCCATTCATTACAGGAATCATTTCCATCGGAACGGGCTGCAATGTTGGATCAATGGGTCTGTATACGAGAGTTGCATCCTACATAGACTGGATCCAGAAGGAGACGGGAGCATCATTCGATCCTAAGAAATGTGCCAGAGATACTGAATGTGCGCCACACTATAAGGACATCCAAAGTGCAGTTCAGTATCCGCTAGTTGCCCCCGACTTTCACGTAGACTTGATGAATGACGGAAGTGATGTCATTTTATGTGGAGGAACACTAATAGACTACCGACACGTCATCACTTCAGCTGATTGTGTATCGGGACCAAATAAACCGACTTTTGTGTTACTGAGAACGGATCGAGCCAATATTTCGGAAATTACGGTCCATCCTGAGTGGCAGAAAGAAGAAAATAACTTGGCTGTTATTATGTTAAAACAATTTTTGAACTTTGAGGAAAAGAGTAAATTTGCTGGTCCTGCATGTCTGTGGAAGAAGAAGTCAATACCGGAGGAGAAAATTTTTGTGTCAGCCATCCGACCGGATGACAAGAAACATTTGGTTATCAATGCTTCTGTCACCCAGGACGATTTGTGCAAGGAAGGTTTTATTTGTGCGATGAATAGGGAGAATTTGATTCCAGATATTTGTTCGGTATGTTTCTATAATGCCATCGGATAAACATGATCCTTTGTATATTTTTCTTTCAGTACGAACTCGGAGGTCCCGTTACTAACTACCATTCCAAAGGCGAAGTCTTTATTCCATTTCTATATGGTGTAAACACGGGAGGGTCTAGCTGTGGAGGTGGTGGAACTCGCTTCAAAACAGTAGCTACATTTCAACACTACGCCTGGATCGAGTCCGTTGTTTTGAAACACATGAGTGAGGAACTGTGCAATAGTTCGACGATTCACATCAACTAATTCTTTACGATGTTACAGTTCCCACGCAAGGTTGGATAATAGGGCCATCTCAGCAGGAATATTTTGTGGACAGCCCTTGCGTTCCGACCACTGGTGGCACCTTGGGCCGATGTGTTCCTGCTGAAAGTTGTCAACGGTTGGTGAATGAATATAGACAGAGTTTGGCAAATATAAAGACGTGTACATTCGATGGACAAAAACCGATAATTTGCTGCCCCAATAGTTATTTATAATTCATAATGACGGTTTGCATCATGCGCTATTATTTATTTTATTTGTGTGAGCAATTATGACAATAGAAAAGCTTAGAAGTCTATGAGTCTGCTATATTCGTACCTCGATGCAACATTACTCGATTTTATATTGTTTTACTATTTTCTTTAAGGAATTAACAATACATTCGACTTAAGTTGAGCTTATTAAGTAACAAAAAATACGCTGGAAAAGCAAAAAAATGGCATAAGGTAATGAAAATCATAATCAATAAAGCGCTCAAAAATGTTTTATTTTTAATCAAAAAGAAAACAAAACAGAACACTGATAAAAACAGCACTCAAATTATAATAAAATTAAATAAAATTTGATTTATAAAAGTCTTTCCGAAAGTCAGAACAAATACCGTTCTTTGCTGATGCAGACTTAACACATCGGTCAATAAGTCCCAGGCCTAACTATTAGGGGTATTCCTAGAAAATGTCGTATTTGCAGACAACTTCATATCTATTGTTCTGACATGAATTTTGACATTGACAGCTATCACATCCGAAACTTCATTCTATTCTCTAGTTATTTCAGTGTAAGTTACGCATCATTAGTGAAAGTAAACAAGTTTTTGTGAAGCCGAAAAATGTCGAAATTCGAGCCATCAAAGCAGCATTTGCGGGAAGTTTTAATTTTCCTGTTTAATTCGAAGAAAAATGCATCTCAAGCATGTGAATTGCTCTCCGAAACATACCCGGACTACAAAATCGACGTTCGAATGTGTCAACGTTGGTTTGCACGCTTTAAAAGTGGTGATTTTGTCACTGAAGACAAGGAACGCCCCGGCCCGGTCAAAAAGTTTGAAGACGTCGAATTGGAAACATTGCTCGACCAAGACCCCTCACAAACGCAAAAAGAACTTGCAGCAGCATTGAGAGTTAACCAACCAGCCATTAGTAAGCGTTTGAAAGCATTGGGAATGATTCGAAAGGTCGGTCATTGGGTGCCATACGAATTGCGGCCGAGAGACGTTGAGCGCCGTTTTTTCACAAGCGAAGAGCTGCTTAAACGGCACATACGGAAGGGTTTTTTGGATCGAATTGTGACTGGTGACGAAAAGTGGATCCATTACGACAATCCAAAACGTAAGGCAACGTATGGATACCCCGGTCATGCCACAACATCGACGGCCAATCCCAATATCCATGGCCAGAAAATCATGCTGTGTATTTGGTGGGACCAGCTGGGTGTGGTCTACTATGAGCTGTTGCAACCAAAAGAAACCATCACGGGCAAAGTCTACCGGCGACAACTGATGCGTTTGAGCCGTGCATTGCGTGAAAATCGGCCGCAATACGCTAAAAAACACAACAAAGTCATTTTGCAACATGACAATGCTCGGCCACATGTTGCACAGCCGGTGAAAACATACTTGGAAACGCTCAAGTGGAATGTCCTACCCCACCCGCCATATAGTCCGGACATTGCGCCATCCGATTACCATCTCTTCCGATCGATGCAACATGGCCTGGCTGACCAGCACTTCCGTAATTATGACGAAGTCAAAAAATGGATCGATTCGTGGATAGCCGCCAAACCAGCATCATTTTTCCGAGAGGGTATCCGTCAACTACCACAAAGATGGGAAAAAGTTATAGCTAGCGATGGCCAATACTTTGAACAATAAATGTATAACCATTTTTTCACAATAAAGCATCAAATTTGCAAAAAAAAAAAACTTTTTTTAAAAATAAACCTAAATCCTTTGGGGGCCACAAAAAAAAATTCCTTTTTTTTTTCAAAATTTCCAACCTTAAAAAGATTATTGTAAAAATTTTATGTGGTTTGGTTTTTTTTTTTTGGGGTTTTGGTGGTTTTGGTGGTGTTTTTTTTTTGGTTTTTAAAAAGGAAGGGTTTAAAAGAATTTGTGTGTGTGTTTTTTTGTTTTTTTTTGGGGGAAAAAAAAACATCGCCGGGCGGGCTGGGGGATGAGTATAATATTGCCCGCCCGCCACCGCAACGACAAAAAACAATATGGGGTGTTGTGTTAATAATAAAAAAAAATAAAAAAAAAAATAAAAATGGGAAAGGGTAATGGTTTTTTTTTATAATTTATTTTAAAATTTTTTTTTTTTATATTTATTTTAATATTAATTAAGTATTATTTATTGTAGTAAAATTCTTGTTTATTTTGCATTTCTTTGTCTTATACATTGTTTTATAATTTTTAAGTGTTTCAGCCCAATGGGCTCTTCAGCTTCGTTTAGTGTGTTTTATGTGTTTATGTGTTTTGTGTGTTTTATGTTTTTAAATTAATTTTCAGCTCAGCCCTTGGGGCATTGTTTGTTTAAAATTTGATAACCTACTTAAACTAAAACTATAGCTACAATTTGAAAATCCTAGGGGTGGGGAACCAGATTCCGGATGATCTGGTGATCCGATGTCAGGCAGCGTGCCCTGTACCGATTGATAGACTCACTAATGCGATCATCGAGCATTTTTATCTCAGCCAGACGGTGGACCTCAGATGTTCTTGTCCTCGGAGGGGTGTTCAGGATCATCCTGAGGAACTTATTTTGAACACGCTGAAGCTTCAGGTGATGTGTTTTTGCGCAACTCTCCCAGATTGGCATGCCGTACTCGATGACTGGAAGTATGATTTGCTTGTAGACAGCAAGCTTGTTTTTCAGGGATAATGTAGACCTTCTGTTGATCAATGGGTACAGTAGCTTCAACAGAACGTTACACTTTGTGACAGTTTTGTCAACCTGCTCCCTGAAAATAAGCTTGCTATCTATTGTAACTCCAAGATAGACAGCTGATTTGGCCCATTCCACCGTTGTGTTGTTTAGGCTTATTTTACAATCCTCAGGCGGAACAAGTTTGGGAGAGTTGGAGTGTGGAAATAGGATGACCTGGGTCTTTGCCGCGTTGATACAGATCTTCCATTCGGTGAAGTATTCTGACAGAACATTCAGGCTTCGCTGTAGTTTCGCTGTAAGCGCTCTTGTTACCCTACCATTGTGGACGACTGCGGTATCATCGGCGAACAACGACAGAGATCCATTTTCAGGGAGCGGGGGTATGTCCGAGGTGAATAGGTTGAACAAAAGTGGACCTAGTATACTTCCCTGCGGAACACCGGCGGAGATCTCCTGTGCATCGGAAACTGCACCTTGCAGCGAAACACGGAATGTCCTGTCCGACAGGTAATTTTTAATTATCTTCACCAGGAAGATGGGAAGATTGTATCGATGCAGCTTGTACACCAAGCCATCATGCCACACGTTATCAAAGGCCTTCTCGATGTCGAGAAGTGCCATGGCAGATGATTTTGAAACAGACTTGTTCCGTCTGAGGATGTTAATGACTCGATTAAGTTGTTGAATTGTCGACCGACCACGTCGGAAGCCAAATTGTTCGTCGAGCAAGATGTTCAGCTCGTCGGCAGATGAAAGAAGCCGGCGGTAGATCGTTTTTTCAAACAGCTTGGATAACCCTGAGAGAAGGCTGATGGGTCTATAGCTCTTGGAACACGCAGGATCTTTCCCAGGTTTCTGGATGGGTATGACTTTGGCTGACTTCCAACACGAGGGGAAGTAGCCAAGTCGGAGACATTGGTTGAAAACCATCGCCAGATGGTTATAGAACTGGGGGCTCAATTGCTTGAGCTCCAAGTTCATGATGTTGTCGAAACCTGGGGCCTTCATGTTCTTTGAGCCTTTGATATAAGTCAACAGTTCATCAGCTGAGATCTCCAACTCCTCTGTGAAATCGTTGGGACTTAGATGGATGTTAGTAATTAGCGCGCTAACGGCAGCTTCGTGTGGACTGACGATGTTTTGTCCGAGAGTATGGGAGCTGATGAAGTGTTGACTTATCTCAGCAGCCTTCTCTGCAGGAGTTATCAAGCGATCCTTAGAGCCATTGTTGTCTAGTGGGATTAGCGGTGGAATGGGCCTTGGCTTGGTTTTCAAAATTTTGGTCATCTTCCAGAACGGCTTTGCACAATCTGGGAGAGAGCGGATCTTGTCGGAAAAATTGTTATTCTTAAGGTCCACCATTCTGGCCTTAATAATTTTCGTCACTCGATTACAGTGACTTTTTAGCGTTGGCAAACCAGTTCGCTGATATTGCCTTCGAATGGCGTTGCGCAATTGAATAAGTTCTTTAGTGGGTCTATCAATGGGTACAGAGTTGCTCACCTGATCAATCACCGGTACATGTTGCTCCCGGGCCTGGGAGATCGCTTGCTCGATGCTCTGCAGCTGCCGTTCGATGTCATCAACCGAATCAAGGTGCATGTCGAAATCGATGTTGTCGTCAACGTCTTGTCGGAACCTCTCCCAACTGACGCGGTGATAGTTCCATCTGGTGATTCGATGCCGGTTGACCGAGGAGCCAACTTCGACCACCACCGGATAGTGGTCCGAGCTGAGCTCTTGGTGTACTACCGGCTGGGCGATGTTGTTCCCCATGTTGGTGAGGAAGATGTCGATTGTCGAATGGACCCCGGATCTGCTCAACCGGGTGGGAGTATCCGGGCCCAGGACGGTGTAATGTCCCTCTTCCAGGTCTTCCCACAGAATTATTCCATTTCGGTTCCGCCGGGTGTTCCCCCAGGTTTCGTGTTTCGCATTTAGGTCGCCGGCGATGATAAATTGCCCTTGCCTCCGACTGAGCTTGCGAATGTCGTTCCGTAGGACAGTTGTTGTTCCGTTAGCGGTGCTGGCTTGCTTGGGACAATAAGCCGCGATGATGGTGATAGGGCCGATTACAGTTTCGACCTCGATTCCGATGGCTTCGATTGACTGCAGCTGAAGACTCGGAAGCAGAAGGTAGTTGATGTTATAGCGCAGGGCGATCGCAACTCCTCCTCCACTAGAGCCGCTACGATCAAGTCGCACAATCCGGTATCCTGGGATGAAAACGGTGAGCTCCGGCTTGAGATGTGTTTCGGTGACGATGGCGATGTGGATGGCCTTCCTGTTAAGGAAGTCACCGAGCTCGATTGTTTTGTTCCGGATGGATCAAGCATTCCAATTTACGATGTTGATGGTGTGATTATGGTCCATATTTGAAAATGAATTTTATCGTCACGGATGTGGCGGCTTTGAGCTGTTCCTCCTTGGAGCGGCAGGAACGTAGTTGGCGGTAGAGCTCTAGGATGAACTCGACCATTTGCTCCGAGTCGTAGAGCTGTCCATCGGTGGGTGGTTGCGTGGAGGTACTGCAACCCGGATTGGCCCAGCCTGGAGGAGGAGCCGGCGTGGAGGCGGTGGCGGAAGCCGCGAATCGATGCTGAACGGAGGCTGATGGGCGGTTTGCTTGGCGGTGATTCAATGGGATCGGCAATAGATTTAGCACCTGGTACCGGAGCGTCGGGAAATTTTCTTCATCCAGTCGAGGTGGCGGACGGCGTTGCCCCGGCCGGGACTTAGTGGACGCCTGTTTGCGGATCGCCAGGTTCGGTTGTTACCTTCGTGGTTAGCACCGCAGTTGGCGCACTTTGGTGGTGTTCCTTCATCCATTGGTGCACAATCTATGGTCCGGCACACTTACAGCAACGTGGTTTCATGTGTCAGTTTCGGGTCCCATGATCAAACGCCAGACATCTGCCGCACTGTGTCACGTCGTGTTGCCTCGGATGATACCGGTCCCACTCGATAATGACGTTGAAAAGGGCCCGTGTTTTCAACAGGTCCGCCATCATGACGGAACCCTTCTCCAAGTGGACCAGATAGAGTTGGTCCCGATGATTTCCCTGTTGTTGACGTCTGATCGGAAACACCTTCACTGGTTTCAGAGCTGCCGCTATAAAACTCATGTTTCTTGATGACTATGTGAGCACCAACAGCACGGTAGTCAGCCTCCGTCGAGCACATAATCTTTGTGCCGGTACTGCACAGCTTGAAAAGCAGTTGAATTTTGATTGCTGCAAGCTCAGCCCTGAGAGCAGCGATGTCCTTTGATGTGGTGAAGAGCGGGGGCACTTTTACCTTCTTTGGTACCTCCTGTACCGGGAGCACGGAAAATTTGTTGCTCGCTAATAGTCGAGCGTTAGGGTCTGCTGGATCGGCGTCGTCTTGGCTAGTCGCTTGGAGCTGCTTGGTTTCGGTATAGCGTCAGGAGCTAATGCCACTGGCGTGGATGTCACCACGTGTTGATTTTTTCGACCCATTGCCACGGCAACAGGTCGAGCGAAAAAACTTGGTGAACTTTGCAGCGCCTGCTTTTGCCTTGCCACCACCAAAAGATGAGTAAGCGCAGGTGATAGATCGCGAACCGGACACGCAATCGCGAGAAAGCGGGCGAGAGGGAAACACGGGGGAAAACTTTTATTGCGAGGGAGCGAAAAACACGTCCGTACGTGTCGCTTGTTTGAACTGAATTTTTGAATCATTGGCAGTTTGTTGACTGCCTTTTATATGTACGGTTGCTACGCGTTGCCAGGCTGTCCACGGTAACTGTAGTTGCTTGTTGTCTGACTACTATGATAGTGTCCAACATTCCTCCCTTCTTATTTCCAGAACAGGTATGGTTCAAATCTTGAAGGCATCCAAATCACCCTCTGCGGCCGGACCGACGGTATGTCTTGAACAGGATCGGTTGATGGTTGGACATCTTCTTCTTGTTCCAACTCAGGTTGTTCGATCTGGCTGGGACCTACTTCTGGTTCGGAAATGACTTCAGCTCGTTCCTGTTGACTGGAATCTTCTTCGTATTGTGGGTCCATTGGCAATTCTTCAACTTCAATTTCAGTCCGTGGTTGCGTCTCGGAATGAACGTTTGAGGTTGATGCAATGGGGTCTTCTTCGACTGGATTTAGACGTTGCTGGGAGTGCGGCTCAGATGCTTTTGAGGATTGTAGACCAAACATGTCCACCAGCATATCCAGTGGTGTCAAATCTGCTGCAATTGTTTCCTCTTCACTGAAACGCATCTTGAGTTGGATGGTGTGTGATCTGATGAGCTTCCTTCGTCCATGCCATTCGTCCAGCAGCACATTGTGGTTGACACTACCGATGACTTCAATGATCACGCCGGGAGCCCATTGCCACTTGTTGTTGCTGCTGTAGACCTTAGCGTAGACCTTGTCACCTTTACGCAAATCACGAGGAGTTGCGCCGTGCTTCCGATTGAACTGCTCGTCCTGGTGATGATTGAAGAGTACAGGCTTCGGTTGATTCTGGTGAAGGAGATCCAGGACTGTCTTCATGTTTCGGCCAAGCATCTGCTGCGAAGGTGTCTTGCCATTCAGAACACGACTGGGGGTAGTCCTGTATACCTGGATGTCGTAAACGGGGGTGTTACTCGCCATCTTGTCGAACTTTTATCGGCCCGAATAATCAGACCGCGTATTTTGACACACTTTGATGAGTGATACTCTCACGCGGGAAGTAGTCGGCAACGAGGTTTGTTTTCCGGTTGAAGCGGCTGCTAACACAGTAGAGCGGCACTGTAGTTTGGGTGGTTTCTTTCTTCGCTTCGTTGGCTCCAGTCGTTGTGGTTGGCGGCTGTAGCTTGTCGTCGGCGGGCGGGTGGCTACACGGTTTACGTTGCGATGCTATGGCTGCTACCAGCGGAGAGCGGCACTGCAGTAAGAGACAACTCTTAAAAGCACTTACTGCGGCTGCGGGTGCTGCTTGGTTCTGTTGCGGCTACTTTGTTTCCTTCCTTTAGTGAGACTGTACTCCTTTGCGTTCGTTTTTTGAATGACGATTCCGCGAAACGACTCGCGCTTTTATGAGTTTTTTTTCCACGCGTTTTGCGCGTTTCTGATTGGTTCATGGGTTTCGCGGGCAAATAGTAATGATTTCCCACGGTTTTCTCTGTATCTCCGCGTGGGATCTTCTGATTGGTTCACGTGTCATTAGAGTTGGCGTATTTTCATTTTCGCTCGGTTTGATGAACATAAATGTTAAAGCGTGTTAAATGTTAAATAAGAATTTATTATTTTATGCGGTGAATAAGGTGCATAAAGTCTATTTTTATCTACTACTTATTTCGACTAGGAGCATATTTGAAATAAGCTATTATGTTACATTTTCATATCTGAGGGCTGACAACCGTGCCATGAGAAAATATTTCTTTTTCTTCTTCTTTTTTTTTCAATCGGATTCACGCGCATATCCATGCGATGGAATAACCAGAAAATGCAATTCAGATTTCTTCGTTTCTAAAGAACAACAAAACACGAATAAGATTTGATATACTTCAATTTTATTGATTCGATCGTATTTCTACTCTACACTGGAGGAAAGTCTGGAGCGCTTCCGTGATGTTTTCCCTACGTTGATTTTGCGCAGCGACCTCTTCAAAGTGTCCACAAATCTTTCCGCCTGACCATTAGACTGTGGATGATACGGGGAGATTCGGAAGTGTTGAATGCCGTTCTTCCTGCACAAAGCCGCAAATTGTTCCGACGTAAATTGGGTGCCGTTATCGGAGACAATGACGTTGGGTATACCAAAGCGTGCACATAGCTCATCCAGGAACTCGATAACTACTGCTGTAGTTGGGGATCGTACGATGCAAAATTCTGGCCACTTCGAGAAGGCGTCCACAACTACCAGGAAGTATAGACCGTTGAGTGGGCCAGCAAAGTCGATGTGAATTCGTTCCCGGGGAGATTGTGTGAGTGGCCACGAATGCAACGGAGCCTTGGGTGGTGACTTGGAATGTGTGGCACAACTGTCACGTTTCTTGACGAAGTCAGCAATGTTTTCATCAATTCTCGACCAGTACATGTGGCTACGTGCAACAGCTTTCATCCGCTCCATTCCAGGATGTCCTCTATGGAGTTGCTTGAGCACGAACTTTGAGACGATGGCGGGAACGTGTATCAGAAATAAAGCTGAAGCTAGAAGGATTAGGCTTATGGATAATGCGTTGAAAACAAAATTCATGAAGGAAAAAGGCTCACGAGAAGACAATGTTAGCCTCCGACCACGAGTTCACATCGACGGTGTTGAAATCAAGGCAGTAGATAAATGTGTGTATCAAGGCTAATTGGTGTATCTGGGCTCATTGATGACCGCCAATAACGACACCAGCAGAGAAATACAGAGGCGCATTATGGCTGGCAATCGTGCCTACTTTGGACTCCGAAGGACGCTAAGATCGACCAAAGTTCGACGAACTACAAAGTTGACCATCTACAAGACATTAATTAGACCGATAGTGCTCTAAGGCCACGAAACGCGCTCTTGGTTTCTTTGAACGGTAGGTGTTGCGTATGATCTACGGTAAAATGCAGATGGAAAAAGGAACGTGGAGGAGGCGAATGAACCACGAATTGCATTAGTTGCTGGGAGAACCTTCCATCGTATACACCGCTACAATCGGTCGACTACGATGGGGTGGACATGTCGTAAGAATGTCGGACGACAGACCAGTTAAAATGATTCGCGAAAGCGAACCCACAGGCATAAGAAGAAGTGGCGCCCAACGATCAAGGTGGATCGATCAAGTAGAAGGCGACCTGTGGAACCTTCGCATACAGCGAGGCTGGCGAGGTGCAACCATGTACCGAATATAATGGAGACAGCTTCTGTATACAGCAAAGGCCACTCCAACCTTGGTCTGATTCGTTAGGTAAGTAAGGAAAACAAGACCCTACTCATGGAAAGTAAGCAAAATAATGAAGAAACGAAAAATGCGCTGTAGATGAAAAACTACAAGGTACAGCACATTGGGGTTGTGCGCAAAGGTAACGTAGGACTCCGCCGCAATCTAATTCCCATACATTTTGCAGAGACGTCAGGGCCATCCGCCAATTGATTTAAGTCAGTCGGGAAGCTACGCTTTCAATCCGCTCGGAAATGTCATAGACGAAGCTGTTCATACATCTTTCGAGGACACGACAGTATCGGGTTAAAATGCTTCAGCACCTTGAAGATGTGGTGCTATACGTTTTCTTTTTCCGAACTTTGCAACTGGAACTGTTTGCCTTCCGAGATGGTGGAGCGAGAATGCACCATAAGTGCACATCCTGTTGATATGATCGTCCACCTGGAGATCATTATCCTTATTGCATTGTAGATGGTTGTGGTCTGTTTAGGAATTCAAAGTCTATTATTGCCGATAGACGTCTAGGTCGAAAAAGTGTGTAGAAGTAAATATGTAAGAAAATTCTATTGTAAACTCTTTATACAGCATTTGGTGGCCTGTACTGTACACTCTTTAGAAAGCATTTTGTGGCTCTTAATTATGATACGGCCCCGGTTGTATTTTCTACGATGGTTGAGAGGGCCACTATCTTCAACGCGTAGAAGATAGTTATGGATCTGTTGGTTCGTTAGTTGTTCAACGCGCTTTGCCATTTACTCCGGGACGCGGCGTTTAAAGCAATGCCATGTTCAGCCGGGGAAATTGCAAACAGCACGAGAGAAAAATTCAACCAAACAAACTCTTTAGTCGGCAAAATGATTTGTTCGTCCTGAAAAGGACGGATTTAGTTGACGGGGGAGAAACATAGTTCGCGATTGAACTTGGGCCTTCGTCTTGGTATTCTTGGTTCAGTTCCTTGCCGTTGCGGGTAGCCATCTGCAGGTGACGTGGGATAATTCTTGTCTCATTGATGTCACGGGTGGCATTTTCCGCCAACTCGTAGGCTTCAGCAGCCATGTTTCTCACAGCGAGGTTGACGGGAGCATCGGCAACAACAGCCAACTGCACCAACGCCCCTCTGGGCAACGACTGCTCGCAGTGCACCCTCCAGGGTGCTTGCTGCCGCCAACTTCGATCCTACAGCCAGTGCACAGCTCCACGACTGTCGTAAGACTGAATCAAAATGTTCTGCTAAGAGCTTTTATGTAATGGCGTCGGATGCTATTGCACGAAAGAAGGCGGTACCAACGAAGGCAATGTGATACAAATTACATCAAAGGGAACAAACCTTAGTTATAGTGCCACAATAATTAGTTTTAATTATAACCCGCTAGACGGATGATTTTCTTAACCGAAACATTTCTAATTTGCTTGCCACCGCCAGCAACGAATTATCTATGAACAACTAGGAACTACAACGAACTCAACCACATGGTCGGTCTGAAGTGGCGCAGTTCGGTTCGAATTATACGTTCTAGAATTTCGCTTGTTGGTTGTTCAACGTTCTTTGTCATTTACTCCGGGACGCCGCGTAATGCTGTGTTAAGCCGGGGCGCGGTAATTTAAATTAATTTGAAACAGCACAAGCGAAAATTTCAATCAAACAAACTCTTTAGTCGGCAAACTGATTTGTTCGTGGTTCACGATTAAACTTGGGCTTTCTTCTTGGTATTCTTGGTTCAGCTCCTCGTCATTGCGGGTGGCCATCTGCAGGTGACGTGGGATAATTGATTCTTGTCTCGTTGTCACCGACGGCTTTTTCCCGCCAACTCGTAGGCTTCAGCAGCCATGTTTCTTGGTTGACGAGAACATCGACAACAATAGCTAACTGCACCAACGCCAAGGACGCCAAGGACAAGGACTGCTCGCCAGTGCATCCTCCACGCCTTCGTTGGCACCGCCTTCTTTCGTGCAACAGCATCCGACGCCATTACATAAAAGCTCTTAGCAGAACATTTTGGTGTTTGCTGTCGCCAACTGTAATCCAACAGCAGATCCTACTCTGCACAGCTCCTCGACTGCTGAAAAACTAAATCAAAATGCGAAGGTGTACATAACATTCATGGTTGCCTAGGAGACGTTTCTTACTTATATATGAAGTCAGTGCTAGGAAAGTACTGTGTATTTGGTAAATTTACTCTGAAAAATCGACATTATAGGACATCACCTTGTTTTGACGTTATTTTCAACAGCTTAATGTTAAAAATAAATCAATCAATTTTAATATAAAAATTGATGCGTAGAAACATTCCAGATACATTGGTGCAAAATTTTGAAAATCGGTCATGAAATGAATTAGTTATTTAAGTTCAAAACCTAAGCATATTTCGTGACGCTCCAAATTCACGTACTCGCAACGTGTATCCCTGTAACAAAAACGAAGACGTAGTCCTACGTCAAAACAAACATACAAAGGATTAGGATGCAACAAAATGAATAAGTAAGCTAAGTATGTATGACATAAGTAAGATAAGTATGTATGATTAGAAACAATAATTGTTTAAAACAATCTGTGATTGATGGAAATAATTCAAAAAAGGACGAGAACCAGAAAAAATATGGAAAGTGAACAGAAGAAAAGAGGATCAAAAAAAGTGTTATTTAATTTCAGAAAATGATGCAGAAGGTAAGGATCAGTACGATAGTAGTAAATGGAATAACGATGACGAAGCAGAAGTGAAACAATGCAGATCAATGGAAAGAACAAATCAGCGAGAAGAAAGACATAAGAATGGTTATTGAAGATAAGAATCGTAACAAAGCTGTAAAAGTGAGAAGATGAAGAAAAGTAAACTGAAGAATGATCCGAAATGATTATGCTGTGATGAAACGAGGCAGAATTTTTTGTTTTCAATTTCCGTCGGCCTATTTCCTCACATGGTGACAATCATCGACGCCAGGAAGACGACTCCACCACCTGGGCCCTACCTAACGACTCATGAATATGAGCCGGGACCAACGGCTTTACTTCCCTTCCGAAGGAAGACGTGACAAGATTTTTTCGCCTCAGAAAAACCACCGACGTCGACTGGGATTGAACCCAGACCCACTGGGGTGCCAAGTAGCAGTCCCGCTTACCACTACACCACCGACGCCGGCAAGAAACGAAGCAGAAATGAAATATAGCAGAAAGATAAAGACTCAAAGCAAAAGCAATAGAAAGCAGTAAGAGTATTCAAGCGACAAATGAAAGAGCAAACGAGGAGAACATTTATGTAACAGGTAACGAGTATATAATAAAGAACATTCGGCAGACTACAAAGGACACGTTAACCACGAAAAAAAAAATCTTCAAACAAATTCAAATATTAATTCAGGCATAGTTTGCGCAATCTCTGATTATGGTTTTTAGAATTCATATAACTCACATTTAGTTTTCATGCTTTTTAGCTAGTAATGAGAAGGATTTTAAATATTATAATTTCATAAATTACCAAGTCTGAAGGCAAGTGATGAATTTTTTAAATTGTTCTCTACGAAAAATTCTGAATTTATCCAGCGGCTCGAAAAAAAATCTTGTGACGCTTTTTTTTTAACTGAAAATTTTCATAATCACAACCAATATTTTCTAATACCTTCACAAACCTGGTATGTCTTGAAGATGGAAGACATGTGCTATGCTTTCTAATCAGTTGGTTGAACTTTCTATTAGAAGATCCAATCCACATGAACAGTGCAGCGTATAAATATTTCTTGTTATTTATCTCAACGCAAAACAATCATGTTAAAGCGATTTTAAGGCGACATTCCAATATTTTGACGCTCCTTTTATAACTGTCCTATGTTATATACAACCCTCATGGCCATGTGACACCTATGTGTACAACGACAGCATAGCATTCATCTGGGGGAATTTCTTATCACATTCTCTCGAAAACTGACCTCTGCATCCTCCGGCAAACTCTGAGTTAGAGAGAATGTTCTCATTCTTATATCGCACTTCAATTCGATAACAACTTCTATTTTAAATACTTTAGAACGTTAGTTCCCTAGAGTTCTCCAATCATGTGGCTTTTCACAACTGTAGTTCTTATGGTAGGATTGTTCCAGTTTGGATCAACAGAAAGCAAATACAACGTCACCTATGCAGGTTTGTGTCGAAAATTTACCGTAGGTCGGATATTAACGAACATTTCTACCTATGTTAATTTAGATTTAGACAAGTGCAAGCAGTTCAACGCAGTAAGTGGCTACAACTATCACACCTATTTCAAGCTTGAGGAGCTAGACAATCATAACCTGGATAACGAAACCATCGTCAATCTGCGTCTATTTGTGGTGGCCGCCAAAGATGCTCACATTCTCCTTTCCGATATCGGTTCTACCAGCGAAGGTGCGCAGGTCTATGAAATAGGTTGGTATTTAAGGTTTCGAAACATAATTTATCACATCTCGTGCCATGTGCATTTTTGTTGCGATTTCACATTTACTCTCCTCACTAGTTATCGGCGCTGGGGCAAACACATTCAGCGAGATAAGAAAGCAGCGCAAGAAAAATCCACTCAAGACGAAAAGTACGAAGGGCGTGTTGTCACCGATCGATCCCTTGCCTCTACGAATTCGCATTACCAAGGCGGGTTTGATCGAGGTTGGCATCGACGGCCAGGAGTTGCCACTCATGTCTGCTACCGATAAGAACGTAATCTCGGTTCAGTTTTTGAGTTTCAGTTCCTGGGGTTCGACTCAGGCCAAATGGTTCTACGATTGTGCCACGGAGGATGATTCCCGTAAGTAGTTATGCTATTGTTTCAAGTGAATTCAGACTACTAATATTGTTATTCAGAAACTCAGCTCGAAGAACTCGAACCGATCAAGCACTTTACAGCACGAGAGAAGCTGTTGTATGAGCTGGAGATGAATTCGACCTTTAAGCCGCCCGAGTACTTCACACCGATCGAGATAAAGCAACTGGTCTTCACTCGAGTGGCATACGACTCCTGGAAGAACATCCTTCAAACTAGGTTCTTTCTTCGGGGGTCCTGGCGTGATAATCGAACCAACTGGATTCCAGAAGATCATAGCAACATCACTCGAATCGTGGGATATCCGTTTCTGACCTGGATTCCTAGCGTCTACGTGAGGGAGTAGGTTTACCAAATTGCTCACCAAATGAAAGGTTTTAGAAATCATCTTTCTTCAAACAGTGACGCCGAATTGATGGTGAGCGAGATGTTCGGACTGGATCATATTTCGTTCAACTACGAAGGTTCTTTCGAGTGGTTTTCGAAGGAAATCACAACGGACACTTACTGCGCTCTGGGAGATTCGCCGGACTGGCCATACGAGGCCAACGTATGTGATCTGGCCATGGCCACCGATCATATCACGACTCCACTGAAGTTGATGTCGGATGCAGTGGTGAGATCAATAGATTTTAGCTTTTCTGTCGACGTAGTACAAATTGAGTTGTTCATTTCAGAGCCTCCACCCGAACATTATCCAATCGGATTGGAATGTGGAGAAGATAACCAAGCACGAATTTGAAAACAAGCACGAGATGTTTGTGCTGAAGGATGGCAATCCACGGATGGAAGCAATTCTTAGGCTGCATCTTCGACGGAACAACGAGTTCTACGATGCGATTTTGTACGCTCCGTACTTCAGTAAGATAGGTTAATTGCGACTCTACGAGTGACTATTTCTCAAGAATATTTTCCATCCATTTTTAGCGTCCAACGTGATGATATTGGTGTCATTTTGGTTGGAAGGGATGCTGAGAATCTTCGCCAGTACGTTCGGGACAGTGATGCTAATTGCTGCCTTCCTACAGATGTCCATTTTCGTACCACCAACGATGAATCCAAAAATATGTGAGTAGTTTGAGTATTCCCATTGGCGCCAGATTTAAATTACTTACGTATATCTTTGTATGATTTGTCAAATAGCACAGAAAACATAGATATAAAAGTTTTACTTTTCTTGTATCATGCTGTAGATCTATAAAAGTCCAATTTGAATTTATCGTTTCATGTAATTCGAATCTAGATTCACTTATTTGATTCATTGATATGTCATATATGTGTTTGATGGTTTTAACCTTCTTTAGGTGTCGGGGTCAATATGACCCGGAATGGATTTTAAAAATGCAATTACTTTCTAGAATAAGCATCTAGACGTTTGAATTTTCTTGACTATTTCTAAATCATGGGAAATTACGTTTCTGCATCGAACCCAAATTTTTTGACATTTCTGAAGGGCTGCTAAAAACAAGTTACGAATAAGTTGTTTCGGGTCATACTGACCCGGATTTCAAACTCACATTGTGGGAACTATATATGCCAAATTTTTTAGTTTTTGAAGTCAAAATGCTTATTAGAGTCCCAATTTCAGGGATTTGGTGAGTACTACCCATTTTTCCCCTTTTGGCCACAAGGATTCTGTGCCGAAAGAGGGCATGTTTTGCCACGATCCGTGAGGCGGTGGCAGATACAAATTTTCAGCGGAACATGCATTTCGACAGCTCAAATTTCATGATTCTTCATGAATAGTCTAATTCTAGCTTTCAGATGGACCAATGACCATGTTGGCCATTCTGGGACAATCCAGATGCCCTGGGGAACCGTTTAGGAGGGGACAAATACAAATTTGCCCCGAAACATGCCTTTCGGCGGCTCAAACCTCATGATTTTTTATAGGTAGTCTACTTCTAGCCTAGAAATGGACCAATGACCATATTTTCCATTCCGAGACAATCCAGATACTACGGGGGAATCGTTCAGGAGGAAACAAATGCGGATTTTCACCGAAACATGCCTTTCGACGGCTCAAACTTCATGATTTTGTATAAGTAGTCTACTTCTAGCCTATTGACCATTTTGGGACAATCCAGATGCCCCGGAGAAATCGTTTAGGAGGGGACAAATAGATTTTTTCACCTTAACATGCCATTCGACGGCTCAAACTTCATGATTTTTGTTGAGTAGTGTACTTCTAGCCTTAAAATGGACCAATGATCATAAAAGCTATTCCAGGATGATCTGGATACTCCGGGGGAACCGTTTAGGAGGGGACAAATACAAATTTACGCCGAAACATGCCTTTCGACGGCTCAAACTTCATATTTTCTTATCAGTAGTCTACTTCTAGCCTAGAAATGGACCAATGACTGTATTGGCCATTCCGGGACAATCCGGATGTCCCGAGGGAACCGTTTAGAAGGAGACAAATACAGGTTTTCGCCGAAACATGCCTTTCGACGGCTCAAACTTCATGATTTTGTATAAGTACTTCTAGCTCTAAGTACTTCTACTTCTAGCCTAGAAATGGACCAATGACTATATTGACCATTTTGGGACAATCCAGATGCCCCGGAGAAACCGTTTAGGAGGGGACAAATAGATTTTTTGACCTTAACATGCCATTCGACGGCTCAAACTTCATGATTTTTGTTGAGTAGTGTACTTCTAGCCTTGAAATTGATCAATGACCATATTGGCCATTCTGGGACAACCCGGATGCCCTGGAAGAACAATTATAGAGGAGACAAATATAGATTTTCACCGAAACATGACTTTCGACGGTTCAAACTTCATGATTTCTCATAAGTAGTATACGTTTAGCCTTGAAACGGACCAATGACCGTTTAAGTGATTCTGGGGCAATCCAAATGGCCCGGGGGAACCTTTTATGCCTTTCAACGGCTCAAACTTGATTTTTGCAAACAATCTACTTCTAGTATTAGATGCGCAGCTAAGTTCTCGCTGTTTAGCAATAGATGGCGCCAGTAGTAAGTGCTGGTCGAATGTTGTACATCTCAAGCGTCATAAACCAAGCTCAGACATATGGTACCCAGCTGATCTTCCTAGCAGTTTCAGAATCATCGAACATCAAACGCAATAGCGTCGGCGTACAATCCATATATCGACTTGCAGCTATTATGATGCATCACTGTATGAAATCCAAGTGCTCCTTCTGCTGCCTACACCTTTAATGCAGCTGGAGTTGCTTTCTGCACCACAAAACTTTACATAGATTTTCAGGTAGATGCTGACTGAACATTTTTGCAGTGCTTTATAGTTTTGACATGCTTCTCCAAATCCAGTTTGCCTACAAAAATTTTGACTGAGTAAGCATTTGTATATTAAACATAATTCAATGAGGATTACATACTGCTATTAGCTACTGACACATATGAATCGCATAAACAAATTTAGCCTAGATTATGGGTGAAGGGAATTCGGGATTCATCGTTAAAAGAAAGTTGGAGTTTAAAAAAACCGGAAATAAAAATAAAAATAAAAAGGGAACCTGTGAAAAAATGGCTAATAGAGAGTTATTGGGTTGTTTTTTGTTTATTAAGTGAAAGGGGGTGGGGGAGGGAAGAAAGGTGGAGGGGGGGGGGAGTTGGGTTGGAAAAAATTTAGATATAAGATTTTTGTAGAGAAGAAGATTGTGTTGGGAGTTTTTGGGGGGGTTGGGGTGGGGAACATGAAAATTTTCAACACACTAACATAATCAAGAAAACTGTTGTGTAAATCAGTAGTTTTTGTTTGGCGTGTCTCTGATGTTTATGTGTTACCGTGGCATGACTTCATGCTGTCGGAAAATATTCGTTCACAAATCAGTTAGGTTTCGGTCGCAGGCTGTCGTAGGCGTTTCAAAGTTGTTCAACATGAAGCGTAAAGTTAAATACTGTGTTGTTTAAGAAGGAAAAAAAATCTCATCACCATAGACTCCTGGAGCCTCATGGTGATGTGAAATTATTTCCTTTTTAAACAACATCATCATAGATCGTTACTGCGCGTATGGCAGAATACCAAAATAACAATCATAAAGTTAAATACTGTGGCCGAGACAGCAGGAACTATCCGAGATAACGTTGTTTGCATTTTTTCAGTGATGATATTACAAAATCCAAATGGATAGAACAGTGAGATTTAGAAAACCCGCACAAAGCGTAGAAGTTAAAAAAAATCCCGTTTGTTAGGAATATGAGGAATAATAATAATAATCGTAATACTTATTATCATAACTCCTCTTCTCATATTAGTTTCAATCATAATAGTTATAATATTCTAAGTGAACATAAAACTTAAAATAACATTTGTAAACATGTTGCAATGAACGAATGGTCACTGTAATCATCACAACAATTGTAATCATCCCAATATTCGGAATATCCAAAATATAAAAATAAAAATTTGTAATCCAGTATAATCCAGTATTATAGTAAAACCTAAAATCATATTCAGAAAAAATGATTACAATCATAATCGTCATGATAATCGTAATTGTTAATTACTCTTGATCATAAAAATCAAATTCATCAATACCATAACAGTAAAATTGAATTGATTTTAATAATAATAATCATGAATTATAATAGTAACAATCATGATTATAACAATTATAAATAATAAAAAAATTATAAAACAATTATAATATTCATTAACAATTAGAGTAATCATGATAGAAATTTTCATAATAGTGTCATTGTGTTAATATTTAAAATAATAATAATAATAATATAAATAACAATTTCAATAATAATTACTACAAAAACAATGATAACACTTATAATAAGAAAGCTATAATAATTATTATAATACAGTATCCAATAATTATAATATAATACCTAATAATTACAATATAAAAATAATTGTTATAAAATAATAATTATATTATTATAATAGTTATATTATTATAATTATTACAATAACAATAATAACCATTAAAATGATAATATTTATAATTATTTTTATTATTTATGTGATGACTTTTCTTACAATTAAAACTATTATGGAAAAACATATATGGAATTAATAATCTTATAACAAATATAATAATAACAATTAAATCAACAACAGTACAAAAACAAAATTATCACAATAAAGATTCTCAATATTTCTTATGAAATTTTTTTCAATATTTTTCTATTATTATTCTAACAGTATTTATGTTTTTATTATTATTGTTATAATAATAATTAAAATTATGCGTTTTGTACAAACTGTTCTTATAAAAATAGTCTTAATAAAAAATATTATTATTTTGTTTATGGTATGTAATCATTGTTTATATTTCAATATCATTAATAATTATAATTTAGTTAATAATAAAAGGATTCGAATAATAATTTTCGTCAATATTCCATGTTTGCTTCCAGTTTTGGCTATTTTGCATCTCTTACCGATATGACCAATATCACTATGCAACTTGAAGTTAGGTGTGGTTCGAATGGGTGTGAGGTCAGAGCAACGGAAAATCATTAACTTTTACCTTAAGTAGGAACCGCTGGTGGGCCTACTATGCAATGATATTACAGAATGCCACAATGTCTAATCCCGAAACTAATCCCATTAGATTCTAACCAACAGGTTATTAAACTGGATAAAAGCTCTTAATAAACAAAAATATAAATACCCAACTGATTTATGTAGGACCGGTTTTATATAAACATATTTATTTTCATTTACAGAGTTGTCAAATCCAAAAATCTTTACCTATGTATGTATGTATATATATAGTAATCCGAATAATTTTAAAACCAACATTGACTTTACGCTAATTTTTACATTGAATACTTTTGTAACAAATTTAACATATATTTGTGGCCAGAAAAAAAAAGTTTACTTTTGAAATGACCTAAATATATTTGCTTTGACTATAGTTTTCTTCGCGAATAGTTTCAATTATGCAACTCTTTGCGTTTAATTAAAATGTACAGTTTAAAATTTATGTCATGATCAAAATGATCAAGTTTATTTTTACAGGATATCAACTAATCGATAAATTCAACAAGACCCTTAGCAACATTTGAAGATTTCCACCCAGATCTCGTATGATTATGACTTTGATACAAGAATAAATGTCTCTAGGTATTATAAGAAATTGGTCAAAATTATGAAAAAATATGCCTTACACTCAACAGAGTTGCAAATCTCCTATCTTTTTAGCAATGAAAACACGAGAAAAATTTAGTCCATATTATTTTCAAGCTAGAAAATATTTCAGATACAATATCAATACTTTTCATTAACAGATATTTTATTCTCTTGGCTTCACTTGACAGTTTGTGACAGCTCAAATCTGGCTCCACTTGACACTCACATTGTTTTAGTCTGCTTCTCCCTCCCAGAGTATAGAGTATCTTGATATCAAATGCCATGTACAATATTTTCAGTGAAAACTAGATGCATAGATGCTGATATCAAGATACTCTATAGATCATTGCACGATGGCGTCATCAATGCAGTTTTGTCAGTTCAGGGAGCTTGTTTACGTGAACTTAGAATATTTTCGGCGATTTGGTGCTCTAAATTTATTACGATTGAAGTAAAATTCCCGAAAAACAGACACTAGTGCTTATTTTTACATCATTTCCTGAATCTAATCATAAAGAATTCGGAAAAATCCTAATTTGAGAAAAATTGCATTTGAGCAGTTGAAATTCTAACACCTAGTAAACAAGCTCCCTGAACTGTCAAAAAAGTGAGGTTAATACATTCCGAGCATTGATCTATATCACGTAATTTAGGTTGTAGTGCGAACGGGGTATTATTGATTCATTGCAATGTTTACCTTTTAAAATGAAGCTGCTGTTTTCTTTGACGTAGAACTATCTTCCAAGCATTCTTGAATGTTATGGTAGTTTAACATCGACGCTCGCGTGCTCAGTAATATTTAGTTAATTTACAAGCATGAATGGGACGGACCTTATATAAACGCCAATGGTACAGCACAGTCATTTCTAGGAACTTTTTTCAATAGGGCGAATCTAACAATAAGAGATTCTCTCCTCTTTCACTCTCTTTCATTTATAGCAGCGCTATTATAAAACTTTCGAGGGATTCTTTAGTACAGATCGAAACACAACAGTGTTGTCTAGCATATTCTACAAATAGTAGAATGAAAAACGTAAAGGTGACTGAAGGAGAAAGTAATCAAAGAGAGTCTCTAAATGTTAGATTCGCCCAAATGAAAAAAGTCCCTAGATTTATTCAATTTGAAGAGAGTGTAGAGAAAATTCTACATTCATTGATAATGAATTTTTGTTAACCCTTCCTTTCAGACACATTCTTCCGCTGCAGTCTTTACTTCTCATGGATCTGCGTGCTGCTATTTGTCCTGGACAAATGGCTACGAACCTACGCTACAAAGATGGCTCCCGACTCTTGGCTGGCACGACTCATAAGCTACCCCTACCTGAGAATCATACTTCGACTGGATGGAGCATCGGTAGGTCTTCTTTGGTATCACCCCTGTTTCAGAAATTTCAAGTGTCACTAATCTTCATTTTCAGAACTATGATAGCATGCATCAGAAAAACCTGCAGTGGCGTGACTTTGTGAAAATTTTAGATAGAATTGTCTTTGTAGCAATGGCTGGAATACTCACTGTCTCTTGCTTTAAGAAAATCTGATTTTAGTTCCAACTACATAACACTCTTCAGCCTAAGCAACAACAAATTCATATAAGCATCGAATAAAAACAAGCCTTCTTTAAGCACCTTTTATTAACTATTCTAAAATCTGGTACGGTAAGAACTCAGGTTACCCTCGCGTTCCCGTTTTTGAAATTCCTCATACAACTTCAATACAAATCGATCTAGTGCAATCTGTTGTTTCCATCTCTTTTTCCATCATCATGCTCATCTGTTCTTCAATCTCATCCTCGATTGCTTCCTCTGGAATTTCAAGTATGAAGAAATCCTTTCGCACCAGATTGTTGCTTATGGGCCCTGAAGAAAATAATTAATGTTACTGAGGAAGCTTTTTGCATCTTTTCTACAGATCACCTTCAAAATGTCGAACATCCTGTTGGTAGTTGAATCGATTCTGCGGTCTTAACTCAACCAATTGCGCCAACAGCAAACAGAACACGATTGACCCCTTTACGGAGAATGTCATTTTTTCACGCTTTCTAAAATCACGCCTCGAAGATACAAACTACGATGTACTGCTCGTCACACCTTGACTTGAACTGCGACCCAGCGTCCAATCGATCGTAGTCTTTATTTAGGATGGACCTTTCTCAAACTGCTTCGCGGTCGACTACCACTTTTGTTTGAATATTTAATCAGCTATATTGGAAATATTTGTCAAACGATGCGTCTCTTACGCACAAACACGTGCAGGCGCTGCC
The DNA here is from genome assembly GCA_024533555.2 of Aedes koreicus. Lineage (NCBI taxonomy): Eukaryota > Metazoa > Arthropoda > Insecta > Diptera > Culicidae > Aedes > Aedes koreicus. Next base: position 619,369 of record JAHHFK020003279.1, read on the forward strand.
CCTCTCGGCACGTGTTGGAAGAAATAAATTTTCTTCAGTGGAGACGATCCATTACTGCGGTTCGCTAATAGTCAACCCGTTCAGCAGGTCTTTTACTGGGTCATATTTGCATCTTTTCTTCGACCGGGCTGGATGCTTAGATAACAACACGCCAGTTTCGTGCAACGCACAGATTCCATAGAGGAGTCGAACCCTTATCAGAGAAGGTATCTATGTTCAAGCTGGGTCATGATTTGTATTAGAGTTCTGTTAATATTCGTCAGAGGGAAACTGAAATCATCTCATGTCATGGCAGCGTGACTGGCACAACCACATTCGCAAACAGAACTGTTATTTAGCATGCATTCTACGCTTTCATTCAATTAAAGTGGACATTACCGATCGTGATGTTGTTGTTCCGATAACTATCAGTTAATCTATCATAGAATCCGGAACAGTAATTCAATAGACCTATAATTTTTCTGAAAGCCATGATTGATGAGCAATCGCAGTAGCATGGTAAAATGCTATGAGAATTCTTTTTCATTGTAATATATATGTTCTGTTTGTTTATACTTACACCATGGACTAATATCTTCTCATCAACATGAGACCCTAGGAGAGGACAGCAATTTCTGCAAGAACAAAAAATATGAATAGAAAGTATTGATAGTTCCGTTAGAGCATGGCAGGCTGTGAAAATTGAATAGAAGCAGTTGAAATTGAGCGGAGGGCTGTTACGCACGGCAATACTCGATCAAACACTCAATCTTTTACCAAGCTACCCGAATGCAGGGTAGGCCTACCTGTAATTAGCCTGTAATTCGTAGGACAGAAAGTATTCGTAGAACTTTACAATGCGATACTTCTCACAAACGATCAACAATTTATTATCATTGTTTAGAAAATATTTTTAAAACATTTACTGTTCCCTTTCAAATTGAAATATACTGCCTCAAATTTGAAAAAACGTTTTCAATAATCTAACAGATTTTGTATATATATATATATATATATATATATATATATATATATATATATATAAATATATATCTATATATATATATATATATATATATATATATATATATATATATATATATATATATATATATATATATATATATATATATATATATATATATATATATATATATATATATATATATATATATATATATATATATATATATATATATATATATATATATATATATATATATATATATATATATATTATATATATTGAAATGTTCTGATGTACTGAATGTACTGATTATGGTGGAGTTGGAATTCACTCAAATGTAGCTGACTTTCACTGAATGCATTTTTTGGAAAACACAAAATTATTATTAGCATATCTACGATTAATTTCGGACACTTTTCTATCACTGTAAGTTTGGAATTATTTCACGGATCGCTGAAGCGTTTCAATTTATGACAGTTGAAACTCTCCACTCCAACATGGTCCAACATGTTAACATTCTTGTTGCATTTGTCAAAATGGCGTTGAATCAAATGAAAATGTCCAAACGCATTTTGTACGAATGGCAGCACATGTCACTACGCGATCTTGCCAAGAAACCAACGATTAACGATTACATACTCTTCTTGAGTTTTTAGGTGTCGCAAATGTAATTTGTGATCGGGCCCTTTCAATTTGTATCATAATTTTTGAACACATCTTGAATTGCCATTGTCATTGAGAATACCTAAAGATCGTTCAAAGGTACCGATAATCGCTCAAAAGTGCACATACTCAAATTGTGCGAAAACACATCCCGGATAAAAATAACGATGCAATTATAATTCAATAATATACAATAACAACAAAATGTATTGCCGACCATGAATCTTACTGTTCAGACAAATCTAAAATGCACATTGTTATTACAATAGATCTACTATACACCCCATATGCTAGAATTTTCAACAATAGTAAAACAACACAATTAATAGTTACTAAATCAAATCTGTTCAGAAAAAAAAGTGATATTTTTCATTGTTAAGATACATAACAACCCCCTTATTTTATTGTTGATATCGCGACTTACAATATATTCTATTGTAGAACCAGTAAGTCCTAATGTTATCTGCTCGTTGCGGACAATACGATGAATTGAACATACTATTGATTCTATTGTATGGTTACAATTCATTTGATTGTTAATCTATTATACTTTTTTATTCGGGATATCACCTAATACAGTGACCATTCGTTCATTGCAACATGTTTACATTGCAATGAGCGAATGGCATTCGCTCATTACATTTGACAGCGCCAAATCGACTGTCGAAAACTCGTGAACCGTTTGAGTTAAATGACAGATTACTGCTTGGCAGTCAATTGTTTTTTAATTGCTGCGAGTGATTCACTCACTCCAAGCCATCCCCTCACTGGCGCACACTTTCACTCTGTGTATTTACCACCGGATAAAAGAGCACTTTGCATTATCTGCGGTGTGTTATGGTTGTATCCTCTGTGAAGGTACAAATCTCACGCGCTGGCGTAAAATTAGTGCGAAATGCCATCTCTGGTTGCAGTTAACAAAAATGCAATAAGCGAATGGTAAAGACTTTATGTTCGATGAAATTTGGACACACAAAATAGGTCACCAAAAATTTTTCGTAGAGCCCAATTCTTTTCAAACTTTCTGGAAATAAAGTACTACTAAATGGTTAAGTTTTGACATCATTGGTTTATTGAACCTCTTCTCCCAACCCAAATGCACACACCTTTGCCTTAAACCCTTGCATCAAATTTTGGGCAATGATAGAACCGACTTGCTTACTTACTTTTAACCACACTTTCTTTAGTTCAAGTTCATTTCCTTTCAGTTTTGGAGTTTTAGCTAACTTTGCCTTCATGATTGCCCCGAGAAAATTTTTCAATTGGGCAAAGTTCCGGAGTGTTTTGGAGGGTTGACGTTTTTTGGTACAAAAACTACATTATTATCTCTGTACCAGTCTAAGACGGGCCGGGCATAGTAGCTGAATGCCAAATACGGCCAAAACAGTGTCGGGCCATCGTGAGATCTCAAGAAGGGCATGAGTTGTTTTTGGAGGCATTCGTCCTTGTAGATTTGTCCGTTGACGGTCCCAGAGGTGATGAAGGGCTGACTTATTTTGCCACATCTGCAGATCGCTTGCCAGACAAAGAATTTTTTGGCGTATTTCGACAGTTTCTTCTTGTGTACACTCTCCGGAACGGCCAACGCAGAGGTTAAGACGTAGTGTTCCTGTCCTGGCATTTGTTTGGTGTCGGCTTCAATGTAGGTCTCATCGTCCATCACAATGCAGAACGGTTTCGCGGGCCACTCCCTGTGCAGTTTTCTTGCACGAGTTTTGCTTACCGAGTTTCTGTTTATCGCACCGGTTCGGTGCCTTCTGGACCTTAGCCACATGTAATCCAGAACATTTCATTGTTTTCTGCACAAAAAAAACTGAAACTTTCGCCTTTTTCGCAACATCCCTGATCGAAATGTTGAGATAACGCTTAGAATTGGTTCAATACCATCCTGGCCTTCTCGGATTTGATGTGCCACGTTTTTTGCTTCTACCATTTTGCCGCTTGGTTGTCTTAAGGTCCTTGAACGTTTTGATCACAAAGGATACGGTTCAATGTGCGATTCCGAGCTGTTTTCCGATCCATCGATGAGAAGCGTTTGGGTTTTCAGAAGTGAGTGCCCAAAATTTGTTGGCGCACTATTTCTTCATTCGAAGCCATCACTGAAATCACTCGACCGATTTTCACAAAACTCATTACACAATTGACACAACACAAAGAAATGCATTCAGTTAAAATTTCAATAATTTTTACCAACACGCCAAAAAGTTACGAACAATTGCGTGTGTCCAAATTTCATCGAATACAGTCTTTACGTTGCTATCAGGATGACCGATTTATTTCGAAGCAATTGAGACATTATTAATCAATTTATAGTTGTTCACTTCCGCATAATTTCCTTAACTTTTTAGACATCATGACTTCACTGTCTAAGCTGAACATTATCTACACGATCTTTGAATTATCTAAATTTTGCTTAATTAAACCTATAAACCGAGTAATTCAGCCAATATGCACAGAAAATAGTCACACGTTATAAATTGACTGTTCACATAGGGAAAATAATAATGATTTACTATATTTTAAGGTACACTTGAAGAATTTTTCAAGACTCATTTGATAAAACCACGCATAAAACTGGATATTCTACATAACATCGATAAAACAGCCATAAAACCCTCATAAGTTCAAAAAGGCCCATACTACAGGAGGTTCTCAAGACTATTTCCCAATGGTCACTTAAAACTTGATAGTTTTATCGGTACATACTTGTAATGACATTCAAGATATGCTTAAAACTATGATAAAACTACCACTACCAAGTTTTGATAGTTTTATGATTTTCCTCTTTAAGAATGGAAATGTTCTGTTGTCCGTCACAAATATGTTTCAAAGATTCCATTTTTGAATTCGTGCTGCTGAATGCGGACCTATTTTGTTTATAGTTGAGTGGATGAAGCTCTTTAAAGCTACTAAAGAAAAAAAAAAATATCGATATACATATGATGTTTCTTTTCCAATGTAAATTAATTGTAAAATTGACCATAAATGCATGAGGTTTTTGCCAGCAATTGATAAATTTTTCATGCGACGTTCAGTTTATTGGTGTTTTATAACATAAAAGTCCGAAAATTTTAATGTGCCACAGAATTATTGCAAAAAATAAAAAATAAAAATACTTGAAAATTTAAGGCTGATAAATAGTTAGATCTTGTATAAATTGTGTCTACAATCCATTTTAAGTTTCAAGATGTATTTTAAACAGCAGAAGTTTTTCGTAGCATTGGAAAAACGAGAGTTTTGTTGCATACATATGTAAATGGCTACCATTCCGACGGAATCCAGAATAACCACAATCGCCATTTTTTCAATGGTTTTTTTTTTTCTGAAACTACCATAAAGCGCAAATAAAACTAATATTTCCTGCACAAGACTAACAAGATTTTTTGAAGAGACTAACAAGACTAACAAGATTTGTTCTATTCTTGAAAAAGATGAGTTACGCTTGAATAAAACTTGTTTGAATTGCTCAAGTTAAAAAAGTATTTCGTAAGATAGCCATCAGTTTGGCAGATAGCCATAAAATTAGGCACATCATAAACAAACAAAATGTGAACGTTCAATTCAAAAGTGCCTATGCATAATTGGTTTTGGGAAGAATAAGAATAATGATTTTTCCCTTGATCTATACGTTATACCTAACGTCGGAAGAAGTGCGCTGATCGCTGAGCGATTCCAGCGCACTACTTCCGACTTAAGATTTAACGTATCATGAGAAAAATCGATTTTCGCTCAGATGATATACTGGGAGGGAGAAACAGATGCGAAAATTATGGTTGTCAATGCAGACCTAATTCAGCTGTCATGAAATGTCACCGCAGACCTAACTAAAAAAAAATTCAAAAGTGGGGAGTATTGAGATCGATAATTTGCTTGAAAATTGATATGAACCTAAAATTATATTGAAAGTGCTGTACAATATAAATTAAACTGATCGTTTTTTTTTTAAGAAATGTGAAAACTTAAGACAAACAAGTGGATTACGGTGTTTTCCAATTTATAGACAGGGGAGGCGATGCCGGATTTGTGATACTGTGAGCATAAGTTAGATGAGAATTACGTACGGTGAGATGTTTTGAATATTTAAACACCTGATAAAGCCTTGATAAAAAAAAATAGATTCTGATTTGGTATTTCAGATATTAATAAATAATACATAAGACAAATTGACGACAATTTTGATTTTCTTTTGGGAATGAGAAACAAAACAATGACTTATTTTTATTTCATCAACTTGAACAGATCAATTCAACATACTTCGGCTGTCAAATTTACGCTTTCTGATTTTTCGAATTCTGTCAGATTTCATTCTGAACTGCAAAAATCTGTTGATCAATTTGAATTTGATGTTGTGGCAATTTGGAAGCTCCAATGGGAGGGATTGCAATAATAATCGAGCGACATCAATCTTACTTTTGTCGATGAACGATTTATCGGCAAAATGTTCAGCGATAATAGAATCCAAGCATAACACAAAGTGAAAGATTTTTTCTGAAGGATAGGTGTGGGATTTTCCTTTGCCTTCAGCCATCAATGCTGAGAATCTGCCAAAATTTTTGTCAAAAGGTGCTGGAGTAACACAGCCTTGACGACAAAGAGAGCAAGTAGTACTGGTTTTGCTAATGCTCCCAATCATGTAGCCACAAACATGGAATACTGCATTAGCTTCAGCATTACCTATGGCCGAGAGAAGTTGTTTTGCCATAGTAGATACTTCAACCTTTGAGAAATCAAGTAGTTTTCCAGCGCTCGGAGCTGCTTTTGACGAATTTGGTTGCTGCTGATTATCGATGCTTTTCAAGTGATCCATGAAACCTGACAGGTATTCCCGATCGTCCAAACTGTACGAAGAATTTTTCACTTCCAACATATACTGGGACAGCGTGATGGTTCTGAGGTGGCTCTTGAACTGCAGTGGAGTGGGTCTTCGCTGTTTAGACCGAACAACTGAAAACAAATTTTCCACGCAGTCTTGCGTGAACCGTGACGTGTAGAGATACGGGTAACCAAGATCTGTTAAGATGTTCTTCTGTAATCGGAGGATAGCGTTGGTGGCCATAATGAGTGCAGCTTGCCACGGTTTCCAATGACCATCGGAACCAACCTGAAACACGAAAATGCATTATTTTGTACAGAATACAGTTTGTGTATATTAACCTTGATATCGAACACGAGATGCACCATCATTTCTAAATGATGAATATCGGCATCGTATTTGGCTTTATCTGACGGGTTCAACGCAAACTCGGGAGTTCTGGACGACATAAGGTCAAACCACTGGGACAGATCTTCAATGAACTGTGATGTTGCTTTAACTGGTTCGTTATCATCATTTTCGGCTATAACCCTCAACGCAGCTGCCACGGAATGGTTACAGTATTTTGTAGCATTGCTCACCTTCATCTTGTCCACGTTGGAAGTTTTGGATCTTTCAAAATCAACATCCGCCGCCGTCAGCTTGTGCGCCATTTTGGTTCGTTGGTTTTCTTCATGTGCTACCAGTAGTGTTAAATGGTTTCGGTTGACTTCATTGGTAGTCAAGCCCTTTTTCTTCACATACCAATCGGGAAGACTAATAACAGCGTTCGAGATCCACCCGTTCACGGCATTCTTAAAGACATGCACGGGATCTGGGATAAACTCCAATCTACGGTCCGCTTCAACCGGATGTTCGATCGACAGATCGTTATGAATTGTATTTTTCTTCGTACTTACGCCATAGTCACTCCACATTGCCTTATTGGAGGCTCCACAATCAGAAGTAACGAAGTGTATTTTTAGACCAATTCCCTCTGCCTTCGATATTATTTCATCAACAACGGAATTGAGGCAGCCCTTAGGAATTGAATTTCCGGTGAATTCGTAAGCGACGATTTGCTTCCAACGAACATGAACTCCAGCCAACATGAACACCAAAGCATGTGTAGCCAGTTCGTCGCTTGGCGGCAAAGTTGTTGCCCCGAAATACTTTTGATTGTTTGTGCAATACTCCATAGCTTCGTCGATGCTCATCTCGTCTAATATCAATCCACAGTCCAGCTCTTTTCCACTCATCGAATTAACTTTGTGTTTCAATAATTCAAAAACTTCGTGCAAGATTCCTGAAATTTTTTGACAACATGAGTCCAATCAAATAATGTAAATGAACGGGTGATTATCTGGAAATTTGAGCTGAAAGCTATTCGGTTTTCATGTAAAACAACCAATAAGTCGTAAGAAATCGCGTCTATAAAGATAAAAAAGAACGCATTGAGTTCCTCGTGTGCGCAAAATAATTTCACTATTTATTTTATTTGTCTGGTCAAATAAAGTTTCTACAATAAATCATTTACGATCCCTGTTGGATTATCTTACATATTTTCTACTCAAGGTTTTCATATCACAATATAATAAATACTTTTAAGGTGACTACACAGCAAATTTTTTTTTGTGATTTTACATTCATTTAGATGCACATCATCGAGGTTGAAAAAGTTATGTACCGTAACCCGGGGTATCTTTGATCAGCGGGGTAACTTTGATCAGATTGAGCCTAGCTGTATGAGCTTGAAATAAACAGTTTTTGTGAATACAGTTTGTATGTAATGATTATTGTTTCCTAATCTACAATTATTGTACTTTCAAATACTGTAGAGTTGTCAGAAAACATTTTTCAATTCCTAGACCAGACCGGGAATCGAACCCAGCCCCCTCCAGCATGGTGTTGCTTTGTAGCTCCGCCTTTACCGACTGAGCTAAGGGAAGACCCACATACAATCACATATTTAATGTATTATTCTCTGAAACTTGATGTAGTTGAGTGCGATTCCGTTCAAACTGTTTTACATCCTAGAAGTTACGTCTGTGGATATTACGATTTTTTTTTGCTGTGTATGACCAGGCTGTTATATGAAATAAAAATCTTTCAGCTTAAACTTGGCAGATAATAAAATAGTTCCGTGCATTGTTTTACCTGTGTCAAAATGTAGCGATTTTATCTTTCCTAATAAGCAGCTGTAGCTTGGCAACGCAACGTATGGCAATTGACGCACCTTATCATACCCACGTCCGCAAGCAAATCTCGTTTGTAAACCTTCGACAAGTGATTCGTTGGACCATTTTCTCACTTTCTTCACGTTTCCTAAGACGAGATCCATTTGATCTTTCCGAAAAACTGTCTTGAGTTTTTTCACCAAAGTGTCCTTACGAAGAGCGGCAAACTTCCTTTTCCAATAGGACGCATTCGACTTCCACTTTTTCGCTCGTTCCTGCCATTTATTTGCAACCCTATAAGTTGAAAACAATTTTAATAGCAGATTTGTTTTCTTGTTTTGTTCTGTATCAAGTTTTTTTTCAGTCATTTAAGTACATGTCAGATCATTTCAGGTCATGCCAGTACACTTCAGATCGTGATCGATGGCATGGCATATCATTCAATATATCATGTCAAAAATATTTTATATTATTTAAGATTATTGTTGGTCTATCTTATCAGATTATGTCCGCTTAAACCCTTAAAGCAAGGTCTCAAGCTTGTAGTACACTGTTTGTCCAATCGCCAAATAATTGTCATAGGCAGATAGGCATGTGACAAACATCTGTGATATATGTCAGTTGACTAGCTGCCTAGAGCTGCCTATGACAAATATTTGGCTATTGGACAAACAGTGAACTACAAGCTTCAGTCTACATGTATGATTTTGTCTTAATTTCCCGATCCTACATTTATAACTTTACAGACGTTCTGACATACTCCAAATATTGTTGTAGATTTTTTTAAATTTCTGTCCAGCGATAACCGAAAAACGGAAAAAATGAATAAACTAGGGTCAGTTTACCTATATTCTGCTCCTACTCTATCTTTATGATTAAAACTTAAGATTTCAAGTAAAGCTAAGTATCCAGCTGAAACGGAATCGCTCAAGGAATTTGAGTTCAGTGCACGATTTTTTCTTGAGCGATTCCTTGCAGAAATTTTACACGGGATTTCTTTTCAGGTGCGTACTGCAAGCAACGGAAAAGCAACGCTTACTCATTTCTTGAGCGATTTCTTGGCCTATGCTTTTCTACAGTACTTTTGAATTGGATACCAGCCCTAAACAGGGAGTTTTTACCAGGTTTATTTTGAAAATTAAATACTGTGGAATTGGGGAATACGGTATCAGTGATAAAGTGACGAACACACAAATTTTGTGATTTCAGTGTCCAGGAATCGATTCTAATTTTAATATAATATTTTTTGATTACTGGATTTATAATGTGTAAACTCAGGATCAAGGGTCTGCAATTTCAACCCACTCGTATGAAGCACAATGCGTCGCACGAAGAGACACAATGCGTTCCGACTAGAGAAACTGTAGGTACCCAGAGAAGAGCGGAGGCGAAGTTAAGGTAGCCAAACGAACTGTCAGTTGGTGTAGCCAATCGAGCATGACGTCATCAGCTCCCTTTGATGCTATGAACATTTTACACGAATGCCAGTAAGTGTTTTGAATTTTCATGGCTGCCAGAAATTTTTTTTGTTTGCATCCGCTCGTCTATGGAAACCTATAGTGTCCATAGTTCCGACTCGTGCTTTCGTCCTCTCTTTCATAGCCACATCAAAAGTGTGTCCCCATGAACACCCAAGATGACAGGAAACGCTGTTTATTTTGACTCGATAGTGTGTCATGAAACATTTTCAATTTGCGAAAAAAGCACGTAATTGAATAGTTGAGCAAAGTTACAGCGTGACGGAAATTCCCAAACTATGCTATGGCTTCGTATCATAGATGAGAGAACCTATGATAATCATTGAAAAACAATCAAGACAAAACAATTACCTGAACAACCGAAATGAGTTTTGCTTCTCCTTTACTACATCATCATCACTGTCAACTTCGACTGAGGCTAGTTGCGAATTTTCATCTGCATAACGTTTTTGCAACACCTCTTGGTTCATTTCTTTAGCCAATACATGCTGCTCTTCCTTTTGTGCTTCACTATTTGAAACACTTGCCACATCATCTTCATCTCCCGTCACGCAACATTCTTTCACTGATTCCTTTCGCATATCGTTCACTGATTCTATTTCCGCATTTCTCGATTCTTTATCTTCAACTTCAACCAATTCCGCAACAACAGCAACAAAGTTTGCATAATTGTGATCGTGGAGAGCCGGAGACGAGTACAGAGGCCGAGATTTGAAGAAATCTGTTGGAGGTTCGTCATCCGAATTCAAAGTAAACGCACAGATGGTTGGAAGAGCATTTTTACATTGCAACCTCCGTCTCTTTGCATTATTCTTGAAACAGGCATCTTCAAAATGGGCCTGAAAAGATACAAACCAGAACATTCACAAATCTGAAGAACACATAGCAGCACTCATATTAGCTGCTGCTGTGTTTTATTTACACTGCATATTCGCGAACTCGGCTTGATTTCCACATCCGGATCCAACTGGCAGAACGTTATCCACCGGGATCTTGTGATTCCATCGCTAGGGAAGCGAAAAAAACTGAATTCCGGACACTTTTCGCAGCTCCGGCCGCAATATTTCACGAGACACTTCATTTTTAAACTTCCCGCACGCGGAACGATGTTTAAGTTCGTCAGAGTCACGCACTGGCTTCGACAAAAACAACGAAAACATCGGTGACACGCAAAACAAAAATTGATCATTAGCGGGTAGCATGATTTGATAATTTTTCCGCGTCAATTATTTTCTTGCGTCGTTGCAGTCGCTGTAATATTGATTTCGCGTGTAGTATTTAGCTCTCTAAAAATCTGTTATCTGTAAATACAGAATTCTGTATCCAAAAACTGCAAAAAAAATCTGTATGATTACAGATAAATCTGTATATGTGGCATCCCTGCATCACAGTACTTCTGCTTGTAGGCCCACCCATCGCTGCCAGATCACATATCCGACGAGAGGGAGAAATTTATTCAATTTTAGGAAAATATTAACGTTCAATATTGGAAAATGATCATTACTCATATGTCAGTCAAAATTACTGTTTATTATCGTTTAATTATACCGATATTTTCGGTATTGTCAACATACCTCATTTTGGGTATCTTAGCGTGCGGCTGATTTGGCAAACAACGAGGGAACGGTATGAGCATAAAAAAGATCTTGCACCGAAGGGGGCAATTATTAAGGATTTCGCTGTAGCTCACATGGATTTTGAGTCTTTTACCTCGCAAAGCGTATATAGGCCATGACGATGCAAGTACGAAAATAAACCACTTTCCGAGGCCACTCATATGGGTAAATATCTGTTGATTAAAATCTCGCTGAAGCCAGTGGAGCTATACAATAGCGGCTTGAATATTTTTCTTCTGTTCAACTGAGTATCCTAGTTAACAATGGCACTTATGATGAAATTTGGCAATGGCACTTATATCATTTTACTCTAATGATTTACTAAAGTAAACATCTTCAATAGCTAGAATTGCTTAGGCGATAATTGATCAATACATAAGTATGTACTCTTCTTTTCAAACAACTTGTATTTTTTTTTATCAATTAAAAAAAAAATCCACCCTATCAAATCGGTTCCGGTAGTGTTTCATCGCGATAACGAATCCAATATTCCTGCAACCGTCGCAGCCAAAGCGACCAATACTTCTTCAATTTCATTGAATTGACTAAATGCACATGTGCTGGATCACCTGTCGTATAAGCCACAAACACTGCTCCACCGGAGATGTCCAAACCGCTAAATTCCGGATCCGACTTCAATGCTCCCAGATAGGCGCACAGTTGTACAGGTGCATCGTATGTTGCTGATAGTGTAGCTTTCTGTTTCTCTGAAGTTTTCCATTCGATGATGTGAAGTTTATTACTGGAAATAATTGAGTTCATTAATAAACTATAAAAAAAAACTGTATACTTCCAATTACTCAAGTGACGAAACGCAATCCACAACACCGTTGTAATGCAGAAACGGATGGTAAACCTTTCTTTCAATCTCCCGAGCCGGTCTTTCGACTCTTTCCAGTGATCCGTTGATGCTGAGCCACAGCTCCCTAGCCTTTTCCATCCTTTCGCGATCAATTTCCTCATTATTGAGCCAACTTTCCAAACATATGTGTAAATTGCTGCCTCTTTCTAGTGTAGCTCTTTGAAACTCCGCAAAACCTTCTTCCCCGAGTAACGCAATCTTGGAAACCTTCCACCTGAGAAGAGCTTGTCGGGCTGCCTCCGGCATTGTTGCTGTCAGTATCTTACTCACCGAAGGCGATTTATACTGGTCTGTTTCGAACTGCTCGTGGCGTGTCCACGTCCTTTCTATGGTACCGTTTGCAGTAGGAACGAGAGGAAATGTTAGAACTGATCTCAATTCCACATCGCTGAACGGTACGGCCAGCGCGCGAGTAGGCGGTGAATGATGGGTGTGTATTTGGCTGTTTTTCGAGGGTCGAATGTTTTTCCTCCCAGGACTATCACTTCGTAACAACCAGTAAATTTCAGATGAACTGTGAGTTTGATTTGATTGAGAAGAGTTGAGTTGTGTCGTTGAATCATTATCTTTCTTGTTAACGGCCCCAAAGAGTGCCTTATTTTCATAGTTTAAAGTTTTAACCGCGCGCGCTTTCGCATTGAGGTTCTTCGGTTTTAGTTCAGTCTTTTTTATTGCCGTGGCGAAATTTCGGATGATCACGGATTTGAACATAATGGTAGAACATCTGTTGAAATGAGTAGGAATGCTTTAAATAGTTCAGTTTAACTTATTCATTCGATATAAGTTAAGAAAACTTACCAATTTATTGCTACTATCAATACTACCTATTACATAGGTTTTAAATTACAATGCCGGCGTTGAGTCGTTTGATATATTGATATTGATAGGATCCGTGGGGGAACACAGAAATTAAACAAACGCTAGGGATTTGCATTTCTGGCCATTCTGACGCAAAGAAGCGTGATAAACGTTTGTTGCTGTGGCTGTGTTTAATGTCTTTCAAAAGCAGATGGCTCTGCTGACGCATCATGCCCTATTGGAAAAACAGCCTTAAGAAGAAAATTTAATGTCGTGTATAATATATATGCTCTAGAAATTATTATTATATGTGATATTCATATTGAAATGTAAGTTAAGTTATTAAAAAAATATTGCATGATTCGAAGTTATATACAAACTTTTTTAGAATGCAACCTGAAATGAAAATTAGAAGTTAACTGTAACGAAAAAATAAGAAGAAAGATTAGAAATTTCCATTTAAGGTGAATTGCAGCTCCGTGTATCTTTTATCTCTCTCTCTCTATCTCTCTCTCGCAAACTTACCTCGCTATTTCAAATTGATAAATCTCGATTGTTAGTGAATAAACAAAGAATCGAACTACATCAGATTGCTCACAGCAAGTAAGCATACAAACTGATGTGATTAAATATTCAATATCTAGTACAGATTCTGAGTTATATCAATTCTAAATTTTGAGGTAATGGCTGCCGTCAAGAATGCTTGAGCGTAAGCCCTTAATTCCAAGTACCTCTACTGCTTATCCTGACAGATATGCGTATTTCGTCTAAGATGCGCAGACTTCATCAGTGTCATGTACTAAAACTCGACTTGTACATGACACTGAAGAAGTCTGCACATTGTAAACGAAATATGTGTATCTGTCAGGATAAGCAATAAAGGTAGTTGGAATTAAATGCAAATTACAGTTCTTCCTTCTCATTTCCTCGTTACAGGTATTCCACTAAAAAGCTTTCACCAAGAATCAGAAGATAACTAGGGTCGCATTGTGGATCTCGAAACGAAGAACTTTTTCTCACAAGCATTCGTACAAAAAGTCATTCGTTTCGAGCTGCGCAATGCCACCCCTGGTTATCAAAATAAGACTATATAAGCGTGAAAATTGAAATAAAAGCACAACAAAATCATATAAATATCAATGGAATTACGACAACCTTAAGCCGACGAAGTCCCACCGAGCTTAAGATTATTTATCTCTGATTACACTAGTTTACAGCATTTATGAACTTGGTAAGCTGATCATCATTTCTAACATGAAATTTTATGCAGAATGTGAAAAAGCCGTAAAAAATGAATAAAAGTAGAACAGTTTTCGAGATATTGATAAAAGTTGATTTTTTAATAAATGAACAAAAACACATTTACTTAAGGTAGGTATCGTGTCGGAAGAAATTTCTTTTTCTATCCCAAACCCATGTTGAATTTCGTTTACTGAAACGGAAAAGTAAAGAATCGAAAAGAAATTTCTACAGCAGTATCCACATGAAAAGAACGAAACATAAAATTGGAATTTGTAAGGTTTCCACGCAAACTAATGGGAGCTGTCACTTTTACTTTCGGAAAAATATTCCGCTCGATTATTCCGTAAGTGAAGCTGACATTTCGTTCCACGCAGGTCAATTGTCAAAATTTCGCTTGGTAAAATTGAACAAAATTCCGTAACCTCTCTACTTTTTAAGTCGATACTGGGCTTTAAAATGAAATATCTCCAACGCGTGAGATTCAATTTCAAATATTTCGTCATCAAATAAAGCAAAACAAAATTTAACACCTATCCTCTGACTATTGCAATATTCTAGGAGTAATAGTTTCGACGCTATTTATAAGTATATATAATTTTTTGCGATTTTTTTTTTTGAGATTTGTAAAAAAAAATTGTGCTAAACATATGATTAATACCAAAATAACGTCAACAAAAAAGTATATTGCTAAAATAACTAAAAGTCAAAGTAAAAACGAAGAAAATAAGGGCTCAATAGTGAAAATCGGTTGAAAAATGCGGAAGCACTGCTGGTTTTTGGAAAAAGTTCAGAAATGCGGGAAAAAACAGCATCTCAAAAGAAAAACACCCATCTCTCTCTCTCTCTCTCTCTCTCTCTCTCTCTCTCACACACACACACACTCACTCACACACACACACTCACACACACACACACACACACACACACACACACACACACACACACACCGCGCGCGCGCGATTTGGTTTACCTACTGTTCTATTGTTTGGTAACATATTCTGGCACCTAATTTTAATAGCTATTGGTAACCCTTCAAAACAAAACAAATTGTGACAGTTCGTTGTTCAGTTATCGGAGTGAGAAAAATGTGCGCTGCAAAACCGGAAATCAAATGCAAAAATGATCGGTAAAATTCACTACTTCTCTTCAATCTGCGTTCCGTTTTTATTTTGAAATTTGTCCGGAGAATCTGGATAAACCATGGGTGCCTAACGTTCTGTATAATTCGTGCAAAACATGCCTGGCTAGGTGGATAGCAGGTAAAAGGTACGTATGACTTACCACTAGTCCCATTTAAATTTGTTATATACTCTCATTTCTGTCACTATAGAGCCGCTATTTGTCCTTTGATAAGCCAGTTATTTGGAATGAACCCTTTTGCCATGCTACGGATTGTTATTTCTGCCTCACCGAAGTTCAACAATATGGCCGCCATAAGTCGGTGCAGTATGCTGATGTGCAATCCGTAGAAAAACCAACTCCACATTCGAATTCAAACTGGTACCCTATTTGCCCAAAACGAAAAAGGGAGTCTTCATTTGAAGATACTGCCCAGCTGGAGAACGAGGACGCAGATCAAAGCGACACAGAATTTGAAACAAAACCATCATTATTTTCCCAAGCAGATCTCAATGATACGTGATTTGAAATTGTCGAAAAATAAATCTGAACTGCTTGCATCACGCTTAAAAGAAAGAAATTTATTAGAGCCTGGTGTGACGATTTCGTACTACAGAAATCGTGATGAACAATTCGCTAAATACTTCTCCAAACAAAATAACGCTAGTTTTTGCCGAGATGTAAACGGTTTGTTCGAAGAGTTTGGGGAGCATCACAATCCAAGTGAATGGAGTTTGTTTATCGACAGCAGTAAACTGAGTTTGAAGGCTATTTTACTGCATCAAGGGAACAGGAAACCCTCGATACCGCTGGTTCATGCTGTTAACTTGAAGGAATCATATGAATCAATGGCGCTGCTGCTGAATTTGATAAATTATAAGCAACACTCTTGGAAGATTTCCTCCGATCTTAAGGTTGTTGCTGTCGTGTCCGCTGTCCATGTTTTTTGAAACGTGTACTTGCGGAACATCTACTGCTTTCCACTACGTACGTCCAAAAACTGACTTGTTTTTTTGAAAGTGGCATGGCATAACCTTTTCGTTCGTGTGTCTTGAACTCTCTCCTTTTCTTCGTATCACGAAATCTTTCGGGTCATGTGCTGCTAAAAGTATCGGCCCGACAACGGAGCACTCTCGCAGTTGTTACGCTCGTAAGTCGGCCAACTCGTAAACGGTTCTTGGTTCGTGGTGGAAGGCGAGCAATCACTAATACTTTCTCACCTCGTATTTTCGGGAACTTCTCTGATCTTCAACTGTACGCTAAGCAGTCGGTGCACTCGCTTCACTCACTCACATGTAGGTACACTCTCTAATTCAGACATCGAATAAGCTCTATATGTACCTACCGCGTAAAAATTAACGGAGCCGATAAAAGGCTTACCCACAATTGATCGTTGACGGATGCGTTTGCGTGAATTTGACAGTTTTCCCATAGGTTTTCTGTCAAATTTACGTCAACGCATCCGCAACGTATCAATTGTGGGTGACGCTTAAGATTCTATCGTCGGAGTTTGTGTTACACTGAGACAAATTATGTATTGCAGTTTGATTTATTTTTATTTTTTATTTTTAATAATTAACTTAACCTATCATATTCCCTACAGTTGTGCTCATGTTGACTGCGGTTACAACAGGGGTACTTAAAATATATGTGCTTTCTCTGTAAATGGGACAGCCGAGCACGTAAGGAGCATTACGTTCAAAAAGACTGGCCAAAGAGGACAAGTTTGACTCCCGGGAAAGAAAAACGTGAAATGTGTTCCTCTCGTGGATAAAGATCAAATTATTCTCCCACCGTAGCATAGTAAAACTTAGACTCTTCAAGAATTTTTTTTAAAGCGTTAGAAAAGAATGGAGCTACATTTGAATATCTGAAATCAGTATTCCCAAACATATCAGATGCAAAGATTAAGTAAGGTGTTTTCGTGGGTAAGTCCTCAAATAAAAAAATTGATTGAGGACAAACATTTCTTCGCAGTGTTGGCTCCTGATGAGCAAGAAGCGTGGAAATCATTTCGACTGGTTATTATGAATTTTCTAGAAGCAGTAAAAAGTGCGGATCATGTTGAAGTTATTGAGAATTTGCATGAAAACTATAAGAAAATAGTTTGTCAGAAGCAGATAATTTCTCATCTCCATGCGAAGTGCTAGGAATGGACGGTAATTTATTGCTAGAACGAATAGACATGAAGAGGAAGTGTATTGATAGTTCCGTATAGGGCAACGGCAGGCTTTGAAAATTGAAAGATACAAGTTTGAAAACGAGGAGAGGGCATTTAACGGTAGTATCCGATCAGGCACATAACCCTTTACCATACTACCCCATGCAGGATAGGCAAGGATCTGGGAGGAAATCCCCTTGACTGGTCGTTTTCACTTGTATCTTTCAATTTTCAAAGCCTGCCGTTGCCCTATACGGAACTATCAATACACTTTCTCTTCATGTCTATCCGTTCTAGCAATAAATTTACCGTCCACTCCTAGCGCTTCACATGGAGATGAGAAATTATCTGCTTCTGACAAACTTATGGGACGAATCAATGCTGGGTGACTACTGTTGGTTTCTAGTTAGAGATACCAAAACGACGAATAAACGCGCAAGTTTGGGAGAATACAAAAACAACAATCATGTGTGTGTGTGTGTGTGTGTGTGTGTGTGTGTGTGTGTGTGTGTGTGTGTGTGTGTGTGTGTGTGAATCATCTTTTTATAGATCATTGTACTGAATGTGTCAACCTCAGTTTTTTGACACTTCAGGGAGTTTTTACAATGCGTTAGTTTGAATAACCGCATAAATGACATATTTCATTGCCTTTTCCGGATTTTGTAGCATTTGATTTAGGAAATGATGTAAAAATAAACACTGGTGTATGTTTTCCGACTATTTTATTTCTGCAATCGTTATAATTTTAGAGCATACAGTTTCAAATCGATCATTTATTGGGCATATGTATTACGTCTAATGCATCATTGAAGTTGGATTAAAATTGAAAAGGGCCCCACTAAGATCGAACTAATGCTATATCTTTTGTAATGCCATAAGACATTGCTAAAGTAGCATTATTGCATTGGTAATGCATAATTATATTCTTAAAGCTAATCTAACGCTTCATTACTTGACAACTGTTGAATTGATGCAATCCCGCATTACCGATGTTGATTTTGGGTTGAATAAGTGCAATAAATAAACAAAAAATAAATAGAAAAGAAAGTCAATAAGCTCCAATGGATTTTTGTGAACAAATGGCTTCTTGGACAATTTTCAAGTTTAATCGGTTATAGTTCAACCAAAAAGTTATTTAACTATACATCACATAATTTTAATTATTTTTGTCACTGTTCTGTTTTCTGTTGATTTGTTGAATGGGTTAGTTTAGATAATTGTTAGAGTGTGTTTTTACTATCCTTGTTCAAGATTAGGCAAGATTGTAAAATCAAGTCTGAATTGTCTTTCACCTTTGAGAAAAAATTAAAAAAAAAACACTTGTATGAGCGTATTAGCAGAAAGATTGTTAATTAGAAAACAAGGAAAATTTAAATCAACACTTCATTGATCACTTTTTATAAATATAAAAAATAAAAAACATTTTCAAACGATCCCTAGTAATCGCAACAAAATTCCTTTAAATTCCACTAGAAAAAGCTTATCCTTGGACAGATGTGGCCTATTTTTGTCTGCGACTTACTGACTTCTTCAGTGTCAAGCACTCGGCTAAAACAAAATTTATCGATAACTTTGTGCAAATTTTAAAATTAAAATACGTTAGCAATAGCTTGCGGACCCTTTCTTTGCTCAATCGGAAAAGACCACTGAGTTGAGAGCAAGCAATAAGCGAAATTTTGAAAAAGCAACAACATGGAAAAGCTAAAAAAAAAAGAAAGAAGCAATCGCTGCAGAAGTTCACTCAGTCGACTTATCACTGCAATAAAACTGACAGATTAACAGACGTGATGACGGCTGCTAGTTGCTTATTGTTATTTGGTGATTTTTTGTTTAAATTGTCGGTTATGGAATTTTACACACGCTGAGATTCAAGCTTGAATAGCTATGTCTAGAGGAATGCTACTAACTACGTCAATTGCTTTCTTGAACGTGTTGGGTATAAACTTTGTAATGGAGTTTTTCTTACAGTAGTTTTAAGTTAATACGATTTTCTGTGTGTTGTAGTTTCTCAAAGGTAATTGTTAGCATAGTAGCATTCGCTCACTCTTTAACCCACTACTAACATAAAATCACAAATTGTTATTTTTCATATGTTCGTTAGAAACTAAGACTTCAACCAGTTCTGACGTAATAAAAGCTTCGTTAGGCACCACGAAATAGGGCCTTGTTCACAAAATACCGTACTTTTGTGAAAACGCTGAGGGGGGTCGTCTCAGAAGTGCTTAGCTAAGAAGACCAAATTTTTGTAGAAGGACCGCAAAGGAAAAGCGCTGACTGGCCTTCTTCTTCTTTAGCATTTCAAGCTTATTGCTTTCACAATTAGCTTATTGCTTGCTCTCAACTTAGTGTTCTAAATGCACTTCCACAGTTATCAATTGAAAGCTTTCGATGCCAAGTCCCTTAGCTCAGTTGGTAAAGGCGCAGCTACAAAGCAACACCATGCTGGAGGTGGCTGGGTTCGATTCCCAGTCTGGTCTAGGAATTTTTCGTAAAGGAAAAATTCTCGACTCCCTGGGCATAGCGTATGATTGTACTTGCCACCCAATCATACTCATGCAAAAATGGTATTTGGCATCGAAAGCTCTTAATTAATAACTGTGGAAGTGCATTTAAAACACTAAGTTGAGAGCAAGCAATAAGCTAATTGTAGTAATAAGCTTGAAATGTTAAAGAAGAAGAAAAAATAAGTCTGGTGCCTTTAACTTGTTCAGAAAATCAATGGAAAGATTTTGCGTCAGTATTTATTATGGTTTTACTGAAAATCGGTAAAGTATTTGCTGAACAGTGGATTTTCAATGACAATTCATTAGTTTACAAAATACATATGTAAAATAAGTACAAATGTTCAGTAATATTTTCATACGAATTGCTTAAAACCTTGTAGTTCGATGACGGATATCTACACGCAAAAAAAACCCGCAGTAGAAACAACCATTATGAGGGTTAAATTAAGCGCTACACCAAATATTTTAACCTGACACATAAGTAAATTTGATTTTACCATGCCTGCGATTAGATCGACCATGGTGCGGTTGATATCAATATGAGGTCTGTCAAATATACCACAAATGTTGAAGGTTGTACCATAAACGTAGTAAATTTGACTGAAATTTCATGGTAGTTTTAAAGATAGGCATAGTCGGGTAAAATTGTAGTTTTTACTACAAGAATTTTTTCTGTGTAGAAATTCTATTTTATTGATCAAAACCGCAATATTTTTACTGCATTTAAAAATAAAGATTTGGTGTGTAGCTATGGAAAAAATCATTTTTTCCGAACAAATTTGAGTGAATTACTATTAATTGTATTGTTTCGTAATTGTTGAATATTCAAGCATATGAGGTGAACAGGAGATCTTTTGTAATAATAAAATCCTTTTCCATATATTTGATACATGAAAAACTAGATTCATGGTTGGAAATAGATTTTAATTTTATGTTATATTACTGAATTGTAATTGTATAGTTATTTTTAAGCGGGTAACGTGCGAATGCAACTCAACTTCCGACAGATTCTTATTTTGATTCCTATTTTCAAGAGAAGCTGATGCCAAATTAAACTCAAAGCTGGCAACACAGGCAGCACCATCGGCATAAATTCTCCACCAAGAATTGAGAGAGGGAGAGTTTATCCACCCTATGCTCTCTGTTTTTCTTCGATTCCACTTTACTTGGTGCTTCCGTTTGCTCTGCGCCAGGCGACGTGCTGCGGCCCACAGCTGTTGAGTGTGGTACCTTTTCAAAGCAAGCATGTTTTCCATCAGCATAGGAAAAAAAAGATTATGCTTTTATGCTACCGATCGCGCTCGGTCGTTCTGTTGATCGTTCTCTCCCTCTCCATGTTTCTTTTCCCTTGCGTGCGTAAAACATACGATCCAAGTGCCGGGTCTTTGTCGGCATTCCGTTCAGTTCAGTTGCAACCTTCGACCGGTTTGGATGTACGGCTGTCCTTTTTTTCTTTTGTTAGTAAATCGCGCTCGTGGGTGATTTGAAGAGTGCTGTGTTTGCGCTTCTCGGTCGCTTGTTTGTTGTAAGGATCATCGCTCGCTCTGATTTGAGGTTTTTCTTTCACTCTGTTGTCGGCTCTTTGTGTATATTCCTCTGCGCACACCTCGGAACTGCTATTTGCATACAATGGAATTATTCTTGCTGGTGATTTATGGTCAAATTATGCGTTTTTCGCGACGAGCGATTGTGCGTTGCTGGTGAAAATCGAAAAAATTAAAAACCGATGCTTGTTGTTATTTGCTTTTCTTTAGTGCGTTGTGTGTTGTTTGATGCTTTGCAGCGTGCAGTGCTGTAATGGTGCCGACCGAAGATGAGATGATTGGAGAAAATATGCCGCAGTGAACCGATACGGGAAAATTAAAATTAAACACACATTCATTCATAATTGCGTGCGGGACAAAGGAAGTGGCAAGACGGATCTCGGTATTCTGATGCCACGCCGTGGTGTTGGGAAAGGCAGACCCATTTGCTGGAACCGAAAATCGACGGAAGAAACGAAGAAACGAATATAGTGAACATAGATAACAGAGTCACACATGTTTTGTGTCGTTTTACCATTTTTTTCTCTACAGCGTTTATGTGAGTGAAATTTGAATTTTTTCTACGAAATAAAAGTAAAATTCAAGAAGTGCTGTCGATCTTTTTCGAGCATCGATTAGAAACGACTGTTTTAAAAATTATTCAGCGGATGAACAGCGATGGTTGTGGATTAAAAAAAACGGTTGTGGATAACATACTATTCGTTATGAAACTCGTATTTGACGCATGGAACGGACGAAAACTGTCGTAGTCATTCTTCAGAACATAAAGGTCGTAAAGAGAGCAACATGTGTTGAAGCAAGACGGTAAGAGATTCGTTTATAAATGCATTACATAGGGACATACCTTCTACTGGTGTGTACCGTCGATTATGGGGGAGGAAGCAATGGTAACACTTCGTAGAAATGAGATTCTAAGGTTGGTTGGGACTGTGGACGGCACTAAGGGAAGAGCAGTGATTTGCTGAGACAATAAATTAGCCATTGTTTACTCGTTATACTTTGGGACTTTGTTCAAGGGGAAGGCGGTCTACGTGTGGCTAAACTTCTACGAACAGATGTTGCAACGAATATTTATTATTATAATGAAAGGCAGTACTGAAACGCCCTCTTCCGAGCAATTAAGCACATGCCCCACAAATACAATAATTTTCATAATTTTTAAACATCAAAACAGCAACAGTAACACCTAAAGAATATTAACCTACGGAAATATGGGACAGGTAAGAAAAAAGCAGCCATTTCCTCGCTATTTAATGTATTTGATATGGATCTGGAAAATATACAAAAATGTGTGCAAGCAAGCACTGTGATATTTTTTTCAGCAATGTCCATTCCCTGAATATTGTGTTTTTCATTGCCGAATTCTCGAGGTGGAGAAGTTATTAAGAGACAAAAGATAGCAAAAATTACACAATGTCCAGTATCACCTTAAGACATGGGGATTGGATTGCTTGATTAGTGAAGCATAAACAACACAACTGGACATGGTTAGCTGTCTCTGGGTTGCTATATTTGCTAGACAATATATAAAATGGAATGGGAAGTTCTCATGAAACAACAGTCGAAGTTTTTCAAAGAAGACTATGAGTTGAGAGCAATTGACCACATGGATTATGTATGATGTATTAAGGGGTTTCCGATAGCCCTGTTGGTAAAGGCATATTACCAATCTGGAGATGGTGGGTACGATTCCTACTCCGGTCGAAGAGTACTTCCTTTCAATGTATTATAGGGAACAGTAGTTCATAAATGACTTTAATTGCATTTTCAGTATCTAGACAGCTCCTCGTTGGACTGTGTTTGTTCGACGATGACGTTGGTCTTCCAGCATGTCGAGCTCTTCCAACAAGTGCACAATGGGTTACCTTATTTTTGCCTTATTAAAATAAACAATGTTTTTGGTAATTATCTTTTTGAAAAATTCAATTCTTCGACATTTTATTTCTGGCGAATGGCAATGTGATTTTTAAAAATATCTCTATGTACAAGTTGGTATTTGAAGCCGTTGATACGTACCAATGGTAAAACACCTTTGTTGGAGAAACAACATCATACCATCAAATTACCTCCACCATGCTCTTAGTCGGAACTTGGAACCGAACTTCGTTTCTGCGGTTTATAGTTTTGCGAACGTACTTTATTTCGTCCAGAAAAAACAGATAATATTTGATTTCGTCACTCTAGAGTACTTTGGACCAATCTTCGTGAGTCCATTGTTGGTGGGCAAAAGGAAAGGTAACCAGGGCCTTTCTATTTTTCGCGGAAATGAGTGGTTTCTTACTCGGTCGACGACCATGCAAACCAGCATCAGTCATACGTTGCTTAGCGGTTGAAGTGTGGATTTTTAAATCATGGTATTCGACCAACTTTATATCCGTAGCAGTTTTTTTTTTATCCAAAAAGACTTAAGTTCACATGATTTTTTCTAAGAATGCAGGAAACGAAGCAAGCTATTTAGTAGGATTTATTCAATGAAAGCTACATTTTACTTTCTCTCATTCTGTTTTGGGCTCATTCCAAGATTACCTCAGCTTGTTTGTCTGAATGTGGCTTCGTTCCTTTTTACTTCCATGAATTTTGACGTAACACTGCTGATTGAATGTCTAAGAATGACTGAAAATGTAACTTAGCATGCAAATTATGCGATCCCGCTAAATGATTGCCATATTTCTTTACTTGAGTGGCCACCTTCTACTTGCTACGAATGACGATGGATGCGATTTGGTAGGCTTTTTTTGAGAAGGTTTCGCCTTTCTGCGTCAAAGGTTTCCCGGAAGGCCAATGGGAAGCCATCACGAGGCAAATAAATCTTAACCATCAAAACCGTCGAATGTGTGCTTGAAATACCCATAAAAAGCTGGATTCTGATAATCCCCCAGGCAACCAAAAGTTCAGATAAAGGGGTTATTTTTGGCCTAATCAGGTAAACGGGGGATTGTAAATAGAATAATACGCCAATTACTTTTTAAGTAAATAACCGAACATTCCAGTTCACATTCCATGGTTAACGGTATGCTTAACAACTAGAAATGTGAACTTTAAAGTTCATAAAAAGATGGTTTAAGTAAGGAGTGGCCCAGTTAGAATTGGAACATAGACTAGTGCACATATTTCGGATATACATGAACAAAATAGTATGTATTCTGTATTAACTAAAATGTTAGACTTTATGTGAACTTTAGAGGGAGAATACAAAAAAAAAATCTTCTCGATTTCGAAGAAATTTGCGGACTTTTCCCGGAATAAGTTTCATCAACCGGCGCACATAATTTGCATCCATCGTTTTGGCAATCTTATTCCACTTGGTTCTCAATTCATTGATGCTTTTGATGACATTGCTATTCACCTTCAGCTTCCTCTTCATAACCCAAGCAACCAAAAGTTCCAATTTCATTTGAGATGAGAACTCAGAAGTTCACATTTAGTTGAAATTTAGTTCCATGGAACTTTTTTGCTGGATAACAAGACACTTCACATACAGGCAGAACCTGATTTTTTTTAAAGTGTCATTAACATTTAAAGCAACTTGAAAGTTCATGAAAAGTTTCTTGTTGCTATTCACCTCAACCTTCAAGTTCATCTGTTGTTAGATGAGAACATGCTTTGAACTTCAAAAAATCTCTAACACAAAGTCCAATAAAAGTACTAACCGTACCGTTAATCAGCGCAAAAGATCACACTACATTTATGTTGAACTACTTTCCTACGTTTTGGAGTACACGTAAAGTTCTGAGTAACACTTTAAAAAATGTTTTAAAAAATTTTACATTTGAAGAGTGATCTGGTGTTGTGCTCCAAGTTTGACGATATGCAAGAGCCAAAAAATGGATTTAAAAAAAAAACCAAGGATTGGCTTATTTTATTACCATCGTAAAAAAAAAACCGCTAGCTAAATGGGACGCGGAAGATTAAGCTGTCACTCAACAAGGTAAACTTAACTAATTTGTGGTTTAGATTGAGTTCTAGATGAACTAATTAGAGACTTTTAGGTCAGATAAGATTATCGGGAACAAAAAAGTACTAATGTATGGAATCAACACATCGAGTCATCATAGCATAATATAAGCATAAGCATCATAGTAAAATCATAGCAAAACGCACCTCGTTTACATGGGACAATGGCAAGTTTCCCGATTTTAAAGAGGAGGTCTCGAATAGGAGACTAGGTAGTAAGTATTTATGAAAAATTTAATTTAATTTAGAAAAAATCATCAAATTGAACTCAATCATCGTTTCACAACACAGGACTCTTAAAATAAATTTGCGGCGGGACATGAGAAGTACAAAAATTTCGAATATAAATGTCTTTTTTTTTTTTTTTTTTTGGTTGGGTTGGGCTCATTTGAGGTGCTTTTTGAGCTGAATAGCATTCTCTATAACCTCTTGAATGAACCTTTCGTGAACTTCAAAGTTTTTTTTATTAGAAGTTGATCAGAATGCTGCTAGAAGCTTAAACATTGAATCTGTAGCTCTGAATTAAATGTCTTATCAGTGATGAAAACCTTTGTCTTCCTACCTGCCTTGCCAAATCATGTATTTACGTGCAAATTTATCTGAAAACACAAACTTGAATTTGGTTGGAACATCTCCCCGAGCCGTAGCCAAGTAAAATGTTTGTCCCGGTAGCTGTTTGAAATTGGCCTTTACATAGGTTTCATCATCCATGAGGACACAACCATTGAATTTTGTCAACACCTGATCATACAGTTTTCTGGCACGGATTCTGGCCACATTGTTCTGTTTTTTATCCCTATTTGGTTGTCTACAGGCACGATATGACTTGAAGCCTTCCCGGAGACGAATCCGTTGCACGGTGCTGCGTGCGGCGCGAAACTTTTTGGCCAAATCGCGGTCTGAGATGTTGCTGTTTGCCTTAATGTTCTTGATGACTTTGTTCCGCAGTTGACGGTTGACAGTACCCGCCCGACGCTTGCTTTGAGGCTTGCAATCCGTCGACAAAGTTTCTCTGTACTTTTTCAAAACACGCCACACGGTATTTCGAGGAAAACCCAACACTTTAGCAAGTTTTGGCCCAGACCACGAAGGTTTTTCCAAATGATTGCGCACAATTATTTTTCTTCCTTCTTCTTCCATTTTTTATTTCTCTGAAACACGTTCGAACTGCACCGCGAAAAAAAAACTTCTGATGTTGTTATTGTTATAGAGAACACATAAGATGTCATAGTTTACAAATCCGACCACTAGGCCTGTAAGAATAAAAAATGTTTGTTCCAATACCAAATGGGCCACACCTTTGCTGAAGGTATTTCTATTCAACTCTTATGAAAACTTAAATCAACTGAACGAAAAAAAAAAAAAAAAAAAAAAAAAACTACTCTTCATAATTGTTATTTTTTTTATCCTCCATACGCGGAGTAACGAATTACGAAGATGTTTAGAAGGAAATATTTTCTCATCACCATGAGGCTCTAAGAGTGGACAGTAACTTTGCTGCTCTGCTTTCTCTTCATATCTTCGTTCTAGCAATGTTCGGTCCACTCCTAGAGCCTCATGGTGCTGAGAAAATTTGTCTTTCTAAACATCTTCAAAAACACTTTTTTTTTCAAGTTTTTACATTCAAATTTTTACACGCTGCTGTGTTGAAGGATGATAATTGATTACATTTTGATACAAATTTTTGGAAATTATTTCTTTACTTGTGCTTACAGAAGAACCAGCCACCGGCAACTACCAGAAAGGCTTTAAAATAAAGCTAAAGCTAAAGGTAACTTGTGCTTACCATTCAGCCTCAAACTCGAATTCTCGTTTTGAGACCGCAAAACATACCACCACTCCATGTAGAAGATATGGAATATCATTTTATCATATTTAAAATACTGATGTTATAAAGAGTGTTACGTTATGTTAGATAAAGAATTTGATGTCTTTGATAAGTTCTCAATCTAAACTTGAAAGTTCACGGAGAGTACCAGTACTAAATCCTTACTTGAAAGTTCACAGAATGTATAAATAATACTCAACCTGGACTCGAAAGTGCATGTGGATTATGGAACCTGCAAGAGGTTTGTTACTCCCAGCACTGATAAGACCCCGGTTTTCAAGCCTCGGGACCGGCACA
The DNA here is from genome assembly GCA_024533555.2 of Aedes koreicus. Taxonomy (NCBI): domain Eukaryota; kingdom Metazoa; phylum Arthropoda; class Insecta; order Diptera; family Culicidae; genus Aedes; species Aedes koreicus. The sequence goes on from JAHHFK020003279.1 coordinate 647,350, forward strand.
CGCTCGTGACAAACCGCGAACCAAGGAAACACGTACACGTTCGCTACAGATAAAACACCCACTTTATTACGGATTTTAAAAGCACTCTTAGCAACAATCACTAGGAAACTAGCAACTTAAAATTGGTTCACTGTTTTAGAATCCCATTGGTCATAAGTACACCTTGCACCTTACACTTTGTAGCTTATACCTTGCAATACATTCTTGCATTTTTCGGTACTAGAATCTATGTTTTTATTTTGATTTGCTGTGTTATTTTGACAAAATGTTTGATGGGTTGTTCGTTGTGAATTATGTTTTTAGGGGCGATTCATTAAGTTTGGGACCGAGCTTGGGATCGATGTGCTGGTACTTCTTGATCCAAAATTTATTTCATTTTCATCTAGACTATCCAGCCCCTGATTTTCTTCTGTCTCTACCTTCACTTCTCAATTCACGGACGGTCTGCGACCGGACGAACTCCCACTTTCTTATGTTCTATCCTACCTCTAGTGCTTGTCTTATCACCTGTCACCACCAGTTGCTGATGTCCTTCCGTTAGCCCTGATATTCCTCCTTGGGCCAGGGTCCTCTGAACTCCACTTGGCTTCGCTACAAGTCAGCTGCAGCTCCCTCATCCTGCCCCGTGTGCCCTTCGATTGTGTTGACGGACAGACCACACAGGTAAATCGGGTTGCCTGAATCGATGAGTCACGCAGAATACCGGAAAGATCAGGTTGGCGAACGGTGACTGGACACTACTGGCGTTAGACGTCGAATCAGGCTCCTTCTATAAGAATTACGGTGAAACCGCGAGGTTTTGTGGGCGGCGATGGAGAATTGGAGATGGCGGTTAGCTGTCTTTAATTTGTTAGCCAAGTCGGGTCTGGTTCTGGTACTCATAACGTCCTGTACAACATTTGGACCAACTTTTTGCGTGGCAATCCATTTTTTCTTCATATCTTCCTCCGATTTCACTTCCTTAGGATGCTTCCGAAGTGCCTGCTCCGTGATGGCCCAGTACTTTTCAATTGGCCGCAGTTCCGGTGCGTTCGGGGGGTTGAGATGCTTCGGCACGAAATTGACCTCCTTAGCCTTGTACCACTCCAAAACCGCTTTCAAGTAATGGCACGAGGCTAAATCCGGCCAGAAAATCGTAGGGCCATCGTGTGACCTCAGAATAGGAAGTAGACGCTTTTGGAGGCATTCTTTTAGGTACACCTGCCCATTGATCGTTCCAGTTGTCACGAATGGGGTACTACGCTTTCCACACGAGCAAATTGCTTGCCAAATCATATATTTTTTGGCAAACTTTGACATCTTCTGCTTTCTAACGTCCTCAGGGACATCGAATTTATGATGAGCAGTGAAAAACTGGAGCCCCGGAAGCTGCCGGAAGTCTGCTTTTACACACGTCTCATCATCCATAACGAGGCAATGTGGTTTCGTCAACATCTGGGTGTAGAGCTTCCGTGCACGTGTTTTACCTACCGTATTCTGCCGTTCATCGCGATTAGCCGCCTTTTGGACTTTGTACGTGTGTAGTCCTTCACGTTTTTTTGCGTCTTGCACGAAAGTTTTGGTTAGATTCAGTTTCTTCGCCACATCTCGAACTGAACTGTTGGGATTCCTCTTGAAAGCTTGAACTACCCGCTTGCGATCCTTCACACTATACGGAGATCCATTTTCCCCCCTTTTTTCGTTCCGATCGATGGTCAAACGTTCGTGGTATCGATTTAAAACACGAGACACCGTAGAATGTACCATTTCCAGCTTCCTGCTGATAGCACGATGAGAAAGATCCGGATTTTCAAGGTACGTGCGCAAAATTTCTTTGCGCCGCTGCTGTTCTTCCGACTCCATCTTCGAAACGATTGCACATATGTTAGTGATGATATGTTAGTCATCAGCCATTTTTTGCAGAGCAAAACAAATCAGAGAAAGCCAATCAATCTGTCAAAGGGAGAACACGCCACAAACAATATGAAAAACAAGTGCTGAAAGTATACAAGAGGAAGCCTAACATGTCGGTCAGAGTTGTTGCCAAAATAGTGAATGAAGCTAAGTCAACTGTGCAGGAAATTAAAGTGAGATATTGACTGAGGTCCTTCAAAGCCCAGAAGAAAACTCGCCGAGATGATAAAGGGCTTGGAAAAGCGAAAAATCGGGCCCGAAAGCTATATGATTCGTTGTGAACCAAACATACAGGTTGCATCGTACAGGACGATAAAACATACATCAACAACCATTCCCTGATAATATATTCTTCTCTACAAAGGACAGAGGAAGCCCAGCGTCTAAGTTTAAAGAATAGAAGATAGAAAAATTTGCGAAAAAAAATATCGCCATCTGCACGTGCGGTAAAGTCACCCAACCGGGAATATTAACAGTGAAATCTACATCAAAGAGTGCCGTCAAAAACACCCATTGGCCCGTCTTAAGCAGCATTCTCAAAACACCCTATTTTGGCCCGATTCGGCGTCTTGTCACTACTCAATAGTGATGAAGAAATGTTTAGCATTAGCATTAGTATTGACTTTTGCACACCTCGTGGATGGAGCTACGATGAGGAATAATTTGTTGAAGATATTGCATGTTATCATGAACGTATACAGTTACTGATACGTTTCTTGACGCAATAATCTCCACGAAGACACTCCTCAATCGCTCACCTGGCCACGTCCATGCAACCGTTGGAGATAGGGAGGATTTGGTATCTACTTTAAGAAGACACGGGGAACCCACGTAGCCATATCAAAGGAAAAGGGAAATGCATAGTCGGAGAGAATAGTTAAACAGAATGCCCTGTTTGGTGTACAGAACTAAAATTAATTTATATGGTCGTTGGGAGCATCGAGTTTAAGAAGGTTAAGAGATGCTCAATTTTTTCTCCAAACGGTTGAGACTAAAGCATTAACTTTAGTCCTAGCCCTATACAGCTTATGGTTATAGTGCCATTACTCGCTCTCTGAAATGACAAAAATATCTAAGTACGGGGTGTTGAAAGAAAACTTATCAGATTTCTCGGACTGCAGAAACAACAACCTTAACATATTGTCAATTTAGGTTTATTCTCGGAAATTTCGCAAAATAAAGAGCTCTGCACGAATAATAGAACATTTGATCGATAGAAATTGTGAAACTTAAAGAATTTGTTCAGCTACCATATTTGACCAGAGCTGATACCATATTTGACCAGAGCTGATTACGAATCAGCTCTGGTCAAATATGGTAACCACGAATCTACAACAATTTCTGTTGCGCATGGAAAAGCCTGCGCAAACCCGGATAACTATATCTACTCTGTAAGGAGTGTTTAGTCGCACTCAAGTAAACTCAGAACACACAACAATCCGTATATAACGATCAAAAATCATGTACGGAAAATCAAGTTGTTCGGTTGGAATACCGCAGAGTAAGAGCAAACAACGAAAATAGGAAAACTGGCAGCTTTGCCGATTTCTGGAGGGATACTTTGACAGTTCCATCTAGGGATTAGAAGCTTGAATGAAGCTTCATGAAGTAGTGTGCGTTAAGAATCAGGTGTTTACCAATGGCGTTTATACAAGGTCCGGGCCACCAGGCTTAACGGTATTCGTAAGATGTAGAAATGTATAGTGGTATTTGTGTTTCCTCAAAATGTATATCTATTTACATGGCACAGTTGTTCATGGTGATGTCAAACTATCAGTTCACAGTTTGGAATGTTAGGGTAGCTTGACGTCGGTGCTCGCTTGCCTAGCAATGTTTACTATAATTTTGCTTCCAACATACGTTGCCAACTGCCTGATGAGTCGGACCTAGGTAAACGTCATTGGGTAAGTTTATATAAAACTGATCTGTCAAATATATGAACGAGTTGCATTTACTAATATACGCTAACGCACACTACTTCCACATTTGACAGATCACTAACACTTACACAGACAACTTTAATTTTGATGTGCTAGGAATCGCTACTGTACTTATCGTTTGACGTTTGTATGCGATCCTGTCGGAGCTGCTAATCTTTCTATTTAGCAATGCGCCACGGTCAGGAACTGGCCCGTAAACCCTACTGGAGTGGAGCTTCCTGTGCACCACCATGGGGGATTTCGCTGTACCTCGCGGGCGGATTTCAGTATCAATGTGATGAATATATGGCTAGGACGAATGCATCAACCTATTCTTTCTAACATTCAACACGTTCATATGTGCGCATCGTCACGTCATTATGGGATACGAAGCGAGTGTGAAAGATATAGTTGATTTGTTCTGTCGTGCTTGTCGTGCCTTGGCATTGATCGATTTGTTTTGATGGGCCA